>VZDJ01007749.1:5723117-5949995 GCA_008694505.1 Cyanoderma ruficeps | reverse complement strand
CCTTTACAGTCATCTTTTAAGATTCTTATTATATCCATCAAAAACATGTGACAAGAACATGCCAAAACCATGTGCATATTTCCCTTCATTAAACAGAAGGGAAACAAGACACTGAATAGATCCAGTAATTTGCAAAACTTTGCAAACTGGAGATTTTCTAAGCTCTTCCCAAAAGCCTTTCCCCCTTGGAATCCCATGGAGGTTGTCTGGGGGNGGGGGGGGGGGGGGGGGCTCTGCAGGAGGTGGCCTGTGGAGCACTGCTGCTTCTCCATCCTGTAGGGTGGCTACTGTCCTTGGTCACACCTTGCCAGCCCGTGGTCACTGTTTATTAGTGCCACACAGCACTGGAAGAGACCCTGGTGCTCTGTGCCACCCTCCTTGGAGCATTCTCCTTGCATTTGAAATAAACTAGGATAATTTCCTACACCTTTCACTCTGCTGCCCACAGTTTGGCTGTTTTTTATGCATACCCTTTGTGATGCCTTTACTCTTGAATGACAAGATCAGGACTCCACCATTCCCACTTGAGGCCTAGATTAAGTTTGCTTAGACTCAAGTATTTGATATTGCATATTGTGGTTGTTTTAACCTTTCTTGGGGTACTGTGACTACCTTGCTCTCTGGAGACAATTCCTTGGGGTTGCCTTTTTATCTTCCTAAAACCTCTCCAGTGTTTCAAGCCCATCAGAGGCAATCCCAGAGCTCCCAGCTCTCTGGGGAAGTTAGTTATCAGCTTCAGCAGCCAAGTCAAGACCACAGGAACACCACATTATATGTACACAGGTCAGGGTGACAAAAATCACACAGAATCACAGAATGGGTCAGGTTGGAGAGGACCAAAGTGGGTCATCTGGGCAAACTTCCCTGCTCAAATAGGGTCATCCCAGAGCATGTGGCATAGGACTGTGTCCAGGATTTTGAATATCTTCAGCCAGGGAGACTCCACAGCCTCTCTGGACAACTTATTCCAGTGCACAGTCACCTGCACAGTAAAGAAGGTCTTCCTCATATTCAAGTAGAACTTCCTGTGCATCAATTTCTGCCTGTTGCCTCCTGTTCTGTTGCTTAGTAAGAAAACAGCCTGGATCCTTCCTCTTGGCACCCTCCCTTCAGATACTGACAGACATTGATGAGGCCCCCCTCTCTTCCTGAGGCAGAACAGGCCCAGCTCCCTCAGCCTTTCCTCAGAAGGGAGAAGCTCCAGACCCTTAACCACCTTCACAGTCCTCCACTGGACCTGTTCCAGCAGCTCCATGTCTCATCTGGGCACAGCACTCCAGATGTGCCTCACCAGGGCTGAGCAGAGAGGCAGGATCATCCCCTTTGACCTGCTGGCAATGTTTTTCCTAATGCACCCCAGGATACCTTTGGTTTTCTTGGCCACGGCGGCACTGCTGGCTCTTGTTGTCCACCGGGACCCCCAGGTCCTTCTCCACAGAGCTGCTCCCCAGCAGGTCAGCCCCCAGCCTGTGCTGGTGGCTGGGATTGTTCCCCCAGGTGCAGGACTCTGCATTTGCCTCTGTGGAATTTCAGTTCCTGTTCCACTGCTTCAGACACCAATCTCACACAGTATTACCTCTGATCCACTTTCTGACAAAGAGAATAAAGGAAACTTCTTGTTTAGTTCTTCATTTTGATTTGTATGGTCAGCTCACTACTCAGTGCAGCAATTACTTCCCCTGATGCCTTGCTTAGGCAAAAGTCTCTGTCAGGAGTTACAGTTCTACATGCATCACTTAAATAAATGCACTCTCAAACCACAAGAACCATGTTACAGTCTTAAATAATGCATTATCTAAGCAATAAAGCATATCATATAGGTTGACAATTTTCAATGCAAACATGGGCCTCGCACCACAAAGACGTCATTTTTTATATGATTTATAGCATAAGAATACTCTTTCAACAACATCTTATAGGACTAATCCCAAACTGGTCATCTGAAGAAAAATCATCAAGGAGCTGACCATTTTTATTATGTTGCCAAGTTAAAGAACAACCCATCAAAATCAAAATGAGGATAGTTCAAGCCATCAAGTCCTGCTGAACATTTGTAAGAATAAAGCAATATGAAACCTGCATTGACTGTGTAAACCTCTGGTACTAAAGATAAAAATAAATTTTCTCCAACTCTGAGTGCATTGGGTTACATCTGGAAAAACTGAGACTGGAATGTCCTTGAAGCAAAATGTCAGAGACTCGCTATTCCAATCCCCAAACCAGTTCCTATTTCATAGGAAAATCAGAGCCTTGCCTCCTAAATATAGATAATTATTCTCAGGAATAACTAAAGAAGTGCCCTGCATAGACTGCAAGTCAAAATGGGAAATGCTATTTCAAATTTAGGAGAGACAAGCTCATAAAGCATTAGCTTCATGATTCTGCTTCAAATGCTTTTTTGCTGTTTGAGACAATAAACAATTCTAGTCTACATATTAACAACATAATAAATTGCAACAGCATTTTACACTGTGTTCTTCACTATTCTGTGTGACTGAGAGTCAAAGGTACCACGACCAGAAGGAAGAAAGGGTTTTTTGATCTCAGGAGTTCTCAGCACACTGACCTCTTCCCACTGACAAAGGATAGCAACATTTCCCACCTCCTCAGAGCTGACTTTACACCTCTTCCCTCGTTCATGGGGTTGCCCTCAGCTGTCTTGACTCAAGCTTGCTCTTGGCTCTTAAGCTGAGACAGGTCTTGCCTATCAGCCCGTTGCCATTCCAAGGAGTGACATCCTGCACTTCCCTAGCACAGTGTTTAACATAACACGCTGCCCATGATGAGCAATACATTGCATTTTCTGTTGTGTTTTACCTTGAAGTACAGGGAATCTCTAGATTTGGAAAATATATCAGTCTAATTCAGCTAGTGCCCAAGAAGGAAATCATACAATACCCATCTTTTACTATTCTCAATAGCCTCAAAATTCTGCCTCAGTTCTCAAAGGATACTGCTAGACAGATTTGCAGAATGCACACTGGGGACAAGAAAAGCACACTGCAAAAACCCATGTATTATTTTTATTATCAGAATTGATAAAAATCTCACAGCTAGTTTTATAGTAGACTGTTAAAGCCATAAAAAACCAGGGAGACAGCTGTGTGTCGGTGCTTGCGCATCGAGTTCACAGTATGGGATATGCAAGCAAGCACATTACTACTCTGGTCTCAAAGCTCACAGCAAAATAGCATCCTACAGACTTATCTGTCAAGCTGCAAATATTTCTTCTACAGCTACTCTGAACTTTTTCTAGTGTATTGAACTCTTGGATGGGGCTGCTCCTAAAAATATTGGCTAATGACTTCTAGCACCTTCTTTTAAGTAAATGCCATTAAGCCAAGAGACAGACACTTTACCAGGCACAATATTGTCTTTTTAAAGGCACATAGATCTGTTTCTGAATTTTCAATGTGCTTTGTAGATTAAGGACAGAAAATGCCATCTGCTAATCTGCTTCTGCTGCACACAAAGAACCACTGCCTGGGCTGTTTCTGACGGTTTGGGGTTACAGCCTTTCTGCGCTGCTTGGGAAAAATATGCGATGCATGTCATAAAATCGGTTCCACTGAGTTCTTTGTAGCTTATCCCACAGTGCCACTGTCTGCCAGGGGGTTTCCTGCTCACCCACAGCCAGTGAAATGGTTCTCCAGTTACATACAGCATGGTAACCTAACCAGCTGTAATGGCTTGACCAGACACGGGTATTTAACATGGCCTGCCACGTGCCCAGCTACCTGCTGTGCTGCCAGAAGCAAGCACTGATGCAATTCCCCTCCCTTCTTGGGCCTGTCCTTTTGGTCTGGAACACAGCGAGGTGAGAAGGCACAAACCCTCAGCACTGGCAGTGCTGTCTGTGGGCAGTCACCCGTTTGTGAGGGAGGACATGGGCATACACACAGTTCTGAAAGAACAACACAAGCCTTGATCACCCTGCATGAGGCTTGGGAGACCTTGGTCTTTGGCACAACTCCTGTCAAGTGGACATGGCTGAAAAAACAGATAGCACTGCCTTAGGACAGGCAGGCAGAAGTGGCAAATGGCAGCAGAAGGGACATAAATGTGACCTCCATCTATTTGATACAAAAGGTTCAAACATTATTCCAAGGAGTACTCACATTCTGATCTTAGGCCTTTTATTTCTTAATGAGAAGTAAATCAAGCCACCCATCTTGAGCTTCTGGTCATCATCAAGAAGGAAGAGAGAAAGAAAAAACAGAAACACAGTTATGAATACTCCAAAAATTTAACTAGAGCAGCTGCATCTGAAAATGGGATGGGCAGAGAGGGAGGATTATTTTTCTCATTAGTGACCACCTGAAAACCAGGCCTCTGAATTGTCTCCTGCCGAGTACTACGCATCACTGCTTCGAAAATCTTGACCTAAAAAGCAAATGTGTATTTTTAAATAATTAATAGCATTCTCTAAATGGAATTTTCCAGCCCCAAATGAGACGTGCAGCTGAGTTCCCCTGAGAAGAGGTATTTATAATGGAAACATTGACACAACTGAAATGATGATGCACTGAGTAGCATTAAAGCTCAGCACATGCTTAGTCATCTCATTCTTCTTATCAAATTGGACCTGGTCCAACAAAACTCCCATTGCACTTCACTTGTTTGCTTGGCCTCAGTTTAAACATCTCCACAGCTTACAAAAACACACTGCCAGGCAGAGTGTTTTCCAAGCCTAACATTAATAAACCCCACAACTTGATACATATACAAAGAGCAGGGCCTACAGCCAGCCGAAAGGGCTGTGCTCCAATTGCCTCTGCCCTAATGTTGGTACAGGGATCTGGGAATCTTCCTCCATGTCCAAATGACTTTGGAAGCAAGGCAAGATCCCTCAGCCTAGCCACCAGCTGCTCTGTTTTGTCCCTTCTGTGTTGGCTCATGCCTGCATTTCCAAAAGTAGTTAACACCATACCATTGGTAAATGCCTTTTTCCATATATATATGTACATATATACATGTATG
Organism: Cyanoderma ruficeps; assembly: GCA_008694505.1. Classification (NCBI taxonomy): domain Eukaryota; kingdom Metazoa; phylum Chordata; class Aves; order Passeriformes; family Timaliidae; genus Cyanoderma; species Cyanoderma ruficeps. The sequence goes on along the minus strand of VZDJ01007749.1, from coordinate 5,945,015 downwards.
GCATTTTTTACAGTGTCAAAAGCAACACAAACTATGTTTTTGAAGGCCTTCAGGGGTCAGACCCCAACCTGGACAGCGTGATTATGTTTTTTCAGCTCTATGTGTCTCAGTAACATTTTTCCTCCCTGCATGTTGGAACACGTATAGCCTGGACTTTTACTAATTGAGGTTGTTTTTGAAACTGGTCTCCTGCCTAAATTTTATGCTATCTGGGACAAAGCTGGACTAGAACATCCCTGAAAAGACACAGGATACGCCATAAAATACATAAACTTACTTTTAGGACAGACCAAATGGGCAGAATGACAAAGAAACAGCAAAAATCCAGGAACAAGAAAACTACGGGAAATAGCTGAACAAATCCTGTGATTACTTGGTGTAAGATATTCAGATGCATACAAGTGAAACATCTGTATCCTTGCAGGCAACAGGATGTTTTCATTGATTTCCTTAAGATCAGAAGCTCATTCTTGGAATTTTGTGTTGACTTAGACACAAGCAAAGAGAAGTCAAGTGGACCTGGTGATAAAATTTAGACAGCGCAAGAGAGAAAATTTCCACCAAAAAATTTACAAACCTTCAGCCAAAAATGAAAATACTCTAACCCAAACCATTAACAATGTATATACTTCCTGCATTCAGGAACCACTGGAGATTCCATCTGACATTAGCTGTACTCCCTCATTAAAACATGTATCAACTATTGACCAAATTCATCATCCTGCTCTCAAATAGGGACTAAAGCCTTCGGGTCAGTCTACTTTTACCATGATGAACCATGTTTTGCTTTTGTTGACAAGAACAAGCACATCCTAAGAAACTCATTGTGACTCATTCGTCACATCTGAGATACAATGGTAATACAATGGTAATAAAAACTCTCTCCTTCTGAATTACAGTGTTCAGCATTTCAAAGCCTAGGAGCACAGACTCACTCTGACAGAGAACATGAGTTATCTAACCAAAAAACATCACTGGTTTATAATAATGTATTTCTATAATCTCATACATTGTAACAGTAACTCTTTAAGGTTTATCACACTGGCTGCAGGCAAGAAATTTCTTGAGCGTCAGAAAAATGGTGGAAGATGAATCAGGGAACTTCTACGTCAGGATCATCTTGAATAATAAAATATATGCTGTAATACTTCCCTGTAGTATCCAGAGGCCACAGGGAAAAAAACAAACCTTCCTAACATCAGTCTTAAACACAACATTTAAATTCTATTAGTGACGCATGTCGCAGATAAGAAAATAAATAAGCAGAGGATTAAAAAAGCACAGCCGGGCAGGTTTTACAATGACGTAAGGCTGTGATGTTTTATTCATCTGCTGAAAAGAGAGAAATTTGCAGCTACCCAGGGAGAGTTGTTTCAGATGCATAGGGAAGGGGAAGGACAGGAAGCAGCTCAGTGATGCTGTTAAGCAGCAGGGATGCAGGTGGGGAAGTGCAAAAAAGATATTCCCCCTAAATGTTCAGGTGGCTTCACTGCATGTTTATTAATCAGGGCAAGAGTTATTTTTTTCAGTCAGGAGAAGAGACAGCTGCTCTGTCAAAAGCAGAATAAGGGACACTCAGGACACTGCAGGCTGCTGCTAGTGCCCGATGGCAGGCATGTGGTGTCCCTAAGCCGTGCTGCTACTCAGGGATCAAATGGGCAGCACTGGCACCTGCTGCTTTGAAGTACTGCTGGACACTCTGCTCTCTAAGGTCCTTCCCTTGTTATGTGGCCATGGCAGGATGGAGCAGGATCTAAGCATAGCACTGACCCTGCAATGGATCCTGACAGTAAGAATTAGAACTGTCCCAAATGCTGTGGGGTAAGAGAGCTGGATTTACCCTACCTGTAAGTTATGTATCCTTTCCCATGACATTTATTTTTACAGAGTGACTTTCCCATACTTTCTCCAAAATACAGATGTATCCTTCAAACTGAGGGAAAATCAAGATATTTCCCCGTTTTGTAACATGGGCCTGAGTAGATGTGAGAGCAGCACCCTTCAACCAGACCACTGAAGCAATAAATGATGTCTGCTACACCATGAGACGGAGGTTTGTGGGTAACTGCTACCTACATTCCCTGTGGGAAAAATGCTGTTTAAAAAACAGAGCATGCTGCAGCGGCAGAAGGCAGCACAACTTCTGGGAAGTAACATAATTTCAGAAATGATGGGCAACAAAACCTCCCACTGGGCTCAAGAACAGCTTCTAAATCTCAGCACTTCTGAGAAACAGGCTGTGCACCAAAAGCAGTCACAGACCTTTGAAGATTCCAAAATTCCAAGTTATAAGCTGAAAAATGCAGATAATAATAACAAAAAGAGAAATAAGCAAGAAAACCATTGCTGTGAAGGACTGGTAATAGAATGCAAGGAGGAGCTCACTGCTGATTACAGTATGAACCAATCTCCCTTGTGAACCAGAGGCAATCATATCCGTAAAATGCAGAAAAAAAAATCCTCTGTCTCAGTTGACCTAATGTTCCACCTCAGTGACCTTCCACTTTGTTTACACTGGCCACATACAGGTGTAATTGCCTGCAGGGACTTACCAGCACAATTTAATACAAAAAAAGGAAAAGAACTGGCAGGGGAAAAAGCAAATGGTCATGTTGCCTCCAGACACGTCTACAATTCATATCCACAACCTCCCTGTCTGAGCAGCCAGAGAACAAGCTGTAACAGCAGGAGCCTTGCACTTCCACAGGAGTTCTGCAAACACAGGAACTGGACTCCAGCTGCTATAGCACCTAAGCACTGCTTCAAGGTTTCCTGTGGCTCCTCAGCACAGAGAAGAAATCAATNACCTGCAGGTGATCAATCAATCAATCAATCAATCAGTCAAGTCCCTACTTCAGCCAGGGCTGGCAGATTCTGGCTTCATGCAACACCAGCAGGACCCAGGAAACCTAGCCAGTTACCCAGCCATTATGTACCTATTTCTTCCCTCTTCCACACTGAAAAGACACAGTCTTCTGAGTCAATCCTTGCACAGAAGCTATTCCATGTCTGCTTTCATACTTGCTGTCCTCCTCTGAACCTTTTCTAGCTTTAATATATCCTTTAGAAATGAGGGGAACAGCACATTGTAATCAAAGTGTGTGTGAATCACAGATCTATACAGTGGCATAGTGACATTTTCAATTTTGCTCTCTGTGCCTTTCCCAATCACTGCAAACATTTGATTTTCCTCTTAAGTGCTGCTGAGACACAAGTATTCCCAAATGAGTGTCCTGAAAAGTTCTATTCTATTCCGCCCTTAATAGAGTGCACCACAGGCAACTGCAGAAGAATGTTATTATTTCAAAATAGGCATTTCCAGACAGATAATCCCCTACGTCTCTTTGGTTTTGTATATAAAGTGACAATAAACATACTAATTACAGCATTCCAAGTGCAATAAGGAAAAATACCAGATCACACTCTGCTCTCCAGCCCTAAGTTAAAAACTGTGAGGACTGAGGAGTGGTGTGAAGGCAGCTTTAACTTGCACCACTAGCAAAAGTGAAAGCAAAAAAATGAGGCGCAGTGGGACTTCATTCTGTGCGTTCTGCTTGTTTGCCCTGGGCTCTCTAGTTCTCTGTGCCCACAGCCCCAGTCCCTTACAGGGCCCTTGCACCCCAGGCAGGGCAGAGCAGCACTGTGGCACACAGGGAACATGGGCATGGAGGCACTCCCCAGCCAAGGTGAGCTGGCTTCAACCTGGGATGCTTCAGATCTAGCATCCAACTTCCTGAAAACAAACAACAAAAATGCTCACACTGCTGTTCCCAAGTCCCCTCACTGTGCGAAGCATTGCAGACGTGAGACACTGTGATCCATCAGCAGCATCACAGGGAATTCTCCACATGGATGCACAGTTAACTGTAAATGTTTCTACACCACTGATGTCATCCCCTAGGTCATACACCAAGGTGTGTGACAATTTTCAGACACGCCAATGCTGGGTCAAAGCATTTCATTTACAACCTTCCTGCCACAGTACAGCGGGGACTTGGTTCCCCACAGGTCTGGGATATGATGGACTAATGATCAGTGAGGGCTAAAATTTGGCAATTTTGCTCCAACAACCTAATAAAGGAGATAAAGGAGCATCTGACAGGAAAAAAAATCAGTTATCTGCTGAAGCATTTCCCCTCAGTGCATGTAGGAGCCAAAAGCAAGAGACATGGAGAGAAGAGGACTCTTAGCTGAATAAGTCCAGGAAGTAGGTGCTGAGAGCAGCACCAATAGGATAATTTGAAACTTCTCATTTTATCAGATTTCAGCAAATTAATGAGCCTTTTGCAGAAATGGATGTTTTGCCAATGCAGCCATAGTTAACAGGTAATTTCCATTCAAAAATTAGAAAACCTGGTTTGTTAAAAAATTTCTGGCAGCCCCTACACTCCCTGCTGTTTGGGAGTTCAGGCTTCAGGACCCCAGCATTTCCAGAGCAAACAGCCATGCAGAATGTCCCTCATTCCCAAGACATCAAGGGCTGCAGTTCCAGGCAATCAGCAGGAGGGTTGTCCTATACCTACACCACAATTCTGTCCTCTGATGGTCCCATAGTGCACTCTGATCAGATTTACTTCCCTCTGAAGGGAATTCAGTGGAAAACAAAAATCTGCTTTCTGCTCAAAAAATCCTTCATTCTACACATGTGCCTTGGTCCTCCATGATATAAATCTTTCTGCTTGGTTCTGGTGACACGACTCACGTTCTGCTGCACACTGCAGGCACTATTCCCTCTGTGTGCTGGGTTCCTCATGCCAAGGCAAGCAAGCTAGATTACAAATTTAAGGGCCAGTGCATTACTATTAATATTCTACAGCGATCTTTTGTCCACCTTGCAGCTGAACATGTCCAGATTCCCAGTGACCTCATTTTCATTTATTTTGGGGTCCTTTACACAATGCAGAAGTACAGATGGGCCATAAAGGAGAAATAGATCATAGTAATTGCAGCTCAGAGTCCCTTTAAACCAGAGTGACAAAAAGGGGCTTTTCTGTACAGGAGAATCTGGTCCATCGGTCTTTTTAATGCCTATAAGCAGGTGATAACAAGCTGCAGTGCACTTTACAGATGGCTGGCAGCACCTAATTCAGAGTAACACACTGTAAATAGAGCCACAACATGGTGAAGCTATCAGGTGATGTAAATCGTCAGAGGAATAAGGCTTTTAGCAGGGAACTTTAACATGGGGTTTAGGATCAGCTCTGGGCTTACACATATTAAATTCCTCCTAACAAATGGAAGAGTGTGACTTAGCCTTAACTGAGCAGTGAGACCAGATGGCAAGTATAAAGGAAAATGTGTTATTTACTGTCTTTTAAAATTATATATAGTGATCATTTTGCCAAAATCCTTTCGTTTTTAACCTGTTCAGGACATGAATATAACCCCCATGGAGAGAAATTGTTCAACAACAGAGAATCCCAATATTGTTTCATCTGCATCTGCATCCCATCTTTTGCTGGGTTGTGTCTGGGAGCTGATCCAATGAGACCATCAGATCATCCAGTGTCTTCTCCCTTTTTTCATATCTTTCAAGAAAACCCCTGTATGAAAGTCCCATCCACACCTGCTACCAGCAGCAGTCCTGGTGCATCAGTGGACAGCTCTCCTCCTTCCATGCAGTCCATCCCAACCTGACATGACAAAGCACTGTGGTTTCTGACTGCCCATGTATTTCAGCAGGAATAGTAAATGCTTTAGAAATACTTCAACTACCTCAGGTCAAGCAGTTATTTTGTGTTTAACTTGAGCAACAGCACAACTTCATCGAAAAAAACAAGTCTAAACGAGAGAGAGAAACCGGTCAGATCAGATGGGGAAAAGGGTCCATCCTGAATGTTCTCTAAAGGAACCACTGGTACCTTCAGCAGAGCAGCTTTTTACGCCTCTTTTTACACCCCTGTGTAGCCTCCCCATTCAAACATCATTCTTCCTTTCACAAGCACAGTTTCTCTGTTGCCATAGCAGAAAGTGACCTTCAAAAATCAACCATGACAAGTTTTTACAGTAACAGGACCTTTGTTTTATGAGCTTAAATTAATCAGGTAATCTTATCTACTGTGGAGATGTGTTTGTGCTCTAAAGCTGATCCTGCCTACAGCAAGATTTGTTAAGGCTCCAGGATTTGGGTTCAAAGCTCATGAAAAGGGCATCCTCAATTTGAAAAGCCTCTTATCTGATTAATCCCATTATAAATGACAAGAACTATTTTACATTATTTGCTTATTGGAAGTCCTCTGCCCATGACATCATACCATAGTGTCAGCACCAGTAACATTTGCTCAGAAGATCTTCCCCATGTGTGTGCACCTACAGACTCTTGTCCTGTAATCTGTGTCCTCCATTTGGCACTGTCTGGTGTATGAAGACACAAAGCAAGTTTGTCTTTAACAAACAGCCACAACATCTCAACCAAAGCAATTGAGACTGGATTCCAGGAAGCAATGAGAACTGGTCTGCAGCTCATCCCTAAAGCCATAATCACAGAATCATTTAGCACTGGAAAAGCTCTCGGAGATCACAGGGTGCAGCCTTTGACTGACCACCACCATGACAACTAGACCATAGCAGTAAGGGCCATGACCAGCCATTTCTTGAACTCTTCCAGGGATGGTGACTCCACCACCTCCCTGGGCAGCCTGTTCCAGTGCTCAACAACCATTTCTGTGCAAAAATTCTTCCTGATGCCCCATGGTGCAGCTTGAGGCTGCGTCCTCTTGTCCTGTAGCTGGCTGCCTGGGGAAAGAGACCAAGCCCCACCTGGCTACACCCTCCTTTCAGGCAGTTGTAGGGAGCGGTAAGCTGCCCTGAGCTGTCTCTTCTCCAGGTTAAACAGCTCCCTCAGCTGCTCCTCACAGGACCTGTGCTTCAGATCCTCCACCAGCTCAGTTGCCCTTTTCTGGACACTCTCAGTAACTCAGTGTCCCTTCTGAAGTGAGGGGCCCAGAACTGGACACAGCAGTCAAGGTGTGGCTTCAGCAGAGCTGAGCACAGGGGGACAATCACTGCCCTGGTCCTGCTGCCTCACCATTGCTGACACAGGCCAGGACACCACTGGGTACACGTCAGCTCACATTCAGCCACTCTCACCCAGCTCCCCCAGGCCACTCTGTCCCCAGCCCGTAGCTCTGCACAGGGTTGTGGCCAAAGTACAGGACCTGGTACTCGGCCTTGTTGAACCTCACACCACTGCCCTCAGCCCATTGATCCAACTCCCTCTGCAGAGCCTTCCTGCCCTCCAAGCACATCAACACTGCCACCCAAACTGGTGCTGTCCATGAACTCACTGAGGGTACCCACAATCCCCTCATGCAGATAATCAGTAATTATGATTTTCATTTGATTACAACAGTAATGATAAAAGGGTTGCTGTGGTTCTTGGGAAATCTCTGATGGTGGGCAAAGGCCCACTGATCCGCAGAAAAATGTGATCTGAGAAAACCCATGGTCAAACTGGCCTTTCTCACTCTGACTAAAATAAGACTCCATCAAAAATGAAAACCAAATATTGACTGGATGTTCACATTTCATCCTTGTGTGAAACCTGGTAACAGATGAGGGCTGGTGTGACTTCTGATCTTCTTAGAGCAAAATCAGGTTGATAGGTAAGCCACAGCTTCTTGAATACAGGAAGTAGCAACATATCATTTTCAGAAAGTACCTTGCCTTTTGAAATTCTAAATCCTGTTGACTTTCAGTGAGAATTGTTGTCATATTTTCTTAAGCACTGAGGATTGTATGTACCATTTTCAGAAGTCAAATTATTATGAGCTTAAAATGATGTGCACTGATGTAAGTCCATAAAACTAAGTTCCTTTAGCTCTGCTGAGAATGGATCTAAAGGATCCTAAGGCATCTCAATAGCTGTGGAAAAAATTACTCAGGAATCTATTATGCTAATGAACTCAACGAACTGAAATATTTTATTCTTCTAATTGCCCTATATAAACCTGATCCCAGTAGCCAGGTCTTCACAAAGAAATTAACCCAGAAACCAGAATGTAGGAAGACAATGTTAAAAAACCCAACCCTCTCTCTTCCAGCTCCACCTCATCATGCTGATCTATTAAATCCATACATCATCCTGGCACTGCTGTCCTAGTGATGGCTTATAAAGCATTGGGCAGCAGCAGAAAGAAGCCCCAGGAAAGCTATTTTCTTTTGATATAATTATTTTTCAATGTTATAGATTAAATATTTAATTAAAACAGAAGAACACAGTTTGGAGAACCACAAGAGAAGGACAAGAATTAAAACTTGGTCCATGCTCTCAGAGGCTTGCAGAACTGAGAGGCTTCAAGCTGATGATGAAAAATGAAGACAGTGAAGAAATGTTTTCCCAGATTTTACCATGAACAAAATCTCAAACATGCCAGGTATTTGCAATTCCCATTTAAGCTACCTGTCCAGTCAGCAGTAGTCAAGGGCACACCTGAGGTGTACAAATGGAACAACTGAAAGCATTGTCAGTAGCAGCACCTCATAGCCACAGCCATATGCAAACAGAGCTTTTCTGATACTCCAGGGTACATCAGTGACCAGGCTGATTTTCTGGCAATCAATTCATAAAGTTAAAAATATCTTAAGCCATAGTTTCAGATTAAACCATGCTCTTGCCTTACACTAGCCCTTCAGCTGTTCTGCTAAGATAGCAAATTGGGTCAAAGTATAAATATGCAATAACGAAATGTAAGTTGTTGGTAATAAGAATACTTTCATTTTCACTCCTACAAAACTGTTTTTCTAGTTAACATGGTGGCAAAAATAATCTTCTGAGGCAGGCGTGGCTGTAACATGGATCTTGTTTAAATCTGGGAACAAAAAGCTTTTTGGTTATCAGTACAGTAAACAGCAGTGCTTGCTAAGCCCTTAATCTTAGAGCAGATCTGTTTTCTACTACTTCATTTCTCTACATCATGAGTTTCTCCAACCTGATTAACCAATGAAACTGATCTTATCAAAAGACCAAAGCAACACTGTGAAAAAGGTGCCCATAAAAAACGCCCATATTTCAGAACGTACTTGGGAGGAAAAACAAGTATATTAGAACAGACAGCTCTCCAGGGACAAGGAGGAGAAATATGCTCTGAACCAACTCACCACATAGATGATAAAAATAAAATAGGATTTCACAGGACTTGTCACTTCAACCCCATTTAATCAATAGTACACACCTTTTATCACCAAAAAAAAAATCCAAACAAAAACCAAAAAACAAACAAACAAAAAAAACCCCACACCAAACCCACAACAGAAAATGCAGTTAAAACTTACAAGCATTGCTCCTCATCTCTATTCCAAAGATCCTGGTTTAAAATCTAGTCTTCTGAAAAGCACTGGTCACTCCTGGCTTACTTAGCAATTTCTATTCCTTTTTTACCTATTGTCTTGAGCCTTCTTTAACCTCAAACTTGATTCTTTTTCCTTTATAATGAACCCTTCTTAATTTTCTTATATTTTGACTGTTTATCTTCATAATCGTGTGTCCAACTGCAGATTCTCAAATTCCTACCTAGATGCCTAAACAAGGACAGATTTTTAAAGATCAAACCATTCAGCAGTACAATTCCTAAAAGAACCCAACTGCTGTCAACACAACTTTTTAAATCTTAAACTGTGGATAGATTTCACATAGGAGCTCATAACATACCACTAAGCTTGTGATAAATCTATAAATCCATACAAACCTCACCCATCAAACTGGAAGATGAAAGTGTGGACATGCTGCAAATTCATCCACATTTAGAAGACTACAACATTTTGGCCCAAGTGGCAGCAAAAGAAAGAGACTGAAATCACAACATATTTATTTGGTCCCACAATAACAGAAACTGGGGAGGCAGGAAACCTCACAAGCCACAGATTTGCTACGGAGCCTCAGTCTGTTTTGGGCAGCTTGGATTATTGCCTTCACTAATCTCACTGTGAAATGGAAAACCATTATGTCCCAAGGATGCAAAAGCATCACTTTTTAAATTTCAATTATCCATCCAAGAGTAGGCTACTATAATTCCTCACTAATGTAGGATCAACAGGGTTATCAACATTTCAAGGCATCAAAGGCTGAGCCTGTCAAAAATACTCACTTTATCAGGGTTTTTTTCTATAAACTTAAGAGCAATGATCAGAGAGAACCCCTAAAGTAGCTAATCCTCCAGACACTCTCATTTAAATAAATTCATTAACTTTATTCATAAGTTTGTCTGGTTAATACCAAGCCATAAAACTGAATCCAAACAAACATAAGACACTGAAAAAAAGAAAAAAGTTATCAATTATTACCTAGCCATGGTGGATTGGGTCAGGCATGAATCTAGATAGCATCATTGGATTTATCCAATGCCGCTTCTTGATAAATCTGGCATGACAACTTCAAGATAACCAAGGCAGAGTTGCAAAGTAACACATAAATACTTCAATAATACATAAAGAAGTACTATTTCAAGACTAATATTAATTAATATTTGAAAAATACAATTATCTGAGTGAGAGTACAGATGATTACTGGACAGAGACAAAGCTACTACAAGCTTTGAAATGAGAAATTCTCTTCTTTCTTAGACTACCTGATTATTTATAATCAAGGAAGTGTCTTTTTGGGCAGGGAACACAGTCATGTTCCAACCTCCTGTAGTTAAAGCTACAGCAATCTCTTCCTAATCATCTTTAACTGCTGCTGCTGAAACAGCTTGGCCTTGGCCTGATTATTTAATCCAGTATGAGCAGTGGCACTGTGAAGGCAGATTGAGGTTGTCCATGCAGTCAAGCCAGAATATTTACATTAAAATGACTGCATCTGATGGACATTCACATTCAAGATCTTGGATAGGGCTGGGAAACAAATATCAAAGCACTGAAATTGGACTCATATTTACCACTGTCCTCCAAAGTTTCTCAGTGTTCCAGAGTGGGAGTGGCATTTATTCTAGCCATTATTGCCAGTCAGCCCAAGTTCACTTTTGCCTCTTTTCCTTCAGATGGCACTAATTTCTGGCTGCTTACTTGGATGGTATAGGATAACCAAAAGTGTCATTCACTGGAAAATCGTTTTGCATGCCATCCTTCCAAATAGTCCAAAACACTCAGTTGGATGAATTCTTGAATGAATTTCAGACACATTGATTACTGTCATCATTTATTCTCCAAACCAGCTGTGCATTCAGAGGCCTCAGATGAGAAGAGGCCCCACTGTGCCCTACACCAAAACCCTTGCACTGGGACATGGTGGCTACAACAAGGAGCACCAAGTCAGAATGAAGGGTGAAATCCATGAGCGAGTTGAGTTAGGAAGTGATTTGCCACGCAGCCAATGTGCAGCAGAGCCAGGACCCAAACCCAGCTCTCCAGAGCTCCAGGCCCAGCTTCTAACCACTTCCTCATTTAAACCATTCCTTTTGGAATAGATCCCATCACATTCTTTCCATGTTACAATTTAAATTTCAAATCCTTTGCTGCATTTTCATTTGAAATAGTCCAGTTTACTTAACATTTCCAAGCCAAACTTGAACACATATGCAATTAGCAACTCTTTTATCTCCTCTGATAGCACAGTTTAAATAAAAAGAATGACCCATACAAATGTATAGAAAGATAGTTCTGCTTCTCACTCCCTTGTGAGGGAGACATAGCAGCTCTTGCAAATAGTATTATAGAGACAGCTCTGTGTTTCCTGACACTGTGCCATTTGTGTCATATGGACATTCAAAATAGCACAGAAAACTGTGGCTGCATGCACGAATAACTGAGAGCAAACTAAAAATGACATTTTGGGGGTTCATAAAAACGTGGTAGAGTTTTTTCATATTTCCATGCTGCCCTTTTCCCCATCACTTGTACACCTTTCATATCCTGGCCATAAGTAGCACTCTGATAAGGCCTGTGGTACAACTCCCTCTGATTTACCATGCCAGAAGCCAATTTCCAGAGATGCTGTAAGAAAATCATCTCTTACAGTACATCCTCCATAACCAGAGAAATACTCACAATACACAAACTGTTCTAGTGGAAACCACACATGAAATCTACCCTTGTCTCCTTGATTTTCGTAACTTACAGCTTCACTCCGTAATTACAGAGTCATCCTTCCAAACAAAAGTCCTCTGCTTCCATACTCTTTTTCTCACCGTCATCAAAAACAATGCAATTCTTTAGACTGATGGACTAGTATCAGAAGAAGAGGGATTAGTATCAGAAGAAGAGTGATTTAATTACATTTAAAAGGGCTACCTGGGAATATTTTTAGCACTGGAGTAATGAGTTTTCATAAACTCATACGATAGATTAAAACAAAATGTCCACCATGATTTCCTTTACTTTACACTGCACAAGGGTTGTTTTCTCTAGCAAGCCACTATAAAATACAAAAGACTAATCCAAGATGATGGCCCCACCTTAAGAAACATCTTTAGTCAGTTCTTTTAAGTGGAAATCATTCTCCATTTTACCAGACCATCTACCTAAGACACCCACACATCATTTTTCTCTCCCTTCTGGCAGAGGATATGGAAAAAGCAAGGCAGAATGATACTGCCCTCAAACCAGGAGGAAGAAAACTGGCTACCATAGCTTCCACAGCATTTTTAATCCAAGACTCTCAGACTACTCCAATTATTAAATATACTCAACTTCCACTTAGCTATAAATATACCATTTTACTGTTTGTACTTCATTTTCCAAAAGAAAAAAAAAAAAAAGACAGACATATAACTTTTCAAAGCACACAGGATAACAAACTACTGGTAGAGTCCAGCAACACACAGGGCCAGCACTCTCAACTACTCTCTCAAGCGTTGATTAAACTCTCCCAACACAGAAACAAAGAATAATGTATCATCTGTAAAAAGGTATAGTCACACTGGAATATGTCATTATAAGCAGTCAAATTACTATTTACATTTGTTAGAGCTTTGTGATTGTTAGCATCTTGCCTACAAGGATCATAAGGAACTATTTGATTAGTCTAATTTTGATTCATGTAATTACAATCAAGGTGCTCTCTATTGCATAACTACTGAATACTTTGTATTTTAAAAAATAATAGTGAATTTAGTCTATTTGGGATTTTCTGTGATTCCAAGTAGAAGATCCAACCTTTCCAAGATCTAGAAATCCAGCACAGGGACATGTTTTGACTTGAAGTACTACAACTTGCATGTTGGAAATTCGTTTTTGGCTTGCTTTGTCACATGCCATACACAGTGCCCTGCAGAACTTTGGAGCTGACCCTGCAAAGCAGCACCTGGATTTAAGATCTTCTTTTAAAGAAACAAACAACCAGCATGACTAGAGCAGCAAAAGACTGTCAGAATCACTTGGTGCTTGCATAGGTCAACTATCAGCTGGAGAAAAATCTCATTCTCTTGTTTTTTCTCATCACGCCTTTACTAAAATAAGTTTCACAGGGGGGCTGAATGTCTCCCACCAGCTTAGGGACAGCAGGAGCTTCCCCTTTTCTGGTTGTTACTGCTTTTTTGACCAAAACAAAACACGAGAACTGGCTATTTTCATGTGCCTATGGTGCCCAGACAGGTGCCTGTGGCTCTTTTTTGGGACATCTAAAGAAAACAAGTTTAGGAAAAGCATCAAGGGCAGTGTTACTCATTCTCTGTCCCATTCCAATAGCAATAGTACTCATAATTTTTTTCTCAGAAATTTATTTACTCTGTCCATAAAATCCTGTCAGTAGTTTATGCAGCCTTGCTGATGGAAAGCTTCTCCCACTAACACAATGTTCCTCCAGTGGAGTTTAGGCCCACCACTTCTTGTGCTATGTGAGCCACACACTTCTCTGAGGCAGCCATTTTATTTTATGAACTCTCACAGCTCTGCAGCTATCTTATCTCTAGATTAAACGTATTAATTCTTCCAGCCTTTCCTCACTGCCTGTGTTCTCCAGATATCTGATCTCCACTCCCTCCACACCTCCATGTGGGGTCTGGAATGCTGCAGCCGTACCAGTGCCCACCACGGCAGTGAAGTTGTTTCTGGTGTTTTGCAGGCTCTGTGCTTGTTTATGTTACCTTGCACCACTGTGATGTCCTCAGCTGCTGTTCAGTTTATCATTCACCATAACCACACATCCTTCCTTGAGAGACTCCCCTAGCTCTTCATTCATCTGCTCATCTCACACATAATTTATACCTCATCACAGGACTCTGCCTGTCCTTGAACTGAATCCCACTTAATTCAAATGAATTCTTCTAATTGTCGGGATTCTTTTGACTGTTAATCCTTTCATCCAAGTGCTTGCAGCCCTTCCAGCTGTTTGTGGCCTAGAAATGCAGTATGCATTTTCTAGTTCCTCACACAAATCACTGCTCTGTGAACCGACAGGCACCAGACCCACCACACCCTCCCATGGAATCCCACGCACTGCATCCTCCCCATTTCACACAAACTCACACATAACTGCTCTTAGAGCCTCTTTCCACAAGACTTCTCTCATTATGTGTCTTTATTTTGCTTAGGAAAACCAAAAACGATTCTAAATGCTATCAAGAAACTCTCCTGCAGAGAAAATACCAACTGCCACTTCCTTATTGACACTGTCTGCTATTCTAATGTGGAAGGAAATTGAGATTGTTGTCATGGTTTAACACATTTGGCTGTATTTACATGCCATCGTATTCAAAACGGTTTGTTTAAAACTTTTCATCCCACTGTTCTTCTAAAACCTGAAGATGTCTGCTTGTCCCCCCACCCCACTGCTTCCATTTTCAATGGTGTTTCAAATGCTGACCCTCTCTGGAACATCATCCATCCTTTACCAGCATTAAGAAGCAATCCTTGGTGAATTTTCACTGAGTCAGCCATTCTCCTTTCAGCTCCAACTTCCCCAGCTTCCCCTATTTCAACCTGAACTGTTACCCATTCTTACCAAGGATGGCTATAGCACCTACCTGATCATTGCTTGCCTTTTTTTTTTTTAAATTAAATCAAAGGAGAAAAAAAATAAACCTTCAAGAACATTAACTGGTTGTCCCTGATATCAGTTTGCTGTTGAGACAGAAGCTTTGTGCTCATTTGCCAGCCAGCTCTATAGAACACAACATGACCTTTCTTGTTTACCCTGAAACTTCCTGCTGGCCCAGCTCCCACCACACTGTGCCTGTGTGAACAACCCCACGGGCTCCCAAACCCTCCACCTGCACAGCATCATTCAGCCATGTGATTTATCCCACTCAGCCTCTGCTATAGATAATTAAGCCATCCTTCTGATTGCACATGAAAATGCTCAGGTCATCCTGCTACAGGCAAATATCTTTATTGTGAGAAGAAAAAATATTGCATCTAGAACATAATCTCTGAATAAGCCAACTACTCCAAAAGTCCAAAGCAGGAGTTTTAGGAGACAGAACCTAATTCAAGTACTTTAGTTTACCTCAACAATAACTGCATTAAGTCCTCCTATTATTCTACTCCAGATATACCCAATGAAATTTCCTATAAAACAGTACATAAGCTGTTTCTTCCTGGTTACGTTTCTTTATCTGTAGTTTGTCATTTATATTATTTTTTCACTAATAAGCAAATTCATCAAAAATATGTTGACAAGTAATTTTAATTAGAAGAGCAACTTTTCTTTTAATTAAACCTTTCTCTCCACTCCATTTTAACCCTTCCAATGTGAGAACCAAAACCTTTAAACGCTTCATTGTAATAAACATCCCATGTAACCAACAATCACAACACCACTGACCAAAAATAAAAATAAAATTCTTGAGACAAACCATGTAACCAGCCAGTAAATTTTAAAGCAGAAAAGAGCTAAAGTTAAATACCTGGCTGCTTGGTGTAATTACCTTTGCCCTCCTTCCCCACAATTATTTAGTTTTATTTTAAATGAACTCCTCTTTAGGTGAGTTCACACCCGGGTGTCAGCTTTCAGGAACACTCAGCCAGGAGAGGACACAAGGACTGCCACAGTTACTAATTCTTGGCTATAAACCATTAGTAGCACATTCATCTGAGAAAGAAAAAGGTGGTGCTCCTCTCGGGGAGGAGGGGGGGAGGCCTTTAACTCCTATCAAAAAGACAACCAGTGGGGTTTGCTGTCACCTCAGAGGAGACATGGCACACCTCAAAGGACCACCAACATCTCATAAACCTCCAACACCCTTGACACAGCATGTCTCCTCTGCTCTATTAAGCGAACCTCCCATACCAGCATTATGAGGGAAAAACCTGCACAAACTGACACGGAAACACTGATGGACTAAAGCACAGCAGAGCCTGCGTGTCGCTGCAGCAGCTGCCGGGAGAGCCCAGCCCGGCTGCCCTCACCCCTGAGCAGGGAGCCGCAGGGAGCCGCAGGGAGGGTCACACAGAGGGCAATAAACCCTGGCCCTAACCACACTACAGAGCCCAAGGGTAGGAAATCTTGGAGTATTCACTAGCTCCCGGCCAGCCTGGAGAGAATTTCTTAGCTCCATCTGGTGGGCAAACAAGCTGCTTCTGGCTCACCAACAGCCATTCCCTATTAATAGTCAGTGCTTTTATGAGAAGAGATTATTAAGGAAGACCATCTTCATTAACAGCAATTTTTGCTTCTCCTGGGAAGAATTCCATTTATAAAGATTAAAACACATCACTACTGGCTGGAGTTATTTCCTGTGTGTCTCTTTCTATTCATATTTCAGCTACAGACCCGTGTTTACCTTCACAGGTCCCAGACAATTGAAACTACAGTCCCCTCTCCTGAGACCCTAAGTACCCCGCTGACAGCAATCACAAAGCAACTCATGAACAGCTCCTAGGCAGAAATGGAGCAAACACAACATTTGCAAGAGAACTCTCTGCTGTTACTACCGAGCACCAGCATGGCAGTCCCTGGGTTTGCTTCCTGGACTCATTACCCAGGGATGTGGTTCTGCTTGGAAGAGTGGAAGGAGTTACAAATTGCCCTCCCACTGTGCATGTTTCCTCAGTAAAGACCTTACTACCTCTTCCCCAGTGAGATGGATGAGAAGTAAATGAACTACAATAGGAGCTCATGACAATTCAGCAACTCCTTGAATTTGTCCTTGCCCACATGTTTCAAAAAAACACAGCATTTACATAGGAAAAAGGCCCAGTGAAAAGCAGGAGGTTATAATACATGGCTACATTTAAATTCATGATGGATTTCATTTGTTTATCTCACTGACAGGCTTTGGAATAATTCTTCATCCTCTGTTGTCAGATTTTTTTATACTTGAGAAACAATAGAGATCTAATAATTGAACTAAGGAGCAAGACAGCCCCAGCCATTCTGTCTATGCACCCCAGCTAATGACAGAAACAAAAAGAAAATATTTAGTTAATTTTGTCTGCAAGCTGGATGCAAACCAACAGCATTAATAACCCTCTTTAAGACAGACATATGGACCAAAGCCTAAGATCACATCTCTGTAATTGTGATTACAATAGGTTTCTAGTCACTGAAATATGTGTCCCAGTTTAACAAGATCCCTGCTGTCACTATATTTTTGCTGAAGTTAAAGCAATAAATAGTTCTGCACTCTCAATTTCTGGTTTAAAAAAGAAACAATTCTAATGGTATTGCTATGGCCTTCCCAACATCAGAGTTCCTTTCTGTCCTTATCCTTTTTATTACATTTGAGTTAATTTATTACAAGACAAAAATATTTCTCTAACTCACAAGCATCCACTTTCAATAGCAACTGTATTTGATTACATTTAATAATATCAACTTGTTCATTTAGAGCTGAGTAAAAATGGTTTCCTATCAAGCAAATCTACTCCTTCTTAAGCTACATGTAGTAGTTATCATGACCGAAATGCAATTTTTTAATTCCTGAAGATGCAGACTTAGCTCATCTTAGACTTGTCACAGCAAATCATTTTACAAAGGGAGACAGAGATACTGTCCTTATTGTACAGGTGATGGGACAGCAGAGGCATAAAGAGATGAAGTATTTCACCTCTGGAGGTGAAAATAGGAACACAGCCCTTCTGATGGACATTTGATGCAGTACCATTCCCCACAATGTGAATATAGATCCATCATGTACTCTATTGCTAAAGCTGCTTGCTATGTAAAAGCTTCTCAGTTTGCAAAGGTTTCTACTGGCAGCTCTGAAAAAAAGAACAGATTCTGTTTAAATTCAGCTACAGTTTCTGCTTGAGCTCACATGGTGGACACCCTCCTGGAAAAGCAGGGCTGTGCCTCTCACTTTCTCATTAAATGACACACAGCTGTTTATTATCCACAGTATCTGTGTTTCTTAGAGGACACAAGCTGCCTAACTATGCAGATATGAACTCATATGTGAGAAGCAGTGATGAGTCAAATAATGAAATTTTACTTGTCTAACCTAATTGAATCTACCCCAGACAGCAATAACACTTACAGGAAAAAAAAGAATTTCACAGCCTCTGTTCCCTTTTTCATAAAAAGCTCAGCTCTGACTATAATACACCAGGGCAATATTTGAATGCTACAGTGCACAGATGCAGTCACACAGAAAATTAGAACTCTCCAAATTTAAAAAAAAAAAAAAAGGCAAGCTATAGTACATAGCTGCATCAGTACCAGCTCAAGAGTGGAAAAGTACTTCATCTGCTTAGCCCCTTTCTACTCTGTTGGTGACGTCAGCCAGGCACTAATGAAAGCCTAATTAGCATATCACCTTGTGTGTTTGAATGTACAATTGGAGCAGCTGATGATTCTCTTCTGAGATTTTAAATAACCACCAAAGCTGAGCCAGAGCTGCTGCTTGGTAGAGAAGATTTAGCTTCACAACATACCCGGCTCCCTGTGCAACACAAACAAATGTGCCAATGGTGGAAAAAAACCCAACCCAGAGCAAATGCTTTCTCTGAGGAAAGCAACACAGAGCAGCTCCAATTTTGAACAGCATTCATTTGGCCTTCATTGTAGAATAAAGGCTGTAATTCCTAACGGAGTTGGAAAACTGCATTGACTATTTGCTCCCAAAAAACAGGGTGCAGACCTTGGTGAGCTTTAGGAAAGCAGCATCCTTGTCAACGCCCTGCCAGTTTTCCAGTGACTGAAGAGCAAGCAGCCATGGAACAGAAAAGCACATCCTTCTGCTCAAAAACACACTGCAATCAGCCAACATAGAAAAGAAAGGGAATTTGCAGACCATTCAACTTCAGACATTGACCGGACTCGCTGGTGGGGAGGGTTCTATGGTTTCAGGGCTCTGTGACTCCCTTTGGTCCCTATTTAGCCACCAGTGTCCAAGGGAGGACAAAAATGGATGGCTCTCACCCTATCCTCCTTACCTGAACACCTGCACCAGCTGTTTGTTCCATGAGCACAGATGTCAGTGCTGCCATCCAGGGAGCCACAAGTCATTCCCAGCACAGCAAAGCTCCAACTGGCACAGGATCCCAAATGGCCAAAATGAATAGTAGGGGTGGAGCTGAGACATGAGGTCAAAAAGAAACCTATTGAACCACTGCAACATTGACAGAAAGGAGTGAAAAAATGAAAGGCCTAAGTCTGTAGCAAGAACTTGCTTATTCAATTTCCTTTACAGGGACTGAAAGCAGGACCAGAGGCTCCTGCCAGACCTTAGAGAAATCCTAAAGGGCACCACTGTTTTGCAGCATTTGAGGGCTAGAAACTGAAAACTGTCTCTGTCAATCCAACAGCAATGACAGGGAAGTGCAGTGCTCTGAGCAAGAATTTGCCCTTGCCTTTCAACTCTGACCTAGATAAAGACTATCTACAAGAAACAGGAATTCAAGCCCAGCAGGACTTCCTTGGAGTCTCTGTTGAGGTGACAAGATTACTTATGAGGTTCAGCTGGATTGGTAAAGTGCTGGTGTTGCTCATTCTGGCTAATAATGGACAGAAATCAAACCCCAAGCACAACAAATACACCAAGAGCAATCCCTCAATTCCCATACAGCCCAAAGAGCTTCTGCCCACTCCCTATTCCCTTTAAATACCGAGTCTTCCTGTCTGACCATGGCAATCATAGGACACAAAACAGTCAGTGACCATCAGAGAAAGCCTCACAAGCAGACAGAACCACAACAGCTTTAAAAGGCCTCTGTTAAACGAGAACATGTCCTTGAGGGATTTTCAGCCTCAAACCATCCTCTTACTCATAGCTGATCACACCAACATGTGCCAGGTTTTGCACAAAAAAGGCAAAATGCTAACAAGTCAAATAGCTAAATAATACTGCATTTAAGTCTTTATTAAACATGGCTACAGTGTATAAAGATGCAATTAAAGCTTGGGCTTTGATTTGGCAAGCATCCTCTATAAATAATCTTTGTTTCACTGTTCTTTCTCCTCAGTGCTTCATCAAACTCAAGAGATGTCCTTCAGTTTCTCCCCCACCCTTGGGATTATCAAATGTTTTATAGCTCTGCAAACCTTAGAACGGCCAAACACTGCAGCTGTAGATGAAAGGGAATTATCTTCAAGGTGCTTTCTCTCAGCAGTATCCTCATTTTCTTGCCTGGACTGGGGAGGCTTACCAGAGAGCCAGAATGAGGGAGCAGGGCCTCATTCCAGAGTGCAGAATAAGAACACAGACTTGATATCACAGCTCCTTCCAAGTGGTGATCAGTCTTCTAAATGATCTATGGGAAAAGGAGACATTATTGAAAAACCTTAACACCAGAGTGAGCTACTTCTTGCCAAATTATATATTTCATCTTATCATTTCTCATGAGAGATATTATTTTGCTAATTATGTGTAATGGTTTTTTATGGTAGAAATTTTCCAAAAGATTTTGCATTCATTGTCACAGCACTAAAAAGAAACTGTCATGTTGATCTAAGTCCATATTTAACCTTTGTAGCAAAAATAAAGAGGGCACAAACAGGTTGTGATTTAAAACCCCTGTACTTTAATAGATACACATTTTATTTTCTGTACTGCAAAAAACCCACATTCTTGTTTTGTCTCTAAACTTCCTTTCATTAAATCACAAATTAAAGCAGACCAGAAATATGAGTTGAACTGGCCCCATTTAGCATCCAATAAACTCTGTAAACAGCAGAAATTAGGAAAAGAACACCAGATGCATGAACAACATAAAGCAGAATTAACATCTAATGGTATTTATTTCAATACTTGGAATAGCATCTGAGATCAGCATTTTTATAGAATCGATCTATGAACTAGAATATAAGGGTGTTTCTTTTTGACCAGTTGGCAAATCAATTCTGACAAAGGGATATTTGAATAGAGCAGCAATCCCAACTTGGATCTGACCTTTGGAAAAGTTTTCTTCCCAGTCTTACAACCTCAAAATCCCCAGAAATACCTAGACAAGATCAAAAGCAACAGCAGTAGCACAACCGAGACAAACACCACGCGATTTCTACCCAGAGTGATTTAGAGACGCGGGGTGTAAGAGATTTAAAGGCGCTCCTGTCCATTTTCAGGCCATTAACACCTGCTCCGAGTGGCAGTGAACTGTTAGCACATCCAAAGGCACAGGTTTGCAGTCCTTATGCATCAGCAACTCCAACTAAACTTCCAAAATGTCCCCAATGTGCCCTGCAAAAACACACAGCCAGCTATACCCTCCCTTATTCTAGAGGAAACAGAATTTAAATGCAGTACAGTCAGCAGTTTCATCCTAGTAAAATGAAAGAAGAACTGAGCTTTCTCTTTCAAAATTGATAAAGCGATTTTCAAGCTGTAATGGAGAGTTCCTGCTTCCCCTTCCTGGGGGCTGGATAATGCATCTGCACGGGGAGTATCTGGGAATCTAGAAGTATCCACTTCTCAAAGACTGCTACTTGAAATGATTAATCTGAACCAATGTAACTCCACAATTGATTCTTTATTTGCTTCCAGTGGTTGCCCTTATTGACTTACACTGCACTACATTTCTAAAAATCATACGTTTCTTTGTTTGCTTCCAGAAAAAAAAAACTCACTTATTTTAGATAATCTTGGCTCCACAGAGTTATTTTTCAATTTTCTTCAGTCACTGCTGCGCATTCAGGAATGTCTGATTACCCATAAAATGCCTTTTGACAGCTCAGATTCATTACTAAATTACCACATTTAAATTTTTCATGTGCACAGGGCAATTACTTTTATGAATGACTGTCAGCAATGTTTCACTAAATCTGAATGAATTTTTAAAGGATCCTAATTGCCACTTAGATGCCCCTATAACTCTTGTTTTAAAGGCTTTCATGTCTTTTGATAATAGTTACCTGTGTTCAACACAAACAAGTTCCCTCTCACATTTTATATCATTGAAAATTATTTACATCAGAAACAAAGAAATATGAAGCTGGTGGTGCTACATAAGCAGATAGACTGCACAGTAGAAATGATTCATAGCCAAAGTCTTGAGAATGAATAATTATCTGTAACCCTCACTTGGAGCTCTTGTGTCAAGTTACATTATTCATTCAGGTTTTGGCAGGAGAAATTAATGAATTCCAATTTGACAGATACCTTAAAAATTATAAATTTTTCAAGTAGTTGGGCCAAACTAAACCTTTAATATGTTCAGGGAAAGAAAAAATAGAGGTACATAAGGAGCGGGTTTTTTCCCACTGAAATTTTAAAAAGCAAAGATACAAATTCAGAAAGGGCAGGTGAGTTTTAAATTACACCACTAAGATGGGCTGCAGTTTTGACTTGTCTCCCAGTGGAGCGTCATCAGGAAATTTCATTAGCACAATCTATTTTTTATGCCAAGGTTGCTAATGAAAGTGATAAACAAGATCAGAAATAAACTAATCATTGATGTACTCCCCCAAAAAACTCCAGCTAGATGTTTCTCTTTCAAGTACCACATCTTGTGCATGTTCTTCATCCCACTGCTTGCCCACTAAGGAGATTTTTCTATTTTTCTTTTCATTTTCACTGTTCACTATCAGTTTGTACAGAGGCATCAAATTAATATTCCTTTGAAAACCGAATGGATTAATGCTTCTGTAATTCTTTTGTCTAGAAAGTCAAAGATCAGGATAACAGGAAAGAAACAGAAAATGATGTCTACCGTGTCTTCTTGTGCACAAGGAATGAAGTTTTTACCACTGAGGTCTAAGGGAGACATTTGAAGAAGGTCCCAACAAAACAGTGATGTTGAAAAACAGCCTATAAAAATGGCTTGCATTTCTTAAATTATATGTGAAACAAATACCCCATTAAAATCTAAGACTGATACCTTGCTGGTTTTCTCTCTGGGTGACTGCAGAAATGTGGGCAATCCAGTGAACTTCATCTCTGCCCCCTTTTTCAGTGGAGAAGGGAGGGGGGAAAGCATGTGGCAAGCCCACTTCTGTAAAGATTTTGAAATCTTCTGATGAAATGTGCTGCAAGCCAATTTTTAAGCAATTTTAAGCAATATTAATCTTCTGCAACACAAACCTATTTCACTGTGACCTTCAACAAAGGCCAAAGCCTGAGGGACGGTTGCCAACAGCAAGTTACGCTTCAATATCCAACCTTGCATAGGATCCAAAAGGGGTTTTCATCTGCTTCTAAACTCTAATTAGCAGCTCTCAAAGCTGTGTTTGATAACTTTATTCCAACAGTCAATATCAGCCCTTAATACTCGCTCGTGTTACTGTCCAAAATACACAGCCAAGGATGAAGAACTGCTTGAAAAAGGTGAGTCCAGCAAAAAGCTGCCACCTGCAAGAAATATTTCATCGTATCACAGAGGCAAGGACAGGTCAAACCAGGCTGAAGCTGAGCCAAGGGAGCAGTAAATTGCCAATGTTATTGCCTGGTTCCCAGTGCTCCCACTGACCTAAGCAGCTTAATGAATCCTGGCCCTCTGATCAGATTCAATACAGCTGAGCTGGGCTCTGGCTTCAGCCTTATTGGCATGCTTAGATACAGATAAATGGTAATTAAGTGTTGTGGAGTGATGTAAAAGAATTCCAGGTTGCTAAGAAAACTGCTTATGTGCAGGAAGAGTTGGGTTTTTCTCCCTCATACAGGAGGTACATCTTAGCATTTCTAATGATCCTCAACATTCTGCAAATCAGAATCCTACTCTAAAACTGAAAGGGTTTGAAGAAGCTACCTAAACACATTCTCTTGCCTTCTCTCTTCTCCAGCTTCCCACTTTAAATTCCTGCTAGATGAGTCATACTGAATGTCTCTCCAAAAACTTTGAGGGTTCTGTCCTGCTTATTCTGAGAAAAGAGGTTTTCATTGCAAAGAACACCATTTATACCAATTAACACCTTGTTAACCATCCTAGCAGAAAGTTAATTCCACAGATTTTGCTAGGTTTTCCCAATTACAATGGTAACCATGTGCAAAACAGAGGCTGTTCCCTTTGAACTGTCACTCACGTTACCCAGACATTAAAATTAACTGCATACCTTTATTTCTTAAAAACATTAAAGTGACAAGAACAAATACCAAACCTAAATGGCGCCTGTCCTCATTCTGTGAGGGAACCACTTCTTCCCCACTACAGGTGGAGTGTAGCAGACTGTCCTTGGCACAAGGTAAACAAGAACAAGCAGTGGATACTGTGGTTTATTTAAGAGCTTTTACCCAGCCTAATTATCTCACATGCATTCACTTGCTCTCCTCCAAGCTTTATAGGTTCACTAAGGCCTGACTTCCCCTCCCCAGAGGAAGATCATTGCTAGCCTGAGGAAGGTAGGCAGAAAGTTCTTTCAGTTCTTGCTGTTCTATGCAGCTGTTTGCAGGCACCAGACTGGCCAGGGTCCCTGCATATCCCCAAACATTTGTCTCCATGCAGCTCACTGACTTCCAGGATCTACACACATGTCCAGGATCTGTGCTCCAGCCAGAATCTCCACCACTGTCTTTTCATGTAATCTTCTTTTCAAGATCACTTCTTCCTTTTGGGACACCACTTTTTTGGCTTCCTCTTCTTTCCAGCACCAAAGCCTGTGTTCCTTCCAGTCTAAACCAGGACACAGTCTAAGGCACATCATCTGATCAGCCTCCTCGTTCTTTCTCAGGCCTGCTTATTCATTGTAGGGTTTGGGTTGTTAAGTGGAGGATCTGGAATGTGCCACTACATTTTAGCCCACATACTATCAGAATTTACAACTGAGCAATACCAACTGCAGCCAGCAAGCAGCAGGCTGCTGCTTCAGAGTTCAAAAGTTCAGTTTCAGACACTCACATACAGGCCCAGTTATCTGCCAGCTGTGTGTGCTCACAGTTCAGGCTATTTCTTCACCTAAAACACAGACAGATAGGTTATAGCCATGCTGAGACTAAGTGGGATCTGCAGATCATTTCCACGTAAGAGCCACCTCTCTCAGGAGACCCACATTGTAACTGGATTAGGTCATGTGTCATCCCCTAGTCTCAGTTAACTCCCCACACGTGCTCTGGAGTCAACTCAAAAGAAAGCAATTTGCCTTCATCCAAAAGGCACTGCAGCCCATGGATGGATTTCTCTAGGGAGAACAACTGGATCAGGCCCCAGTCTGGGGCTGTCACAGTGTCTGGGTGTTTGTCAGGGCTGCTCCACGTGCAGCCACAGCAAAGCATTGGCAAAGCAGCACAAAACCACAAGCCCAGATTCATTATGATTTCTCAGATCTCAGAAGGAATGAAGCAATTAAAAGTATCATAAGAATATTCCCAAGTGGATTTTAAAAGGTTTTGAAGCTGGTTAAAGCTTTTATTCAACACTGACAATAGTTATTCTGAATAGCTCAGAGTAGGGAGATTTAAAGGTTTACATAAGGCCAAATGACATTCAGGAAAACCCAGAAAAGCTTTAGGCCTTCTACAGGATCTATTTTGTTCTAGCTGGATCAGTGGACCTAATAAAACTTTATCTGCCTCATATCCTTAGGCTATCAAAGCTACAAAAACACTATCTTCTTCTTAACTTAGTGTTTTACCAACACTGAGAATCTGACTTCATGAACATGTTTCCTGTTAGAGAGGAGAACAAAACAGATGGAACCACACTCTGGAAGACTCACCATGCTATTTATACTTCAGAAAAGAGATTTTCTTTCCATAGGGACTCAGAGCTCTCCACCGGTTTTAAGTTTATGAGTTAAGTGTCTTTTTAGAGCTCTCAAATAAGACAACATACAACGTGTCTGGTTTAACTGCTTTTCCCCCAACAGATAAAGACTCCATCTGCTAAGTTTATCAGTAGCAGAAACTTTCATTAACACCCAAATAACTGCATATTATACCTCCACTTAGAGAAGAAGCCACTTTATCCTGCAGCTTCCATCTGTCGAGCTGTGGTTCCTGGGCTGCAATACCCAGGCAGCTCAGAAATCTCACAACAGAACTCCTCTCCTTGAGATTAGGGATATTCCATCATTCTTAGTTTACAAGTAAGGCATTTAGGCAGCATCACGTGACTGATCAACATAAAGGCACCTGAGGTCTACAAACTGCTGTAATTTTAATTTCATTCACCTGTGCCCAAACTGATGGTTCTCAGTTCAGACCAGCCCCTCCTGGGGGATGATTGTTACCCTCCACGGTTCACTTCAGATAGCCCTGTTCCTGCACTGCTGACAGAACTCTTATCCATCATTTTATTTGTCTTCTGTTCACTAAGAACTGAGGAAGAATTGTTAAGAATTAAAAGTCCCCCAAACATGGTGCTATACATCATGGACTTTCACGGCTAATAGCCTTGACACTAAGACTAACAAGAGACAACACTAACAACAGGGAAAAAAATTACCCTCAGTCCAGCCATGCACTGCCATCTCCTCTTTTTTTAAGTAGTACATCCCTGTCTCTTTAATTACAGCAGGCAGGATGTGAACAGATGCTTACTGCACCCAGCAGCCCAATGATTCAGGCAAACTTTTAGCTATTAGCAAATCCTTTAGGTAGCTGACTCAGGTAAATAAGATGTGCAGATTCCCCCCAGCTGATTAACCACTGGGCTTGCACAAGCTTGGCTCATTGACCACAGCTGTTGGGAATACAAATGTCCTCAGCTGACAGCCCTGTTCTCAGTTTCATCATCATTTTGGGTTGAAAACAAAAATGTCAGCATTCGCTGACATCTTGTCTGGAGTTGGGACAAAATACCCCAAATCAGTAGGAGGTGAGGAATTCGTCCATGAAATGAATCACAGTTTGAAGTTATTCAAATAATAAAAAAGAAAAGCTGAGATCAAGATACAGGCTACAGGGATAGTCAGCCTGCAGTTCTCCAGATAAATCCTATGGATTTATGTACTGCTTACAGACGCCTCAGTTACGAGGCCTGGCTCTCGAACTACCTCCCAAGGAAACAAAATCCACATAGATCCTCAATGATATACAAGCAGCATGTGAATTCAATTTCTTTAACAATCAAACCTAAGTCCCTAGCAGTTCCAGCTGTCATGTCCATTTCTAGCTTCTACAGGCACTTTATCACCCTTTACTTCCAGAGCTGATGTCACACAACACATCTGCTGGTTACTGCTGTGAAAACGTCCCCAATTTCACACCTTCCCAAAGGCAGATCCTCCAGAATCCTGTGCTACAACACCCAAGTGCCTCTTGACAGCCTCTCCAGCAATAAGTAGGCACAGTTCTAGAAAAACTGAATGGATCTTGCAAGCCTTCATCTCTTGTCACATCTGTGTCTTTTCCTGCCAAATATTTCACTATGCCCTCCTCTCTACAGCCTCTCTCTTGCCCATACAAACAACCCTCTCTTTGGTAAAGACGAGGCTTTCATAATCCACTTGCTGATGAAGGAAACCAGAAATAGTAAGCACACATGCCTTTTTCCTTCCTTTCTTTCAGGATGCCACAGAATTTTCCTTCAGCTCTGACTGGATGGATCTGAACACTGGAAAGATACAGACAAGCATTTGGGATGCCTGCTGTAACAAAACAAGAATTGAGTTTAGTGTGGAAATGATGGAAGAAGTCAGGTCAGGTTAATTGCCAAAACTCAAATTCCCTGGAGTTTTATAGGTTTTTTAAGTATCACAGCAGATTATATTCAACATCCAGATTTTCTGTAATGTTGCCACAGTTTAATGATATTGGTTCGTAAAGTTTCTTTCCTTTTCAGCTACATGGGTCCCTGTTGTAAGTGTAGATTCCTCACCAACAAGGAGCAACCAGCTGTTCATTAAGAGTCCTTAGGCTGCAATGTGCTGAGCATCTCTGCAAACTTCAGTCACCTGGGAACAGCCAGTGAAAGAGATGGGGAACCCAATTTGTAGGATTAGGCCCTGAGAATGGTAGCACAGTGCAGACTGCCAGACCCAGAGACTGTCCAAGGCTGGAAGTCTCCTCCTTCAGGCACAGTAAATAGGCTTTGGCACAGTCTGAGATGCCAGGGAGTGGCACCAAACACATATTTGCCGTTCAATATTTTACACATCTCGCTGTTGACATCCAACATTTTGTTCCTGTCAAGCAAAAAGTCTCATGACCTTAAAGGCATTTGTGAGCCACTTAAGTTCTTGAGTCGAGTAGTCCACTTGCTTGAAAGACAAACATTTGCTGGTGTAAAGGAAGGAAAGGGAAGCAGGGAAGCTATAGGACAATCATTCTCAATTAGTAATGAGTGTTCAAAGAGAAAACTGCATTGCTAGTCATCCTCTCTGGAAAAAATAAAAATGCACGTTCCCATCTTGCATCCGCAGATGCAGAGCCTGCAGTGACTTTTCGGATTAGTAGATTGCAGCATCACCATACCCTCACCAATTAGCCTCCAAATGATTTCCCAGGTCCCAAGGAACCAGAGCAGAATTATCATTAGTGCCCAGCACTAATACAGCATTTCAGCACTCTAAACATCTAACAGGAGAAATGACATAAATAATTATAAGAACAACTCTACTGATTCTTAGCCTTACTAAAATAAACAGTACTATTTGTTATCCTATTATAATACAAATACTTTGCATTTCCTATTTTATTTTGGTGCCATTTTCTCTTCTTCTAAATGATCATGAGGTTGGGCTGGAAGGAGAGAAAGAATCTTGTAAAATGCTAAATCTACAGGAACTGAGGTTGTTTAGCACTCCAGAGAGTGCAGACAAATGACAGGAAAACAAATAGACACAAAGGAAGAAACTGGAGTTGTAACGCAGTCCTTGCCCAGTCTTACTGGCTTCTATTGGATTTTCATCACTGAAACACTGAACAAAGGAATAAAAGGATTTGCTCCTGAAAAGTAACAGAATTTGCAGGGTAACAACCAAAACGATTCTCTTAACACTGCTACTTCCCAAAGCGTTTGGTCACACTCAGGCTGAGCAGAAGCCATTCTGCTCACAAATCCCACTGATAGATAAAAGGGCAGCACCCTGCAGAGAGATCGAACCCAAAGTGGGACACAAACTGAAGGGCTCGCAGGGGAAGATTAAATGCTCCACATAAATAAGGCTCAGCTTGATACTTTGTATCCCTGGCAGGGTGACCAAAACTGCACCTTAGACAAGAAGATCAGTGCAGAGGAAGGTCTGTAGAAGAAGAAATCTCACTATTTATGAAATATGTTACTTTTTGCCTACATATAATGAGTATAAAAGAAAAAGAGGGGGAGAGAACAGACAACTATGGGACTTGCCCAGAAAGGCAGTGGCAGAAAAACCCATTCGCATCATCCTGTGGCTACAGCTCAACAGAGAAGGTGGAGATGGGTCCAAGAAACAGCAGTTTTGCACAACCAAAAAGCACTAACCCAGAAACAAACAAGGTTTGAAACATTTTTCTTTCTTTTCTGACTCACCAGTGCACTCCAGACGGTGTATCAACGTTATGTGTAACAGTCTGAAATTACTCTTAAAACTTACCAGCTTTGACCACAGCGTCATTCCTGAGAAGAAAAAGCTCAGTAGATTAAGAATCTGAACCCAGTCACCTTTTCCCTGGTCACACAGCTGCCCCCACAAAGGCCACTGAGAGTCCAGACCAGTCTCTGCACCCCAGTCTCATCCTGAACCCCTCCAAATTGCCTGAGCATCCAGACACAGGCACAACCACACCAGCAGAGAAAGTGAAAAATCACTAAGTAAAGAGAAGAAATGAAAAATGAAGTCTGAATTGTTCCTATAACTGATGTGATACTTTCAAGGGGAGTTTTTTGTTGGTCTTTGGTATTGATGTGGACTGTTCTGTTTGATCATGGTTTTATAAATGGTTTCTATCAGTACATATGATTGACTGATTGCAGGGTATGCTATTGCGCTGTAACAGGCTACTCCCCACAACACAGAGATAGAAATTACTTCCTGGTGAGATTTATGAGGTTTTCCCCACTACCTTTGTATTACAAAAAAATTAAGTTTAAAGCCTATCAGCTTGTCACACTACTAAAAACACACATACAAAGATATTATTAAAATAACCAAGAGTTTAAAAAAAATGAAAATTATGAGAAATGAAAGTTATGAGAAAGAGCAGCACACAGTTATGAGAAAGAGCAGCACTCAGTTATCCGAAAGAGCATATGGTAATCACCAGCTCAAGTCAACTAAGAGTTTTGTCACATACATATTTTCAACATTTTGCAACACCAAGTACCTAGAGAGCTTCAAGGCTTTTCATTCCCTCTCCCTGCACTGGACTAAGTGATAGCTATAAACTTTTCACTCACACATGGTCTTTGGCCTCATACACTCATAACATTTTAATAGTGACTTTTAACTAAATGTTTTCATGATTTTAAACTCAATAAGAATTAATTGCTTACTCCATTTCTTACTCAGTATTTCTGAATTTAGAGTTTCTTACTGGGTTTGGAATCCTGAATCACTGAATGCTCCCAAATATGTCAAAGACAAACATATTTAAAAAACATGTCAAAAGCCTACACTGCCCAGGCAAACTGCCTGTGAAATAAATTTATTCTAAATGGGCAGACTGACTGCTCTCAGGGTTATATACAAGAACTAGCTCAAAGTAGACAGACAGGATGTTACTCCAAATAATTTTGTCATCTAACTCTACTCACCACTCCAGGAGTGGATAGTAGGTTTTCTAAAGATCTGTTTTTATCTTCTTATCTAATATCCTGCAGGGGAAATAAGCTTTCCATTTTCTTCAGAGCATGGTCACAGTAAAGAGATTTCAAAACATATCTCATGAAAGGATCTCAGAGGTATGACAGCCTTGAAGCTGTCTACATTTATACATCAACATTTTATTTCTTCATGGCAGATGGGCCGAAAATACCTGTATGCAGGTTCAGATGTGGATTCACTGCTTGAATTATAGGCAGGCATGATGGTTATTATCACATGCTGGGTTGTTTGTTTTTTCTTTCCTTCCTTTCCTGGGGAAAAGGCCTGTGCAGAGTCCTCGAAGTGTAGGAAGGAAAGAGCACTGTTTGCAAAACAGCTGATGCAGGCTAATATGCACTTGTTTTATAGCATATTCCTATGCTAGTAACAGAATTACAAAAAAAATGCAGTGAAAAATATCTTCAAAAAATTATATAATCCATATTCTGCCCTCTGGGGGCATCAGCTGTACTTTTATCCTTTCTGACAACGTCTAGTAGGTCTTTATTGTATTCCAAGGGCCCCTCTGCCTTCTCAGGAAATATCTCAGTTTGCTCCATTTTCTAGATTATCCATTTGCTCCATTATCTTGATTATTCTTGAGCATCTGTCCTAAATCTTTCTTGTTGCCAATTAAACCCACTCATCTAGAGGAAAGATTATTCCCTTCTTCTTTTAAGTGTGTCATTATTTCCTCATTACATGGATGGTTCATACTCTCCCCTCATCCTTTTCTCAACAGATGTCTGGATAGCTCCGATTCCCTCAAATTCCCTTATCAACAACCTCGTGCTTCAACCAATTCTCCTCATTTTTCAAAAAGCTCCCCAAATCTTCAGCTATCTCATCTTGCTGGTGTGCTAAACTGGAGAAGGTCTTCATCACAAAGTTGTCCATGTTCTTCTCCCTTTCCATACCCATGAGTCTAACTCATATTTGGGATTCCAAAGCAAGTATATATATGTTGATAAAAGGGGAAACCCCCCTTCTTTATTTATATCTCACTTCTCTGAGCAAGTGATGTTCTCTTTTATCCCAGCTCATACCATAGCTCTCCAAAGAGGTTTCAGATAGGCAGGTAAGTCTTACTGATTGTCACATATCAAAACTTCCAGTTCCTTTTATTTATTCCCTCACTTCAGTATATTATTCATTTAAGAAACCATTTGTACCAGGCTTTATTCCTATCATGTGTCATACTGATAGAAATTTTCCCTCGGGATGTTCAATATCCCATCTTTTAAAGAGCTTTGATTTTATGTGACTTGAGGTTCAGAGGAAGAAAAAGGTTTTACAAATCTGCCTTGTTATAACACACTCACCTCCAGTCCATCCTACATAAACAGAAAGTTATAAAAAGCCTGATTTACACACAGTACTTTTTGCCTGTCTGTTCAATGTCATTACAGAGTTAACATTTATAATGCTGCTGAAAGGCAGGTGTTGCCAGCAATGGGCTAAGTGGAAACATTAATGTGACAGTTTATTAATCAATTCCATCTCACAAACCCTAATGTAACAAAAAGAAGCATAAATAAATGCCTGATCTGTTAAAGTAATATATGGCCTTCACACTGAGACCCACTTTAAGGGTGGGCTCACATTGGATCCACTTTAAATTTCTTGGCAATTTGAACTTCAGGCTGCTAACACTTTGAAGGATAATATACTAGCTGAAGGCATTAATGGTTTAAGGGTGGTTTGTGTTTGCATTTAATTTTCAGTGACGTTCAGTACTGTTGAAAGGATCAATAGTGCTGGTTTTGAGCATATTTATCTTGAACTTTTCCCTGTGGTCTTACCCACATGAAATGGGATTCAGCTTAGCTAGTATCTAGTTAGCCCCCCTGGTTTCTCAGCTTGTGAGGACCGATCTTAATTAAAAAGTAATATGGAAGACAGTAGGAATAAGTCTGTTGACTTAGAAGGAGAGCTCAAAAGCAATCCTTCAGCTTTAAGCTGGAATATCTACAGCTCTGTGCCCCCTTGATCATCCTCAGTCTCGTGCTGTCCCTTTCCTTGTGCTGACAGACCTAATGTCCATGCACTGCCTAAAATGAGACAGGATGAATCCAGGTCTCCTTCATTTCCTCTCTCCTGTGCATACACAGACTGATGGGGAACTGCACGGTTCAGCTTGGACAACATTTTTGCATGGGGTGAAAGAGAACTGAGTGAGATGAAGTCTGTCACATTCCTTGTCATAATCATGCACACATGTTCCATATTAAAAACTAATATTTACTGAAATAGTTTCAAAGTTGCATCAGAGCTCCTCAGAGTGCGTTAAAAATAAGCACATGCAAAATATTACATTTAGCTGGGAGCCAGATTCCTTCACCAAAACTACAGACAACTACACAACTGTTTCTCTCCTAACACAGTGAGCCAAATCAATCCCCTTCATCTAAACACCTCTGAACTCTGGGACTGGTTTTATCTGAGCCTGTATTTGGCCAAGTGATTGTTACCCTCCAGTGAGTACATGACCACATACAAAAAGTTCACGGCATGATCAGTTTATTACATGAAGAAATGTAATAAACTGTGATTTAAATTTAATAGCCTCAGACAAATTTGCCTGTTTGTTCAACAGAGTGAACTCTCAACCTCCGCTCATTTACAGAGACCCAAGATTCCTGCACTGCACACAGCAATCCAAATTGCCTCAGCAATTCACAGAATTATAAAATGGTTTGGGTTGCAGGGGACCTTAAAGACTATCTAATTACAATCCACTGCCATGGGCAGGGACATTTTCCACTAGGCCAGGTCACTCAAAGCCCCATCCAACCTGGACTTGAACACTTCCAGGGATGGGGCACCCACAGCTTCTCTGGGCAACCTGTGCCAGTGCCTCACCACCCCCATAAGAAGTATTTGTTTCCCCCAATAATAAGTCACAGAAACAACAACGACGACAATAATACAGCACATGTGGTTCTGATAAGACTGAGCCACAAATTCCTATTTGATTAAGAGACCATCATATGACAAATCCAGCAAAATCAAGTATCTGTCTGAAGCCCAGGGAAAGTGCTTGATTTACAGCCCTAAGTGGATGTCTGCCATGATTTTTGCACACTTTGCTATCTTGGCTGACCTCTCCCAGACGTATTTTCTGCAAACCAACAGATTTCGCTTGTTTTTAAGTACGGTGACAGCTGGGAATTCATAAATAATATATCTCCACTGAAATATAACTGCCATGTCTGAGCAGTTCCGGCTCCAGGCTGGATCTGCAGCAAAGCCAGACAGCTCAAGTTTACAGCAGCTCTCCCCATTCTGCAGCTACACTACTAAAACAGCTCCACTTGTACTCAGCTGCCCAGACATGGACAGCTAATGGTACCTCAATACAAGCATGAAATATTGCCTCTTGTCAGGAGAAGTTACAGTCATGCATGACAAATTTAGGTAGGAAAAAGTGCACAGAGTACATCAGACAAAGTGTGTACGTGAACACTTTGTTTCAAAAAATAAAGATGAACTTGTGGGATTTGTGTTTATCAATTTGTCTTCAGTGTCATTCCTGCCCGTCAGATGGGAATGTCAAACAGCATCCATGGACTAGAATAACACTTCACCCCTGGAACCCAGGCCATGCCCCCTGCACCCATTACACAGTACTTTAGGAACGATTAATTTTCTGTTTGGGCACTAAATATAAAAGTCAGGCTTGCTGGAAATCCCTCTATTCCTTCTTGCTTCTCAAATTCTCTGAACTGTTATCCTGGATCAGAAATCATAGGAAAAACAAGATTTGCTCTAGACTCCAAATTTGCCATTCTAGCCTTCAGCATGAAAAAGGAGAAGTAAGAAATAGCAAACATATAGGGGGCTTTTCACAGAGGCAAGTACATATTATTAGATACTTTGCTCACCATCTCCCTAAGCTATTTTCATTTTTCTTCTGAAGTTTTTTCCTATGTTTCCTGAACACCTACACTAAAGACACTGTATGCTGCTTGGGACACCTCAAAGCTTCTGATCTGAAATCACCAGTACCAGACTGACTCATGCTAAAAATCTTTTTCTCTTCACATACACATACACACCCCCTGCACTGAAAATCATAAGAATCCACCACGTCTGCCTGGTTACAGCCACCTGAGACAGCAACTGAGATCAGACTCCCTTGTTACCTATCTCATATTCAACAGATTTGCAAATAAAAATGTTCCATCTCTCTGCCCTCTAAGATATGTCATAGTTCACACAAGAAAAACTGCTCAAAATTCTAATTCATGCCCCAAACAGCCACGTGAGATAAGACTTTTCATTACGCATGGAAAATCTTACCATCTTCAGTATCTTGGGTGCTTGGAGCAACTTCTAAACTTTAAATATTCCATGTAGGCACCCACACACAGATGATTTGTAACTGCTCTAAAAGTTTTTCAAATGCTTAGAGAAAAGTTACAGCAGCCACCAAGGTGCCTTCACCACAAGCAAGGGCCCAGTATTCTGTGGGTGTGAAGGCAGCCAAGACCTTTTGGCACCGAGAAAGGGAGTCCTGGGACTCACTTCACTTTACTGTACAGCCCCTGAAATGAGAGAAGGGAAAGTCCAAGACATCTCCCAGCCTAACAAGAAGGATCATTTCCCTGGCTTTATCCACTCATCAGTTTCCAATTACTCAAGAGATGTATTCTTCCACCTCCCATCCTGGGAGAGTATCTGTTGGTGTAATGAATCTCACAGCTACGCAAATTTTCTACTTGCTCAGCCGAAATTTGTGTTTTCTTTGTCGCATTCCACCACTCCTAAAAACCATTCCCAGAACATCCTTCTGCTGGAAATGATATAACTTTCCTCATTAACTTTATTAATTAATTGTTTAAATTAACTTTTCTAATTAATTGTTTTAATTAATCATAATAATAAGCTGTGTAATCTTCCACTTTAGCATGCAGCAGTTTTTTTCACAGGCTGCTGTGGTTAGAAGAGTTTGGGAAAAGCACTGAAACTTTAAGTTTTTGCTAAATCAACCTTGATATGCTTTCATGAACAAAGCCTGAGGGAGAGATGTACTGCTGAAAACTGGACACCAGGAATGCAGAATTTATAGACCACAAGGACATGGTGCAAAAACCAGAGAAAAAGAAGAGTATAAAGAAGACATTTCAGCATTTTGTACTGAAAACTCTGTCAGGGAAAAAGATAGTAAAAAGGCTGAAAATGTGGATTAATTAGCATGAGAAGTGACAAATCAATAACCAAGAGAAGACAGAATACTAATTAAGAGAATTACATACTTAGTAACCAATGAACATTGATTTCTTCATTTGCCAAAGATACATAAATAATGAAAAAGTTTTGTAAGTGGGTCTGCATCCAGGTGAAGCTACCACCATGGTGCTGTGAATAAAGTAATGTTTCTTTTCTAATGCCAAAAAGCAGTGTTGGAGAGTTTGATTTATCCCAATGTTTCCAGCAACACTTCTAGGAGGAGTTGTTAATTCCCCTTCTAAACATTACATTTGCATTTCTAATGAATCACATGGTCCTTTTCCACAATGATGTTGTACTTTGGCCATTTCAACCTTTCACTGCTGTTACCAATGATGTCATTTCCCACTCCAGGTGGGTGGAACTAGGGGGCAGAAAACTTTTTTAAGAAAAGGTAGAGAGAGTAGGTTGCTGCTGCACTGACAACATGAACAGTTCGGCCTTCTGAGAACATTGTATTGAAAGGACAGTACATTTTTCTAAGCACTAGAAAAACAGAAAATTTCACCACCTCCTGTGGTGTGTCCCTTCATCCCTGTTACAGAAAGAACCACAATATAGGAGGCAGCAATGTGTTGGTAGGGCTCGTGGTTTTGTTTGCTGCCATGGATATGGAAGAGTCAAGGAAATGCATCTTGGAGTAGAGAGCAAGCTGGTCTATAAGAAGTATACAAAAGCTCAGGGTCATCAACAGATACACAGTTAGGGCAGACCTGTGAAATCCAGGGCAGGCCAGGCATGGGGAGTGAGTTACAAAACATCCACCTCCTCCAGTGAGGACAGAACAGCTCTGGAGGCTCAGCCATGTGCCTGGCTGAGAGCAGTTAAGTGCTTGCTCATACGCTATGCACGCACTGGGAGCTGTAATGGCTCTTGGTGAGACGTTTTCCAGACACTGCCTGGCTCTTCCACAGTCAGCAGCACTTATTAAAATTTTAATAAATTGGGTCAATAATTGCAGCAAAAGCCCTAATGCTCTGACACAGTGCTAGGCTGAAAAAGGACAGGGAACAGCACTTGTCTGGAGCACATCTCAGTGCTACAAAGGGCCACTTCTGCACTTGTAGATCAGGTCTAAACATCATAGTTATCCTTCTGAGAAATCCCATTACAGGCAGAGCTGCCATTCACCAGGGGCAGGAATGTTTCATGGTGTGCTCCTAACAAACAGTCAGTGAGGCAGGCAGAAATCCCAGGAGCACAGCAGGCACGTTCAGCCCATCAGCACATCCAAACAGCAGGCAGCTCTCAGGGAGGTCCAAAAAAACAAATGTGCAGGTAGGCACACGGGTCTGAAAGGGCAAGGTCTTGCTCTCCTCTCATCCACCACTGCCTTGTTCATTCCTGTGATGGGCCCCAAGCCAGAAAGACACATCCTAAATCCCATCTTTATCTTGAGACGGACCAAACAAGCTAACTTAACATGACAAACTCTTCCCAGCTTTGAAACCCTTTTCTTCTGTGGAGATAGACAAAATATGTATGTGTTTTGAAACAAAAAGTAATTTTTGCTGCTCTTTGAAACCAAACCTTTTCTCCTCCTTCACAGAGATCTTTCAAAGGAGTCCCAGCTCAGGCTGAAAGGTCAGATACCTCTACAGTAAACACAATGGCATCAGAAATGGCTGTGAACCTGCTGGTAACTATTTGCCCTGTGCTGCACTCCTTCCAGTGGCTGTATTTTGCCTTATTGATGGCAAATTCATGTTTTATTTTGCCTGTAAATTACTGTTATTAATGATACAGATTGATTGGGGGGGTTGAGAAATAAACTCTTAAAGTTGTTAGAAAATACAGGCAAGAGGCAAGAGGCGATCGTGGAAGAATGCAGGGCCAAATTTACAAGTGAAAAGAACATGCCAGCTCAGTCCTCACAGCTCTCAACAGCCAAGATTAGACTTGGGCTTTCAGAGGAAAATGGGCCCATCCCCAGACCGAATGGCTCAGTCCTCACAGCCCTCAACAGCTAAGATTATACCTGAGGCTTTCAGAGGAGAGTGAGCCCATTCCTGGATCAAAACAGCCAAAACTGCTCCTATTCAGGAGGGGACCCCGAAAACTTACATCTGGATGTCTGGGGACAGGGACCCTCTCTGCAACTGAAAGCAGGCTGAGCCAAACCCTCGGAACCCCATTCAGATTCGGCAAAAACACCATCAGAACCTGAATGAGAACACCATTTCTAAAGAAAATCCTGGCCCGAGGAAAAATAAACCGTATAAAAACTGGACTTTGGAAACCACATGTCGGAGTGTGGATGATCACGGACCCAGCGCGGGCTGGTCTGATATCCGCCTCCCAGTTCGATCGAACTTGAACTCTGCTGTGACAGGAATTTTTGTCAGATTCATGAAAATTCGGCCAAATTGTGTCATCTTGTTGTTTTTGCTTGTTTTATTTTTTCTTTCTTTTGTATTGTCTTTTTGTTGCTTTTTGTTCAAGATCTCTATAATCTATCTAATCTTCATTTTAATAAAGTTTAGATCTTGATTAAGAGATCTGTGTCCTGATTTTTATAACAGGGTTGGTGACCCCGACGTGATATAGTCGTGATTTTTCCACGAGAACCCCACGTTGCTCGGGGGGCGCCCCACTGATAAGAAGTGGCCCGGCAGCGTAGAGGGATTCCTCGAGGACCGACTATAGAACAAAGATTTTTTTTCCTAAAAGTTTTTACCAAAAAGGTCACAGCAGAGAAAAGGGGGCTCGAGCCCATCAAGGGGAACTCGCAGGCAGTCTGGGACTGACCTGATCCGCGGAATTTTTTCACTCGGAAAACTCGACGTGCACGAAGAATCCACGGGGAAAAGGAGCTGTGAGTAGCCGTGGTTGAGTGAGGTGTGGTTGGACGTGTGTATGAGACGTGGGACATTCCACGACACGAGTCTGGACCTCTAGGAACCGTAGTTCCACGCTTCCCGCGAGGGACGTGGTCGGTCACGAGGGAAGCGAAAGTCGTTGGGGGGTTCACTCTTGTACACCCGGCAACTCCTGGGCCAGAGGGGGTCTGGGGGGTCGACCGCGGGGGGGGCTAAAAGGAAAGAGAACGTCCTTTTCGAGTTCAGGAATGAGTAAGCCTTTTTAGCCCGGGACTTATCGAGTGGACCGGCAGGGGCCTCTTCGGAGAACACTTCAGAGCAGCTCGCTGGGGTTAGAGCCGGAGGGGAGCCGACCAATCGGTAAGTCAGATCGGTCCCCGGAGGTACGGGAACCGATCACAGCCAAAAGGCACACTCTCAGGGAGGGAGAGTCCTTTTGGGGTGGATGTTGGAGAGCTGGACAGACTGTCCCCGGAGAGGACAGTTGTCCAAGGAGATTCGGGACCACGTGGGGTGGCCCGGGTTCGGGTCTTTCGAACCGTGGGTCGGGAAGGCCCTGAATCGGTTCGTGGCAAAGGAAAAACCACAAAATTGGGAGGAGAAATTGTATGCCGAAGCGTGGGAGCCCAAAGTGAATTTATTTCCGGTGAGGACGAAGGTGGGGGAAGGGGGACAAAAGGACCAGTGGGAACCTTTGGAAAACTTGCCTCCCCCGGTCTGGTCCGGAGTCGCGGCAAGAGGAACATCGTTTCCTCACCAGGGGGCAGTCGCCTCGCCGCGGCCCCAGGATGGGGCCCCTCCTCCCTCTGAAGATGCGGCAGTTAATCTGCCCGTCTCCTCCGCGCCCGCCGAAAGCGGGGAGCCCCGGCAGGAGCCGGGGAAACCCGAATCCCAGAAAAGAGCAGGGAAGGCGGCTCCCCGGGAGAAGGCATCTTTCTCCCCACCCCTGACCCGACATCGAGTCAGAAGAGAGGAGGGCGATGAGGGCCCATCCTCATTGTACCCCCTTAGGGAGGTACCCATGTCCACAGGGGTGATAGGGTTCGTTAATGTCCCTATTAATACCTCGGACGTGAGAGCATTCAAAAGGGAGATGGGAAAATTGATGGATGACCCGTTGAGGGTTGCGGAAAGATTAGATGATTTTTTAGGAACCAGCATTTATAATTATGGGGATTTGTGCCTCATCATGAGGTCCCTGTTTAACACCGAAGAAAGGGACATGATCCGGAGGGCAGCGATCCGGGATTGGGAAAGGAGAAACCCCCAAGGGGAAAGGGGGGAGCAAAAGTGGCCGAATGCGGATCCAGGATGGGACCCGCAGACGGGGGATGGTAGGCAGAACATGATGGACCTCAGGAACATGATCATACAGGGCATCCGAGAGGCGGTACCCCGAGGTCAAAACCTAAGTAAAATTTTGGGAGAATGTCAGAAACATGATGAGTCATCCAGCGAGTGGATTGAGAGATTGAGGCGGGGCTTGCAAACATATTCAGGAATGAACCCAGATTCTCCCGTGGGGGAGGTGCTACTCAAGACTCAGTTTGTAGCAAAATCCTGGGAAGACATCCGGAGAAAATTGGAAAAGATCGAGAAAAGGATTGAGAAAGAATTGCAAGAGTTTTTGAGGGAGGCTCAAAAGGTGTATGAACGGAACAAGAGCCAGGCTCGGGTGATGGTGACTGTGGTTTGGGAAGCTCAAAAGCAGGATAAAACCCCGGGAAAAGGAAAGGCAGCCCAGGCAAAAGGGAGTCAGGGAAAAGGTCAAGCGGAGGCTGAGAAATCTTCCCCCAAGGCAAAGGGGATTCCATTTAAGTGTTTTTATTGTAAAAAGAAAGGACACTTCAGGAAGGACTGCCTGAAGAGGATCAAAGATGAGCAGGTTTTTAAGGAAGATTAAGGGTGTCGGGGGCTTTTTCTTCTGGGGACCAGGACATCTAAAGAGCCCTGGAACAATTGTTAAGTAAATTTACCCCTAGGGAAGGGACGAAGCTTTTACAGTATGTTGATGACTTGTTGGTAGCAGGCCCCCTCGGAAGGGAGTGTGAGGGAATGCACCATCGACCTACTGAATTTCCTAGGAGACAAAGGACTGAAAGTTTCGAAATCGAAGCTTCAGTTCACAGAACCAGAAGTAAAGTATTTGGGACACTGGCTGACTGAGGGCAAAAAGAAGCTGGACCTGGACCGCGTGGCTGGTATTCTGGCTCTACCTCCTCCTCGATCTAAGCGGGAGGTAAGGCAGATTTTGGGTTTATTTGGTTATTGCAGACAATGGATTGATGGGTATAGTGGCAAAGTAAAATTTTTATATGAAAAATTGACTACGCATGCGCTCAAATGGGATGAGGAGGATGACAACCGGTTTCAGGAATTGAAAAATGTTTTGATTTCTGCTCCTGTGCTCAGCCTTCCTGACGTAGGGAGGCCATTTCAATTGTTTGTTAATGTGAGTGAGCACACTGCCCACGGAGTCCTTACACAGGACTGGGCAGGCGACAAAAAACCGGTGGGATACGTCTCAAAATTATTAGACCCAGTTGGTAGGGGTGGCCCACCTGCCTACAGGCCATCGTAGCAGTAGCTCTGCTGGTGGAGGAGGCAAGGAAAGTAACATTTGGGGCCCCCCCTGATGGTATATTCCCCACACGATGTCAGGGGAATTCTTCAACAAAAAGGCAGAAAAATGGCTCACGGACGCCAGACTTTTAAAATATGAGGCGATCCTGATACACTCTCCCGAGTTGGAGTTGCATGTGACCCACGCATTGAATCCGGCCCAGTTTCTTTTTGGAAAAGCCTCAGAAGGGATTTCACACAGTTGCTTGGAGTTCATAGAACTCCAAACAAAGATTCGGCCAGATTTAGAAGAGGAGGAATTGGAAGAAGGAGAAAAGTGGTTTGTGGATGGATCATCAAGGGTAATCGATGGGAAAAGGAAGTCAGGGTATGCAGTTGTGGACGGCAGGTCAGGAATTGTGATGAAAGCGGGACCCCTTAGCCCTGGCTGGTCGGCCCAGGCTTGTGAACTGTATGTTATCCTCAGAGCGCTGGAGCGGCTAGAGGGGAAAGGGGGGAACAGTGTTCACGGATTCTAAGTACGCCTTTGGGGTGGTTTATACCTTTGGAAAGATTTGGGAAGAAAGGGGGCTGATAAGCTCCCGGGGAAAATGTTTGGTGCATGGAGAAAAAATTTTATTAAACGGATCCTGGAGGCCCTTAGGGGGCCCGAGGCAATTTCGGTAGTTCACATCAAAAGTCACCAAAAAGGGAAGCAATTCAGGATCCAGGGAAATCAGAGGGCAGATTCGGAAGCAAAAAGGGCTGCACTTATGACAGTCAGCACTCCCGAAATAAGGGAAGAAAAGAACCAAAGGTATGTGCCACAACCCACGGCGGGAGAAGTAGAGGGATTCAAGAAAATCGGGGGAAGTTTTGTGGAAGGAAAATGGAGAATACCAGATGGAAGGGAATTGTTGCCCCGAGAATTTTCTCGGAGAATTGTAAAAAGATTACATCAGCACACGCACTGGGGCTCTAGGGCCTTGGCTGAACATTTTTTTAGTTTTTTTTGGCTGCAAGGGGATTCATGAGATCGCAAACAGGGAGGTACAGGTATTTACTGGTCATTGTGGACAAATTGACTCGATGGGTGGAGGCTTTTCCCTGCACCCGGGCGAACGCGCACACAGTTGTGAAAATACTTTTGGAGGAACTGCTGCCACGATTCGGGGTGATTCAACATATTGATTCTGATCAAGGCACTCACTTCACATCAAAAATTGTAAAATTAACCGCTGAAGCCTTGGGGATCAGATGGGACTTCCATACCCCATGGCATCCTCAAAGTTCTGGTCAGGTGGAAAGGATGAATCAGACATTGAAATCACAATTGGCAAAATTAATGTTAGAGACAAAATTATCGTGGCTGAAGTGCCTCCTTTTGGCTTTACTGAATATCCGAACTCAGCCGCATGCTGAGACCGGGATTTCACCATTTGAAATGTTATACGGGATGCCGTATCAGCACGGCATGCCGGTGGGACACCCAGGGCTGGAAGAGGGACCAATTCAACCATATTTGGTAGCTTTGAACAAACATTTACAAGACCTCCGATCTCAGGGGGTGGCCTTGCAGAGCCCGTCTCTAGGTTTTCCAGTACATGACATTAAACCTGGGGACAAAGTTCTGATCACCTTTGGCCCCTCATTGGGAGGGTCCTTTCCTTGTTTTACTTAACACAGATACTGCCATCCGAACAGCGGAGAAGGGGTGGACGCACGCATCTCGAGTGAAAAAGTTTCAATCTCAGCAGGAAGACGCTCAGTGGACAATCACATCAGCTCCGGGGGATTTACAACTTAAGCTGCGACGCCGATGAACGGGGCAGACCGGATAAGTTGCGAAATCCCCGGGTGCAATTGTTTTCCTTTTGTACATTTCGAGTGCATGTTTTGTCATCGGATTTGGGTAGTCCACTGCCGAGGGGGGGAGAGACCTGATAGCTACTGTTATAAGTGCTATCAGAAGGAGCTGAACCTCACCGTCCTAGCCCTGTGTGTTGCTGACAGATTGGGAATGTTAAAAAGGGGATCGTGTGAGTGGGCGGTGCTCCTGGATCTCGGCCTTCATGGCCTGTTTCATACAAAAGCTGGGATCCTTCAAAGGGAGTGCCGGAGAAATACCGGGGTTCCGTGTGTGGCAGATCCAGTTGAACTTAGCCGGTGGGGTGCCTTCAGACGAAGGTTTGCGGTACGGGCAGAGGGCTTCCCGGGAGAGTTTCCCTGCTGCCAAGAAGAGATATACGCCCGCCGTAGGGTCCCGCCCCCCTACGGGCGAAGGCCGAGGCAGAGGGAAAGGGATATCCCGAGGGATAGTCCTGCTAGCCCTGGGCCTAATGATCGGTGAATCGGCCGGGGGTGCTCCCTCTGAGCCGCGCCTCCTTCAGGAGGGGTGCCGATCGTGTGTGATGTTCGTTCACACTAGGCCAACCCACATCATCACTGGAATGCCTGGAACCCCAAGGTCAGTGTGTGAGTGACGGGATTCGATACCAAATTTGCTATACCAGGGGGGAGACAATTTGTATAAAAAACTGAAGCACTCCTCAGGGACAGAGAAGGTGAGAATCG
The DNA here is from genome assembly GCA_008694505.1 of Cyanoderma ruficeps. Lineage (NCBI taxonomy): Eukaryota > Metazoa > Chordata > Aves > Passeriformes > Timaliidae > Cyanoderma > Cyanoderma ruficeps. The sequence goes on along the minus strand of VZDJ01007749.1, from coordinate 5,900,921 downwards.
CTCCTTCTGGGAGGGTCCAGATGACATCCCTCAAATCCCCGTTTGTACCGAGTGTAATCAGACGGTATGGAATGGGGAAAAATTGATTTCAGTGTTTAAACAATATCATCAGGTGAATCAAGAATGTTATGATGAAGAAAAATTGGAAATATGTACTATGGGTGGGAAACTTTACTGGGTGGGAGAAAACACCAGAGGTAAAGCTTCCCCAAAGGATTGGGATCAATTTTTTTTAAATTTATTTGAATTAGGAAATGAAAGAATTTGTATGCACTACACAAAAAACTTCTGTTTTTCCCAGAATGAGGAGGGTCTGAGCCCGGAGGCAAAATTGAAACAAAACCAGGTTTCTTTTGAAAGGATGTTAAACCTCACAGGGAGTGCCCTCGAGCTGCTGTTGGAACGGCAGGCTCACCTAAAAAAAAAAAACAAAAAAAACAAGTACGGCAGACCAGAAGGGCCATGAACCAGATTCTGGGAGAACAAGAAGGGGTGTGCAAGATAATAAACCAGACGGGGTGTGATCGTGATACTAAAAATTACACCCAGATCATCAAACATCTAATCACTGAAATTAGGCAGCTGACTCGCTCAGCAAAGAAAAGGTGGGACACAGTGTGGGAGGTCCGAATCCCTCAGGAACAGAAAGGCTGGATGCTAGTAGCCGCAGGAATCCTGATCATGTTTGGCCTGGGATTTTTGGTAAAAAAGATATGCTCATGGGGGAAGGGAAAAAGCCGTCTATTCCCATCCCCCTCCCAGAGGGGAAACCGGGCTGCTAGAATCCTGGATCGATTCGAGCAGGAAACTAGATTAAGGGGATTCGCCAGAGGGAACGAATCGGACCAATGGGATGATAATTGAGAAATATAGTTTGTAAATAATGAGGAAACCCCCCAACAATCTGAGTTTCTTGAAAGGGGGAGGGGTTTGTTATTAATGATACAGATTGATTGGGGGGGTTGAGAAATAAACTCTTAAAGTTGTTAGAAAATACAGGCAAGAGGCAAGAGGCGATCGTGGAAGAATGCAGGGCCAAATCTACAAATGAAAAGAACATGCCAGCTCAGTCCTCACAGCGGGCTTTCAGAGGAAAATGGGCCCATCCCCAGACCGAATGGCTCAGTCCTCACAGCCCTCAACAGCTAAGATTATACTTGAGGCTTTCAGAGGAGAGTGAGCCCATCCCTGGATCAAAACAGCCAAAACTGCTCCTATTCAGGAGGGGACCCCGAAAACTTACATCTGGATGTCTGGGGACAGGGACCCTCTCTGCAACTGAAAGCAGGCTGAGCCAAACCCTCGGAACCCCATTCAGGTTCGGCAAAAACACCATCAGAACCTGAATGAGAACGCCGTTTCCAAAAGAAAATCCTGGCCCGAGGAAAAATAAACCGTATAAAAACTGGACTTTGGAAACCACATGTCGGAGTGTGGATGATCACGGACCCAGCGCGGGCTGGTCTGATATCCGCCTCCCAGTTCGATCGAACTTGAACTCTGCTGTGACAGGAATTTTTGTCAGATTCATGAAAATTCGGCCAAATTGTGTCATCTTGTTGTTTTTGCTTGTTTTATTTTTTCTTTCTTTTGTATTGTCTTTTTGTTGCTTTTTGTTCAAGATCTCTATAATCTATCTAATCTTCATTTTAATAAAGTTTAGATCTTGATTAAGAGATCTGTGTCCAGATTTTTATAACAATTACCATGTACAGTCTTCTCTGTTGTGCAGCTTCTTCCCTCAGTGGCTCTGAAAACAGATCCTGAGGAACAGAGAAGTCTTGAACGTCCAGCCGATATGGATGACTGTCTGCACTAGCAAACACCTCCTCCACAGGGACACCCTTCTTTGACTGAGGGCACAATATGAGAGGAAAGCTAATGTCCTTACAAACAATTTGATGGGTGAAGGTGTGGGTGTTGCTGTCTTTGAAATGGGGCTTAATGTCTCTACTAACTCTGGGCAGCAGGTTTGCTGCAGAGCCCAGACAGTTCGGATCCTTAAACAGACAAGGCTCAGCACAAGCTTGAACTTCTGAGCTTTGGGGTAAAAGAGTAGGTTCAAGGGGAGAATATGTGGTGGGCAGTTTGGGAAGGCTGAACCTTCCTAGTACCTCAGCCAATGGGGAAAGGAAGAGGGCAAGGTGAGGCTGGGAGTCAAGGATAAAAGAGGCTGAGCCCTCTGAAACCTCGAGAGAGAAAATGCCACAGGTGTGTGCCCCAGTGGACTCTCTCCTTTTATTCAAATAAAGCTGCAGGACTCCTCTGTCTCCTTTCTGGACATAAACCTCTGGCATTTGTGGATTTTCCTGACAAGTATTTCCAGTCAAATCTGCTGTCATTATGAAGAGCTAATTGAGCAAATTATGCTTTTATACAATACAGCATTCCACAGAATATTTTTCTTCTTTTTTAAATACAGGTAAACATTTAAAAATTGTTAATCTGTTCTCCGTTTGCAAATCTCTGTCACCAGTTTGTTTCTTCCATTTTCTTTCTTGTTTTGGGGTTTAAATCATTATGTAAGAAAAATAACTGTTGGTAGATTTTTTAAAGCTAGAATAGTTCCATTTTATGGAAGTCCATTTTAGAAATGTACAAAGGAGGACCTGATCATTTAAAAGTGCAAGAAGCTGAGATTTAGACTTGTACTTTCAAAGCCCCCTATCAAACTACAATTCAGTTTAAACTATTGCTCAGACTGTCAAACATCTCTTCTAGGTCAGGTTGCAGAAATGGTCAGTCATCTTCTGCTGAATATTTGCAAAATTTTCATTGTTCTCTCACTATAAAAGAGAGCAGAGTTCAAACTGTTTGAAGCAACAACTAAAGAACCTCACAAAGAACATCCCTCTGACCAAAAGTGTTGCTTCTCTGCAGTGCTAAATACTTCAGAAAGAGTAGCAGCAATTGTGACATCTAAAAAAGTAATGCCTTCCATCAGGTAAGCAGTTTCAAAAAAATTCATGCTGTCCAACATGTTGAGTATTTTTTTTTCTGTTGCCTGAGGAAAATTTCTTTGCTCTAAAGCATCTGATGATGTCTGCTTTCCTTTTGTTTTCTGACATCTGCTCTGACAATTGTGTGACAAAATTAGTTTCTGACAAAAGCAAAGGCATCCTTTAAGGAAATTCACTCCTTCCATCAAGAATAAAACCAAGCATCTACAGCTGCAGCTATAGTGGACTTTTACCATCACAGACTAAGAAAAGTGCCCTCAACTGAAATTCAGATTTAGAGGTTTAAAAACAGACTTGTCACTGCAACAAAAAATGGACATGCACAAATACATAAAATTTACAGAATAAATGTATAGCAATGCTTTTTGTGTTTTACTTTCACATAAGATTCTTATTATCATAGGACAAAACAGGAAATACAGTTTGAACCCCCCTGAAAACATCAGTGACACGGATAAACAACAACTCAGTTGCTGGTTGTGAGAGTGTCATGCAAAAAATGAGAAAAAACTAAACCAAATGTTTTCACTGGAGCAACATCATAATTTTCTTTTTTTTTTTTTTGACAGCTTATCAGAAATGAGTCCAAATAGCAACTCAAATTGTGTTTTTATATGAGTTTTTTTTAATGATAAGGAGTAAATGGTAAAAAAAAAAAAAAGTAACGTAAAAGAGGTTCATATTCATTCATGTTGGATCACAGCCAAACTCAGCTGCAGACTTGGACTCCAAATATGCCGAAGTTTAGACACAGAAAAAACAACATCATTCATTCTAATTTTGATAAAATTATTTCTAATTCACTTTTCTGGCTTCTGCTGGGAACTGAACAAAGAAATCCCAAAGAAGGCATTTGTTGTACCATCCACTTATACACTTGCACAGGAAGGGAAAACACTGAACTCTGCAACGTGCAACAGGACTGTAAGTCAGAACTGCAACTAGAATCCCAATTCCGTGCTCCTGGACCTTTAGCTATTTTAAATGTGCAGTCTTCACACAAAGCTGCACGAGATTTTGCATTTGTACTCAAACACAACACTATTTTCAAGAGCTGGATAAGGAAACAAAAGCTCTCCTGGAACCTTGCTACTACTGCTTGCCCCTATTTCTTTTATGGGTAGCTAAGGAAGGGATGCCTTTGCCTTGCTGGGCAGGATCCTTGCACATCCCAGCCTTGTGCTGCTCTTTCCCTGCCCCTGCTGCTCCCTGGCACTGCTCATGGGCTCCCATGGCAGCCCCAGAGCTTTCCACCTGAGCTCTGATCCCAGCTCATCCCACACAGCATGCAGGGCCTAACAGGGTCTTGCCAAAACAGCAGGGTGGCTCAGGAGTCTTCTTTCCATCCATCACTGTTTTCCCAGGGATTCACTTTCTCTCCATAGAATGAGCAAGCAGGAAGAGTGCAGCTGCTGCAAACAAGGCTGTCAAATCCTGTAGTCATCTAAATGACCACAGCACTGAGATCTAGGACTGAAAGCCCCTCCACTGCTGCCTAGAACAGAGCATCTTAGCATCTCCTCTCCTGCTGTTGCTTAACAGCTTCCATTAAAAATTAAGTACCTCAGAGAACAAACCAACTACAGCAAGGATGATGAAAACACATCCAGCAGGAACATTATATACCACTTCCCTCTCCCTCTTGGCATTGAGGCAACTGTATGCTCTGTGTTTGAAGAGGAAAAAAAATCAAACCCAAATCAAAAATCCCAACCGCATTATTTTCACACCTCATTTGCATAACAGATGAATAGTTTTTAAACCAAATCACATCAGTAAGCCCATTACCATCCACAGAAAGACATTGGGAAGACACACTCTGCAACACAAAAGAGGAAAAACTCTTGCTTCTCAAAGATATGTCCCTCCCTTGACCCTTGCCTAGACTAGAGTAAGGGTAAAAGGGGCCTGAACAGTGAGTTGGGAGGCCAAAGCAACCACACACCTCATGGCATGGAGCAGACCCCCATCTCTGTTCACAGAGATCCTTTATATCCACCAGAATGGTGTCTGGCTGACAAGGACTGTCAAGAGGCAGGAAAGATGTGACAACTTGAATTGGTGCAGAACACAAGACTTTATAGCCAGCACCTGCCTTCTGAGACACCTGGTGGATACTAAAACACGCTGTGTTTGTAAGGAGCTGGCACTGCTCACGGTGCTGCACAAGCTGCAGGAACATATAAACTGATACAAGTCAGCATAAAAGCTCTGCTGATTTATACTGCCTCAAAACTGGCCCCAAAGATTTTGTTACCTAGACAACCAGAAGGAAACTAATTCTTCCAGTACCACAGGAACTGGCAAGATTGAGCTGTTTACAAAGTCTGCTCTTGAACAACATTTTCCTTTTTTATTTTTTTTTTTAGTTTATAAATTATTTGGGCCCTTGCATAGTAAGCTGAAGTATATTTGTCATGGTTAGCACAGATATAATTCATCTCCTTAAGGAGGGGTGCAAACTTATTTTCTGATGAATTCCCCAGGCTTGCTAAGCAAAGTAAGGCATTAGGTGCTCGAAGCAGGTTACAAACAATGCCATGGTTAAAGCACTGTCAGCATTGGTCTGTATCAGATTCCTCAGTCTTTTTTCAGACAGACACAGCTCACATGGTGCCTGTTCAAACCCACTGTCCTGCTGGAACATGCAGAGATGGGGCCCTAGAGCTCTGAAATGCTGTGACATCATGGTAACAATTCAGGCTGCCCCTAGGACAGGGGTTTCTGCCTGTGGGTTCTGCTGCAGGAAAGAGGGAGCTGGTTTCCTCTAACTGGCTTTATGAAGGATGCCATGGCATTCCTGAAGTCCACAGCACACCTTGTCTTCAAAGATTTGACCACACATTCTTCCACAAAGTAAATGATGTGACTGACTTCAGCTGTGCTTCGGAAACTGGAATGGCCTTCCCTGAACTCCCCCAAGTTCACAGAGAACTCACATCTGCAGGCAGTGAAAGGAAGGACTGGGCTGGTTCACCCCTCATCATTGCCTGACCTCCCCTTGTGCCCTTGTAAGGCATCCCTGCTTCAGCAGGGCCTGAACAGAACTGCAGAGGATTCAGCAGCTGCTCCAAAACTCAGCTTTCAGAGGGGCAGAGGCCAGCTGAGAGTCCTGTGGGGATCTCAATGAGAGTTTTGGAAGGCAATTCCCCATTTCAGCTACAAGGGACATAGTCTTGCTATCCTGGACAAAAGATGGGGAAAAAGTATTTCTAAATGAGTTCTTCTTAGTCCCTTACATGCTCATTTCTGTGGGAGAAGACAATTAGATCCTTGATATTTAGATCAGCTATCCATTTTCTCTCTTTTTCTCTTTCAGCTGAGAAAATGCATTATAAATATTAAAAAAAAAAACCAAACCAACAACTCCTCATGAGGTTAAGGAAAAACTAGAAAATTCAATAGTCAGGGAAAAAAATAGAACAATACAAGAAATAAATTTTTTTGTGGGTCTAAGTGGAAAATGAGAAGTTTTCAGCCTCCTAGTTCCAGCAATAGATCTATCTGCTTTCGGTATTTATACAACAAAATTATAGAAAAATAAATTAAAAATGGAGAGACAATCACAGCAGCATAGTCCCTGCTGGAAAAATTGTTCCAAGCAGCAGCACACAACCTTTGCTAGAGTGTTTACACCTTGGAAAAGCAGCTTCATTGTGGAGAAGGCACGAACAATATGCAGCAGGAGAGACCTTTAGCCTCCTGGAGAAAGGTCTGTGCTAATTACCTGGGGCAAAGGGAGGCACAGCTTTCTTCATCTTCACTGGGAAGAGGAAATGGTGTTTGGTATGGACAATACACTCCTCACTGTGTATCGTCACTTTAGCAGCCTCACTGAAGCACTGAGGCTACTAAAATAAAAGGTGTCTGGAGCACCAGCTCATCTTGCTGGCTGCTCTTGCAATCCACCAGGAAATGTAGAAAAACCTTGAGGAGGTTTTTCATTACACCCCTCAGCTGTGGGACTGCAAGAGATCATTTTCACTCCCTTATCCCTGTGACACACAGCAGACAACCAGGGTGTGAAATGAGATGGGTTCAGTGTTCTGCTGAACCAGGTTAGTGCTGGTGCTTCATGTTCAGGAAGGATGTTTTACTCAGAGACCCACATCACACCACATGAATATTAAATTCAAAACCCCATTACATGCCTCTGTAATGGAAAATTCCTTTTATTGCACAGAACCATAGGGGCTTGAGTGAAGGAAAGCCCAGTTAGTCATAAATAATTCACCCAAATAATGAAGTAATTTTAAGACCTGGAAGGAATGGTTCATGTGCCATTCTTTCATGAAAAATGGTCTCTTTTTGTCTTTCTCTGTAATTTGGATTTTTTTTAAGCAATGCCTATTTTTTGTCAAAATACCCCATAAAATTATTGAATGCCAATTTTTCTTAGCCAACCAAAATGCTAATTTTTTTCTAAGGAATTGGGGCCCATATAAACCCAGTCTTTGGCTGACTTTCCCAAAAGCCTTTGAAAAACCCATTTTGCTTCCCAGATGATCCACTTAAGGAATGGTTGGAAGCTGAGCAATGTATCCATTGCTTCTATCTCCAGCTTCCCACCACTGGTATTTCTACAGTGGGCACACAGCAATGTCCTAGTTACGTGCTGGCCTAGACAAACACAAGAATTCAGGTGGAGCTGGAATGCCCCACCCTGATTGCTGCCTCTACGGGACACAAGCTAAACTTGCCTCCCAATATATTAAAATTTTGGTTCTGTAACACCAAAGCTTATAGACTCCAACCCTTAAAACACCCTAAAGAAATAATACAGACATTGCAGAGAATGGAACCACATTTTGGCCTTCAGATACTGTTCCTGCAATACAGCAGCTGCTGTGGAGCATCACAAAGCCTGTATTTGTACAGTGCCACCATCTCTGTCCTTGGCACAGGGGCAAAGTCAGCGACAGGGGTGTGACTGAGGCATTCTGTGCTCCAGAAACAGGAGCAGCTGGGTACAGCGTCTGCAGGAGCACCCATGGGGGCTGCTCTAATTTAAACTGGCCCCTGAGCAGCTCAGAAGCTGAAGAACAGAAGCAGAGATGCCTCAAGCCACTGCTGTACTCTCTTCCTGAAGCTGCACCTTTGGAAGCACAGCAGAAAATAACAGCAGATTGTAAGAGGGCCAGGAATTAAGCTGGGCAGAACAAAGTCTCCCCACCCAACAGTGTCTCTTACCCAGATACCCTAAAACCACCCTAAAACTGCACCCTGCTGCAAGTCAGCATTGCTTGCTGTGTCACCTAAGAGAAGAGGGAAATGTCTCAGCTTCTGGTCATGTTTATCCCAGCTCTAGGACTGACTAATATAATTTCAGTTTCACAGCATTGCTTTGGAATGCTGGAAACCAGGAGCAATCAGCCTCTCTTGGCACACAGAACTGATCAAAAAACTTGACTTTTGATCTTGGGATCATCCCAGACAGAGCAATCAGGCTTGAGGTTTTTTTCTAATCAGAAGAAGAGGGTTAAACGGGTAACAAGCAAAGAACTCTTGCTGTGTCATACAAATAATGAATCTTACTCAAGAACAGTGCACTGACAGCAGACTGTGTCTGATGGATTACATTGGCTGTCAAAAAAACTGCTCTTCCCAAATAATACATGCTCTCAATGGGGAGAGCTGGGAATGGGAGAAGAGGGAGAGAGAGGGGAGCAAAAGGGAATTAAAAAAACAATTCAGCATTTATCCCACAGCACAGTGAACGCACAGAAGCTGAAGCAGGAAGCTGGAAAGTCTCTCAGGGTTCACACAAGCTGTAAGACAATCTCCTGGAGGTTCAGCCCTGCAGGTGAAAGACTTTGGCAAACCCGTAGAGGAGAAAAGCATTCTTATCTGCCACTGCAGCCTGCTTCTATCTGATGGTGAGGCACAAGTTCTAGCTGAGAAGACTTCATTTCTCATCTGGACTCACTCACTTCACATCTGGAACTGGAAGGAATGGGAAGGCCTCCAGATATGTCTCCAGATACAATTCAGGTTCAAGTCCATGGAACGTTCAGGATTTTGTTTCAAACCAAGCCAGCTTCCCTGTAAATTCGAAAGTGATTCTCTGGAGATACAGGTTTGTAGAGCCTCCTGTGAGCCACAGCATTTCTGAGAAATACGATGTATTCTTGGGCCTACTTACTGACAGATTCAAGCACACAAATAGATCTCCAGTCTTCAAATTATTTTAAACAGAAAATCTTTGTTTATTGGCCAAAATGATCTCAAAAACAGAGTCTGCAGTGGCTACGACATGCAAATGAAAGTATTTCTCTAACCACCTCTCTTGCCCTTCAATAGTGGCCATCCTACTAAACCTTGCCAGCTACAAAATACAATGAAAACCTGTTCCTGAGTTTTCAGATAAGGAAAGGCAGCATCCTCGACCCCCCTGGGCTGGCCAGCACAGGGCACACTGACCACATGGTGAGAGGGCATTAAGAAGTTCCCCATTGAAAGAGGAGCTTTCCTGAGCCCATCACACACCGCATCTGCACATTTGGCCTGGGAACACCCATGCACCTCAGGAATCTGTTAGCAAGTTATTCACAGTTTCTTCTGCCTCAGGGGAAGAGAGTGAGCACACAGGAGCTAACAGGTGTGAAATCAGCACTAAAAGGGTTTTCATGCAGCTGCTGTAGTCCTCAGTGAAAGGCAGCTTCTCCTATATGACCTTATTCCTGTGAGTCCTTCTGAAGGTAGCCATACACCCTACCTCATGTGGGTATTACAAGTGCATCAAAGCCTTCCAAGTGCTGTGTAATCAACTAAACTAGGAAAACACAACAAGAATTTGTTTTGAAAGCGGACTAATTTGTGTATTTATAATTACAAATACAAAGAAACTAAAATAATGCCAATTTTTTGGTTTGGTTTGAATTGCAGGGTAACTAGTCATTTTGTGAAGACAAGAAGGGCAAGAAAGCTGCATTTTAGCCTAATTAATCAGAACTAATGAGCCCCTAAAACGTTGTTTCTCTCAATCAGCACACTCTCAGCAGTGACACTATAGTAGCCTGTTCTCCATCAAAGAGCAGCCCAGGGGCCATCTAATGACACTCCAATGTGACTGTCTCCGAGTTTTTCCATGAAGTAAAGCTTGCCTAAATTTTCAGACCAGATGGTGGAACTGTGAGACAAACTGTCAGATGGCTCTGAAGTGTTTAATACAATTAAGGATATGCAATCTGGAAACGCCCTGGGCTCAGACAATTTGTCCACAGATTTCTGTAAAGCTTTCAGAAACAAATCCACACAGTCTCCTTTCTGAACAAGCTTAATGATTTTTTAGCCAACAGCAAGGGAATCAGGGATCACAGGAAGCAAACAGAACCCCTTGCTGATGCCTTCTCATCCTCTCATCCCCACCATGGGCAGGACAGAAAAAGAGCAGAACATCATCTCAGGCAGAACTTCACTGAAAGAGTTTTTAAGCATTTGAATGCGTTGCCCAGGATGGTGGTGGAGCTGCCATCCCTGGAGGCGTTCAAGAAGCAGCTTTGTGCTGTGATCTAATTGACAAGGGGGTGATTGGTCAAAAGTTGGATTTGATGATCTTAGAGGCCTTTTCCAACCTAAATGATTCTGTGATCAGCAGCTGACAAACATAATGAAATAGAATCAGTTTCTCAATAGCAAACATTTTGTGCTCATAGCACTTTTTGTCCAAGCAAAGGAAACATTAATTCTCTCTACACTCCTTGAAGACTTGCAATTACACCACCTGCACAGACAGGGAAACTGAGGCATGTTGCTCCACAGCTAATCTCCATCCAGCAGACCAGTGGGAGAACAGCACATACTGGGCCCACCTTCTCTGTTCTCCCTTTCTTTGCTTTCTATGTGCACCATCAGCCTAAGGAAGCAGCTCCCAAACCACTAACATTTTCACAAGCTCAGGAAGACAGCTTGCCTTTGACACCAAGCGAGACAGAGGACACCCACAGAATGGGAAAAGCCCACAGCTCCCACTTCAGAGCAGCAGAGCTGAGTGGAGAGTGACTGTGAACAGAATCACACAAACACATGGCCACTGCTACCCTCTGTCAATTGTTTCACCAACACGCGTATCCCAGGACCAGGAACAGCAGCACCCAGTAGCAAACATCCCACATGTGACATTTCTCACTGAAATATTTTGTCTACTCTGGAGTAAAGGGAGAGAGCTACTGCCTAAAACATATACTCAGAGGTGAAGGAAGGAAGGAAAAGGTTGAAGGAGTGGTTGAGCTGCTGTAGCACAAAAAGCAAAAAATGAGTGCCCACAGCAGATTCAAGATCTCCCACTTCCAGGTGTGCTTTGTGATCTGTCAAGTGGCAACAGGGAGATGATGACAACACCACAGTGGGTGATGTAAACCATAGAATTGTTAGTGTTGGAAGGCACCTCTGGAGATCATCTAGTCCAACCCTGCTGCCAAGGCAGGGTTACCTCACGTCAAATCCACTCTAGGCAGGAATTTGTCCTCTTTGATCTCCACACAAAAATACATGAAGGGCTTGAGAGTGCTTAAAAAACTTGAGGTACACTGTACATAAGGCATATTGCCCGTGTTTCCAAAACAAGCAGAGAAAATCCAAAATATTCACTTTAAAGAAATTTGTGTTAGATCTGGAAAAAAAACTACATATAATTACTAATGAACTAAAACCTGTGAGTGCCCAGAGCCATGAGCTCTTGTTCCATGACTACCTTAAGCCAACATAGCCATCAGCTGCTGCCAAAAAACAACCTTCCCACTTCACACTCTTGTCACTCTTTCACATTCACACCAGCAACTAGGATCTGCAGCAAGCTGTATCGGTTTATGAATGCCAGCAAGACTGAAGAAACAGAGGTGGGAGTAAAACTCTGGAAGTAATTGTGGCATTGTCATCCCAAATTACATTCATCTGCCTTTAAAAGATACATGTTCCCTCTTTTCCTACCCCTCACAGTAACCTTGCAGCTCATGTCTGACTTTTCTGCCAGAATGGTGTGTGCCTCCTCTCTGGGCTGAGCTTGACAGCCTTTAATAATTCCTTTGGACCCTGCAACTCATGGAAGAGGGGGCTGTGTGACCACACAAGTCCCATATTTCCTACTGCTCAACAGCCAGATGGGAAAACACGTCACTGCACAGCTGAGAATTGTATTGAGAACTGTATTTGTTGCACATGCTCAGATGAACAAACAAAGGCCTTACAGGTAATCTTCAGCTCCTGCTCCACCAATTTCTGGGTGTTTGCTTTCACACATTTCTTTTCTGGTTGGGGTATTTGATTGTGATATAATTATGCATACAGAGAACATCCTTTTCCACTGTGCAAGATTCCTTATGTAGCTATTCCTGGTTAAATGGCTGCACCCTACACTTGACAGCACACCTAAAAAGGCCAGTGAAAACCTGCTACCACATATTTGAATATATCTAATAAATGGAAATTGTGCCTGCAAAAGCAGAGCAGGGAATCTGATGCTAGAATACAATCAAACAGCAAACGGGCTGCAAGATGGTATTTCAGGCTGGAAGACCTCACCTACCTAACATGCCAGAAGATGAGAACTCAGCCAGTAAGTGTATCTTTAATAAAAGGAGTAACAAACCCAAAGCCTGCAAATGCTAGTCAAAGGCACCTTACAACCTTTAAAATCAGGTGGTTGTGGCATACCAAAACTAAAAAGATCACATGCATTCCTGCCTTAAATATCTTGGCTTATATCTCTCTCAGAAAGCTGGGAGGGTAACAACACAACTTGGAGTGTTTGGGATGTTAGGCTTGCTGCTGAATGCAAGATAAGTGCGTAGAGATGTAACAGGAGAAATTAATTATCCTCCCTGCTGCACATGAGCCCAATCAATCAGGAGCTAGCTGGGAGCCCCTCCTGCTCAAAACAAGTTACAAGCTGCCTCATCCAAAGAGCAGGGAGAGTATGAGCTCCTTGCCACTTCCTACAGCTCAAGTTCACCACATCCCTTGAGCTGGCACATGCAGCACCAGACACAAGAACTGCAGGAGCCAAACTGATTTGAAGCATCACTGTTCCCAGAAGACTTTTCCATGCTTCTCCTTGAATCATTGATGAACTCAGCTGATAGGCTTAGTGAGAAGTGACCTGCTATGACCTCACACGTGATTCCATTCTTTAGAGATGTCACGCAGTGTTAAATTCACAGCTTTCATGCAGATTATTTGTAAATGAAGTCAATAGATGATGGAGCTTTCTTCAGTGTTACACGGGCAGCTGGACAAAGCTTGGCAGTGCTTGAGACACATTCTCTAATCTCCCCAACACATATTTGTCATCTTCTCATAGGACCTCTCACACATTGCTCGTGAGCTCCCTGTGCTCCACCTGTCAATATCTCACCCTGCATGTGATGTCTGTCAAAAACCCTCTGCACAGCTCCAAGCTCACTCTCAACCTGATATACCTCCTCTCCCTCCAAGCTCATGAAAAACACCTTCCCTAGGCAGTTTCTTCAAAGGAATTCTTGTCTACAGATGCTTTGATAAACAGCCTGTATTATCAGAGGGACGTTATCTATTAGGTAGTGTAACTGGTAATTCTGAGATCAGGTCTCCTGGTACACTTCCATAATGTTTTCCTACTGCTATTATCCAGCAGAACTACTGATGAAAGTCAGATAACAAAGATAAATAGTAAAAGGCAAATAAAGTCTTTATGCACTGTGTCATGGTCTTTCTTCCAGAGACGGATGGCAGGCTGCAAAATGCTGGGCTTCAAGCTGTATGTGACCCAGGGGGTCAGTGATGCTGTACATTGTCAGCTGCCTGGTGCTGCCACAGAAGGGCAGGTGGGATTGCACACAGGAAAGACTGATTTGACCTCTAGATGGATGGGGTGGCGTGGAGCTTGGCAAATCACTTCATCCTGCTCTAAATCTGCAAGGTGGGACATTCTAGCTGATAAAGACATCTCCCTTATTTGTTTTTGGACAAATTATCAAATATGCAGTTTTATATACGCCAAATACGACAGTTTCAGATGACAGCCTTTTCCTGCACAAGGAAAATTTCAACCTCAGTGTGTAATTCAAATCTCATCATTCCATTGGACAACTGCAGATTAGAGTTCTGAAAACATCTCACTTTCTTCTCCCTGCTTCTGAGGCAAAAATGAAAACCAGAAAGGAGCACTTGATGAAGATTTTGCTGATGGGATCACCTACAGCTTTCTTTATTGGCACTGATCCCAGCTTATAAATTCAGACATAAAGAATTATTTTCATTAAATAGCATCCCACAAACCGAATAATTTTTCCATCCAGCAACAGCTATGACAGACAAAATGGATGTTAAGCATAAGCAGTTTGAAATGTAAGCACCTCAAAAGAATGTCCAGTTCTGAATTACACAGCTCAAACCATCATCTAAAATCATTGGTGTAGATTGTTATAGGCTCAGGCTGTCATCTAGCACAGATCAGCATGGTATAAGACAGAATCTGGGCTTTACAGCATGTACCATGGGTACACAAGTTGCTCCTAGAAGTAAGAAACTCCATGTCCTTCACTTCTGCTCTGACCGGCTTTCCAACTCATGTAAATTGCTCACCCTCCACAAAGCACATCAACTGGATGTACCACAGCTCTGTCTCTAACTCAGGGACCAGCTGAACTCATGACCAGCCAGAAGAGCTTTGGGAAGCTCAACTATTACAGTGCCCAGAGGACAAAGTGCCTTCACCTGTGCCTGTCACAGGCACCAAGAATGCAGAGTACACCCACAGGGGCCTGCAAGGCAGCCACTGTCACACCAAGTGATCACCCAAAGTCTGACAGATACATCCAAGCATAAGGAGTACTTAAGGAAGAAGCTTCCTCAAGGACAAGGTGTTGTTGCCTTCCTCTGGTGAGGACTGATACCATGAACCCAGGACTCCTCGCACCTGGCAGTGCCCATCAGCAAAATAAAACTGAAGAGGTGGATGTGGAACATACACTCTTGAAAACACTGCTCCCACCTCTGAGGCTGTATTTGGGTGCCACACACCAGAAACAACATCTACACGTCATTCCAGCCTGGCTGGGCCACAACACACTGATCCTCGGGATGAGTTTGGTCTCACTCCTGCTGCTTCAGCAAGCAATGCTTCAAGAGAACACAAGCTTTCAGCTTCCTTCATTTGCACCACTAGAGGGATGCTAAAATGGGAACGGGGGAAATGAGCTCAGTGGAGGTATTTAAGGGAATAACCCTAGGTCAGAAGTATGAGACAAATGTTTTCAGGCTCTGCCAATTCAGCTAAACAATGCTGTGGTCAGGGCCCAAGGACTTTGACATTTTCAACTACGTAATCTTCAATTTTATTAGGCTTTCAGTTGTTTTTTTTCTCTTGGCAAAGGTGCATTTGTAAAAGAAGCAGCATTACAACTATGCTGGAAAAAGGAGTCTCTCCCTGTTTCAGCCAAACATGCACAAAGGACATTAAACACATGGCAGCAGCCAATGGCTGGTGGCGTTATCAATATTTTCTAATCTGTCTTCCAGCAGGTCAGGTGGAAAGGAAGAGTCTCTGTGGGGTTTCTTCAGCTCAAGTTTGATTGATCAGCTCTAGCTGAACCAAATTGTTCCTGTAAGTGCTTCTGTAAACAAACTAATTACAAACCCCTACTAGACTGTATTTAGTTTATGCATTTAGCAGTGACACCTGCACCAGCTAAATCAGGCTGGAACAAGCAAACCTACCTCTGGCACAGTATCTAGTGGAGAAACCATATTAGACTTCTTTCTGTTCACAGATTTTTCTCTCTTCTCCCCAGCCCCAGTGATCCTTTGTGACAAAGATTTATAGAACTAGCAGTCTAAAGGGGGTCATCGCAGGGCAAGGAAGCGTACAATGAAAATGCAAGAGGCCACTGGAGATTAGCTTAAACCGAGATTCATGTTTTACAATTATGACAGTCAATTCAGGAATTCAGAGGAGACACCACTGTGCTTTACTTCTCACTAAGCATGTCAGAGTGATTTAGAAGTGACCATTTGTCCTGCTACAAACAACTTAGTCTTGAAATCACCTTGACTTACTACTTGCTGCTTTAAACATGAGCTGCAACGATGCACCTTCTGCTCTGCACCTCTCAATTCTCATGAGGAAACACAGAAAGGTCTGAGTATTTTAGCAAGATATTTGTAAAAACATCGCTTTGCTAGGACTGCTGAGGAACATCCACTCAGGAAAGAAAAAGGAGAAATTAACACCAAAGAACAGAAAGTCTCTTTGCATTGATTTATTCTCCAGTTCACGTTCTTAGGCACTGAATTATCCATCTTCCACATAAAATGATGTATTTATTACTATCTGTTTTCCAGACATCCCAGAATATATACCAAGAACTTTTTTACAGAGAACTCTGAGCCCAAGGATACATCTAAGGTCTGGGAACCAGCAAACCCACACTTCTCTGCACTTCCTTCTCAACTTTGAGCACTAAATATCATGTGGGTCTCTCAACTCTTGTTTCATAGACACGTCCAAGGATTCCAAATGTTAAAGATGTTTGTGAGGCGTAAGACCACGTGCACTCCACACTAGTGCAAAAGTAGCTGGTGGACTGGAGATTAAACCAGTGCTTCTGCATTACTGCTGCTTCTTTTTCTGTTCTCCTGAGGACCCTAAAGGTGTGTGTATTTATTCTGGGAAGAATCCACACAAGTTTCATTCACTTGTTCTACAAAACTACAATAGCTGAGTCAGTCTTTAAAAGCTGTCTTTTTTTAGTGTTTATCCTTCATATGTACTTATTCATTCACCATAAATAGGAATGGATCGCTTTTTGTTTTGTTGGAGATATGAACATTTCTATTTTCCAGAAGTGTCTGAAAGAGAAATTTCCCAGGCATAATCTCCTGGAGCATATTAATAGGCACTAGTGGCTTCAACCTTGAAGCAACTCTGCTTTAACTGTAAAACTAAACGCAAAGTTAATTTGTTGTTTTTGTTGTTTGGGGTTTTTTTAACAGAGAAACAACAATCCACCACAGGCCTGATTTATCCCACTGCTGGAATATCTGGAATGGTCTTTTGTAGGTAGGACACTCACATAATGGCACAGTAGATCAGGACAAGCCTCACTCTAGGAGCATTAATGGATCAGTCACCTAAGTGAATTAAGGCACTTAAGCTCCCTTCTTTACTCTGTGGCAGGTAGAGGCATCCTTCAATTAAAGTTTAGTTAGGAGAAGGATTATCCGGCATGTGTAAGCTTTGAAACAGACCTGTCATGTATGAAGAGTAGCTGCTGATATTGATGCCCTGCCGAGAGGCTCCCCTGGAGTTTGATTACAGCAGTCCAACATTCCAGTTTATGAATTACACTCCAGAACAGTTTATCCCCCCATGCAGAGGTGATCTAATCACATCAGTCCCCTCTGAGATTCCCAGTGGAGCTTTTAACGGTTTTGGACACATTAGATCATGGAGTCATCTTGACAATTCCACTTGAGGGGATTTGTCAAAGCCATTAAAGTGCAGACTGGATGCCTCCACTGAAGGATGTGGGATCACCTGCCTCAGTCTGGTCTGGCTAGCTGGGATCTCAGTGATAGATAGAAGGGTCCTACTACACAGTGAGCTAATTTAACAGAGGCAAACCTCAAACCAACAGCTTTACACAAAGCTTAATCCAAATCCTTGAGATTCAAAACATTTTAATTCATTTCTTTCTCATTCATTTTCAGCACTGCATGATGCATTAAATTTGGGAAAGCCAAAGAGAACAGACAGTACCCTCAGGAAGGCTGTGCCCTCAGGATTTCCAAAGCAATCAAAACCAGGAAAAACGGCAAAAGAGACACAAACCCAATCACAAAGCTGAACTGTGGGTCCAAGGTTACCCTGAAAAAAGGATATTCAAGGGTCTGCAGACAGTTTGGGCCTTCAGAAGCAAAGAAGGGACTTGGAAACACTCAGTTACCACTTTGAAAACCCGACAATACTTTGTCAGTCAAAGCATACTTTGAAACAGTAACACTGCCTAAAGCTCAAGGAGGTGAGATTTTCCATTCTCAATAGGAGGCTATTGGAAATAGTATCAAAGAGGAGCTGATCACTCAAAAGCTGGCCTCCAAAACCTTTCCAAACTCTAGTTCAGAAAAGCTTCACAGCAGCAACCTTGAGAGGAGGGGCTTCTACCAATTCCTAGGATAAGGCTGGGAGCAGAATCACATTTTTCTATTCAGTTTGTTCTGTGGCACATGTTGGTCCAGTCCAGCAGGCAGGAAGATGAATGTGCTCTCCTGGGAGAGAAGAGACGATTTGAGCAACAAATCTCGCCCACAGAACCACTGACAGGCCTGTACACAGACTGGCCCAGCAAGTCCCTCCAGCTTAACCCTAAAAACAGAGAAGGGAAGCTGAAAATTCCCATTCCCATTTGGTATCCAGAGGCCACCAACCTTACCAGGAAGATTAAGCACCTGGTCTCCATCATTTCATCAGCTGCCCACGGCAGGGTGATGAGGGCAGCTCTCTGAGCGCCTGGAGCTCAGGGCACGGCTCTTCCCAGGCACTTGAGGAAATGGGGCAGGATATTCTGAACTAACTGCACAGGAGAATAACACACACACACTTGTGCAACTCTAACCCACAAACTGCTGTCTCCAGCAGCAAACATATGGCAAAATCAGGAACAGAGCGGGGAACAAAACCACATTTTCAGACCATATGCTTTTTCCAGGAGTCACAAATCACCCAGCTCCAGTTATCATGTCCAGCACTTAAGCAACAGTTGGCTTTTCACAGTTTATGTAACATTTATTATACAAGCATCTTCAGAACAAAACCCAGTTTGTTCCTTGACTAGCACAGGGACTGTCTGCCTTTGGGACTTGGATGTGTTTCACAGGAAAGGGAATGTGAGCACTTGAGGAAGGTGCCTAATCGTTGTGACAGGTCTTCTATTTTGCCTTTCCCAGTGACTGAAGCCCAGACCCTCACATTTGTGTCTCACCTGGGTGGCTGCATCCTCCGTGGAGCCAAATATCCCAACCCTTGCAAACGGGGCATGGCTGAGACAACGGCTTCCCATCCACAGCAGTGCTGACCGTGCTGGGACACATCCCCATTTCCCTACCACCCACTGAGCTGCAAAGGGAACTCAGCACCTAGACCTTTACACCTCCTTGGGAGAGACCATTCCAGAAAGTTTTATTTTGAGCCATCCTGTTGCTACATTTTTATTCCATTACAACCCACTTGAAATATCCCCAGCCTGTTTTTACACTGATGATAATAAGCCTTTGCATTTGTGCAACCAACAAACATCCTGCCATCCCTTTGGGAGGCTGAGAGGGAGGGCACAGAGTTAAGCAGTGGAATCCATACTGGAGTAAGGGTGGGGATACTGGATCTCCCGGTTCCTCTGCCTCCCACATTCCTGAATCATCTGTTTTCCCAAAAAAATTTAAATCCTCTTCTTTAAAATCTCCTTGGGAAATGTGATCAGTACATTTTTTGCCTGGTTTTCTCTGGAAAGGGGGTTCATGTAACAACACACCAGTTGCCAAACTCTCTCCCAGGTAATCTTCATATCTGCTAAGTGACTTTAGACAAATCTGAGAGGATTTACAGCCTCAGGGATAGTCCTTACATTCCTGCACTTTTCGGAAACCAACAATTGAGCAGAGACCTTCAGGCTGTCATCTCCAGAGAGGGAGAACACTCTGCCCAACAGCACAAACATGTTGACATGTGCATAATCAAGTAACATTCAGACATAAATACATGTTTAGTGACAGACTGACCACCACATGCACAGCTCTGGGTCAGCTATTTCTGCTTTTCTGCTTCCCCTGAAATCTAAATATTATGCATCTTTCTATTTCAAATACAAGGATTTTTTTTTCTGAAACTAGAATAAAATATACTTTCCTTTTTCATTACTGTTTTGCTAACTGTTGCTCAGTTATTTATATTTTTATTTTATCTTATTTGACGAAGATCTGCTTCCTATCAAACTTTCCAGACCCAAAACCTGATGGCTTTGCCACCTCCATCACTGGGTGCAGTGTGGCAGGTAAGTGCCACTGGATACGGTGTGTGAAGTTGTTATAATAAATGGCTTCAAATCTGGTCTGGATCAGAGAAATAACCCTGAAGCAAAGAAAATTCAATTACTCCTTTCAACAGGAGAACACAAGGAGGCAGAGACAGAACTGTTACTCTGGAATAGGACTTGGGAATCATGATGCTTTTCCAGAGAAAACTACTGATGCTCAAATACGAGCAATGGATGCCACAACATGAACCCCATGAAGGGACACCCATTACATGAGCAGGGCTACGAGCAAATAGAGAGGTGTGGATTCTGATGGTCTTTACATTTCCCTTGTGTGCCTTGTCACCTTTTTGAGGAACAAAACAAACTGAATTTCCACAGAAACACCAATCCCTTTCTCTCTTCAAAGCCACACAAAAATGCTGTTAAAAAGGCAAGATTTTTTTTTTTTTTTGCATGTGATAATGGATGTTTGTCCAGAAGAAGAGTATTGAGGCTGCCAAACTACTTTTGAAAGGGCACCGTATCTGTTGCACATTTGAACTTCTTTCCCATGGAAAGCAGTTTCAGGGAAGAGGAAGGGTGAACACCAGGATCTCTCACGCTACTTTGGAGTAGAGGTGAAAGCAATGCACAAGCTAAAACCTGGAAAGAGCCCTCACAGTAACTTCCCCAGCGTCTGTTATACATGGAACTTCCCCAGCCTCTGTTAGTGGAAATACCACAGCAGGTTATTTCTTCTGGGTTTTTTATCTCATTCAAACTCATGTTTTTTATCCAATGTTTCAAAGACAAGTGGATCATTCCTGTATAATGTGAAGAACAGTGATTTTTCTAAAGCTTGACTGGGACAAAACTGCAAAACTACATTCCTGAGGCACATCTCAGTCAAACAGGAAAGGCTGACATTCTGAAAACAAGGCAGGCTTCAACCAAATGCTAAAATACCCAAGGACTGCCTCCAAAAGCCACTCAAAATCAGCAGAAAGTGTTTTCCTGATTTTGATAATATTTTTTACTCAAAAAAACCCTTGTATTTGCACAAGATGAAGTAATCCACCCTCACTTGCCAACTAAAATGAATTACATTAAACTCAGACGCCTTTGGGTTACTACAGTTTCTTTAAGAAAGAAACCCAACAATGCTGAACCTGTCAAACAATTAAAACCCAGAGAATGTCCCATTTCACAAGACTGAAGCTGTGGTGCAATTCCTTTCTCCCAGAGGTTAACAAGGAAAGACAAGCGTGCCAGTTTTGCTGATCTGTACCTCTGCTGAGATAATCCCAGGAGCACCAACCTTCCCTCAGGACATGGAGTCAGATGTGTGGAGGACAACGATGGGCAAGCCTGACAATCTGTTAGGAGACACACCAGGCCTGCAGAGGAAACACTGGCTGCTATTTATTTCATACTATTGCAGCCCAAAGCTGCTTCGTGCAACAGAGATCCAAACCCTGTGAAACACCAGTGAATCTAGCAGGGAACTGGGTGGCAGTCCAGGCAAAGGATTTTGGAAAAGAGAATACAGTAGTGTAAGAGAATTTCCAGGGATTTCCATGTATTTCCTTGGACTAGCTGTCTGAAGAGTCATTCCTTTAGTTTCCACTGGATGCAAGATATGGCAGTAAAATCATGGAGTATGCTTGGAATTAGCTCACTGTACTTAACGAGATGGGCAAAAAGTCACAGCACCACAGGTGACATCTGTGGGCTGACAGCAGCTTTACACAGGGCTAAACACTGGCTTGTCCAGTGGGGCTGTTACGGACAGTCAGGGAGCTAATCAGGAATAAACAAATCAGTTTTTAATAACAACCTTGGTCCAGACTGTGCAAGACTACACCTATTCTTATACCAACCATACTATTTTCTAGCTTGAGGCTTGGTCTGGGCCTAGAGAAGAAACTTTAAAGAGCATATATAAATGTGCATGTTTAGATGTCTGGCACACTTTAAAGGTCAGTCATCCTACAGATCTTTCTTAAAAACCTGTGTGGTAAAAATTCACTCTTTTCGGCATTCAAAGTCTGTTAAAAGTATTATTTTTACTCTTTTGATGCAGTCCTTAGGTTCCACCTAGTGGCTTTCAACAGTCACGAACAGCAGACTAGACAGGCATTTTATTCCCTAAATGTTTAATTATCACATCTGCGTGGGTCTAGCTGCAGAAAGAATCAGTCTTCTTTGGATGTGCTTCTATAGTTTTGACCTAATCAATCCTTAGAAAAATCATTGCTCTTCATATTCCACAAGAATGATCCACTTGTCTTTGGAACATTGGATACAAAACATGAGCTAGAACGAGATTTTAAAAATCAGGAGAGATAATCTGCTGGGGTATTTGCGCTAAATTACCATTTATAACAGAGGCTGGGGAAGTTGCTGTGAAGGCTGCATCGACTCCCTTCACGGCAGCTGAGGAACAGGCACCTCTAGATCACGACTGGGATGATTTTTGTCAAGGTTCACCTTCAGGTGAGATGAATTACATCCCAGAAGTGTCTCATTTCCTCATTTTCATTACAAAGAGAAGCCAAGGGGCTTACTGATAGCGTGGTACCCCCACCACACCTCCTGAATCCCACCCAGGCTGTCTGACTAAGAAACACCCTGAGACACAGACCTTGAAGGGCAGCCCACCTTGCGGGGAGCCCTCAGCAAAAGGCATCTGGAAGCAGGGCAATCACAATAGTTACAGATTTGCACCTAAGTTTAAAAGCCCAACAGTGGCAGGTAGCCATGTTATCACAGAAAGCTTATTTCAGCACTGTTCTGCTCTCAGAACACATCTTACCCTGCTGCTCAGCTGCGTTAGGCTGATGAAGGTAGGCTTGTCTTGTAGCATGAAAAGTGTAAGACAGTTCTGCTCCTGCCTACTTGAAGGTTATAAAACAATCTATGCTTATACTTCAGTTCCCTGAGGCATTAGCAGAACACTCACTACAGACATTTTAGCCCTCTTTCAAAGAGCTCTAGTCCCTCTAAAGAGTCACTATCTTCAAAGGAAAGGGGAAAAAAAAGCATTCAAAAAAATGTGAAACTTCATGAATTTATCAGCTGCCACATTAGAGGTCAAAAGCAGATATTTCAAAGTAATTTTAGTGTCTTACATAAACAAGAAGACAGAGTTCACCAGAACTGATCTAGTTTGTCCACAGAGATCATATCCATTTAAAGAGAAGGTGAAATAAAACTAAAGGGAAAAAGAAAAAGAGGAAGTTGACCTAGTTCATGATTTGTGGAGTGTGGGATGGATGAAAGGTCTTTAGCTCCTTAATGCAGCTTTTTCTGCCTATTTTCATTTCAAGGAGCTTTACTTTTGGTCACACACTGCTTGAGGCTTGCACCCAGCAAATCATGTCTGCTTTTCTAGAATATGACTCTGGCGTACAGCAGAGCTGCTCAGATTTATTAATCCACAGCGGTGTCTCCCCGCTTCCTCTGCACAGCTCACCTTCTCACCTTCACCTAAGCTTTCATGGAGCATGTGACAGACTATTCCTTTATGCAAAGGAAAGGAGAAAATCCTCGAATGCCTTCAAGCTTCCTTGCTCAGTAAAAATCAAGAAATGAAGGCTCCAAACTGCTTGTCTTGCTGTTGGGTTCATACCCCAGTCAAACGAGACGTGTGGCTTATCTACAAAAGTTTAACCAGTTTTTGTGCAACAGTGATTTCACAAAAGCGGAGGAGAATTACAATGCTGAGCTACCATCTGTCTAAAGCGACTCCCCGCTCAGCACAAAACCAGGTGTTGTGCAGCCTTACCTCTCAAAACCTTGGCTACTCAGGCAGCGACTGCTCCCTCCCTCACAGCCTGGGGGATACCCAGGAGAAGCGGGAATCATTCCTGGGAACGATCCTCCCCTCTGCCACCAAAATTCTCCTCCCCAAGGCACTTCCACCCCCAACCCGCGGCAGGTGCGCCCGCCCCTCATAAAGACGGGAGGGGCCCCCGTCACCCTCAGGCAACGCCGCGGGGCTGGGTCGGGAGCTGCATTCCCTCCGCCGCCAAGGGTAGCTTTTCCCGTGGAGGATCTCGACAGGCCCAGCTCAGCCCTGGGGGTGCTGCAGGCACAGCGCCCACAGACGGCTCCAGGGGCTGTCCCGGGGCGCTGGAGCGGGCACAGCCCGGGCGGAGCGCAGGGACCCCGCGGCAGCGGCGGGGAGGCCGCCCCGCACAAGGACAGGAGCCGTCGGCAGGGCTGGAAGTGATAGGTGGCTCCATAGCTCAGTGGTTAGAGCACTGGTCTTGTAAACCAGGGGTCGCGAGTTCGATCCTCGCTGGGGCCTCCCGAGCTTTTCCTAATTTTTTTTTTTATTATTATTGTTTCTCCCCTGGCCGAGCCGGGGGTTCCGGGACGAGCGGGCGGCGAGGGTCGCTGCCTTTTGCATGCCGGCCCGGCGCCTCCAGAGGGCGGCGGCGGGAGACGAACGCAGCGCCGGAGCTGCGAACTGACGCTGTGGGCTCGGCACCCCGGGGCAGGAGCGCAAGGGCGGCCCCGGCTCCACTTCCCAAGGAAATCATTTCCCCGGATCTGAACATCGGGGCTTGTTACGGCGCCGCTTCCACCGCGTGGGATCTGGAGTCGCAGAATGGTTCCAGCCCATGGAACCTCGGCTCTAACCCCGGGTTTGGGGGGGATTGTTTGGCTTTTGGTGCTTTTATTGTGTTGGTGTTTCAGATTTGCTGGATATTTCCAGCCTTTACTGGACCCTATGGAAGCTGCAGGTGATCTGTACCGTGGATAAATATTCATAGAATAACTTGGGCTGGAAAGTACTTTGAAGATCATCCAGTTCCAGCCCCGTGCTGTGGGCAGGGACACCTTCCACTAGACCAGCTTGCTCAGAAGCCCCATCCAACCTGGCTTTGAACACTTCCAAGAATGGGACATCCACAACTTCTCTGGGCAACCTGTGCCAGTGCCTCACTGCCCTCACAGTGAAGAACTTCTTCCTAATATATAATCGAAACCTCTTCTCTGTCAGTTTGAAGCCATTCCCCCTTGTCCTGTCACTACCTGCCCCTGTAAAAAGTACATCTCCAGCTTTCTTGTGGGCCACCTTCAGGGACTAGAAGGCTGCTATAAGATTTCCCTGGAGCCTTCTCTTTTCCAGGCTGAACAACCCCCATTCTCTCATAGGAGATGCGCTTTACCCTTCTGAGCATCTTAGTGGTCCTCCTTCAAAACGTAAAATCTAATTTAATTGTCTGAAAGACAACTACTCTTGAAACACTTTTTCCTGCATTTCAGCTAAAGGCCAAAAAAAAAAGTGGGGGTGACTGACATGTCTATTCCATATTCTCCAATAGAAGATTAAAGTCCTGAAATTTAGAGGCACTTGGATTTATTAGACAGTCATACACAGCCAAATCTCACCAGAGAATGTCCATCACAGGCTCTCATAACCACTTATGTCAGAAAAGGACATCGCAGCAGGATTTGGAAGCTGGTGCTGTTAAAGTTTAATATGTTTAATAGAACATATGTAGAGACTGCTAACACTGCCGTTAATAAGGGCACACCTCGGAGCACTCCATAACAAGTCAGCCAAAATCTCTTTTATTTGGTCACTATTCAGCACTTTTGTTTCACTATTTTATAGGCTGCTTGCTTTTTCTGGGACATCACTGAGCTTAAAAAGCTGCTTCTTCCTCCTCTTCTCCACTTTTCCCTTAGCTGGTGCTGCTTTCTTTGGAAGAACCTCCTTGCTTCTGGCTAGGTGGTACCTCTTCTTTTTTGGCAGAGGTGGTTCTGGTGCAGTTCTGGAGTTGTGTCCAATCTTCTTTCCCTTGTGAGGTTTAGCCTCAACTTTGGTTTTCTGTCTCTCTTTACCAGGTGGAGATGTTTTTGCTGTTGATGCTTTTATTTTGGTGGTTGGGGTCTTTTTTGCTTTCTTAGAAGAAACTCTTGGAGTGGCTGCAGTGAGGGTAGAAGATCTTTTTTGAGGCATGGTTGTTGAAGGTTCATTTTGCAGATCAAGGACAGTCTCTGAGGAAAGTAATTAACATGGTTCAGCATTCCTGCTTTGAGGCAAAATGCTAATTCAGAGATATGACTGATAGAAACACTTATTAGAGCTATAGTCAAGAAAAATAGCTGAAAATATGAAAGAAGAAATGCACACTATAAACCACTCTTCTTCCATCCAAAGACCCTTGTTTTTCTTGGAAATAAAGTTATTGATTTTAGAAATTATGAATGTGTACTTAAGGAAAATTACTTCCAGACAGAATGTGATGAAACCTTGCACACTTCTCTAGCAGACTTAACAATATGAATTGTTCATAATACATTAATATCTGAAAATCCCAGACAAGATAATATCAACTTACTAAATGCCAGGTTCTAGTCAAGATGTAACTCCTGCTCCAGCTGCATGGGACTTTAAGACAACACAGCTTGGAAAAAGGAAGATTGACTCCACCCAGATGTACAGAGAAGGGATTATTTGATTCAAGGAACTTGCCTCAGAGCCAGGGGACAGGCCCTCAGAATTTCCCAGACCTCATCCAATGTCTGAATCAGAATCATCAGTTCCCTTTCAATGCCCATTTACACTATTACTTAGGAAAACTTAGGAAAAAAATAATAAATCACAGATTGGGGTTAAGCAAAGGCACAGCATCAAGTAGACAGCAGAAGCACACATTAAACGTGATAACCAAACTTCAGGTTGATTCTGCTCAGTGCTTTAGTTGTTAAGACTGCTGAAGGTTTCAATCACATGCCTGTAAGTTTATGTTTTACTTCTCATTGAAATCAAAGCCTGACAACTTACTTGCACGTGGAACAAATGGTATCCGCTTGCTCTTTGTTTTCACTGGAACAGGCTTGTATTTACACTTCCCTGGTAGAGCTGTCCTTGGAAAACAGATGCAGACATCTGAGAGATTGTTAGGGAAGTTTATTTGTTCCATAGGCATAAACCAATTCCTTGTTGTCGTTTGCCTCTGGTGGAAGAGGCATGAAAACAGTTTAGGCACCTGGAGAGCAGCACAGGTGGAATTCAAGAGGCTGACACAGGGCTGGCAAGCCATAAAATCCCTGTCCCAACAGCAGCTGGTGAATGTGACCTTCACTGGGATTTTCTTTGGATACAACAGTGCTGCAGCAAGAGGGGTGAGAAAGGAAAGGAACAGGCACAGAGGGAGGGAGCCACAACTGCAAAGAAATGTGTCTGTTCCTCTCCTGCTGTTCCCTTACAACTTCCCACAGTACAAAAGCACCAAAACAAAAACCAACCAACCTTTCCCCTGAGGTGAAGATGTTGCATGTTAAGTGAGAGAAAGAAAGGTACAAAGAAGCATAACACACCTGTGTTCTCTGTTACCCACCAAGGGAACTGCTGTAGGATAAATAAGAACAGGTTCTTCCAATTTGGCCTGCTTGGCAGCACCAAGCAAAGCAAAGCATGACCTCAGGAATCACATTTTCTTGTGATTAGCATCTTCCTTCAGACCATTTCAATTTTTTGAAGAAGTTTACTAAAGCAGGGCTGCAGGCATTGCTTGTGGGGATTTCTGGTGGGTTGTGGTGTTTTTTTCCCTCCATCTCTCTCCTTTCTGATTTTAAAATTACAGCCTAACTCGCGTTCTCTCTGCTCAGGACAGAAGGAATCTGGTGCCACCCTGCTGTTTCCAGGAGTACTGCTGGAGAGGCAAGCCGAAGCGGGGACAAACGGCGCTGCTGCCATCAGCTTTCCTGGCAGGTTTCTCGGGAAGTTTGAGTTGCCGTCAGGTACATGACAGTGGCCCTGGCAATGTTTTGGAAGCAGGAGATTGTGTGGCTTGCTGTCCCTGCGGGCAGGAGGCAGGGAACGCTGGATTCACTGCCTCGGACTGTGCCCAGCAGAGAAGCCAACTATCCCCAGGAAAAATCCTATAAACAGCAGTAAAATGCAAAGGAGAAAGGTCCATGAAGAGACCAGAGTCACCGCAGGAGTTGGAGGTGTCAGGGCTGTGCTGCAGAGCCTGCTGAGGCTCCGAGGAGCTCTGCACAGCCTGGGCACGCCCGCAAAGTGCAAACAGACCCGGGCAGAGCTGACACAGCCCCATCCGGGCTAAGGCAAACAAGGGGAACTGGAGAATGCAGGAAAACATTCCTGAGAGCCAGGGGAGTAAGCGCCTGCTCCTGCTCTAAAAGTGATGGACACAAAGCTTCAAAAGCACAGGGTCTTCATGGCACATTAAGGAGTGGAGCCAACGATTTATTTGTTTTGATAAACAGACTCTGCTCAAGCTCTTGCTGTTTATGCAAGCTCACAAATATATATATATTTTTTTTTTCATTGAAAATATTACATTTTGGTCAGCCACAGTTAATGCACTTCCTGGCAGATGACAAGCTGTGAAAGGCAGAAATCTCCTCGAGCAGTAAAAGATTCAAGTTCTGTTCCCATCATCTTGGTACACAGCTTGAGTTAACTACCTAGCTTTGGATCTAACTTCTCAAGAAAACATAACTTGTTTTATTCATTTTGCTGGTGTCCAAGGTCTCCACAACAGCACAAATACTTTTGTACTCTTTCTACTTTACAGAGTGATTTGAAACTCATTTAATATTTTTTAGCAAAATCCAAAAGCTAGGGAGGCAAGAAAATTACATAAGTGTGCTTATTGTTGTAAAAACAGACTTTAGCAGGGATAACTGCTTAATGGGGAAAAACATTTTGCTTGGAAAACCTCAGGTTCAGGCTCCAGTTATTATTTGAAGACTGCATGAACCACCAGGTTTCTCTCATCTTTGTGAAGAAAACTGTGCAGTGCCATTTATTTTTTATTTATATTAAAGTGCATCATAGATATTTGATGTAATGACCCTAAAGGATATGGACTGTCATTTTTAGAACATTGCTTTGCTATAATTCAGATATACAGCCAAGGAAACTTCCTTTTAATCCTTAACTCTCACAGAACTTGAGGGAATTTGAATTCTATTTCCTATTTCTCTGTGCACAGATATGATGAGTGAGGAACAAATTCACTCAAATTGATTAAAGTTGCACCAGAGGTACAGTGTGTAAACAAAACCCAAAGACTGGATGCAATGTCAGTAATACTGTGTATCAGTAGTACTTGGCGTTCTTTTACTGTGATAGGTGGAGAGTGTATGGTGATTATAGAAGAATTTGGCATGGAAATTCGTCTTTAATTACAAACCTTGCAGGATCAATGAGCTTGTAGAGAGATCCATGTGGTGCATAGGCACTGGGATAAGAAGTAGACACAAAATACTGTTCACCCAAATGGAAGTGAAAAAAGAAAACTGGTCTTGGATTCAAGTGCCCAAGCTGGATCCCAGTTCTCCATTTCCCTCTTTCCTGGCTTTTCAGTAATTCTTGTGGTCAGAAAAGGAAACCCCTTCAATTACCCCCTCAGCCACACCTTATGTCCTAGAAATGGCTTTGTTCTCAGCCTGCTCTGTGCAGGTGGGCTCCCAGAAACACCAAATGACCTCCTGGCTGCAGCAGGGTTCCACATAGAACTGCAGCTCTCATTGAGGCAGAGAGCTCGAGCAGCACCTTCGTTACCTCACCTCTGTGGCTCTCCAAAAGGTTGCTTTCCCCTGTATAAATACGTATTTTTCAAAACTTGTTTGTACCGAAGAAGCAGCCAGAAACTACAAATAGAAGGGAAGACCACACAATTTTGCATTTCATAGTCATACCAAAAAGGAAAAAATTCAACAAGAGCTACATTGGCTAATCTGTGGGAGACAGAAACTTCTCGTTTCTGTGTGGTAGCTGTGGAAGACAAATGCTCCTTGTGCCTGCCCTTCAGCACCCACTAGAACAATATCCAGGGAAAAGGGAAATCAGAGTATCTTGCAAGAGGCAAAGCTGTTGTTGTCTTTCAAACTACATAACACCATGTTGGTTTCTAAAATGCCTCCAGAAGAAGGGACGTGTAACATTCACTCTCTCCACATATTGTTAGAGCAGTTAAAAACTGTACACATTTCACAGCAAAGCCTGCATCTCTCTGCAGCTCTGACAGAATATGCTAGGCAGACACTCTAGGATCTTTTCATGGCAAGCAAATCTCTTTTCTGGTGAACAGTGAAGCACTAAAGCACACCTGTGCTCTCCAAAAACTTGCAGCTGGTTTTTGTAATACATAGCTCTGTCAGGAGGCTGTAGAAGAGCGAACAGTGTTCATTGGTACTTCCCTCTTGGTGAGAGACCTGGTCCTTGTGACCTTAGTAGTGTCCCATGTGCTGAGACCTTTACATTAAATTTTGAAATGAATAGCTTTCCTGATACCCAAATAAAGTCCTGGTCTGTGAGCCAGTGTGAGGTGCTGTTGTTGTGAATAAGACTGAGGAATTTATGCTAGGGAAGCAGGAAAAATTCAGAGAAGCTCTAAGAACCCAAGTGAGGATGAGGTGGTACAATGAAAAAGTGAACTGCGTTGATATCAATGTGCAGTCTTTTGATAAGTGAAAGAGCACAAAAAACCAACAACAAAAGGAATGTTTCACATGAGGTTCTGTCTCCTGAGCTCCCCATCAACCTGATCTGCAACAGCCTCACAGGGCAGGAGACTTCCCTGAGCCACAGGCCAACCCCACCTGCCATGCTGAGCCAGCCACAAACCTCTCTGCACTGCCTGCTCTCCAGGCACACCTCAGGAGCCACAGAATTTTCCACATTTTCCCTACAGTAGAGAACAGACTGTACAGTTTACATTGAAGGTGTGGCCAGCACGATACCTACCTGCTTCATCCTTGGCAAATGAGATGATGAATTTGCTGTAGGAACTAATCATTCCAGGGAAAGCACAAGCTGTTGTGCTGCCACTGCAGATATCCTGCTTCTTCCACTTAATTGTCTTCTCATCTTCCTGTAAAGCCATAAGTCGACTAGATGAAAATAAAACCCTGTTTTATGTCTCCATCATCAAAATTAGGTCCTGTCAAAATCGTGCATTANAAAACCAAAAAAAAAAAAAAAAAAAAAAATCAAAAAAAAACCCCACCCAGAAAAGCAGTCAGTGAAGACTGTGACTGTTGGCTGGATTTTGGAGAAACAGACCTGAACAAAAGCAAACTTATCCTAAGGATTCTGAAATGGGGGAAGTTTAGATTCCAACAAAAATGTCGTTGTAATAGCCAAACACAGGACTTAGTCTATATCCAAGTTTCTCATTTACTCCGGCCCAAAAGGTTTTGGGATGCTCCAATATACTTATTTGCCCAGACAAGGCAAATGTGGGTACAGAATGGGAGCTGCAGAGGGAACAATCAGTCTCACCTGCTCATGAACTCACCAAAGATGTAAAGGCCATTCAAGCTGGGTGATTCACATCCCTGTAGACAAAGCCTCCAATAACTGACTTGCCCACACTGTGGCAAATATTGGCAGAATATCTGTCAAACACACAGAAATATGAAGTGAGAAAATTTACTTTCAGAGAGCATCAAAAAGCAGTGGCTCAATGGCACTGACAGGTACAGTTTAACAAAGTGCTTAGCAAAATTTCAGTGGTCATTCAGCAGTTTACTCTGGCACAGAACAGACCCAGGGGCTTTAAGGATCTCTGTGTAGTTGCTTATCAAGGCTTAGTCATGATGAGTTTCCATAAAACCAAGATTCTCTGCATCAAGAAGCAATGCAGGAAGGCATCAGCCTGCAGCAAGTGTTATCTTACTTATTTGTGACCAATCTTATTTGTGTACCAGTCATTTTAGCAGGGATCATCTTTACCAATTCCAGCATTTTTAGAGAAGGGAAAAAGATCAAAATTGCAAGTGAGCTCAACATCTTCATGGGTTCACTGACACAACACAGAACATAAATGAGTGTGCTCTTGCCATTTTATGTCATGAGACTTGTAAAATAAAGACTCTGCCTCTGGCAATGTTAAAATTGAATTCTCCCTTTCTCATATTGAATTATCAGATTCCACATAATTTTATTCTTGTCCTCAACTTTTTCCTTGCAATAATGTCAGTAACACATACTCTGCACTTGTCTGCTCATCCAGATGTTCCAGGAACATCTGCATGATCTTCAGACCAGGTGCCTTCACCCAACAGCTTAAGGAACACTATTATAATACTCAGCTCTTCTGCCATGCTTTGCCAAGAGCTTTACAAAGACCACCAATTTCTGTTTTTTAAAGCCAGCAAGTGAGTTTTGTCCATCACACCCACCCCAGTCAGACCCAGAGCACAGCTTCTGGCCATTCTGCTGCAGCACTTTGCTGGCTGGGACACACTGCATCTGCCACAGGGTTTGTTTCAGGGTCCCAGTATCAGCCTGGTCCTCTGTCCTCAGCCACTGTCATGGCTCAGAGCTTCTGAAGAAAACACAGTATCACTTTCTACTTAGATCCATTGCCTTCCTGGCTTCACTGGAAAAACTTTCCACAAAAGACACAGGCTTTGAATTCAAACACCGTGTCCTGGGCAGTGTGTGGCAGGGAATTCCCTGGATAAGCAGAGCATCATTTTATACCAACACAGCAGGGCTGGGGAGAAAGGATTTCTGCTCTTAAGAAGAAAACAAACTCCATTTAATATACAACACTGGATTATTTAGCTTCAGTGGGAAAACAGTGCTATAGCCCACTAAATACACAAATATAATAATCTTCTACAAGATTCCTTACCCATGGAGGAATTGTGGCAAAGCTTTGTGTCATAGCGTTCAAACCCCTCCTTTGCTCTCCAGAGGTCAATCTCCTCAAACCTGTTTTGCCCCGCATCCCCACAGAATATCCTCCCTCTTCCCTTTTTTATGACAGGGTCCCCGCTGTCCACTGCACAGTGCCACATATTCCTGACCCCGTAGACCCACAGCACAGTGCCACATATTCCTGACCTCTGGGCAGGCTTTGGGATCAGACACAAATGGTTTATCAGGAGGGATGTGGTAAGACTTTCCATCAGGGCTTCTTCCATCCACATCAATCCTCAACACTTTCCCCAACAAAGTGCTCCTAAAGAGAAGGCAGAAAAAGAAACCACAACATGAGAGCCGTCTGAAAACACTAAAATTCCCTTCTTCTCCTTGGCCATTTTCAAAGGAAAATTTACCTGTCTAAAAGAAAAAAAAACAGTGGCTGGTATGTCTTGCAACTTGCTTAAGCCAGAAAACTCGCTTTTCTCTAAACAACTTGGCTTTCAACATGTCAAATTTTCATTTTTGAAATACTGCTTTGGACAGACTTGCAGATGCATGAGCATTTTTAGGAAGCACTCCTACTCCATTCTTCCACATTTTCTCCTTCCCAAACCTTGTGTCTGGGTGAACAAGTTCAAAGCTTTCACCTGCCCTCCTACTTACTTGTTCTGAGCATTCCCAAATTTTCCAAAAGGGTCTCCAGCTTTCCCTTAATCCCCTGTGAATATACACAAATAGCCATGCACACCAAAGAGCAGATGCCCACTGTTGTGATTTGCAACTGGTTCCTCAAGCTTCAGGAGATTCCTTAAATAGAATTAAAGAAAAAAAAAATAAAAGATAAGTAAGAACTAGCTTTTTTTCTTAGCAGGGGACAGGGCAGATGCACACGACAGATAAAATAAGTGTTTAGTACTGTAGTGAAACATCCACTTCTACAGTACAAACCTCTTAGAGCAGATGTTAATTCCATAATAGATTCAAGGCTGTTACTGCTCTTTAGAAGACAAGAGTAGAGGATGGAGAGAGAAGACAACCTTATTTCTGAGTCTTTTCAATCCATTTTGGTTTTCTGTGTGACCTTGAGCCAACCTGACTCTGGTAGTTTCACAGCAATCCAGTCACACACCTGAACCAGGGTGACTGGGAATGTGCAGGTTCTGCCAGTGGAAAGAATCATAGGAACACAGACTGCCTTGGGTTGGAAAGGAACCTTAAAGACCATCCAATTCCAACTGTCCTGCCATGGGCAGGGGCACCTTCCACTAGACCAGGTTGCTCAGAGCTCTGTCTGTCCTGGCCTTGAACACTTCAGGGATGAGGCATCCACAACTTCTATGGGTAACCTGTGCTAGTGCCTCACCACCCTCTTCATGACATCTAATTTAAACCTTTCCCCTTTGTCCTGTCACTACATGTCCTTGTAAATGGTCTCTGTCCATCTTTCTTGTAGGCTCCCTTCAGGTTCTGAAAGGCTGCAATTAGGTCACCCCAAAGTCTTCTCTTTCTCTCTGCCTGTCCTCACAGGAGAGGTCCTCCATTCCTCTGATCATCTTGGTGGCATTCTCTGGATGCCAACAAGTCTGTGTCCTGTGCTGGGGACCCCAGAGCTGGATGCAGCAGTGCAGGTGGGACCTCCTGAAAGCGGAGCAGAGGGGCAGAATCCCTTCCCTTGACCTGCTGGCCACAATTCTTTAGGTACAGCCCAGGACATGTTTGGCTTTCTCTGCTGCAAGCTCATATTGTTGGCTCATGTCCAGCCTCTCAGCCACCAGCACCCCCACGTATCTCTTGGCAGGGCGGCTCTCAGTCCACAGCCTCTGTTGATATTGGGGGTTGGACAAGGACAGAGAAAAACGATTTCCCATCACAGCATACAGTAGCATTCAACGTGAATTTTACCTTTCGGAGCTTGGATCAGCTTTGTTGGCTTCAGATGTCAAAACCTTCAATTCACTGATCCTGATCTTTTCCACTTGGTTCTTAGCCATATATGAGTGATAGATATAAAACTTCCCATTGTCCTTGTGCTTGGGGTGTAAGCCATCCCCAGGAAGTCCCTCACCCCCCAGCCATGGGGTAGCCAGCACTATGCTCTGAATATCCAGGAATGGCTCCTCCAGCCAGCTGCCATTGGGTAGGTAGACCCAGACCAGGTCCAGCTGCTTGGCTACGAAGATGTGGCAGGTCTGGTCAGCGGTGTGGACCATCAGCACTGGCTTCCTCAGGCCATTGGCAACCTCAGCCAGGCACAGCTGGACACAGCCCCCAGGCTCCTCCAGCGCCAAGCCCAGGCTGCCCAGGCTCAGGGCCAAGTTCTGCAGTGCTTGGGGGAAGCAGTAATCCTCATCCTGGAGCTGCAACAGGTGGCAGAAGTGACTCCTGTTCATCTCCCAGCACTCCCGGATGTGTTTGTCACCGGTCAGCAGGTGGATGGCAGTTGAGGCGAAACTCAAAGTTATCAAAACAAAGTCCTGGGAGGCTTCTTAGAGGGGCCCATGGGTTTTCTGCGTCATAGAGATGTGCAGCATATGGAGAACATTCCTAGGAAGTAAAAGAAACTAAAGATTTCCTAAAGATGAGGCTGTGGACACTCATCCAGGGGAAGCCAAGACACCTTAAGGGGAGCAAACTGGTTAACAAAAATGAAAAATTAGCAATGCAGACAACGTAAAGAGTCACCTGTGAAATGGAGCAGTAGAAAGTCACTCAGAATATGTCCAAAATTGCCTTAGAGATCAGTAGCAGTTTCCTTTATAAAAGCATGGTCAGCTGGACATAAATTCTTCCCAACAGAAGTACAAGTATGGAGGCTGTGGATTCTCCACTCAGTAAGGTGGGACTGAGCAGTCCTGGGGGGAGGTGATCAGAGCAGGGAAACAACCTGACAGAGCTCTGGAAATATCACAAGTGACACTGAGAAGATGGATAGGACTCACTTTCCCCCAGAATTAAAATGAGGGAGGATCAGATGAAGGCAATAGGAGCCAGGTTAAAAAAAGTCGGTGAAATGCTGCCAGCAGAAACTGTAGGTGCTAAAGATGTACATTGATTAAATATATAGGCTAAATTAATCTGATATATGCACAGTATTACTGAAGCAGACTGTAGGTGAGATTCAAGTAAGTAAATACCATCTCATGCAATTCCTGTAGATATCATTGACTCTGTGATTATCAGGAAAAAAATACTGTAGGCAACATTGTCAAGTGTTACAGATTTGAAATTATGTTCCTTTAAATACCTTTAAGTGTTTAGCTATGTAAAATGTAGGGTAAATTCTGAAAATCAAGCACTGTGTTTGAATTTGTACCTAAATTTAAACTCCTCATCTTATGAACATTCTGGGCCAGAACTTCTGTAAAATGGTTCCATTAAAATTCCACCTCTATTTTAATCAGCACAAAGTTGCAGAAGTTAAAGCAGAAGAGGCTACATTCTACAGAAATATTGTTTTACTGGTTTTCATGCCAGCAGCCCAAAACAATCTATCCAGATCTTTCACTTGGAACAGATGGAAGAGGGTAAGTACATGCACAATCCAGGAACTACTACATTAGTAAGTTTTCTGCTTCATTGAACAGGTTCACTTCATTAAACAGAATTAATTTTAAAATCTGGGCAGTTATACAAGCATTGATTTTTTTTTTTTTTCGGTGCAAGTAGAAGCTTTTCCAGGATATTTAATATAAAGACTACAGACCCTGATTTCAAACTTCACAAGCAAGTTGTTCTCCTTGCTCACAGCAACACTCAGGGGCTTTTGGCCATACTAAGAACAGGTATGTCTATCAAGGAGCAAAGCCCTTGCAACTTTTGGATGGTGTAGGAGTTTCCCACTCCTCATTGCTGCCATTTGGTTATCAGAAAGCAGCACAGAATGGTTTCTGTTGCTTCCACATCGTGTCTGTAAGGAACCTTTTCCTTCTTTCCAAATCAAAAGTCTCCAGCCTTGCAAAGGGGAACCAAGTCCCCGAGGCCTGTCCTTGCAGTCCGACCCCAGTCCCAGCTGGCAGAACCACACCATTCTTCCTATGTTTAAGGTCTTCCCAGATTGAGGAAGGGTACCACCAGGCCCTGAGTGCCATGCCCAAAAGTCAAAGCTTCAGCTGAGTGTCCTTGTCTTTTTGTTCTGTCAGTCCTCTTCTGAAGTGATTACTTCATTAACACCTTTGAAAACATTTTTAATTTCACTCAAATAAGTGTGAAGAGTCCAGCTCCTGGACCAGCAACCTGAGACGGTAAAAAGAGAAAACCCATTTCCTCTGAAACAAGGCATATTCTCAGTGCCTCTGAGCTTCCTCAGCTTCCTCTGTTCTGCAGCAGAAAGGTCTCCTACAGTTCACCCTCCTAAAAGTGGAGCAGCATCTCTGGGCAGCTGCCATGCTTTTCCAGCCATGGGGCTTTCCACACAGTTGTTCCCCTGGCAAAACAACACCTGCAGCACATGGACCCAGCAAAGCACACAAGAGGGAGGCTGTTCCTCAGGGTCTGCATAAACTCTCTTGCCAGGATTAGGTGGCCTTGCAGTCACTGTTGGTTTTCTGAACTCAAACATGCAGGAAAATTAATCTCATCATTTTATAAAACAAACAAACCAGAAATTGCTAAGATCACATTGATACTTCTGTTTTGTTACTTTCTCTTAAGAGTGTGCATTCAGCAATCAAATCAGGCCTCAGATTAAAACTGGTTTTAAAAGTCTGGTGCTCTCCCTGCACTAGCTCCTATCCTATGGCTTTCAATCAGCTTGAACAAGGCTTAGTTGGCCTTTTGGATTTTTTTTTTTTAAGCCTTTCCCATAGCAGTTTTCTGAATAGGGAAGCATCCTGTCAGCCACCAGGAAAACAGATGCTCTAGCACACATAGCAAGGTTTGCATCCAGGGAAATTTTCTAGGCATGCAACTTGCACTACACCTCTTCAAGAATATAACAGTTTTCAGAGTTTCATGCTCAGTTTTTAAGCTAAATCCTGGAATAACTCAGCTGAGGGTCAGACTCTAAACCTCTAAGTGCTTAGAACAAGTGTAGGTAGATAAAATAGACCCACATCCTGCCAGATGCAGACTGAGCTCTACCAGCAGAAACAAGTTGCTTTACATGCCTTTTCTAACCTGTTAGTTTTTGAGAGAAATGTATCTGGTTTCGAGTGCCAGCAGGAAATCCATGATCCAGAAGACATCCCTGTTTAATCCTCTGACCATTAAGGGACACAGAGCTGCACTGCCAGGGTAAGGTGAACTTCATGGCCTCCTCCTTGGGTCTTCAGGGCCAGTGAAACTTCTGCAGTTGCCAAACCCAGCTTCCTGTGGGTAATGCTCAGCAACCCCCTCATTACCACACCAGGAACGTTATCTGGCTTTTACTGGGTTTTGGCACTGAAGGAACACCTGACTGAATGACCTACTTTGTTACCACACATGGCTACTGCTCTGATCTCCCCAAAAAATGTGAAATAATGCTGTCTTTGCTAAATTAGAGCAGCTACTATTCAGGTTTATCAATAAGCACCTACACCACTTAAAATTTGTTTTGTTCCAAACTATGAGGATGCTGTGGAGGTGGTAGAAAGGAATTCCATTTCTTCCATGTGATTTCAGCACCAATTTGATCAAGCAAAGTGACTTTGTTAAAGCAAAACAATTTGATAGATCTTTGCTCTTTTCACTAATTCAGGAGACAATATCTGGCAGAGAACCCAATCTCATTTCTGTGGTTGTTACCAACGTGACCAGGGAGAGCAACACATATCACAGTCAAAACTCCTCCTCAAATATTCAACAGCAATCTTACTCTAAAAAACAAGAAAAGAGTAATAGCTTACAACTTTGAAAATCTGTAAAAAAAATAAGGGTGGTTTGGGGTTTTTTTTCCACAAAATACACTTAGAACAAATGCAAGATTACATTATGCCCTGAAGAATCAGGAATCAAAGAAACAATAGGAACTTTATAGTGTTTTTTCTACCTGAATCATGCAGAAAAACCCTTACAACATCAACATCAGTTTTTCTGCTAGAGTCTATAACACATCTTTTGCTGTTTTACCAACTGTTAAATGACAGAGAACTCTGCTGCTACTTCTTTCAGCCCTGGTGCTGAAGAGGTGTATCCCCCATCCCAGGGAGATGCCAGAATCTTGCCAGCCTCCAAAAAGAGTGGAAATGTTTTGGTACAGAGATAACATTTCAGAGCTCAGGAAATACCAACTTCAAGAGTTTTGTATGGTTTTAGAAAGACTAAGTGTGTCTTTTAGCTGCTTTGTGTTTCAGCATGCAGTGAGTGCAGCTTGGCATGACTAACAGTTGCTAAAAAGGCCGGTGATTCCAGGGATGCAGGGGAGCTCAGGCAGAAAAGTGCCTTTGGTCTTTCCCTCTTGCACACTCTCCACGAGCCAGGTGGGCATTTGGGAGATAGCACTGATGACAACACTGTGACTGCAGCCTCTGGACCTTGCAGCAGCTCTATGAAACCACTGCCTATGAAATTTTTACTTTGACAAGCACAGCATTTGGAGCATCCTCAACAGGAGCACAACCAAAAACCATCCTCCCTTGCAGTCCAGAGATCCAAACACTCTGCCTGTAATTCCCCTATCATTTGATTCTGTAGAATTTGTAATCCAGCACCTTGCAGCTGCAAGCAGAGGGTAAATACTGACCTGTAATTCTCTCCTTCATTATGGGAAAATCATCATCCTCACCAGGCGATGTTTCCATGAACCCTTATTGCTAGCAAATGTCACTATACATTCCCAGATTCCAGTGATGCACCTTACACAGAGCACTTTGCAAAATGCTTGCTGAGGATTAAGTGCCATTCCCCTGCCAGCCCACCCTTCCCCTGCTCCCACAGCTCCCTCCACAGCAGCACAGCTGTCAGAACCACAACTGACCCCCAAAACCAGCCCAAAGTGCAGGATATGGATATTCTTCTTCTTCCCTACCTGACACAGGTTATCTTTGATGTATGTCCCACACAGTTTATGCCCCTGGGGATCCATGTAATCCATGATGTCCCAGTGTTTTGCTGCAATGCTGTTGTGTCTCTCCTGGTCACAGCAGCCAAAGTTTTCATAGGCAGAGCAGAACTCCAAGGGCAAAGGGGGCTGGAAAGGCAGCCCATAATCCAGACACTGAGGATGTCCCAGCAGAGTGCCTGTCAGGCACAATCAGGAGAAGCAAACACACACATGTGGGCAAGGAAAAGAAACTCCAGAGCTGCTGCTGCTGCTCTTTCCAGCCTGTGGCCAAGCATTCACTTCCTTCAGTATAGGTTTCTTGAGGTCAAGTGTATAGAAATCCTGAACTTCGTAGCATGGTTCATTCATCTCCTCTGTTTTATTAATTGCCAGTCCCAGAGCTCAGCATTCCCTGAGGTTTGCTTACATTCCCTCTTCCTTTCTCTCTCAAGTTTACTACTTGGCAGCAGAGATACCCTCCAGGATGCCTCTTTGGTATTTCACATGTCAGAGGGCTGAACCCTCCCCTCTGGACATTGCTCCTGCCCCTAGAAGCACTCACAAATCTAATCCCTACACTTTAAGTTCAATTGGCTGAGAAATCCTTCACCCAGAAATATGAATAATAAAAACACCAGATGTGATACCTATACACAGAACTTGATAATCTTTACAAGACACAAGTGAACAATTTTTAGTTCCTAACTACCATTTTTCTCAGCTTTTGAAATGCATCAAACTTGGATCTGGTTTCATAATGACTGAAGAGGGGTCATAAAATACAATCAACTTAAGGCAGCAATTAACCATAGGAACAAGTGGCTTCAGAGATATTGCTGTAACCCACAAATCCAGGTATAGGTTAATGGTTAAAATGAGAAGAAATTCAGGAGTGAAGGAGGAAAAATTCACTTAAGGCACCAGCACAACCTCAAATTGACTGTGATATTCTGCAGTAATCCTGTACTTAAGCCAATTGATTTTTGTAGGTTTGATCCCACTTGACATTGAACTGATTTAAAATGCATGAGACCTTTGCTCTCTTTCCCCTCTGGTGAACCATGGGAAAACCAAAACACACATGAACCATGCTGGAGCAAAGCCCTCCCCATCAGCTAGGGATGCAAGTGTTTGTACACATTGTACTCAGCCTGTGCTGGAGCATGACACTTCCCGAAATTTGCTCTTCCATAAGCAGGACAAGATAACTTTGATCACAGCCACATGGAAGGGAGCTATTTCTTTCATGCATGATAAAAAAATAAATCTTCACAGAAGCTTTGCCCACAGGATGGGGAAGAAAATTGATAAGAAAACCAAATCTAGAGCACAGAATTCAAAGCCAAAGACGACCATTGCAATCCACTAAGAGTTACCACATTCAAAGTACAACACACAGGCTTGAAAACACAGCGTGCACAGAGCGATTTGCACAGAGATTTCACTCCACATTAGTGATCTGCTGGTTTGTCTCAGGTGCAAGTACTGTGGTGTCAGGGGACAGCAAGTTTCTTGCAGGGCATGGAAGAGCAATGCCTGGGACAGTTACACAAAAGCTGTGACTGTCCTCTTGTACTTGCTGACTGCAGCATGATAGTGCTACCACCTGAAGAGGACAAGATCCCCCACAGCAATCCTGCTTCCCGAGGTCACAGGAGAAAGGTGGAAGCAGCACAATGGATTAGCAGATTTTTCAGACATCAAGCTCCTCTTTATTTTCTCACTCTCCTTATCTCCACCCCAACCTCTGATGCTTTGTTTCACATTTCTTCCTCAATAGAGTCTGAACTGCTGCAAGGCACACACATCTCCCACAGGAAGCTGAGGGGACAAAAGGAAATTACATGGGAGCTCTCACCAAACACCAGGGCTTCCAGCATTCAGCTTTTAAACTATTTGTGTTGGGTCAATGATAAAAGCTCCTCTGCACACCCACAAAGGAACACAGGCAGACACTGAGAGCCCTCCAGCTCTCAGGGTCATCACAGGAGAGTCACCAGCCCATCAAATCCAGCTTTTCAAGTCCAGGGGAGCAGGGGGGCACAATTGCAGGCAAGAAGCCAAAGTAAAGATTCCAGGGAAGGGACACCATGTGTCTGGAAGGGAAGGGACACCTGGTTGCCTGCCAAGGCTGCCCCAGGACAGCTTTAGGCCCAATGTCCAGGCATGAAACCCAGTGAGATGGACACTGAGAGCGAGTCTGGACCATCCCTCACCTAAGGAGGGGCTGATTCCCAGGACTGGGGGACACCTTACGGGATGCTGGGGAAGAACATCTTGAAACTTCACAATCTAAATTAAAATAGTCCAAACTCAGTTGAAGATATCCAACACAACCCCCTGAGTATTACACAGTGAGGCAGCAGCATTCTTAGGCAGTCAGAAGGAAACAAGCACTAGGGCTGGGAATGATGAGCAATTGCCCTTTACAAAATATAATTCCAGCAAGTATTTCACTTAATACACATTGGCTTAAGGCACTTCTCACAGGACCCTGGTGAACCCAGCCCAAAATCCCAGATAAACACTGAGTTTTTAAAATCACAGCTGTACTTACCCATAAGCCACTCTGCTGCTAAAGACATCTTTATTTCAATCCCACAGGGACGTTCAAGAACTTCACCCTCCTGAATTCTACAGATCTGGCATTAATCCAGGAGTATGTGGA
Source organism: Cyanoderma ruficeps (assembly GCA_008694505.1). Lineage (NCBI taxonomy): Eukaryota > Metazoa > Chordata > Aves > Passeriformes > Timaliidae > Cyanoderma > Cyanoderma ruficeps. The sequence continues at coordinate 5,858,695 of VZDJ01007749.1, read as the reverse complement.
AACCATTTTGTTGTTGTTTTCAAGCAAACTGAAATTCTGGTTTGTGATAACACATCCACGTTTGCTTCCCAAACACAGCAGCACTGCCCATTTCAACTCATGGGCATGACTGCAAAAAAAAGTCTCTTCCAGCAGGTAGAGAATGTCTCAGTATTCCTGTGCCTCTGCTCTTTCAAGATGTATTTGAAATCAACACGGTTTGCACTTCACACAAACAGGAGAGTAACATTACAGAAATTCTTTGACATTATCAGTTGACTTATATCCATTTTATTATAAAATAAATACAAACCAAAGCGTTTTTACATAAATATATTTTTAAAAAATCGAGTACTGAGTCAGTAGGGTCTGCCTAAAAGTTTTGGAGTAGCACCAACACAGAAGTCAGTTTTACAGAGAGGAAAAAGTACATCGAGAACCTTAAGGACACCTTCTCATCAAGGCTGAACAGTGGAATCTGGAGGACCAGATATTCTCAGGTAGACAGGATTGTGTCTGTTCACAAACTTCTTCAGCACCCGAAACCTTTTCAGCTGAGCTTTGCAGCCTTGGTGAGACACATATTTAAAGTATTTGCAACCTAAGGAAAGAAAAAACAAAACCAACTCTAAGTTATACCATGATACAAGCAAGTACAAAATGCTTTCATTGTTTAAGTAATATGCAAACAGCTAAGAAACTTTTCAGTAATTAAAGGTATTAAAATCCAAGACACACTCATCAGAGACATAACTGCAGCATTAAATAATCTATCCTCATTTAGCCCAGCAAATATTCTACATGTATCTAAATGCGTGTTATCTTGCAAAACACTTTTTTCTCTTTCATTTTTGTTCTGAAAATTAGATCGGGAAGTAAAAAAGCAGCATTGATATCATACATTAATTTATTGTGCTGGATAAGGAAAATAGAGGTTCACATTGACACCAGTAAGTACTGAAACTTCATTAAAGGAAATCTGAACTGCAATGATTTTATTAGCCATCTGGAAATAAAAGGGAGCTATCTGATACTACTGAAAGGAAAAGAAAAAATATGCAAAGAGCTTCCAATATGAGCAACTGTTCTAAGAAATGCAGAAGAAAAAATTATAGAAAAGCTGACAATGAATAAGTTGCCTATCAACCAGAAGTCCAAACCAGTGCACAAGCCGTTGTCTGCACACCATATTCCCATTCTCAATTTAGCAGCAGATTCTTGGCCTGATCCTCCCCTTAGTTTTGGCAGCACTTCAAGTAATGCCACTAAAGAGGTAATGATCTTCACGTTCTTACCAAACTGCTGATGGTTTTCATTCAAGACCCTCCCTCCTCTTTTCTGCATTACAACATCCCCGTGGTCCTTAATGACCAGCTGACCCCCAGTATTGCTGAGACACTGCCTAGGCTGGCATCCAGCAAGCAAACTCCCTGCAGTCCTCACAATATTCCCTCAGGAGGGTGTTGTGCATTTTTGGAGTTATGGTTTGAAGGTCAAATAGTATTGTGAAGACACATAGTATTGTGGCTGCTCGACAAGGCCAGATAAAACTGAATTCTAAACCACAATAGGACAAGTTGCCTCACTGTTAAATATCAAACCAATTAAATACCTTTCACGTTCAGCTCCAAAGAAAAGAATGTGTTTCACAAGAAAGAAACTGCATTTCTTCCAAGCAGCAGATCAGCTGCATCCCATGTCATTAGGGCTAGAACCAGACATTATTTCTGTTCTATGTATTGAAAAGAAAAAACAAAATTTATACCCTTTCCTAGTAGGATTCCAGCCACCAGAGCTTTTTCATAGGAAAGGCTTTTATTTTCCTGCCAATTCCTTTTTGCCAAGTAACGGCTAAAATGGAAGGCTGGCCACCAGTCCTTCCTGGAGTTCCACTCTTGCTTGATCCAGTCAAGATGCTTCTCAGAGCTGGAAAAAGGTTAAACAGTTTACAGAAAAGGTTAAATTGACTGAATGTTATAATCAGCTTGCTACAAATCTCCTAAATTGCCAACATAGACACACTGCCTTTATACTAAAACCAAAACACTAATACAAGCACTTTTATATAGAACTAATAATTTTTTTAATCCCTGGCAACACTCGTGAGGCTGGAAGTGAACTCTAGCCTTAACTTATTAAGCCTTGCCAATAACAGAGATTATGGTATGAAATGAAGCAAGCCTTCCGCTTGTGTGCCAGTTTGTCAATAGTAATATGGAAGTTTCTCCAGGTTCATCAACAAATGAGTAGTATGAAGGGGTTGCTTTGTCCTTAGGAAAGGTTTGTGTTACTCCAGCCATACTCAAAGACTAACTTATCCCAAACAATAAGGCAATAAGGCCCTTAAAACAAGCATTTCAGCCTTAAACCAAGCATTTCACCAACACAAACTCCTTCCAGCCCCTCAAGGGAACCTACAAGAAACATGAAGAAGGAGTTTTTGCAAGGGGAGCTAGAGCTAGGACAAGGAATGGCTTTAAACTGGCAAAGGACAGGTTTAAATTAGGTATTAGGAAGAAATTCTTCACTTGGATGGTGAGGCCCTGGGTCTGTTTTGCCCAATACAGTATTTGGTGAGTGGTCTCTCCCTGTCCTTCCCTCAACCCATGAACACTGTCATATTTTCTCTCCCCATCCAGTTGCAGAGGGGAGGGACAGAGATCCAGCCATGGTCAGCCCACTACACTGCTCTAGTGGGAGGCGTCCCTGCCCATGGCAGGGGGGCCTGGAACAAGATGATCTGTAAAGTCCTTTCCTACCCAAACTACTCTAGGATTCTATAAAACTGCAACAGGGAAGTGACATTCCCCTACAGTGACCAAGATGCCCAGTATATTTCAAGAGACTCTGAAGTTGTGTATGAAAGGCAAAAATGAAAGCAAAGTTGAAGCACAGAGGGTCACTGTATCCACTGCCCAAAGGTGGACACTGAACACATTTGCTTCCACACACTGCATCAGAGCTACTTACATTACAATTTGTTTCACCTGCCTTGCCAAACAGCTCCATGCTTTTGCATTTTCTTTCCAGCCAGCATAATCCAAGGCTGCAAAAATAACTTCTAGGCCCAGTCGACGTTTTTTTCTTTTCTCTGGAAAAAGATGAGGCTGATTAATGAATTACACAGATCAGGACAAACTCATTAGTAAGGCACAAATGAAATACACTTCTCCATTCTTCCCCCCTCAAATGCTGCTACTTTATACATAAGTTGTATTTATTGGTATAAATTTCTTTAAAACCTCAAGATTGTTCCCATTAGTTATGAAAAGTCGGCAAATGTGTCACACATGAACCAAAAAAGGGAGGTTTCAGACAAAAGATCTATTTTTTGCCCCCCCAAAAGAAAAATCATAGAATGGTTTGGGTTGGAGAGGGACCTTAAAAATCAAGAAGTTCCAACCCCTGCCATGGGCAGGGACACCTTCCACTACTCCAGGTTGCTCAGAGCCCCATCCATCCCAGCCTGAACACTTCCAGGGATGGAGCATCCACAGCTTCTCTGGGCAACCGGTGCCAGGGCCCCACCACCCTGACAATCAAGAATTTCTTCCCAAAATCTCTTCTAAACTTTCCCCTGTCAGTTTAGAGCCATTAACCCTCATCATATCAGAGGAGAAAACAATCTTTATTGATGTACATTTCACCATTCTGTTGACCTGCTGGGACATATCAAACCACAAGAAGATAGACAGCTCGGAATAAAACTGATCAGCATGGAAAAAAGTATTCTTCAAACTGGAAGACTTTTCTACCAGCATGGTAATGATGCTCCCTTAAAGAGAAGGAAAATTTTGTTGTTTGATCAGTAACAATGAACTAAAGAATAGCTCTAGTCCAAGGAAAAAAAAAAGAATAAATAAAATAGAGATCTCAAAAATGGAATGAAGACCTTGGAATTCAGAGTAGGGTGCCTAAAACAAGTTTTGAGATCCTGCCTGTGCCTTACAATGGTTTGCTTTGCTCAGCCTTTAAAATGAGAAAGGCATTTGTTTACACAAGTTTGTAAATGACTGCTTATACATCCAACTAAGAGGTTATGGTGATTGGAAAGTTGGGATTTGAGTTGGTTTTTGGGGATTATTTCTTAAGAAACAAAACTACTTTCAAAAGCAGAAGGAAGGCTGTAGGATAAACCAGAATAGTTTATTGAAAGTAGCAGAAATGAAATGAGCAAAGGTAAAGACTTACTTGATTTTTGGAGCATGGTGTTAAAATCTATCATTAGTTCATGTGAAGGAACAATATCATGCAAGATCTGGAAAATAAAAGACAAATCCCAGATAGATTATTTTAATGTGAAAGCCTTTGAAGACTTCTGCCTGACCAAGAAAAGCACAGGCTTCAGAGCTTTGGGTGCTTTTAGTTCAGAAAAAATAAGCAATGTGGTACTTTGGTGCCTTGATATAAAGAATGGCTCTCTAGGTCCACTTTGCACATCTGTGACACTGCTCTGTGACACCATGGATAAATAAATACCTTGATGGCTGCTGACAAACAAATACAGCATTGTGAAGGAGCAGCCCAAATCCATACCCAGTGTTCCCTTTTGTGAAGGCAATGTCATGTTCTCCCATTCTCCCTAGGACAGTTCTAGCTCCCCTGTCCACTGCTCTGTGCATTGGATCAGTTTCTGGACTTATCAAACCACTTCTATGATTTATCTCTGTTTTGTAAGAGACTCGTGTCTAAAGCCACTGCTAAAATGCACCAAGGAGAACTTCATACAAACCTGCTACAGTTTCAAAGTCTAAACCAAACAAAACAGCCTCACAAACCTGTTTTTAAACAACACTCTGGCTAACAAAAGCACATTAGTGCCATCAAGTGGCAGAACACGGTTTGAAAGCAGTGCCAAGGGCAAGGAAAGCAGGAATTTAAAAGCCTAACCCAACTAGGTCTTGTCTGCCAACAACCAGCAGACATTAACTTTTAGCTTTAATGCACAGGTCATTGAAAAAAAGCAAAGAAACTAATTGCTAGACAGGATCAATATGTGAAAGAGCAGGCAGTTAATGATTTGTACAGTACTGTAAAGATCAAACTGTAAGAGAAATCAATGCATGCTATGCACAAGACTGCTGATACAGACTTCTGGAACCACGTGAACATGTTCTCTGAGCTTGCTTACTGACTTCAAGTGATATGATGTACCAGCTAAAGGCAAAACAAGAACTGGAATTCAAGGACAGTAAAGGATTCTGCTCCCTCCCACTAACTTCCCTCTAACCCTCTCCTTCCCATAAAGAACACAATAGGATAAGTAACGTAACAGAGCTCAAGCAAGCTGTCAGACCACCACAAGGCTGACAGAGTGTGTATCTCCTCAGGGATGCCTACCTTCAGTGCAGATATGAGGGATTTCTTTGATTCCCGATGCCTCTTGAGGAACTGGTAGAGGTAGACATGAGCATTGGGGTTAGCAGGGAACTTGGAGTTGTAGGCATATTCATTTAACACCTGGCGGGCCTCGTTGTGGTCTCCATAGAACTCCAACAACTGCAAGTTAAGTCTGCCATTAGTTTGTCAGATACCAAACTCTTACAACTAATTCTGGACTGCCACAGAGCCATCCAATAGCACAGCCTGTACCTCAGAGTGCAGCACATTAGATAATGCATATAAGACAGTTCATATTAGATAATTAAATACCCACCTGTATTAATTTTACTGGCTGCTCCCAGCACAGAGGGACAAGAATTCACACACAGAAACTGCTCTGGGAGAAAATGCTTTAACACCTATTTAACTGCCAAAGGATTACTGTCACTTGCTCACTGGAAAGAGATGCTGAAGGCACCTGCCATATCTCTAAAGACAGAACTTGGCAGAAAGGAAAGGAACAAAGGAAAATTCTTAAGATGTGCTTAGAGAAGTCTGAGCTTATCAGTGTTTACAAAATGTAAAAGATCTCTTTAAAATTATTCATTCTTAATTACAAATCCTAAGCTGATATTTAAAAAACCCAACTCAAAACCCAACCCAACACAGAGGGGCTTCATATTTGGCACCTCTAACATTTTGTGTATCCAGAGAAAACACTGCCCTGCCAAAATTCAGAGAAAGTGTTTTCAGGAATATAAACTAAAGCAGCTATGCTCCAATTTCTGCAGCACCACAGAAACAAAACATGTAAGCCATTTGTCTGTTTCTTTTTCTTGACAATGCACAGATAAAAGTTCTTTTTGTACTCTGCTCAGGCTCTGCAGCTCTACCAGGAGTACACTGTGCTCTACATCAAAGCCAGTGACTTTCACATACAAATGTGTTGCTTTTGAAACACTTTGTTTTCACTCACACATAGAGAAAATAATCTGCATATGGTCATCTTAATGAAAATTGGACAGGGAGACACAAAAGGAAGCCATCTGTAAAACATGCCCTTACATCCACATAGCATTTCACAAAGATGTCCCAGACTCCAGGTATTTTAATGATCTCCTTCAAGTTGACTGCTGCCTTCCGAAAGTAACCGTGCATTTCCTGCTCCACAGCCAAGTCAGAAAATCCATCCTCACCTACCAAAACACAAAGGAAGGTCACAAAGTTATTAAACTCTGCCAGGCACAGGGATCCTGAAGGGCTGCACCAAAGGGGTGATCACATTTTGCCAAGCAAGGACTCCAGTCAGAGAGCTTTTAAGAAAAGACTCCTCAGTATTGAAACAAGGAATTTCCTCCACTGTTCATCATTCAAATTTATAAGCAATTTCAACTTATGGAGCACAAGGAGTTGTTCTCCAAGAGAAGATGCTACCAGCACAAGGTCCATAATCCAGATTCAACATCTGGTTTTCAGAGAAACAGAAAATCTAGTGTAAGTGATAAAACACTGCCAGTAGGTATATATAGAACCAGATATGATATAGGTAGCAACTTCCACATCTTTAATGAAACTGAAATTCAAACACAAGTGTTGAGGGCTTTGCCATCACTCAACATTCCAGCAGCAATCAAGCACTTGCACACCTAGTAAGCCACTGCTTTAAGGGAATGCATTCCTCTGATCATTATTTTAGGTGATGCTGGCTGGCCATGGGGAGGAGTTTCAGAAATGCATTTCAGGGCATTTCAGAAAGTGCTATTTTGGCACCACCATCGCTGCTGATAAAGATTTCTGTAGCAGCCAGGCCAGCACACACTGAAGCCTAGTAAAGGAAAAGGTGTCATTGCAACCCACGGCACCTGCACGAGCAAGCTGCAGCTACAGCTCAGTCCAAAAAACACTTACCATGCTCTAACAGGATGTTCTTCTGCTTAGACCAGCTGTAATAGTCCAAGAGTCCCCTGTAAGCCTGAACCAGCTTCATTTCCTTATCCTGAATGGCTGTTTGCTCTCCAAACCTCCAGCTTTCTGCCAGGGACAGGTTCTGGTAGGCTTCATCTGTTTGCCCATTACAGAGGAGATGAAAGACGTGCTCCAAGCAGACCTGCAACCCAAACAGTCCAAAGCACAGCATTTCACACCCAAACACAGAGATTCTCAGCAATACAGCAAAGCACATGTGCAGAGAAAGAGGAGACTGACTGATATGCACAGAAAATACTGCCAACACAGGTAATGAAGAACTAAAATTAATTTGTTGTCTCAAAAACCTGCTTCTCTTTAACAAGTGCTGTACCTATTTCAGAAGATCTAAAAATGACCTGAGGAAACCCAGCTGGGCTGCATTTGCTGGTTTTTCAGAGCACCTGAAAGAGGGATGCCCTACCACCCTACCATGTCGATTGGGCATCATAAGATAAAAACCTAAACCTTCACTTAGCTCCAGAAAACTCTTGTATGGAACTTCTTTTGAAGACCTTTAACAGCAGAATAAAAGACAGAAGCACCATCCCAAGTGAGAAACAGCCAAGGAAACCAAAGCACTATAGGTTTGAGTGAATCACCACAGGAAAAAAAAAAAAACAAAACATAAAAAACCCCTACAGCTGTGTGACACAGGTGTACACAACATACAGTTTTATAATCAGATTAGCTGCTCAAAAAGTGAAAGGGTAATAAGGCAAAATTTAAGTACAAATGTTTAGTCAGGAGCACAGTGGTCAAATTAAAGACTGGAAATAAAACTTGGCAGGTAATTACCATGTCATTGAGACATGCATAAAATGAATCTGACTGTTTCAAATTCAAATTAAAAGCTTAATTAAAGGGTTTTCCAGCATTTCTAAGGACTGAAAACATGCATCTGTGATCAAACATACAGACCAAATGAGATAAGGTTAGGTCTAAAATGACTTTCAAATATCATGTAATTGGTAATTCAAATGTTTGGTTTGAGGTTTTTTGACACTAATGTCAGTAGTACATTTCAAAAGAAATTTCAAAAGTAAGTGTTCAAGTAAATGTGAAAAATTATTAGGGCTGCTTAAGACTGACCTTCAAGTACCTTTTTACTCCTAAAGTTTTCATCTGTTCCATGAAACAGTTGAACTCTTTCATGCTGCTTTGGGAATGATGCCACAAAATTTCAGTTCCTATTCTCCAAATCATCTATTAACGGGGAGAAAGAAAATCAAAACCAACCTTAGTACAAAAATGGCAATAGACACCATATGTATAATCTTACTAAACTTATAGTTACTGTAGAACATGAAAAATATACATTTGAACTGCAAATAAAAAAATACTACAAAGCATTAACTACAGCTATAGTAATCTACCGACTCATCCAGTGGGACTTTCAGAGTCATTCAGTGGGTGGCTGAATTGCTCATTACAAAAGCGGCACTCCAGAAGAGCTTATGAAAACTGCATGCCAGAGGGGTCCTTCTCCCTTCACTGAAAACTGTGTTCTTCTTTGAGATGACCCCACTAAGACACCAGGAATACACAACTCTTTAAGCTGAAGAGCAAAGATTATTTCCAAGTTGATGTAGCTCCCCAGCTGCATGCACTTGTTTCCAAGGTCTGCAAGCTAGCCATATTCAAGTACTCAATTTATTGAAAAGCTCTGATCCTTTTCCTTCCACCTGCTTCCATCTCAACACCTGCAAGGAGATTTGCAGCTACTGGAAGAGCTGGTAACAACCTAAATAAGCCACCAACTTGCAAACAGATTCTGACTGATGGCAAGCCAGAACCAAAAACATTTACTGCTTTTCCATTTTAGAAAAGTACTTGGACTTTTCCTAGATACACTGCTGATAGAGTGAACTTATACCAAGCCAAGTTTTCTTCTGTTGTGTCAAGGACCTATTTAAAATAAAAATCAAGCCTGTGATTACCTAATTAAGACAGATGTTGGTCCTGAAATACACGGCTTTGCAAGTATTTTTTCAACTGCAAAAGAAGCCAGATAAGGAACATGGGCTTACCTCTGATGGACCAATGTGTTCTCTGGAATAATCCTTCTCTAGTGACTCAACATAGCAGGTCAGGAACTCTGCAGCCCTTTTCCACTGCTTTTGGAGCAAGGCATCCTGAATGTAGCTTAAACATGCTTCCTTGCTCTTCTTGAAGTTTAACTTGTGTTCATTGGAAGATACTAAACAAACAAACAAAAATCAACTGAGCCCACAGCTGTCACAGCCCTTATTCAGACAGCCACATGCTCTCCATTTCAGAGTCTTTCTTGTATGGACACTACAAGAAAGTCATCTTGTCAAGAGAGTCATCTTAAGCTCTGTGGCTCTGAAGATAAACACACCTGTTAGTCCACAGGGAAGCAAGACTATGGGAAAAGCTGGAAATGTGATATGAAACGACATTTTCCATAAGCAGCACACAGCTGTGCTTGGAATTTCCATTCATTTGAAACAGTAAATAGCCAATTGTGTCACACTACTGCCCTACTAGAATCAGGGAGGCATGATGCTTTGATAACTTCACAGTACATTTTGTCATATTTTGAGGACTCTCTTCACCTATTAATCATCACCAAAGTTTGTGACCCCACAGTGCTGCAGATTTGCACGCACCCAAACAAACAGGCCATTCCAGTACCAAAGGCTAAGCAATTCCCACAAAGATAAATGTAGAGAATTATTCTCAATTGAGTACAAGGCTGCAAAGAGGCCGCTTGGCCTTTTTATATCAATAATAGTTCAATTTATACTGAAACCAGCATGAAACTGAAACGTCATTCCCATGACGTCTGTGTAAAGCTCACGGCTGTATGACTACAACAATGCTCATCCATAAAAAGTTACCTGAAGGCACATGAAGAGCTCACCAACACACCTCCTACCTGCATGCTGTAGGCAAAGGAACAGCTCGAACAACGGCTAAGTCAGGTAATCAGGGAACCGTTAGGGCTGGAAGGGACCTCTGGAGATCACCCAGTCCAATCCCCTGCTCCCTGGAGGTGACACAGGAACCTGTCCAAGTGGGGTCTGAAAGTCTCCAGAGAGGGAGACTCCACAAAATCCCTGGGCAGTCTGTTCCAGTGCTCTGCCACCCTCAATGTAAAGATCTCCCTCATGCTGAGGAGAAACTTCTTGTGCTTTAGTTTATGGCCACTGCACCATGTCCTGTTGCTGGGCACAGGAAAAAAAGTCTGGCATCATCCCTTTGGCACCTGCCTTTGAGATATTTGGATGCCTTAATGAAATCAGTCTTCTCCAAACTAAAGAGGCCCAGCTCCATCAGTCTCTTCTCATAAGAGATGTTCCAGACCCCGAATCACCCTGGGTGCCCTCCGCTGGATTCTCTCCAGGAGCACCATGTTTCTCCTGTCCTGAGGAGCCCAGAACTGGGCACAGCACTCCAGACGTGCCTCACCAGTGCTGAGCAGAGGGGTCGGATCACCTCCCTCGACCTCATGGCAACGCTCTTCCCCATGATACCATGGGCCCTCCCGCCCGCAAGGGCACACCGCCGGCTCATAACATAACTAGGGTTATTCCGGACCTCTTTCCCGGCGCTAACGGGCGATTTGGCGCATGGAAGCTGAAAGTCTGTGCCACCATTCCCACGGCAGCACGAAGGAGTTCATGCAGAGCACGCACAAACGCTCCGCCCTTACCCGGCTGCGGCGGCAGGAAGGGCAGGTGCAGGGGCGGCTGCAAGGCCGCCTGAATGGCGGGGCTCCTCCTCCTTCTCTTCCCCGCCACCACCACCACCGGCGCCTCCTCATCCTCCTCCTCCAGGAAGCTGTCCATGGCGCCGCGGGCAGCCGGGCTCCGACCTCACCTTGCAGCTCGTGGGGCCGAGCCGAACGCGGGGTCTGAGGCGGGGCCGGGCGGGCAGCGGCCAGGCCGCCCCCTCACGGCGGCGCTTCCCGGCAGGAGCCGGGGCGGGAGGTCCCGGCAGGCGCCGCGTCCCGGGAGGCGCGGGGCGGGAGCGGCGCCTGCGCATGCGCGCTGAGGGCGGGCGGCGCGGCCGCCATGAGGGGAGGGGTGGCCTAGTGTTCCGCCGCGATTCCCTGTTTCCCTCTGCGTGTGGGAGCGGGGAAATAAGGGACGCCGGCCAAGGGTGCAGTACGGGGCGTAGCTGGGTGTGTGGGGCGGTGTGGCAGAGAGGTGTTTATTTCTAGGTGTTCCACAATCAGAGCATGACCAGAACTGTGGCTAACGCACTGGTTACTCTAAAAGTAAATTAGCGAGCTCCTCCTGTTGCTCTTTCCATTAGCTGTATTGCTACTTTCCTGTTCCTTTGTAACTCATAACGTTCTAGAGAAGGAAAAGATCCCGAATCAAAATCCTGTGCATTGCAGGGCAATAATGTTGCCTGTGCTCCCGCAGAGTACTTGGATTTTGGGAATCCGTCTGCCTTAGCCGCAGCATCTGGTTTATACAAACTTGTGCTAGAATTTGTTTCTTTAAACCACTTCGGAACTGAGTTTGCCCTGGACTGTTTTGATGTATGTAAAGTCCAGTTTACCGCGTAAGATCTCACAGAGGTTTGTTGTTGCATTCTTTTTTTTTTTTTTTTTCCAGAACTACTCTGGCGTGGGAGGGTGAGTAAACAATAAAGGGGTTCAGATTAAAGGTTCGTGTGATGCAGTATCCTGGTTCAGCTGTGATCAATAACCAGTGTCGGGAATAGTGCAAGGAAGAACAGTTGTCTGCAGCATTTAAACACTTAAACCTCAACGTTATACCTTAATATGGTATTTAATAAATCAATGTGGCGATAACGGAAGTCTCCCTTTGCTTTTTCTTTATTTTTAATCCAGTGTTCTTCCAATAAAAGCCAGTATTTCAGTTCATAAGTATTGTTATTAATGGATAATTAACTTACTTGACTGACAACAATAAACTGTTACACAGCACCACATCTTTATCACTGCCATGTTCTTTGACTGTCCTTTATAATTTGTACCTTGTGTGAGTGCCTCACTGATCACTGGTGTTCCCCAAGTTTGATGCCACTTCCTACAACACTCCTGGTCTGCTAGCTCAGTATTCTAATTTCAGAATCAAACATATCCCCCTTTTTTTTGTAAAAGTTCTCACATTTGCATGCAAGGACATTTACTTTTGGATTGTTATTTTTATTTTCCTGTGTCATACATAAGTGAGTGTTTCCTGATCCTTGGGTAAACCAAGCTAACTGATCTTGTTAGTGGGTATCAGCTACTTTAGTAGATATTTCAGTGCAGAAGAGATAGAACTGCTTTGTAAGAGTAGATGAATGTTAGCTACCTCATGTACAGTGGGACTACATTCATAGCTGAATACATGTTTCCAAGATTGGGGTTGAAGACTGGAAGGAAATTTTGCCTGAAATATCTTAATTGAACCAAATGAAATATCTTTTTTTCACACATTGAGGAAAGCTGGGTTTGTTAATTAGTGGCTACTACATTATTACCCCGAAATACTTGAAATGGTAGGAAATACTTGACAGTTGCAGTGGTAAACTTATGTGTATGTACCAACTGCAAGCTACTAGTTATGGCACAATAAAAGCAGTGACTTATACAAGAAGTATGTGATCTTGTTTTTCTTCACATCTCCCTTTCTTGCCCTTGTCTTTACAACCACAGATACCATTACCTTTTATCTTGGTCTTTAATAAAGCAAAGCTTGATGATTTTTACTGATGGAAAAATAACCATACAGCTCTTTCTTCACAAGAAATTGGACCTAATAATGTGGGCGTTACACAACAGGAAATATTAATGTTGAGGAAATAATGCTTATCTTTCACTCATACAGTTATCATAAAATGTGACTTGAATGTATTTACTTCCATTTTGTAAATTGTGACAATTTACAAAAACTTTTAGATTTTCTGAGTTAGGCTTTCTTAGAGCTTTTAATCAGCCAATATCAGTGATGGCAAATAGGAATCACCTCCTTTTCCAAGATGTGAAACACAAAAATGTCAACAAAATTGCAGGAGAGATAGAGCCGCTGTACTGCACTAGGCCTGGGGGACACACATGAGCGGTGGGTGAAGGAATCACTGCATTCCTGTAGCATGTGGGTCCTGGGGATACACAGGACTGTAAGAAATGCCAGGATGTCCATGGGATGCTGGGCAAAGAGGTGCCAATACCTGTTTGTACCTTGACACTTTATCACAGTGTGATTTAAAGTATTAAACTGCTCTAGGTGGGGGCTGAAAATGAAACATGTATTTTTCAGAGATTACACAGGAGTAACTAAGCCTGGATCTAAGGCCTTGTACAATGAGACTGTGGAAATGAGAGTCCGGAGGGAAAATCAATAGGCAGGAGGATGCAAGAGGAACACAAGCAATTAGCAACAGTGATTGCTAACTCTTGAGATGTAGCATTTAAAAGGGCTCTTAAAAAGCTCTTGAAAAACCCTCAGCTGCTTTGACAAGCACTATATATATATATATATATATATTCACCTCGACTAGCAATTGTGTGAGTGCCTATTCATTTTGGGAGCAGCTTCAGAATTTGCTGTGGAAAGTAGAAAAAAACCCTGAAAAATGTGGTAATTTGATTCGCCAGCAAGAGGATTCTCTTATGTCACCAGTCCTTTCTCAGCTGCATCTTTTATTCTCTTTGTCTACTCAGGCTACTGTGCTGAACAAATAACATGGATCTGAAAAAGAGAACGGGAAGTTTCGTTCATCTGTATTGTGACTTCTGCTGTCATTTTGCCATTTTAGATCTCTAAGGCAGTATTAACGTGATGGATGTGACGAGAAGGCAATGGTAAGTGTAGGGGCACTTGTGAGTAGCATATCTTTCGGTTTGCAAACACTCAACAGTTAAAATGGACCAGCAAGTGGCATCTGCGACTGGAGAAGGGCAGGGATGGGCCTGTGGGGGAACCCTGCGCTTTCGGCTGCCCGCTGTGAAACCCAGCACTTTCCCCAGTGGGATCACGGGTGAATGAACTCCTCCGCCCGCTACACCGCAGGTGTAACCTCAAACTCTCGGAGGTCACGGGGGAGCGGCGGCTGCTCCTCTCCAGCAGAGATAAGAACTGCTCGGCGGCGCAGGAGGGAGAGCAGCCAAGTGCACGTTCGGATCTGTCGTGTCCTTACAGGGCGGCACCTACACCCTCTCTGTAGGTTCTTGTTACTCCAGCGATCCCCAGCTAGAGAAACCCTCACAGATAAGGGGCAGGACCTTCCTTCTTTTCTGGCCTGCGAAGCGGGGAAATTAGCCGGACTCCGGCCAGGGGTACTCCGTCCTCGGGATCGGGACGCCGCCGGCAGGGAGGGAGGGTCCGTGCGCTGCCCTCCTCCCGCGGCGGCGGCGGCGGGGCCGGGCTTGTCCCTCCCCCGCCACATCGCCCTCCCGCCGGCGCTGCTGACGTGTCTGCTCCCTCCTTCCCTGCTCGGCTCCCTCCCTCCCCGGCGCCCGCCGACATGGCCGCAGCCGCGCCGCCGGACCCCCGGCTGCTGCTCGCCCTGCTGCTGCTGCTGCCGCCGCCGCCGCCGGGCCCGCGCTGCGCCGCCGCCGCGCCCGACCTGGGCCGCCGCTTCGCCGAGCGCAAGCGCTGCGCCGACCTCGAGTGCAGCAGTGAGTGGGGGCGGCGGGCACGGCCCCGGCGAGGGGCTTGTGGGCGAAGATGCCTCCCGGAGCCTCTTCCCAAAGCCCTCTCCTTCCGCCGGCTCTGGCACGGAAACTGGGGAGAATCGGGGAAACGGGAACGCGACGCCCACGCGCGCCGTCCCTCTCTCCTCGGCCAAGTTTTCAGATCCCCGCAGCTCCGTGTTTGGCTTTTTTTTTTTCCCTCCTGCAAAGCCCTCTAGTGATAAACCTGTTCTCTGGGTGTTCTCTGGGGTTATTTCAGGACCGATTCGCTGGGACACAGATGTCATCTTTCTGATTTAACATTAATAATTAGCGCACCCCTGAAGTGCAGTTCTCCAGTGCTTTGTCAAACCCTTATCTTGACTAGAATGCTTGCTTTTCTTTTCTAGCTATAACTTGCCTTTTTTTTTTTAAGCTATAACTTGTCTTGTTTGTTTGTGTTAATTATAGCTAAAATTTCTTAGTTATACTTTCAATTTAGTTCTTATCTCTTGGCCCAATCTGGAAAATAGCAAAGCGGTGCATGCGAGAGAGGAGGTCTTGTTTACTGCCAGTTAGCAAATACACTTTTCATGTAAATTATTTTTAAAATCATTCTCTTCTTCTTGTTTTCTTTGGACAGTGTTAATGTGCCGAGGGAAGGCCATGCGGGATTTTAAAGGTCCGGATTGTCGCTTTGTAAATTTTAAGAAGGGAGAAGCAGTGTATGTATATTATAAACTAATAGGAGAATCAACTGAGCTTTGGGCTGGAAGTGTAAGTACTGTAAAGCACTTCTTCTGTTTGCTCTTCTTGGTAATCTATTTTAATTCCTTTTTTAATTTCCTATTTTAATTCCTTGTAAGAGAATGCTTGGAGTTTTGAACATGACTAAATAACACAGTGAATGCTGCTTTGTCATGAGGCCGGTGGGAACTGGGATGAGGTTTGATCAAACCTGAGCGCTGTGAAAAATGGGCAACACTAATGTGTCTAAAAACTGCTAGAAAACTGTCTTTGTGTTGAAAACGTCCTATTGCAGCACTGTCAGTGGTGGTGGCCACAGGCCTACCTGGAAGCTGAGTCTCCCATCCAACTTAGGGAGGCTTAAGCCTGTGCTTGTGTTCTCCCATGACGTGCTCTCATCCTGCACTCTGTAATCCTTCTGAAGATCGCTGCATGTTCATGTTTTAATTGTGTTTCTTGTCCTAATACTCATCTGCCTTCTTCCCCTTTTTATCTAAGCTGCATGCAGAGTTGGAGGAAAAATAAGTAGTAAAACTAGAAAGGATTAAGGTAAATTTGATTTCTAAAAGCTCTCTCAGCTGTGCTGTAGAGCTTGCAGAGTAGTGGCCTTGTCTGAGTCAGCGTCCTTGGACAATCTGAGAGGCTTCTGCTAACAGAGAAGGAACATCCCCATACTTGCAGTTACTTTGTAGAAAGCTCCTCTCAACTTTCACAAGCACCTTATTTGCCTTGTAGAGGCAGAACTGAGATACCACAGAGGAAGAGCAGTTTTTGTGAACTTCGCTTGAAAATGTTGGCAATCCAGAGGTTGCTTAGACCGAGTCCCAGTTGCTTCCTCTCCACATTTCCCCTACATCCTTTTTAGTGTCCAAATTGTTTACTTCAACCTCCTCTCTTACTCTGGTCTTCTACAGAGGAGAAACTATTTTGACAGTGGTCTAGGGTGCTTGAAATCACACCTGGGTGTTGACTGTGGGACCAGTGGTTTAGTGAAAATCAGGGTGTATCACTTTCTGTAACCACTTCAGACTGGGTGTGGAGAGCCAAGCTCTCAGTAGGAGCTGAATCCAATTAGAATGATATGGAAGTTAATAGAAAAACTGCAGCACGTGGTTAAAGAAGAGTTAATAATTCTATCATGCTGGTAATTCCCTTCTGACATGTACTGCACCATAAATAATCTGGGTAATTAGCTGGTACAGGTTTCCAGGGCTGCCAGTTCTCGAGATGCAGAGTAGCAGCATGGGGCCAATTTTGCATCTTCTAACAAGGTGTAATGTAGGCTGCAAGATCAGACAGCAGGTTAAGGTAATTGCTGAGTTAATATTCGGTTTAATTATTCACTGATAGGCAGCTCATGCAACAGTTAGGTGTGTCTCCAAGTTAAAAGGATGTTTGCTTTGTGTTTAGCAAGTAAAAGCTGCGCTTGGCAGGTCGGGAAGAATTGCAAAGCTCCATTTTATTTGTTGTCATTTTTCAACTGTGTTACACGATTTTCAGTGCTCATTTTAGGAATTAGTGCCAGACTGGTTCCTTTTGGTTGGTGCCTATAACCTTTATTTCTTCTATCCCTCTTTGATTGACTGCTGCCGCATTAATCATAACACTGCAACAACCAGCGCAGAAGCGCTGCAGCGAGGTCAGAGGTGCCTTTGCATTCTGAGTAGGGCACTGGCACGGCTGCCCCTGTCCCTGACTCACAGATAGCACTGAGGTCTCTATCCTACAGCGTGACTTTCTGTGTCAGATTTGGCTGGGCAGCCTGATTTCCCATGCCAGGTTTGGTGGGGCAGTTTGATTTATGCAGGCCAGCCGTGCCTGCTATGTGTAAGAGTCTTCGAGCCAGGGGGAAGCTGCTGCTTGCTAATTAAAACCAGGCCACCCAGTGAGGTCTGCCATCAAAAGAATTCCAATGGAAGGCATGTTACCTTTTGCCATGGCCCTTTTGGGATCTCATTGCGTGACTTCACGTGGGCTTTGTGTGTATCGTTTGATCTCATCTGTGTACCTGACTGCCTTTTTCCATTCCCCAAAGATTTTTTTGGGAAAGGATTTATTAGGGCAGAATAGAAGCTATGAAATCAAGGGCTAGCTGGAGTTCTGATTGTCAGGTGTGAGCCAAGGTCAGGGGAATGTGTGTATGAGAAGCTTCAATTAATGCAACCTGCGGCTTATTTCAAAGTTGTAAAAACAGATTCTAATTCCAAAATCAATTTGAAGGAGCCAAGAGAAATACAGTAGTATTTCTGACCTGAAGGGAGATGATCTGATAAGAAAAGGAGCCTTTCAGCAAGGCTGAAAAATCTATAGCAGTTGGGACTGGGCTTTACTTGCCTTTGCTTTTCTAATTCACTCCACCCTTTTCAAGCCATTGTTGATTTTTTTTCCCCCTGTGCCAGCAAACGTTGTATTTTGACAAAATAGCTCCTTTATTTTGTGGTGCCAGTCTTGAATACTAAAGTGCTTACAGAGCATACTCTATGTTCCCTGGGTATTTTGCGTGTGAAAAAATTCTGGAACCCAGCTGTAATATATTTTCTATACATTATGTGGCCTGTAGTTTTTAGCAGAGCTCTCAAAACCTCAATAGTAAAGCAAAGCCAAATGCTTGGGAAATACTCTATGACCATTATTTAATAGTAATTTTATGTTATGAATTTCATTAATATATCAGTTGCAGGAAGAAGCTTCATTTTTTTTCTCCCAAAGCCAAAAGATAGAGCATATCAGTGGCTCTCATTGTCCTCTGCACAGTGTTCTGCTGTAAATCAGTCTCCTCTTCAGCATCAGTTTTGTGTTGCTTGCACCATCAAGTTGTGGTGTAGACCCCTCTGCACTTTTCCTGTACTCTGCCCTCACTTCAGCAGAACTCCAAACATACACTAGATCATTCCAAGTAAAACCTGTTGCTTTTTCACAAAACATTTTGTCAAAGACAGTTTAAGATTGTTATTTTATCTTATGGTAAAGGAATTAACTTAATACCTTTGATTGCAGTTTGAGAAAACCATATCTGGCCTCATATTACAAGAAATGGACTTTACTGCAGATTGTGGCTTCTTTGTGTTGTTGTTTTTGTTTGTTTTCAAACCTTGTCCATCAGTTAGTAAAAAGAAGACAGAGTGGATAAAATGAAATAAAACAGGAAGACAATGTTTTGGGAGAACCTGGAGTATCAGGGCAATGCTGTGTTTTCTTAACACTGCCAATGCTCAGCAGCTGCAAACCAGCTCTTCTTTGCCCGGTGTTCTGAAGTTTTAGTTACCTGTGATGCCTGTGCTTTAGGGATGTGGGCCTTAAGATTAAAAAGATTTGAACATCATCTTCCCCAGCTGATTTCTGATAGAAGGTGTGAGGGTGTGGCTTCTTGGTCAGGGAATCTGCAGCAGCTGCCTGTTGCACGTGGGCACCAGGGAGGGCAGATGCTTTACACACAGCCACGTGTTTTGTCCCTACACAACTTTTTAGCTGGGAAGAGAGTGGATATTTCTCCCTTGTACACTTGGCATTGATAGTGCCTTTCCTCTGTCATGTCTGTAGAGAATGAATGTTCCCTTTATTTGCACAATGAAGCATTTTTTTCCCTTTACAAGAGAGGACTTGTAAGGAGAGAAGCAGATGAAATTTTGGGCAGGCAGTTCCCATATGGCTTATAAACCACAGAAGTGGCAAACTGGGTCACTGCAGAGGACTTGTATGGTCAGCAGCTTGGATTGTAATAAAGGCGTTTCAAATTATAACCAGTGATGCCTGATTATAATGGTTGTCACAGAGATTCATCTGTAAGGAGACTTTGAAGCTCTAACTTTTGTTTTCAGAAAGATCATTAAAAGCTAGAGTAGAAGTTTAGAGAGAGAAATAAGCCAATTTACAGTCCTAGTGTACTACACAAAGACAGGCTTTTGGTTTGACTTGTGTAAATGAATTTCCCATTCCCATTGGTAATTCCTTATAATAAACATAGCAAGAGAGCATATGTGTTTACAAAAGGTGGGGAGGGAAGAACAGTTTGGAGTTTCTTAATACCTGTGTAACTAACTACAGAGATGTCAATTGTGGAAGGTAAGATCTGAGTAAGTAGTTTAAAAAGGAAGTCCTGTAATGTATCAGTGCTTACTTCGCTTGTATATCAAAACAAATACCTCCAAAAATTATTAGTACATATTATTTACTAGATACTAATTTCTTCTTTGTTTTTGGTTGGTGTTTTTGGGGTTTTTTTTGGTTCCATTGTAAATCCAGACAGCTTCAGGCAAGGTTAACCTGTTCCAGTGCTATCAGTGTAAAAATGTATCTGTTTATCCCTAATATCCCATAGCCAGTTTCATTTTTAATTTGAACTTTAGCTGAGTGTTCTTTCCACACAAACTCTTCAAGAAAATTGGCAATTGTCATCTTTCACCTATAAAAAATGATTGAGGAAATGACCAACTTTACTTTTTTTCCCCCCAGATATTTTGATTGTCTAGGAACTTAGTGCCTTTCTAGGTGTTTCCACCAGGTTCTAATTACCTGAATTATCTAATCAGTGTAGTGATTGCATGCAATTAATATTGGCTTCTTGACAGCTGTTGTCAGAACTCTCAAGTGAGTGCATTGCTCTGTGTAGATCTTATCTGGTGAGTGATAAGAGAGATTTTTGTCTTCCACTGTTTGCCTTGCCTTAACACATTGAAAATCACCATTCTGTGACTGATTCTTGCTTGTGTCAGGCACTGAAGAGAAACAATGCATTTGCAGAGGGGGGTATATTTTCTGCACAGGTTTTAAAATTATTAGTACATCGAGTACAATTTTGTATTTCCTTACAATCTGCTTTAAGAATTTTTTTTCCATAAGTTCCAAAATGAGCGTATTTTGGGCTATAGTATTGTGCATGGATATAAATCTTATTTGTCAAAGATCTTCTTCTGCTTGTTACTTGAGAAAATCCTTGAGGCGTGTGTTGTGCCTGCATAATAGCACTTAAAGCACATGAGCCAGAAGGCCTGGGCTTTGTTCCCAACTTTTCTAATAATTTGTTATAAGTCAGGCTTTAAAACATGAACAATAAAACTGAAACAGACTTCACAAGGCTGTTGTGAAATGTAAGTATAAAAACTCGGTGAAAACTCTTGGATAAACAAGGCATCACTGGTCTTCTTTTATTCATTGTTTAAACTTCATTTAGAATACTTGAGAGTCAGTTTGACATATTTGCTACTGGTGTCTACAATTTTTGACAGTCATGTAATTTCTAAACCTTCTTTACTGCTTTTTGTTTGTGTTTGTTTGTTTTTTGGCAGGTTGGAAGTGATTTTGGATATTTTCCAAAGGATTTACTTGAAATAAACCATAACTATTCCAATGAGGAGCTAGAATTACCAACAGATGTAAGTCTTACTTGGTCTGTTTTTTTTTTCAGTTGGGGTTTTACTGTTTCTTACCTTGGCATTCAGTAAAATTCCCAAGGAAGAAATTGGGAATACTAGTGATGTTTAGTAACTTTTTGTTAGTAAGCAGCTATGTATGTACAGAGGTGCGCATGTATGTGGGTGGGGTGGGGTGGAATGTTTGTGCAGCTCTGTATGTGGATGGGTGTGAAAGCATCACCCCAAAATGTGGGCATTGATCTTCCTTTTCTCAAATGTTACGGTTTTCTTCGAAAGAAATCTGTTTGGATGGAGCTCTGTAAGTCCTGCTAGCTGGCTTGTGCATAGGCCTTCTGGTGTGTGATCAAAATGGCTTCTTTTCCCAAACTTTCCAAGTTTAAAGTACTGTCAGAAACAAACAAAACTGGGTACACTCAGCCCTTTGATTCTAGAATTGGTCCTGCAGCCCTTTCATACATGACTGGCTTTCATGCACTGATAGCAGCAGCTCCAGAGTGGTGTCAGTGAGGCTTTTTTGAGGCTGTTGCTTTAGGCGGGCTTGCGGCACGGAAAGCCCAGCAAATCCTGGGCTGCATCCAAAGCAGCGTGGCTAGCAGGGCAACAGAGGGAATTCTGTCCCTCTGCCCTGCTCTGGAGAGACCCCACCTGCAGTGCTGCATCCAGCTCTGGGGTCCCAGCACAAGAAGGATATCAACCTCTTGGAATGAGTCCAGAGGAGGCCACCAAGGTGATTCGAGGGATGGAGCACCTTTCCTACAAGGAAAGGCTGAAAGAAGTGGGGTCATTTAGCCTGGAAAAGACAAGGCTCCAGAGAGACCTAATTGCAGCCTTCCAGTACCTGAAGGGAGCCTACAAGAAAGATGAAGAGGGACTTTTTAGAAGAGCATATAGTGACAGGACAAGGAGGAACAGCTTCAAATTGAAAGAGAGCAGGTTTAGATTAGATATTAGGAAGAAATTCTTTCAAGGCAGTGAAAGAAGTTGCCCAGAGAAGTTGTGGATGCCCCATCCCTGAAGGTGGTCAAGGGCAGTTTGGATGGGGCTTTGAGCAACCTGGTCTAGTGCAGGTTGTCCTTGCCCATGGCAGTGGGTTGGAATGAGATGACCTTTAAAGTCCTTTCAACCCAAGGCCATTCTATGGTTCTACGAAATTGTGTTCAGTGTCTTGTGCTGCTTCTATTTATTTTTCAGAAATTGTGTGACAGGGAGCTCCTGCTTGGAGGACTTGGTCCTTTAAGGGGACACCAGTTAACAGAGGTTGTGACACACAAGCTTAGCAACATTTGTTTTTTCTGTTCACTGGCATTCAGCAACAGACTTGTTCTTCATTCAGGACATATGGTGATGAGTGCAGTGTAACACTGCCAGCTCCACTGCTGCCTTACACTTTGTTCTGGCAAAATCTTTTTATTTAGGTTTCTTATGAGTCCCTGGGCAAAACCTCCACTGATTTCAAAGAGAGTTTTGGTTAAGGACTCACGGGATTAATTCTGTGTGATTAACATGATTTACTTTGCTGCTTCATCTCTGTTTAAGTAGGCAAGTGTTTTTGGTCTAATCACTGTTACAAAGAAAATATATTTTTGACTGTATATTGTTTTTCATTTCAGGAAACAGACTTTGTTTGCTTTGATGGAGGAAGGGATGACTTTGATAATTATAATGTGGATGAACTTCTGAAGTCACTGCAAGAGACAATAGCAAATGAAGGGGAAACTGAGTCGAGTGATCCAGGGAAACCAGCTGCAGAAATTGAGAAGGATAAGGAGATTGAACAGACTGATAGAGGAAAGTCCCTTGGTGCTTTGGAGACAGACAATCTTGAGCAAAGTGCTGAAGAAGAAAAGGAAAACCTTGTCTTGACAGACAAAGTCGACAATTCTCTTACAGAAGGAACTGAAAATACTGGGGGAGACTCCAGTGTCAATAGTCACAAAGAAAACTCTCAGGGAGATCACATTGCACATGAGCACTTGAAAGGAATGCTACATGGTAAATTAAAAGGGCTAGAAAGTGAAAATACCAAAAACACTAGTATTCCTCAGGGTGAAACCAGCCAACTTGACCAAGAGAATGAAGAAGTCAATGCCTATACACTTTTAAACAGAGAGCTCTCTGTGAACTTAAAAACAAAATTTGGCTCAACTGCTGATGCTGTTGTATCCGATGATGAAGTGACTCGCCTTGTTACATCACTGGAAGATGATTTAAATGAAGATTCGAGCATTAATCCTCACAATGAAGAAGAGGAGCCAGAGTTTGCAGATCACTCTGCGGAAATCCCTTTGCTGTCTTTTACGGCAGAGGATGAAATTACATCCCATGTGGATTTAGAAGATGATGGAAACTACGATGTCGAGTCACAAAATCACGAACCTGATGAAGATGCAAAGGGTGCTACGAAGCTAAATAACCAAAGAGACAATGGGGAGGAACCCGATTCAGATGCATTAATTCTTAAGGATGCCTTCAGTAAGAGCAAGAAGTCGGGTGACAGTGTAAATGTAGAGAGGCCTGAATCTAGACAAACAAAAGAGAAACAGGATGAGGTGGTGCTAATTAGTAAAAGAGAAGCACCAGCAACAACTCAGCCTGAGGAGCTCTCCAAAGAACCCCTTGGAAAGGAACCTGTGGGTACAGGTGGTCTGGGTTCAAAAGAAAAAGTCAACAAAACTGATCAGTTGGAAGAGCAGCTCACTGGTGGAACTGAGTCACATTCTGCAGCACGGAAAGGTACAGCTGTGCCTGATCCTCATGCTTTGCCTAGTCCAGGCAATGCTCTGGAGTCCAAATCATTTCTTAAAAACAAGGAAGGTCCTTCAGAATCATCTGCTGATGATATCAACAAAAGTCCTGAAAGAGTTCCACTTGCTCCAATAGAGAAAAGTGAGGAACAGTTTGAGGATGGTGCCTTGGAGGAGTCTTTGGAAAGTGATTTAAAGCACAAAAGATCATGGGAGAAAACAATGGAAAAGGGAGAAGCCGAGAACAAGCCTCCAGTTGATGTCCCAGCCAAACCAGTGGAAGAGGTAAAAAATGCATCTCAAGGTGACCTAGGAGGTACTGACCTCTTGAGAGAGAAATTGGAGCGTGGAATGCCTGCTTTGGAGAAAGAACTTTTCAGACAGGAAGAAGATTTAAAACAAGGAGGGAAAATTGATCATGAAAATAAAAATCCTGCCTCTTCTAATAAAGAACTGGAAATAAAAAAGAGGAACATGAAAGAAACCCCTGCAGGGGAAGAAGACCCAAGCTATAGTGGAGCTGTTGAGCAACCTAGGCCATGGGAAAATGAGACTGAGTATTCAGAGGCAGATGTGAATGAAAACCTTTCAAGAAACCCTGGCAAGATGCCAGTGTTTAAAGAAAGCACTGAGAAAAGTTCCCCTGAAGAAGAATCAAAAAGCACCATGCAGAACACTAATACTGAGAATCTTACTCGGCAAGGAACTGCTCATCCTGAGGATGCGGCATCAGACAGAAATCTTGGCAAAGATTTGGCTAAAGAAACAACACAAAGAACAGAAGTGCAATCTGAAGAGCCAGATGTTGAAGACAACCCTGACCTCAAACAAGCAGATGATGAGCTACTGGAAGATGAGAATGCAGCGAGCGCAAAGCTGTCACAAGGAAGGGCTGCGAATGTCCAGGGTAGTACACTAGGTGGTGAAAATACAAATCCTGAATTAGAAGGACTAAGTGAAGCTGTTTCAGGAACCCCAAATCCTACTTACAAAACAGGAGAGGAAACAAACTCATTCCCTAAGGAGGATAAAACAATCAGCATGCAAAATGCAAGCAAGACTGGGAACAAAGAAATTGATGTATCAGTGGGAAAAAATGCTAAATTGGATGAGATGCAGCATGTCATGGAAGATGATGAGGAGTCTTCTGAACCTGAGGAACCATCAGCTGTGGAAGAACATAATTTCCAGTCTCCTCACACGGAAGGCAGCAATGACTTTGACCAAAGGAAAGATCATCTCCCAGAGGGCGTCCCACAGAAAGACTCAGAAGAGGTGCAAGATTTAGAGCAGACAAGAAATGACCAGCAGCAAGCTGCACGTGTCCCCAGCCCTGCCGACAGCTCAGAAGCCACCAGTGACCCTGTAACAGACTTCAGTGAGGCTGTGACGCGGCTCTCCATAATGAGGGAGTTCCTGGACGAAAAGCGTGTGATGCGCCTACAGAAGTACCTGGGGCTCCAACACGTGGTTAAGATTGAGGCCATGTTCCATGACATGAAGGTGGAGATGGAGCTTGCTTGGAAGGCCAGCCAGAATAATGAAGATATGGAGAAAGCTCTGGATGAGATACTGGAGTTTTCAGAATCGAGCATTATGGATGTTGTAGGAAAAGTTCTGGATTCCAGGGTGGCAGAAAATAAGGAGGAGGTGGTGAAGGAAATGGATTTGTATGATGAGGAGAGTGCACTGATGGATGATATTCAAGAATTAATATATTCATTAAGGAGTAAATATTCATCTGCTGGTGAGAGTGTCCCACTTGTTTCTCCTCCAGAACAGGAAGATGACCAGCTGCACATTCCAGGTAGGATGTTAAACCAGTTAATAAATAGATGAAATGGAAGTAAAACCCTGTCCCAAGCAACATTAACACAGAGAAGCTTTAAGAAGGTGGTGAGGGAGTAGAATTGAAAGAGGCCTTGTGCAATGCAGGGGGGAAATAGCCCACTGAATAATGGAATCAGTATGATTCCAACAGAAGCCATTTATTGTTTACATTACATGGCAAAATATTCTAGGTCTGCTGTCCACGTGAGCACCCATCTCTGGGTTGGCTGAGCTGCTTCTTCACGAGGCAGGCACACATCCTTCAGGACATCCAATCGGTCAAGGGTTCATCCTCACGTTGTGCTTCCCCTATTTGGGTTTACATTTTTTTCAGGCATTTTCTCAGGCTCTCTTCTTGTTTTTGATCCTGTTGTTTTCTCACTAACTTGATGAATTCTTGAGAGCTCTAACAACAAAACTGCAGGTGGTTTGAAAATGTTACACACAACCAGTTTGGCTGGTGCATCAGAATGGCCTGTTATACAGCTCCATTGCTACAGTGCAATAACCTGAGATTTTGCTTATTTTTAATGTGTATTTTTGGCATGGTGATGAGAGTGGCTCAGGGACAAATCCTAAGGGAAGATACTGAGTTCAGCATACCTGTTCTTATGGATCAAGTTCTGTGTAAGATAAGTGAGATCCATGCATGGGTATGGTTGTAAGGAGCCACTCAGGACAAATCTGTACCTCCTTAAGAAACAGGGATCCACATATACTAATGTGCTGAATTTTCTGGAGGGTTTAGAACAGTATTTTTTTCTGAGCTAATTATCACCTGATTATGAGAGATCTGGTGATTAATGCAAAGTCTAAGTACTAAATCCAGGCACCTAAAATCTCGGGTGTCCTTATAATCATATTTTTGTCCACATTCATAAGAGTGCGTAAGTAGAAATAGTGAACAAACAGATCTGTTGACTGGGCAAGAACAAGAGGTAGAGTCTTTTGCAGACTTGCTGGGTTTTCTAATTAGTGTGCAAGATGTTAAGATACACTTTTAGCCAGGCTCCTCTTACACAGAGTAGTACATGTTAAGTATGTGATTTCTGATAAGGTCACGAATGATGCAAATATTTCACCTTGCAGTGTTTCACTGCAAGGTCAGTGGTTGATATCTTGCATGAATTTCATACAGACATTTAATTAGATGTTACTGAAAGTTGGTTGAGAATATGCTGGAAGCAATACACAAGCTGAACTATTTCAGAAATATCAAGAAAGCTTTTGTTACATGCAGCATTTCACTGAAGGTAGCTGTGAATAAGAGATACACATTAGCTCAGTGCTTAATTCATATCTCCTTCACAGGAGTCATGTCACATGTCACAGATGGTGCAAAAGAGGCTGAATATGACAGTGTTTCCACCAGAAACCCAAATGCCATTGATGAGGGCAATCAGGAATTCCAGCAGCTCATTGAAGATAAAAAGCCAGAGCAACCTTTTGAGGAGGAGGAAGAGGAGAGGGCTGTCAATGTTCCTCCTGAGCATGAAGAGGCCAACTTGTCAGATAACGGAGAAGCTGAAGAAAGGTATGATAGTGAAAGAGGATCACTCCTGGAAGACACTTCCTTTGGGTCAGTTGATTCAGGAGAGAGTGCCAGCGAACGCATTGATGAAGGTAACCATTTGGAATTGGCTTATTTTGTTCTTTTGCTCTTGAAGATACGCATGGTTTAACGTATCTCTAGGCAAATAGCATGAGTTTTCACTGGTACTTTCATTTTATGTTGCTGTAATCCTCATGGCTTTCCCTGATCAGTGACAGTCCCTCTAGTGGCAGTACTGCATTGCTAACTTAGCACAGCAGTTTGTCTACAATGGTTTTGCAATGTAGGAAAAAGCAAAGTGCGTCTGCGAGTGTCAGTTAGAGCTCTGTGCTCGGGCTTCTGGACTGTGTCTCAGGATGGTAGTGGAGAAAGAGCAGAAAGCCCTGGAAGCATACCATCAACCCAGATTTCTGCCTCTTTGCAGGGATTGACAGCCTAAAGGTCATCTTCTATAGACAGGACTGCCTATAGATTTGTGTGCCCTCTCTTCTTGCTCTTTTTAGCCTATGTCTCTGGGCCGTATTACTTTCCAGGAAAGGTGGCATGTAGCTTCTCTCTCAGGCAGCTCAATAATTTCTCTGTGTGTTGGAGGAGGAGAAATATTTGGCTCCCTCTGGCTAAGGCCTTACCCCTCTGGAGCTAGGAGTGCCATCTCATCATTATGTCAGGGAGGGATCCTCTTACTGTCATCTTTCCCAGTTCTGTTTAGGCATGAAACAATTTTTGACTGTGTTCTACGTGCTGCTCTCAGCTTTGCTGGTCTGCCTTCACTTCTGATTATGCTTAATAATTCTGTCTCCACTGAGAATTTAGGAGAAATTCAGGCACATCTTCATTAGCTTTTGTACACTGCTGAGGTGCTGTACTATCTCCAGGGCAAAGCGCTTTTGAGCAGTTTCTAAGATCTGAAGGAAACTATAGTTTGAATGCCAAGAAAACTAAGGAATTTTAAATTGCTAGTGGATAACTTACTGGTTAAGCAGTTGGATGTTCAGCTGTATTTCAGACCATCTTCAGTTCCTTCCTTAAAGGTGGTTAAACGCTGCTTGCCAGGAATTCTTGGGAGGGCGGGTAGAAGCGTTGGGAAGGAACAAGGTGGATGATGGTAGAATGGCTGGTCATAGCTGCTGTTCCGTGGTGTGACAACAGGCTGGGCTGGTGGCTGCAGAATCTGCTGGCCTGGACATGTGGTAGCAGAAGCAGCAGGAGAGGGCAGTATTCAGGCCAGGGTAGAGCTGGAGATGGTTTAAAGCTTTTGCCGTACTTAGGGAGCACTGACAGAGTTCAGGAGTGTTTGGCACGGTGTCATTCTTGGGGATGTCCTGTGCAGAGCTGGGAGTTGGACTTGACAGTCCTTGTGGGTCCCTTCCAATTTAGAACATTCTGTGGTTCTGTGAACAGTGCTGGGAACTGATCGGAGGGATTCGCGGTCAGGAACTGAAGTGTGTGCGCTGCTCTGGTTCACGGCTGGAGGGGCTGGCTGTGCTGTCTGGGCCAGGCTCGGCACCGTGCCCCATCACAGCCGCGTGCCTTCCTGCGGCTCCCCTCCTAACGCCGCCTGTAGAATATCAGCGCTCTTCCCGGGGGCTTTCTGCCTCTTTCCCTGTCCCCCGGAGCCCCGGGGGCCGTCCGGCAGCGCGGCGCTGAGGCGGCCCCCGGGTCGCGGGCGCTCCGTGAGGTGACGCCGCCCCTCTCGCCCCGCAGGTGCCGGAGCGGGCGCCGCCTGGCGGGCGGCGCTGGGCGCGGCGCGGCAGCTGCTGCGGCGGGTGAGTGCTGGCGGCGCGCGCCGTGTGACGCGGGCGGGGCGGGGAGGGCGCGAGGGGCGGCGCGCGGCGGGCGGGCCCGGGCGGAGGGAAGGAGGGCAGGAGGGAGGGCTGACGTGTGCCTGGCGCTGCCGGGCCGCCATGGATCCCGCGGGCGGCAGCGGCTGGCCGGCGGAGGAGCCCTCGGCGCGGCGGAAGCTGCTGCAGGTGAGGGCAGGGAAACGGCGGCGGGCGGGCCGGCCGGGAGGAGCGGCGGAGGGGCTCCGGCGGCGGGACCCGGGCGGTGACACACCTGCCCCGAGCGAGGCGGGTCCCTGGGGGGGTCGCCCCGGCTTACCCCGCCGCGAGGGGGGCCGGCGTTCCACGCCCCCGGCCCGTAGTGTGGGGCAATCCCGCCGGAGCGGAGGCGGCCGCTGGCGTCAGGGATCGCTGCCGGCCTCCCCGGATGGCGGGAGGAGCTCGCTCCCCGGCCGGGCTCTGCAGGGCAGGTGGGCGCCCTCCTCTCCGTCCCCCCTCTGCCGGCTGTGGAGAAGGTGGGAAGAGGGAGGGTACGTAGGAGGAAAAGAAGGGAGAAGGCAGCGGCTCCCGTGCGGCTCACACAGTTTGTTCCCTGAGCGCCATGTCATGTCACTATCAGCCCCGTAGCCTGTACCAGGCGTTCGCACCTTCCCCAGGTGCTCTCTGACCTCCAGGCAGAGGGGGAGACTCATAGCATATGACCCCCTGACAGGGGCAGCAGCTGGGAGAAGATCTGAGCCATTTGCACTGGGTTGGTACAGACATCCAGACGTAAAAACTGGGAGTTTTTTCTATAGTTTTCCATCCTTACAGCTTTAATTATGAACAGGTCAAATAACTGCCAGTGCTATGCCACGCAAAGTGTGCACATCAGTGTGTACTCCTTTTGGTGTGGCTCTTCTTTGCCAGCAGGCTGCCGCTGTCAGGTGCCCTCCTGGTAGTTGAGTTTTGCACTGAAATGTGAGCACCAGGCTGCTCTGTGGTTTTCTTCATTTTCGGTTTTCAGTTTGCAAAAAAACTGCAAGAAACCTCTAGATGGTTCTCTGGTTTTATGGGAGGAATAAAGGCACCTGCCAGGCTGCTTGTTTTACCCCAGTATTTAATTTAATTTAATAATAAAACATGCTCATAGCTGTCCCTGCTGTCGGTTTGCAGTTGGTCGACACGCTGCCTGAGGAAATGCGTCCTGGGCCTGATTTCCATGGACTTCCATGGGAGCCTGTTATTATAACTGCCTTAGTGGGAATTGTCACACTTGGTGTATTTTTCTGGAGAACCTGCCTTTCAGTGAGTATACTTCATGCTTGCAAGCTTGCTGATGTTTCACTAGCTGACTGGTCCTTTGTATGGTTAAACTGTTTCAGCTGGGGTCAAAGCGATAGGTAGTCTTTTGTGCTTTTATTTTTCTGTTTAGAGCATTAATGGGAGCTAAATGCTGGGCTGAATAGCTAAAATAAGTTGCAGTGCTAAGAAGCATTTTCTATAAGCTGGTAATTGAAGAGTGCTTAGTAAGAGGTAATTTTGAAAGCAAAATAGAGGAGTATGATGTAAATAAAGAAGGCTGAGGAAGGGGTCAGCATATCTTTGAAATGAGAAGCCTTCCATGTGCTTGAGCTGTTGCTGGCTATATCCAAAACACTTCATGTTGTCCAGCTGCTTGCAGGTACTGCATTTAGAAACCTAAAAACGTGATATTAATTCTCATTGGAGAGCCTCTTCCACTTGTCCTCATTCCTACATGGATAATTTGCTGTGCAGCACAAAGTCTATCACAAGCTCTCAACTATAGCAGTGTGCTTTTCCTTGGGAGCTGAGAGACGAGAATCAAATAGGCAAATTTATTTTACAGCTGTCCAGTTTAGTCACGATATGCTCTGGAAATTTGTGGAATATTTCATATTTGCCTGACAAAAACCAACTAAAACTACATGTTTTCTGTAACAATATTGATAGTTTTTTTCTCTTGCTTAGTTTTGGTATTGAATACGCCAGGTCAGTTTCAAGTGCAAAACCCTGTGTTAATAGAACAGCATAAAAAAGCTTCTGAAAGTCTTTAATTTCGAAACAAGCACCTGTCATGTAAACATACTTACTGATTTAGAGGGCACAGAACTGGGATGCAAGGGGTTTTTTTTGTGTTTGCAAGTTCGTGGCTGTGGTTTGATACAAAGTGGCTCCATTTTCTGTGCAGATTGGCTGTGGGCAGTTACTGGTGTCCCTTTAGTGAGTGAGTAAACAGAGGTTTACCAAGGCTCTGGGACAGGGCTTTAGCCTGGGAGCTTTTATTAGAAAACAGCTTAAGCTCGTTCGTAGTGTTACTCAACACTCCTTGGCAGTGATAGATGTGTTTTCCATATGCTGCTTCAACCTGCATGGAAGTGGACACTTTATTCCATAGGGAATATTAAGAACATTTTTCATTTATCACTTTTTATGGCTAATATTTTTTTTTTGTTTGTTCTCCTCTGTAGGTAAAGAGTAGAATATATCAAGGTAAGTTTCTCTCTACTCTTCAGTGTAGTTGATGCTTAGGCGTGTAAAAGTTTTGAAGATTTATATTGTTTCAGATGACCAAATATTCATTTTCACTCCCTTTCAAGGAGAATCAAGGTTACAGTGTAAGCTTGGCCAGTAGATGATACTTAGTTGAATCTGAGGGTTTAAATTTTGCCTTTGATAATGCTTTGATTAGGAGAAACAATGCAGCTTGCACCTGTAAAATAAAGGGCAAGGACAAGCTCCACTTTGTTCAACATAAATGTGAACCACTGGTTCAGAGTTTGTTTTGCTTTTCTGACCAGCAGTGGGTCTGCCTTTGCTTGCTGTTTCTCTCAGAAAGCAGGAGCAGGTTCCTTTTGTTTTTTGGATGGAGGAGAGCCTGAAACTGGCTGCTGTGCAGTTGCAAAGAGGCATTCTATATGTAGATCTAAATATGCAGGTATTCCTGTGGCCAACACATCACTTTTTACCACAGTTTTTCTCTGGCTTCAGGTTTATAAAATTAAAGTGTACTGAATGGAAAAAAAAAACCCAACTAAAAGCAGGGTGGTTGCTGGAATTCATAGTTGAATAAAAAATGCAAATATGGAAGAATTGTCTTCATAGGCACTCTTTCTCTTCCTCCCCACATTTTACTTACCAGTCATTCCTCTCTAGTTTCATTGTGGTTATACTGCAGTCTCCTTCTACACAGTTAATGCAGAATTAATGAGCTGAGAAAAGCCCATCTTAGATCTCTGAGGTGATTTCTGTAGTGCAGGAAGAATGTTGGTATTGGTAGTAATTTGAAGATTGCTTCAGTAACTTGGTAATTTATTGCATAAATTACTTAGCAGCTCCCCCCCTAAAAAACTGAGGAACATGAATTTAATTCCACCACCCAAATACTCTTCTCTTTGATGCTCTTTAGAAACTACTAAAGATCACAACACATAGATATTATTCAAGTGTGATACGGGCCACATTGCTATTAAGAACTTTATCCAAAATAGAGGAATATTAACAGTGACAAAAAATGCTTTAAAACATAGATTACATTTGGAGTCCTAAAGGATAAAAATCTGTTATTCTCTCTTAGTGACAGTAGTAAAACTGGGAGGCCAAGTTAATGCAGGGGTTGCTGCTTCCTTTAAACTGCTGAGAGCTATCTTGAGCCTGGGCAGGCACTTGCTGTGTCTCCTGTGCCCAGAGTGGGAAGGGCCTGGGATGCCCTGTCCCAGGAGCCCTGTGTGGGAGGGAAAGGAGGAGTAGCAGTTGCCATTGCACTCTGTGGGATGCAGTTGAAACAACCAGTGCTCCTTGTTGCTGCAGGATTTGCTGTGAGGCAAATGGCGCTTGGGGCAGTCAGATCCAGACCAAGGTGGCTCAGGACTTGAAAAATAACAACAATTGTGTGGTTTTAAAATAATTTGCAATAAAATAATTGAAGTATGTTGATGATTTTCGTTGACTCCTAAGGGTTGGTTGTGGCTTGTTTAGGGTGAGAAGCAAATGCATTCCTGAAGGCTGCTGCTTGGTCACAGCCCTTTTGAGGTCCAAGCTTTTGAGAGAAGCTCCTTAAAACCCCCAGCTGACTGTCTCTGTTCTGTTCCTGGTAGATCTTTCAGAGCTTACATCCTCTTACCTTTGCTGATGAAACATTCCCCTTCAGTGGAGCAGAAGAGTGGTTGTTAGGGGAGGTGTGGCATCTCCCTGAGTGTCTGAGACTGCTCTGAGATCCTGGCTGTCAGCTCTTCCCCTGGACACACCTCAGCTGAGTGTAGCTGTGTGTAGCTCACTCTGCTCTGGGTTCTGGGAGCAGCTGTTGTGAAGTGGATGCAGGAGCTTTGTGCTTTGTGTCAGCTTTACTGTCTTGTTTTCAATCCTAGCTTTAAGTGAAAGCTGGAGATACAAAAAGGGCTGACTGCCAAGGAATTAACACTCCTGATTTATGCTACCTGAAAATGTTCCTTGAAGTTGTAGTAATGATAGCTGATTTTTTTTTCCCCAGTATGTGAAGTACAGTTACTGTAACCTTTCATTTCCTTCCTAGTGACTGAAAAACAACTTGCTGAAAAGATTAAAAACCTTCTGCAAGAAAAAACAGAAATCTTAGAAAAGTTGTCAGAGTACGATCAGAAGGTATTGTTCTGAGTTGTCCTTTGTTTCCTAATTTTGTTATTGCTTTAATGACACAGTCAATGCAACATCTAATATATTTTTATTTTCTATTTGTACTGAATATTATGTTGCCAGTTTCCTCAGTTCTGTGTGGTTGTTTCTGTGCTTAGATAAAGGAAGCAAAGGAATCTGTGAAAGTGGCCCAAGAACAAAAAGACATTCTTTCAGATGAAACTGCAGGGCTTAAGGTAAGAGAAAATTAACTGTCTCTGTACTGAAAGCAGCAATACAAATAAAAATAGTTTGCTTTAGCTTGGTCTTTTTCACCTCTTTTTTTTTTAAGGACACTGTCAAAGAATTGGAAGAAGCAAATCAGCAGCTAGATAACAAAGTGAAAAATCTGCACACCATGCTTGAAACGGAGAGAAAAAAGAATGAGAAGAAACAGAACAAGGTTAGAACAGTTACACTTGTGTCTTTCATTGTCCTTAGCTTGATGTACCCTAAAAGCTCATCATGACCTCATGGGTTAGATAGAGGTAGAACAAACAAGGTGAACCACCTCAGAAAGAGAGATTAAATGAAATTTTAGGTTTATCCCAAGACCAAAGGATCATTCTGTTGATTTATTTTGTTTGGGGTTTTTTAGGGGTTTTGTAGGTTAGTTTTGTTGGGCGTTTTTAAGATCTTGATGGACTTGTGTGATTATGTGCTTTCACACACACACAGATGCATTCAAGAGCTAGTCTCATACTTCCTAGCTGGAGCTAGAAGTTCCTTGGCAATATAAGCTGAAGGTTTCAGGTTGGGAAGAGACATTTTCTAGTACTCAGAGCAGCATGTAGTTCTGCAGTTAGTGTGAAGATCTCTGAGCTGCCCCTCTTTCTTGTTGTCCAGAGATAGACTTGTTTTCTCTTTCTTATTTTTAAAGCCTGATTTTTCTGTATCAACAAGCTCTTTGGCCTTGTTTTGGTCAAAGGTTGCTGCTAATGATAGCAGCTCCTCTCATTGTGGACTGCACAGGTGTACAGGGAACTTCCTGGCCACAGACAGGCGGAGTCAGGGGCAGAAGTTGATTTGAATGTGCTGAATGTTTCTGTTCCTTACCTTGTTGATAAGGTAGTGCTATGTTGCTGGCAGCAAATGGGTGCTTGAAATTGAAGTTTGTTGGTGTTTTGACTTTGCCTTTATGCTTCCAGAAGACACAGGTTAAATAATTACTCAGGCTGAGGTTTGTGCCAGGATAACACTAAGTCACTGCTCATCTTTTTCTTAGCTCTCTGAAACACAGAAGTCCTTGGAGAAGCTTCAGGAAGCTATCACTATGCATTCTGCAGAGCTTTCAGAGGTAAAGCATTATTCACACCCCCTCAACAGTCACAGGTTTTTGTACCTGAAGAATTACTATCTTTGCAATAGAAAATGCTGGCTTGGTAGGTTGCAGGTTGTTCATGCATCTGTAACCTTCTTCTTTTCCATTTAACCAGGTTTTTTGTAGCTGTTGCTCCACTGTAGACTGACATGTTCTTGTTCCTTTTTGTTTCATGTGTAGGTACAGATCGCCCTTAATGAAGCTAAATTGAGTGAAGAAAAGGTGAAATCTGAGCTTCATCGTGTGCAGGAAGAGAATGCTAGACTGAAAAAGAGCAAGGAGCAGGTAAGTTGTGCCCAGGCCAGGCAACCTTGTCTTTCAAACAAAATATCTGGTCTTTGTTCCTAGTTTGGTTTTATTTGTGGGTTTGTTTTTTTGTGTGGTATGTTTTTTGAGGTTTTTTTTGTAGCTTCAGCATGTCTCTGTTTCGTTAACATGGCAGAAATCCATGTTTTCTATTACCATGATAAGATTTAAATGCTTTGTGCCTGCTTGCACAGGCTGTTTGTGCAGCTGAGCCACATCTCTGATATGAAGGCTTTGCCAGTTCTCCTGATGCAGTTTTTGTCAGCAAAGTCACAGAAAGTCTGTGCTGAGGGAGGTGGTCAAGGAATGGTGGAGAGATTGCCACTTGGGATCAGGGCTCGAGGAGATAATGGTGAAGAATTGCCAGAAAGTATTTCAGAAAGCAAAGATAATGAGGAGGAGTTTTAGCCCTGGAATGCTGGGACAGTTCTTTCCCAAATAATTGTAAATGTCTTTTCTTTCTTCCTATGTGAAGTATGTAGCTTTTTAAGGAATGTGCTTTGATTACCTCTGGACTGCAGTTAATTCCTCATATTTTGAGGTGTGCGAGCAGTTTGATGTTGGGATGTTTGCTGAGAAAATGTCAAATTTGTCAAGCCACCTAATAATAAAGTGCAGAAAGATTCCCAGGATCCATTGCTGCCAGTGGAACAGCAGTGGGCCTGGTAACTGAAGTTTACCCTTTATCTGTGACCCGTGGTGATCAGTTATCACCAGAGCTGGCAGTAAAATAGACTTTAATTACACCATGCACTAAAAACACAGCAAGTAATCCTCTTGCCTTGATGCTTCATACAGCTGCTAAAAGAAGCTGAAGGTTGGAGTGAGAGGCATTCTGAGCTCCGTGAGCAGATTCAGCTGTATCAGAAATCTCAGAAGGACATAGAAGAGACACTTGCCTACAAAGAAAATGAAATTGAAGTAGGTTCTCTATAACCAGCTTGCTTTCAGTATTATGCATCATAAAATACTCTGTCACTTCACAAAATGCAGGGCACTTGAACCTTTGATTTCTTTACTAGGTTTTAACCAATTGCATTATGCAGCTGAAGCAGCTGGACATGGATTCAGAGGCCAAGAAGGAAGACAGAGGGCATGAGTGGAGCCCAGGAGATGATCTGGCCAATGGAGAGTTGCCAGGTACAGTGATCCCACCTGAGGATCTTGTGGTGCTGTGCTCGTGGCAGGTTAGAGAGAGAACAACGGGAATCCGTGCATTTAGAGCTGCCAGCATGAATCCTCAAACACAAAATATCCCTGTCTGAAGGGAGGGACTGCCTTCTAGGTCAATAATTACTTTTAGATTACCTTTGAGGTAAACCATGATTGTAGTGACACGGTTGTAAAGACTGTGTATAAAGGTTGGTTATTAAGAGCATTCCAAAAGCCAAGAGTCTCAGCTTTGTTGTTCTGGTACATTTATTTTTGATATGAATTTTTAATGGGCTTTCTGCTTGCCTCCAGATAAATAACTAATTTAGGTAATCACGTTTTTTAAATCCAAAAGACCAAAATAGATGTTTTCAAAGCTATTCAGGCATTTTGTCATTTGTGGTGTTGCACATGTATTTGCTGCATCTCTGCTTTTGAAATCCCCTTTTGTTCCTTTTTTTTCCCCCCCATTTTTTTCTGCTTAAAGTGTACGTGGGCTGGAAATTCCCACATCTTGATTTTTTGGGGGGTTTTTTTTGACCATATAAGGATGTAGGGATTAAAGTGTAGGGAGTGTCACTTTTAACAGTTGTCCACAGACTTATTCATGATTAAAAAAACAGCTAAAACAAAGATATTTTTCTCTTGCAGATATTGAGAGTGAGAAGATGAAGACTCAGATTAAGCAGATGATGGATGTCTCCAGGGTATGTTGCACAAGTATCTAATAAATGCAGTCACATTAATGATGTGCCTATGATCATAAACTCTCGGCTCCTCTTTTCAGGTCAAAACGATGTTATCCATAGTTGAAGAAGACAGAAATCTTCTGCAGTCCAAACTGAACGATGAAGTAACAGCAAGACACGAGCTGGAAGGTAGGTTTAGCAAAACAGCTGCTTAGGATGGAGTGCTGTTGGTGGCTTAAAAAGAAACAGAGCTGGTAAGTGGCCATAATGGTTCTTACTGCAACTGCTTCTCCAACAGAGAAGATAAAATCCTTGGAACACGATTCCTCTTCGCTGCAGTCGGCTAAAACTCAGCTGGAAAATGAATGCAAAACTCTTCAGCAGAAAGTGGAGATACTTGGTGAACTGTACCAGCAGAAGGAGATGGCACTCCAGAAGTAAGCCTTTCCTTACTTTGTTGTATCATGGGCACTGTTTAAATGCTTTTTGCTCAGAAGGATCAAAGAATTTGGAAGTTGTTGAAACAATTGATGGCTACTCTTTCAATACAACTCAAGCTGGTATCCTTTCTTTACTTTTGCCACCATTCCAGAGATTGTAAAAAGACTGTCAGTGTGCACACAATCATACTGCCTTCTACCTTTAAACATCTGGAGAGGGCAGGTGGGTGGCTTGGTCTGCATATTGTGGTTGCTCTGTCACATCATCCAGAAGTGTCAAGGAGAACATAGGGGCTGTTTAGATTCCTTTCTGTTACGACTTCAGTTCAGTGAGTCTAATTCTCATAATGTAGAAGCTTTAGTATTTCAGCCTTGTGAGCGTCTTACATTCTCAAAGGGCTGAATGGAGTCTGAGTTGGTGATGGCAGCTGAGAGGAATGAATTGCCAGTGGTGAGGATCTATCTGCTCTGTATGTGTTCATTCCTCATTCATTTATTTACTTGCTGAAATGTCTGTAATACCATCTCAGTTTTGTAGGGAAAATTTGAGAATAGGATTCAGGGATGTTCTCAGCTAAATTCTGTAGAAAAGCTGCAATTGTGATGGAGAAGCAGTTGAAGTTCCTAAGGTTTAAGTGGGTTGGCTGTGGGAAGTGCAGGATGGGAACAAGGACAGGGTTGGAAATGAGGCTGTAGTGAAACTGCCTGACTGTGTAACTTCCATGGATCCATGTGTAATAACTTGGAATGAACAGGTGAAGGGTAGCCCACACTTAAGGGAAAACTTCATCTTCACCTCTCTGAAGAATTTCTGTTCCTTCCAGAGCGTACAGGAGATTACACTGCCTGTTAGTACTTTTTGATTAGAATGAAGAACTTGTTGCAATCTTTTTTTCTGGAAAACTGCTTTGACTTTTAGCCAAGGAAATTGATTATGTTGAACTGGCTATGAGCAGTAGTTAACTTGCTATTAGTTTAATGGTTCCAGTTCTGTGACATAGCTCTTGTAAGCTAGGAACACACTATAGACCTCTTAAATACTTCCAGAAAAACATCAAAAATAATAATGAACCATGAGGTTATAAAAAGACTGTGGAAATTGATTGTGCAGTGAATTGGTATAGAGAATACTTGGAAAAAGCTTCCCACATGGTTAATAAGTATTGAATGTGCTTGTCGCCTGGGCCCTAAATTTGCCCCTTCCCACCACAAACTCATTTCTTCATTTCCTGTGGTTGGTGTCAGTCCAGTGGATTTCCATGTTTGCACCTCTGTAAATCTGGATTGAATCTGTGGCATTGCTAGGAAAACTACAGGATCTGAAGGAATGAACTGTCTGCAGTTGATAGATTCTGACAGATCTTCAGAAGCTGACAGAACTTTCTAGTCAACTCCATAATTTTAAGGTTTTATACACAAAGGGTTTGTCTGGTTTCAAGAGATAGAATTTCTGTCTCTCTTTCTAAAAAGTCTTTTTTTTTCTCTCTGTGATCTCACACGTTATTGTAGATTTTGATATTGCTGATGTTGGCAGGGGAATACCTTAATTTTGAATTGTAATAGATGTAGAATGCTGGACTATATGTTGCATTTTTTTTCCCTATGCAGAAAACTAACCCAGGAGGAGTATGAGCGTCAGGAGAAGGAGCAGAAATTGTGTGCTGCAGATGAAAGAGCCGTGCTGGCCATTGAGGAAGTGAAAGTTTACAAGTAACTTGAATTTCTGAAGATTATGATTTTTCTTTTTATTTCAGCTACTGAGAAAAATTTATTCTAACGTCTCTCCTTCCCCTTTTTTTTTCCTTTTGTACAGGCAAAGGATCCAAGATATGGAAGAAGAATTGCAAAAAACAGAAAGATCTTACAAAAACCAGGTAAATTTCCTGCTTGCTGGTTGTGTCATCTTTTACTGCATCATTCCAATGCTCTGTGGTGAGTTATTGGAAATACTGGTAGTTGGATAAAAACTAAATGGCTTCTTTCCTTCTCAGATTGCTGTTCATGAGAAAAAGGCACATGACAACTGGGTAAGAACGTTCATCCTTTTCTGATGCCAACAGTTTGTATTTGATGTCACATTGGTGCCATTAATGCAGTTGACAAAATTTTCCCTACCAGCTCATTGCCCGCTCGGCCGAGAGAGCTCTGGCTGAAGAGAAAAGAGAAGCAGCCAACCTGAGACAGAAGTAAGTAGAGAACAGACCCTCTCTATTGCTCTTTGAACATTCTGGGAGTTGCCTGCGGGAGAAGCAGCTCAGGACGTGCAGTGCATTTTTAGGTTACTAATTTTAACTACTGTTAAACTGTTTTGATGGTTAAAATAACATTTCTCAGCAAAAGCAGTAACATTTTACAATGCAGTTTGCCTTCTTACATTATAGTAGATACAACTCACATGTATTGCATGAATAATAATAATGAGAGACCCTTTTTTGTCCAAAATCAGATTAATAGAAGTAAACCAAAAAATCATCATGCTTCAAAGACCAGTCATTGTAAAGCCAACTCCAGGCAGACCTGACCGCCAGATCCCACCGCGACGAGGTAAGTGTTTTCCCAAAACCTTTGGCATTGGAGTCAGTACTTCATAAAAACATAGGGCGGTGCTAAACTGTAGAAAAGGAAACCAAGTGTTTTTAATTTTTTGGCACAGGGCCCTTAAGCAGAGATGGCTCTTCTGGCCCATCACCTGTGAGTGGAGGAAATCCATCCCCCACACAGATGATTGATGTCCCTGCCCGGCCCCTCTCTGCTCCTCGAAGGGAAGGTGCAAGGGGTGAATTTGGTAAGCTGGGAAACTCCCCTTTTTTGACAACTCCCTCTTAGGCTACAAACCCAGGAACACTAAGGTCAGATACTGGTTCTAGGAATGTTGATATTGACACCTGCCTTATTAATACACTAATGAGTGGTTGGTGGTAGTGTTTCATCAACAGGAATAGCTCAGGCTTGCGTTATTTAGGATCTCTGGGATTCTTGTTTTCCTCAAGGTACAATGGTGGATGGCCCCCCTGGCCCACGAAGGCCTCCAGAGCTGCCTGGAAGGATGTCTGTTCCTGGTAAGTTGTGTGGTCTGCAACCAAATGCAACTTATTTGTTACTCTTTCCCTTCAAAAAGGTAATTTCAAGCCCACCTTCCCTACCTTAAGCATGGTAGGACGCTTATTCATGGCTGTCTTTTTAGATATCGGGCCTGCTGTGGCATCCCTGATCAGCAGTGAGCCAAGAACCTCCTCCCCTTCCACAGCAATGGATGGAGTGGTGAGTTGAGAATGCCCCAACTTTCAGGAAGCCTTTCTAATAAATGATTCACTGTACTTCTTCCTGCTGCTTTAACTGTATCATGTTCTGTCTTGTCTGTATCCTGTCACTATCCCTATTTGCTGTCCAAAAAAAAACTCAAAAGCAACCCTCTCCCAAAGAGTCTGAAGCCCCCAGTGTAACTACAGATTCACCTTCCTCCATGGAAGCAGCTGCAGTGAGTATTCCAAGGCTGGACATGGTGATGCTTCTTTGATGGAGAGGAGTAACAGGCTTGGTGTTCTGAGCTGCTGAATAACAACTGCACTGTGGAACTAACCCGGGGCTCATCCCTCTGTCTTAAAGGGCTTCTCTAATGATGAGCAGTTGCTCTCTGGTTTTTGTGGGATTGAGAAAATGAGATGTTTCTTGTTAAGGACTGTGGGCAAACACTTTGGAGTGACTACAACAATAATTCTAAGCAGCTGACTTACTTGTGGTGTTTAAGCACAATTCCATGTGTAATTCAAAGTTCCAGGTGCCTTACCAAAGGAGTATCCACCAAGGACACCTCAACAGGGCTTGAACTTTTCTTCAGCACAGCTTCATCTAAACGAACTTGTCTCACTAACCACTCACTCCTGGGTAGTGTCAGCAGTGTTCTGGGAGAAGGGATGATGATGGTGCAGTAGCTGTCCCTGTTTTCTGCCTGGTTAATGTGGTTTGGAGTGCGTCGGGGTTATTTTTCTTTCTCCCCCTTGTACCTGTTTGTCTCTGGGTGAGCGGTCGGGTCGTTCAGCAGTGTCAGCACTTGTTTGCAGTAACTCACTGAAGTGTGACCTCGTCTTGCCCAGGGTAACGCCAGTGCCAAAGGCCCCTCTCCTTTCCCTGGGACACCCCTGATGAGCTCCCCAGTGCTGGGGCCTCCGCTGCCGCCACCCCTTCGCTACGGGCCACCGGGACCGCCACCACCTCCTCTGCGGGGACACTTCGGGCCGCGGCCGCTCCCTGGGCCCCAAGGTACAGCCGCAGTCCCTGTGCTGACACTTCACCTCCTGGAGCCTGCCTGCAGAACCCACATCTGCTTTCCCTTGGCACACGGCTTGCTCGTGTTTCATGGGCTTTAGCTGCCTCCGTAGGCTTGGACTGGGTGGGTTTTTTCAAGCCTCCTTCATGCCAGGGTATTTTTCCTTGTTTACTCTAAAGTGGAAACCAGCAGCCAAAAGTCCCCAGAATACAATTCATGGCCTTTGAAGTCCTGCATGTGACAGTGCTCCATTCCAGAGCTGCTCCCCAAAATGACAAACAGAGGAACTAATCAGGAGCCACTTTGTTTAAGTTAAAGCAAAATTTCATTTAACTCCACGATTTCCTTTCCTTTTAGGTCCTGGTGCTCCCTTGCCACCTCCGCCTGGAAGAGATTTCTTACCTGGTCCACGTTTAGGAATGAGAGATTTGCCTCCGGTCCCACTCCCGCCTCCCCCCGATCCCAGAGGCTACGGACGTGGGCAGCCTCCCTTCCACCCCCTCGGCCCTCCTGGCCCCAGGGATTATCCTCCAGGCCCTCGGCTACCCCCGCAGGCTCCCAGGGACTACGCTCCTTCTCCCAACAGAGACTTGCCTCCGCCGGCCCCCAGGGACTGAGAGCAGGCGGCCCCAAGGACTACGCACAGCCCCGGCAGGATCCTGCCTGCAGCGCCCGGCCGGCGCCACCCACCCGGCTCCCGTGGGCACAGCTCTAGGAAATGGTCTTGGTTTGAAGACATTGGTCTCATTTCAGTATATCTCAGCTTTTGCAGGATTAATTTTTATCCAGTTGCTACAGACATCTTATGTGCATTTATGATCACAAACTCATCCATCCACTTGGGCTGCAAGAACCTTTCTGTGATGGACTTGAACCTACTCTAAAAGTGCAATAGGAAGGAAGTACCTGTGTGGAGAGTTTTAATTCAATGTAGCCTTTGTAACCAGTTGGCGAATGAACTAATTTCGTTAAAAATGTAAATCAAATCATTTCCTGTGGAAATAATTTTTTAAGTAAAATGCTACCCAACCTGCCTTCTCCATCACATCGTTGAGCTGCAGTTACTGTAGGCCAGGGGTTTACATGAGGATTCTGAGGTTCTGGGGTTTTTTAAAAAAGATGTCTGGTCAGAGATCAGAAGCACAAATGACACTGTATTCAAAGGAAAGTTGTAATAAAAAGCAAAATTCCTTTTGCTAAAC
The DNA here is from genome assembly GCA_008694505.1 of Cyanoderma ruficeps. Classification (NCBI taxonomy): domain Eukaryota; kingdom Metazoa; phylum Chordata; class Aves; order Passeriformes; family Timaliidae; genus Cyanoderma; species Cyanoderma ruficeps. Next base: position 5,815,773 of record VZDJ01007749.1, on the reverse strand, counting down.
CCCGAAGGCTTTGCTTCAGTGCCATGTTTTGTTCAGAAAAGACATTGTCACAGTACTGAACCAGAGAATGCTACAGTTCCGAGAACAAGAACTGAATCAAGGCCAAATTAATGCTGCTGCAGGGTAATGACCATGTTGCCCTCACGCTGATCTACTCTGCCATAATATGGATTTGCTTCATGTAATGAGGACCATGGGGGATACAGCTTCCAGAGCTGGAAACCTTGATGAAGTGGAGTTGACCTGTATTTCCAGTGTCTCTCCACTAGAGAAACTTAGAACTTCCCTAATTGCTTTCTGCTTTCAAGAGCACCTTGCAGCATCAAGCAAAGTTTGAGAGCCAAGTTTTCATCTTCCTCAGGGTTAAGAGCAATTCAGCTTCTTTAAGAGGAAGGCTGGATTTGGAAAACCTTTTTTACTTCCATCAGAAAAGAAAGTAGCTTTCTGTAAAGCAGAGTGGGGGTGTGTAAACCATGTGAACATCTACTGCAGTTACCACCACTGAGTAACTTTGAAAACACACCCTGCACTTGCAGTTCAAGTGTTGGTGCAAGCATTTGGCATAGCAGGCTTGTGAGTGTCTCACAAGTGCACTGTCCAAAAGGCAGCCTGAGGGAGGAAAAAGGAAAACAATGCAGAATAATAAAAAACCCTACGGGGAGGCCATTACAGCTTTACTGCCAGCGTATAAGCAGCCATTAAAGTTGGCATCTAGGTATTACATTCGTACAGTACAAGTGTAAAGCTTTAGATTTCAGATGAAAGACAAGCTGGAACATCACTGAAGCACAAAACAATCCCGAAGCCTGTGGTGTGTGCAGCAGCAGTCCTGGCACTGAGACGGTTCACAGAAAAGAGGCAAGGGATAGAAGCAACTTCAAAAATGGTATTTCACACTCAACAGACATTAATTCACAATCAGTTAAATACAAAGCTCTACTTGTGTATTTAACAAAAATACTTCAAAGTTGACATTTCATATAACTGGCATTAATACAGACAATCTACAAGCTGGGGAAGGGTCCAGGTAAGCAGCAGAAACGATGGGTTTGTACTCCAAGGGACAGTATTTCAGTTTGCAGGGTGGCTGATGATACACACATTGATGAACATCCACGATTAAAAGTCAAGTTCTCCAAGTTCAGAATCTTTCCCCATACAAGCCTTTGTGATGCTCAGTGTCTCCTCCCTTGCCCATCCCAGCTAACAGTAAAAAGCTGGGTGGAATCTCCCTCTGGATGCACCAGCATTCATCTTGGACACACACACCCACCTGTAGTGCTCACTCTGCATAGCAGAGCTGGACTGAACTCCAGAACCAGCCCTTCTGCCTTTCAGGGACACTCAGATCCTGCAATTCCTTGGCCAGAACAAGTCCTGAGCCAGCCAGGGACCACTGACAGGTAAATGGGCCTAGCTCAGATTTACTTGCAACCACAGACTAATGCTTTGCTCCATCTTTTCAGAGGATGATTTGGATTTGGTTTTTAGCAGTGAAGGTATCCTCCTTTAGTCTGGTGTCCAGAATGCTGCGTTCAGAGGTGTTTCTGTAACTCACAGGGAGATCTTGATGGTCGCCCATCAGCTTTAAAACCAGTGGGATATTGTAAAGACCTATAAACAGGACAATTCAATTGCCCTTTTTCCCCTCCAACCAGCAGTAGAATTTTAGAAAGTGTTGCTGACTTTTGTTGTAACATCTAAATAATGTCATCCCTAGCTATATCAGAGCAAAGAAAGGCAAGAAGATTAGGACATTCAAAACCAGCTTTTTATCCTAATCAATATGGTAAAGCTAAAAATGCTGAACAGCTGAGTGGAGACAGAGAAACAGCATGAGGAAAAGTAACATCCCTTCCCTTAACACATGATGTAACTTCTTGGGGTGAGGTGACGGAAAGGAGGAATGGATGGTACATCTGCATCCAGGTTGTTTACAATAATTGACACTATTGTGGGAGCTGGGTCTTTAGCTAGCATAGCAGAGTATTCAGGCACTAGGTTAGATATGCAAGAAGTTTATCAAACCATAAAGTATCGTATTAAATATCCACGCAAATATATGAAAGATTTGACTGGGTTCCACTTCTGTCCCTTTTTCAGGTCAAAAGGTGAATGCAAGTGTGTCATAATAAGCCAATGTCCTGCAGCTTATTACACACCAAATCAAAAATATAGAAAATAAATGATAATCCTATCTACTTACATAAAAAGGTAAATTTTTGAGTAAGTTTCCAGACTTGCACAAAATATGCAGAAAACTGCATACAATCAGTTTCCATAAGAACAGCAGTTTCATGTAAAAGGTGGGTCAGCCTGCTAGCTGGACCTACTTTATACAAAGCTCTGGAAAATTGCCACTTCAGCACTGAGGGCCTGTCCTGCTGTCACTGAAACGGCAAAACGCCCACTGCCACCAGGACAAAGCCCAGGAGAAGGCCTCTGTATCCCCCACCCACCTTTGCAAACCACTCTGTGACAAGATACAGAAAAGAGTAGCTCTATTAGGGAGTAACAGTGATTGAAAGCATTGTAACATGTATCCAAAACTCAGGCAAGGCTGTTAAATCATAGTTCAGTGTTCTCATCTGCAGTTGTCCTCCTCCTGACCTGACCACAGGGACTCGTGGCCACCCACCTGACCCGCATCCTCCGCTCCCTCACTTCAAAGCACTTGCAGTATCTCAAGCTCCTTCCCAGCCCACCTCGTCCTTCTCCCAATCTTCTGTCACCCTGCCCACTCCAGAGGACTCTGAAATGCAGATGAGAGGAACTACAATAGCACAGCAGTGCAAACAGTTAGTAGGCCTGCCACATCTTTATTGCTGCAGGTTTGGCAAAGGGGCACTCTCCATCCTTCAGGGGGAGTTTCAGGCAAAAGGAGAAGAACGGTTAAAGATAAAAAGTGATGAACAGCAAACTTAGGAAAAGCAGTCAACCTATATCAGGGCTCTTAGAAAAACCTGTAGCTGAAAGTAACTGAAAAAAATCTTGCACTTGCATGGTGGGCTTGTCCCTGCCCCTGAAGTAGTGCTGTGCAGTGGGTGATGGTCTTGTGTGACCTACTGGCATGAACAGAGTCGTCTTCCCGCCCCTCGGAGCCTAAGGCTACTACACAGCTACCAGGACTTGTGGTTCAGTTCACAGAGGTCTCGCAACTGGGGTCATTCCTTGTGCAATGTTTGATGGAGGTGAAGGTAAAGTGGTTTCTTGGTCAACAGTTGCAATTTCTTCCTTTTAAAGTCAGTGGGTTTTTTGTACCTGTAACCACAGGAAAGTGCATTAATACAAGCACTAATGGCTGTGCAGGAAGATGAAAGCAAACTAGAAAGCTCATCCTGTACAGATCTTATTACCCTCATATTTTAAATACATCTGAGAAGGCCTGCTGGAAGCAACAGTAATGAGTGGGTTTACAGGAAAAGATGGTATTTTCTCTGGATGATTATTTTTACAGAAGAAAAATTTCAATATGTAAATGAATGTAATATTTTGTAAAGAGACTCCCAACATAATACTCTGGATTGTAGGAGAGACCCAGTATCAGTTACTCAGTACTTCAGAAGTACTCCAGCTAGCACAGACTAAGCACTCTTTCAAGAATTGCAAGATTCACCCTCTTCTTGAATAAAAAACCAAACCCCAGTCCTCAAAGCCGTCCCTTACACCTTCAGCCACTCAGCAAGGAGAGAATGCACACCATGACCACTCAATACTGCTTTGAAATGTTCACAAAGGTAATTGCAATTTGGTATCTCATGCCTCAAATCAGATTTCCTTTACAGAAGCTCTGTACCAAAAGACTGAGTTGATTATTTTTTAAATATAGCAGATGTGACACTCAGGCTAAGCTCCAAATTAAAATCTCCCCTACAGACTTCATTAAATTCATACAAAATTAAATTACAATCACCAGCGTTTTATTTGGAAACTGGTCTAGTTTCTGAGAAGTCTCTACCCATCTTACTTGCCTAAAAGCATTTTATCTTCCCCTCTATTAAAAAAAAATATTCCTTATAGAAGTCAATCTAACGAGTCCAAGAAACCTTCCTTAAGACAACAAGCCACACATTGTAACTGAAGGCTGGTTCATTTCCTCTGTCATTGTCATCCTTAATTGTGAGTCACTTACAGTTCTATAACAATTGCCCCAGGTTTAATTTCATCCATCTCCATGAAAGCAAAGCACTTGGTGCTAGTAAACCTTTTCTTAGGCTTGTAGTGTTTGAATTCAAAGAAAATAGCTGCACCTAGAGGGAAAAATGGTTGAATAGGAAAAGTTAGCAATTATGGCTAAGAGTTATCTGAAAACTTACCTGCCATTAAGGTGCTCTACTTAATTGAAGGGAATTATCTCCCACACTTCTGTTATTTACTCAAAAGCTACACTGTGTTCTTACAATGCTCATCACACTCTCAACAATTTAAACTCTTCACTCCATTGCTCACACTCAGGTACCAATGACTAAGCAGGTGATAAAGCAGCTCAATACCTGTGTAGCAGAGCAGACTGCTCTGTTTTTATCTCTTTTCATTTCTCCCTTGCCAGCGAGCCATCCCAATGACCAATTTGAAAGGGACAGGATGCAAAGGTCTATTTTTATCCTTGTCTGGATATTGAGCCCTGCAGCACCAGGAGCAGCCCATTGTCTGTCTCCCAAAGCTCCTGGGCCCTGTTTCAGGTCTCTGGTCCACATACCTTTTGTTAGTCTTTCAATGTGTTTCTGAATCTCGATGTCCACATTAAAATGGACGTATGTGTCCTCCTTCCTCAAAGCCACAGGAGTATCTTGCACAGGAGTCAGATCTATCCCATTCAAATCTGCAGGAAAGAAACAGCATGAGAATGGCAGAACCTTCTCAGACTTCAAGGTTGAGCTTTAAGAGATTTATAAGTCTCTCCTAATCCTGCCACAAAAAGTTAACCCACACCTGGATGTTTCCACAAAACCTAAAAAAGGGGCAATCACACCCCTTCACAATCAGTTAATTTTCTTTTTGAGTACAACACGAAAGCAGCTAAAGCTCTAGCAATATTTCAGATTAAAAGTTGGAATTATCCCTCTTTTTATTCTTAAGAGTGCACTGCTTTCTGGTGTCAGCAAAAGATTCCATTCCCTGTGCACACAGGACACAGCAGAGCTCCAGCCCAAGTGGGATACACACCAAAGGCTGCCCTCCACACAGGGTCTGCAGGGCACAGCTCACATATCCTGTGTGTATGCCCTGTTTTGTCCCTAGACACAACAACCATCATTTCTCTTGGGTTTTCCACAGAGGCATTGCAGGGCCACGCGTTGGGCTCCAGCTCTCAGCACCAACCCCTGGTTTTGCTGCTTTGGCACAGCCAATATTGTTTCTCACTAAACCTCTGCTGTTTCCAGGGGTGCACGTGTCCTCTGCATTTCCTCTCGTTCTCCATCCCTTTCCCTCTGGCAGAGACGTTGCTAACAATGTGGCCAAGATTCCAGGTATGGAGTGCACATTGTGTTTGGAGCACAGACTGAAGCCCTGGAGCACCAGTGATTCCCTTCATCCAGGACATGGGCTGGGATTGCCAATGCTGCCTCAGGAACAAACCTCTCTCCAAACCTGCAGAAGAGCAGTTTGGTTCAAAACCAAGGAAATCAGCTACTAAGTGTCTTCAGACTCCTAACAGTGACAAAATGAGTCCTCAGAATTACTTTTTCTGACCCAAAATCTTGGGAAATAAAAGTACCAAAAGACACCACTAGCAGACTCAGCCATACCTGCCCACACACTCACTTTTTGATCCTATTTTCTACCTCATTACTTGGCAGACACCATTTATAGGTAAATGAGTTTGGAAACAGGGAACATCATGTTAACAGAGACTTGTTGGGAAAGCAGGCAGCAATACAGAGTCTCCCTGAGCACCAGAAGGGAAATGAGAGCTACAGCAGCAGTTTTAGCAATGTACAATGAGACAAACACTTCAGGCAAGGAACAATGTTTACTTTACAAGCCCTGGTAATTATTTGAGGGAATATTTGATGCTGTGAACCTTCCTCCTCCCAGAGGACATGTCTGGTGGAAGAAGCACTGATCACACATCTAGTGAGTGTTCTATCCCTACATTTAGTATCCAATAACACATCTCAAGAGGACACACACAAGGTCATTATCACAACTGAAAATAACAAGAGGATATTGGTTGAGCTACAGATTTTTACATGATAAACAAACAAAAAAAATCTGCCTACAAAGATTGTAAAAAGAAGCTGAAGTAAAGCAGAACAAGCCAAGGCTAAGTAGCTTTGACTACTGGGGCTTCCTGCTAAAAAACGCAAAATGGGGGACAGAGATACTCCCACTAGAAAGAATGTGAATATCAAAAATCTCAGCCTCAAAAGACACCAGGTGTTACCATCTGAAACAGAGAAATCCTAATGTTGCTTACCCTGGACTGACAGAGAGAGAGGTTCCTCCAGATTTATGGAGGCTCTCAGCCCACCAGACTTTGGCTGAAGCATTTCACTAGCCAGGCTAACACATTTTTTATTTTATTTCACTTGCAAGCTTTGCTTCCCAGCTTCATACCCATCTCTAAACCTCAAGCCCTGGTAAGATTATATTTGTATGACTACAAAATTAGTTTAACGAGAGGACAAGAATGGGCTCAGTGGGCCATGGTTCCCCGAGACCAGTACACACGGGGAGTACACACAGTCCAGCAGATCTGTACTTAGCAGTCACCTGTAGAAGCCAGGATGGAGAAGTAGGGCAAAATCACTCAGCCCTCAGCATGGACAAGCCATCCCCGAGTGCACAGAGAGAAGTGTATCCTGCAGAGATTCACCTCCCAGTAGCTGTCAAATACAGAATTTTTCCACCCTTGATTAAAGCAGAAGCCCTAAATCCTCAATAGAAGCGCCAACAAATGTTTTTCCCGGCAGGCTGAAAAATCAATAAAGCTTTCAGAAAATGCACTCTCTCCAAAGCAGCACTGAGGAGGCAGAACAGAAATCATTACCCTTTACACTGACTGTGATGTAAGGATCAATGCACTGCCCAGCATCTTTCAGACCAATTTTCTCTATGTTGATGGTGAGTAACGTCATCCCGGGTTCAGACGGCAATCTGGGCAATAAAGTACCTGGAAAGAGTAAAGTATGTTATTAGCCCTTGGTGTCATCTCACAGCAGAGGCCTTGTTTGTCCCATCTTCTCTCCTGGAAGATGCTGTTCATAGGGGGTTTAAACTCCAAAGATTCCTGTCCCAGTAGCACACCCCACTATGGGAATGTCTGTGCACAGACACAACATCCTTTGACTGATTTCAAAGCTCCCCAGAAAAAAACCAGGACTGCCTCAAGTTAAATCAACTGATAAAAAAACTAATGACGTAAGAATAGAGGGGAGCATCATTTAAAGTATTATTTCTTACTGTCACACAGAATATCTCATTCACGGAACTCACTTGATATCATTTTTGAGGATTAAATTTGGGAGGCTGGATTCAATCTGCAGTTGCAGGAGGTTTAGACACCCCACTGAACATGACCTGGCTTCACATTGACCATTTAGACTGGGAGATTAAGGAGGGAAATGGTGTTGTTGAAATTTTCACAGCACATAAGGAAACCAGAAAACTGATTCTTAAGCAAATTCTACTGGCCTCTACTTAAAGGGGGGAAAAATTTAAGTGTTTGCATCCCCCAGGTTCCCTTCTGCCTAAAGGAAAGAGCTCCCAGCTCTGCATTATGAATATTTTACATCAAAACTTAGTGGTCAGTATAAATGAATCCTCACAGTGCTGAGGAAGACAATGCATCTGGCAAGAAATCCAGACTCATGACATTCTGCCATCAAATATGGAGCAGGTTACTTCATGCAGAATTTAGCAAAAACTGGCACACTTCAAGCCCCTCTCCCCTACTGGATGAAGAAGCACCAGGATAGAAAAATACTCAAGCTCATAAGCAAGTCTGAGTTAAAGTTTTGGTTTTCTAATGAAAAAAAATAAGTTATCCTAAAGCTTGAGATCTAAACAATGTAATAATTTCCTTTGACAAATACAATATGGGTTTTTTCTTGACACAATTTTTTACTCTCATCTGCTTGAGGAGCTTTGGAACCACAAAGATTTTGCCTTATGAGAGATTGGCTTTACAAGAGGGACCTTGCATTGTGCTCCGAGAACTACAGGCACAGCTTCAGCAAGATTTCATGAGCGTTCCTGCATCCACTCCCCCTCTCAGGATCACATGCAAGGCTTGAATTCCCTCTCTGATGCTGTGTGTTTCTGTATCTCCTGTCCTGAGGAGACTCAGGGCCTCCAAAGCACTTGTGTCTGCAGACACCTCCCAGCACAGCAGAGCTCAGCCCAGTGTTCTGAGCAATGGGACAGGCTTCTTATTGCAGCAGGAGAAATGGTAAGAGAGCAGATTTAGTAGAGAGCCCTCCTTTCAGCAAAGCAGCTCATACTCTTGTTAATCTTTTCTTTATTTTCTTGTTAATCTAATCTGAAGAGATGTTCAGATACAGAGTTCTTATTTCAATCTAAGTGAAGGTAGAAGCAAGCCTGTCTTCTCTTTGGCACAAACCTTTGCCCCACCATATCTCAAGTTGTCTCCTAAAAGCAGCATGGCCCTCAAGAGCCAGGAACAACTGCAGCCTTCAGCTTTCCTGTCCATCACTCCATGGGATTAAGTGATGTGGCACTTGATAGAAAAATCACCAGAAAAATGCCTCAGCCTGGTGTTTATTATAAAAATAACAGCTTAAGAGACATGAATCTGTTCTTGAAGAATGCTTTCCCAGAACGTGTGAAATTGCAGAGTTGCAATGGGCAGAAGGGTCAGACTTATTTCCAGGAGACAAGAGAACAGTAGGACAGAGAGTATCCAAGGAACAGTTTCCTTCCTGCCCTAGCAGGAGGAGCAGCCAAGCCAGCAGTGCACTAGGGCAGCTGACTGTAACCTGGCTCACACGAGCCACAGCCCCAGGCAGGCCTGTGCTGGAGCCTCTGCAGCCACAGCAGGTGACAGTGCCCTCTCCGTGGTGCAGCTTTCCTGGGCTGGGCACCACGCCCTGTCTGCCACCACAGCCCGAGCAGCTCACACTGAGGCCTTTCAGGAGAAAGCTGCAGCCATGCCAGACACAGCCACGGGGCGTCTCTGCCAGAGAGGGACAGGAGCATCTGCAAATGAAGGAAGTGTCTTCCCCAGGGACACAGGGAGCCAGCCCAGCAGCCCACTGCCACCAAGACACAAGCATTCAGGCTCTCCTCTCCCAAATCCCAGTTCAGAGAAAGGGGGAAAAAAGTGCCAAGTCTCCTGCTGGGCTCACAAAGTGAAATGGCTCACAGAAGAGCACAGCAGTGGAATAAAGTCATATATAACCAGGAGAAAGGCAGGAAACCTTTGCTGTTAGAGGCAGCAAGCCATTGGTCACTTCAGCTCCACACAGCACAGAAGTCTATACTACACAAATACTCTTTGTGTAACATTTCCCATAAAACATGTATTCCAGTAAATAAAATCCAGCTACACCTACCCTTGGCTACACCACAACCCAGAACCTCTTCATTAGAGCAGCAGGACCTCCAGAGAGCTGTTTGAATCAATAAACATGACCTTCCCTTTTCTCCATACTGAAGGCAAATGAAGACCAACAGATAGGTGCCCAATACTGTAATTGTTGCCAGAAATTGTGTTGTGAGGATTGGCACTAAGAGCTGTATGAAGAAGACCACAGCCACACGAACGTGAGCACAGAAATTACTGAACAGACTAAAAGGTTCTCATACCTTTGTTGGCTCCTGGGTTAGATGAATGAGGCAATGTGATAACGATGAAGCCATGCATGGAGAAGACAAGACCACGATCAGTTAGACAGTACAGTCACACACTATGCATCAAAGGCACATCAAAGCAAGGAGTGCAACACAACTCTCTTAATTCAATAGGGGAAGTTCACTTTACTCATGAGGCTCACCCCAGGGCTGCAAACTGCTTTTGTCTAAGGCTTCCTGCTGTACTTGGGACAGACAGAAGGCATCTCCATAAATGGATTTATCATGGTGAATAACAAGGATCAAGACAGCAAATGTTAGCAATCAATATGACAATATATTATAGCTTTTTTGGGAGCTTGGCACGAACAGGTGTAGACTGTGTATGTCCACATCAGGTCAGCCTGCAGGGGTCATATTCAGCACTGTGCTTGGGATCACATCTCAGCATCATCTCTTTTCTCCAGGCATAAGTAATGCAACACCCCAGCTCTTTTCACCATTACTCCAGTACTGGGTTCCTTACTTGTTATCTCATTCCTGAAATACAAAGTTTGCCAGCCAGCTCTGAAGCTAGAAACTTGTTTCTTCAGCAAAGATATTACACCAGGGACCTAAAGAACCTCTGTTGCAACATTTAAATTGTCAGAACCTAAAGACCTTCCCTAGAACCCATTGGTATATCCAGTTCTACAAGTGCTTTCACAAGGACTTAAGCTATGAAAATTAAAACCCCCCTCTTTCTCCTCTCACAGCCTGGCTTTACTATAAGCCACTTTCTCATCAAGCAATGCAAAAATAAGCAGCAACAACTTCTCACATCTCTAGGAGGATGTGCTGCTCCTTGCAGGAGAAACATTGCCACAATTTACATTTGAACACACTTGAAATGCCTCACATAGTTAAAGTGCATGGGATGGAAATACTGAGTCTGAGTCCGGATTAAAGGCTAATTATTTGAGGTGGATGGTACCACCCTCACAGGTTCTCCATACAGCTGTTTCACAGTAAGACATTGTTGGCTGAAAAAAAAGTTCACTGGCCACCCTTTGTTGCAGCAGCCTTCTTATTAAAGAGTAAAAATGAGCTAAGACACAGACTTCTTGTTTATCACAGCATGAAAAGGGTCCTGGTTTGTTCCTCTTCATGGCTCAGTCATCTTAACTCCAACCATTCACTGACCCTGCCTGCAGCAAGATCCTACTGTAGGTTTCCCTTGCAGCCTCTGACTGCTGGTTATTTCCTGCTAAACTCTGACTGCAGGGATCAGTTTGCAGGCTTTTACCTGGCCAGACTGTGGCTGCAGACCCAGACTGACCTCACAGCACTGATTCTCTCTCCCCAGGATCCTGCTTCATGAGTTTCTCCTTCATGCTCCTCAATGTTCCTCAAGGATCATCCTCCATAATAAGTCTTCCCTCACCAGCTAACCCCCTCTTTTATCTCACTCATCCTTATTGGATATAGCTGTTACTCATCAGGGGTGAGGCTGTATTGGGTAATTAACACAGCTCTTACTTATCAGGGATGACGTCACCTGTATTCCCTTCTCCTATAAGCCTTGTGGTTCTCCAGTACAGCATTAGGGCTTGTTTGCATGACCCTGTAGCTTCCCATCCAAACTTTTCAAATCATAGGTGGAAAAATAAGCTTTTTAGAGCCAGAACTCAGAGATGCTACAAGAGGCTGGCATGGCAAGTCTAGTGCCCCTACCTGGGACTCTAGCAGGAAAAGAGTCTGGAGACCCTGCTCCAGCTCCTCCTTCCTCATCATCCTCCTCAAACTCCAAGTGTTCCTCTTCTCCAGGTGCTAAAATCTTCCTGTAAAACACAAGAAGAAATGAGACCAACACTCATTCATTTGAATTGACCTGGCTGTCAATTCACAAGTCAGCATCTGAGCATGGACAACACCTTTTAATGTCATGTCACATTTCTTAACTTCTGCCTACAGACTTTGACAGAGACTGGTCTCCTCTAGAGCTCAGAGCAATAGGAAGCAGAGATCCTAAAGCCAGGAGATGATACTGGAAATTTCAGAGAGATATAGGGATGTGTCAATACTGATTTTACCAAAAGTAGGATTTTCAGTGGTACCTACACAAACAGAATTCAAAAGTTCTTTTATTAACCAGTTTACACAAAGCAGTCTGGTAAGCACATGGTTCTAGAAATATATTTCAGGTGCACACCAGGTCCAGGCCTCACTCCCTTTCAGGTACATATCTGTACATGAAGTGATGTACAAGAAGTTCTCTCTTACCTGAGTGGGACAGGCTGAACATCAAAGGGGAACTCCTTATTGTAAGTAAGGATATTCTTTAGGACTGCAGAGAAGGGAAAAAATAAAAATCCATACTCATAAACCAGCATTAATTCTACTACTTCGCACAGCTATGTCCATTCTGACAGCATCTTTACCCACAAATAATAATTATAAAATTTAAAAAATAATCAGATCATACAAAAAACACCCCTCATCTCTCATATTTTAAACACCAGCACAGCTATGATCAAAGCTATACCACTGTAACATTCATACAGGGGAACTGCAACTGCAGTACAAGATCACTACCACCACACCCACACAGACAGAGAAGATAAATGTGGCAATAACCAAAATCTTCATAAGAAAAAGCTACAGCCCCCAGGGTGAGGGTAGCAACCTTTGGTGGCTGTTGAGAGCAGGGTGGTGGTGTTACTGGCATCAGATCCAAACAGCTCCTTGTTACTGGCATCAGCTCCAAACAGACTGAAATCTCCACGGCTGGCACACTTCAGCACATGTGGATGCACATTCAGGCAGCCACCATGGGAGACCAAGTGTGCTGCTAACACAAAGTTTTGGTAAGATTTTCTACTTCTTCAGTTGTGTATTTTGGCGGTTTTGTTTGGTGGTGGCTTTGTTCCTTTGTGTTTTCTTTTTATCTGCTCTTGTATGTCTGGACAGATTGGTGAAATTCAGGAGAGATAAAGTACAATATCTGGGCACCAAGCCCCAGAGACATTGCCTATACTTTCAGCATTCCATGGAGAATAGCTTTGCCATTTATATTGGAAATTTACTCATATTTTAGTAAACCCAACTTTAGCTGCCATTTCCAAACACAACTACCAGTGAAAGAGAAACTTCCAAAAACACGTGAAAGAAATAAGCATTTCATGATGGCTCAAGGGCCTAAAAATTTGCAAGAGGACACCTGCAGGGAGAGGCACTCTCCTACCAGACAATGAATATCCCAGACTGGTAGGGGGAACACAGAGAAAAAAAACCTCACTCCCCTCACAGAGCTTCACTTTTCAATAAGCACTCTCAGAGCAGAGGAATTCTCCCCTTAGGACTACTGAATGAGAACAAAACTCTTTTCAAACAACGTTCAGATTACACAAATACCAAGAGGCACTTAAATACCAGTTATGCTTCAGGAGCCATTGCCAGGCCCCTCCGCCTGAGCACACTACAACTCAGCCAGTGCAGGAGAGCTTCCCTGTTTGCCTTCACATTCCCATCACCCAGCCTGGGCTCCTGTATTAGCTTTCTAGACACCATCTGAATGCTCTAAGAATAAATTATCCCTCTGCAAAGCTATAAAGAAACCAAAAAGTCTTTCCAGTCTTTACTCATATGATTTTTTTTTCTGATTTCTGTGCTACGACATGAGAGGTTAATCAATGCCTGATCCTGGCCACACACAATACATAAATACACAGAAAGGTTTAAAGCGCCTTCAGTCAGAGCTGTGATGAGAGAAAACTGATGCCATGTCTCTCTCTCCAAACTTCTGCTCTGAGGGACCAGTAATGCAATCTCAACATGAATCTTAAGAATCACAGCCACTTCCCACCAGAGAAACAGCTGATCAACAGCAGACAGTCACCTTCCAGTGCTGCTGAGGTTCAGGAAAAGAAGGGGATTTTTATTACTCTCAGAATTCCCCAGCTCTCAGAGTGATACATCACATCAGAAACAGAAAGTGAAACAGCCCCAGGAGGAAAACCTCAGTGAAGTGAGTTCTCTTAGAGATCACAGGCACATAAAACAGAAGAAACAGGCGTCACAGTAGCTCTCCTCAGGCTTTCCAAAGGTTGTTAAGTGCTAGACTCCGCTCTTCTAGTAACCACGTCCTCTTACGAGCTGCCCCTGAAAAAACCCTCCTCGTAATTCACTTCAGGCATCACTAGAGGGCCCAAAGAGCTCTACTGACATGAGCACAGACAAGAGGCAAACAGTTCTACAGCACCTAAAATCCTGCTGCTGCTGCCGCCCGAGGCTGAGCACCCCTGTTCTGCCGAGACAAATGTGGTGCTGAATGTTCAGCTCAGGAGTAGAACCTCTTGTCTTTTGCTGCGCAAATCTGTGGCTCAAGCTTTTAAAAAGCTTTCAATTCTTGTCTCACCAGCAATGGCAAATAATTTTGCAAAGTTGTAACACAGCAATTTAAGCGCCCCTTTAAAGAACAGGGTAATCAGCAGGTCCGCCGCACTCAGCCTGGTGAAATACTTACTCAAAGCCATATCAATAAAACTTAGAGGAAAAGGAAAATCCTCTTTGCATCTAACAGAACTGTGAGCTTCAGTTGATTCAAGTAAAAACACCAGATCACAGGAAAAAAAAAATTAGGTTAATACGAAAAGGAATCTCCCTTGTAATGCTGTATAAGACATCCAAGCTTTAAAAGGTTTGTTTGAGCTTTTTTGGATCTGTTTCATTTTCAAAACCACAATTCACCTCTGGGACAAAGAGCCTTTCCCCTCTGTAATGTTGCTGCCTGAGAACATGATTCCCAGAAAATTCTCCACGAGCGCAACTAATGGGTAGATCCCAACATTGTGGTTTCCATCAATGCTGCATTTCCAACAGAAATCTCTCAAAAATATTGTTCTGCTGGCTCTTGTGCAGAAGTTGCCTTTCCTTTTTGACGCTGGACAGTGTCACTTTGATTTGCATAGAATCACAGAATCTCCTCATTGGAAGGGACCCTCAAGGATCATCACAGTCCAGTTCCTGGCCCTGCAGAGGACACTCCGATGATCACACCATGAGCCTGAGAGCATTGTCCCAACACTTCTTGAATAGGTCGGGTGGGTGCTGTGACCCCTTCCCTTGGGCTCCTGTTGCAGGGCCCAACCACCCTCTGGGGGCAGCACCTTTTCCTCATCTCCAACCTAAACCTCCCTTGACAACTTCAGGCCATTCCCTCAGGTCCTGTCACTGCGCCTGCCTCTCCTCTGCCCCTCACGAGGAAGTTGCAACTGCAATGAGGTCTCCCCTCAGTCTCCTCCAGCCTGAACAGATGAAGTGACCTCAGTCACTCCTAAGGCTTCCCCTCGAGGCCCTTCACCATCCTCATAGTCTGATTTTATCAGCAGTTGGCTCTTTCTTGAAAGACTTCAAAAGAAATTATCAACACAGGCCACAAAATCAGGACACATTAACTTGGCAAAGACCACTGTCCATTTAGATTTTCTGTGACAGTGATTTTTTCTGATTTGTACTGATTTTTTTTTTAATAGACAACATAAAATAATTCAGACACCACGCTCGCCAGTACAACCCAGTATCCACTTGTCTTATAATTATCACCCAGGCACAAGGGATGCCCCAACCCATCCATTTGTACTGTGCATTCTAACACTGGTATAAGCTTTCACAAAGAAATGGATTTGTGCGATCCACTGTGTTAACAATGACTTCACACAGCGCAGCCTCAAAAGAACTATTTGTATGTATGGAACCTCCTGTAGCATTAGTCCAGCACAAACTATTCAGTGACAAATCCTATAAACAAACAGAAGTAGCCAACTGCTTCATTTACCAAGCTGCATGAAATGCAAGCTCAAGTAGGAAAAGTTAGAACTCGACAACACAAGATTAAGGGGAAAAAAAAAAAAAAGTAAATCTGAGGGCCCTGGTTGTTATAACAACACCAAAACCATTCTGACAGCTTCAGGCACAAAAGTAATTAAAACAAGCCAAATTGTGTGAATAGCTGTTTTGTATGAATAGCTGTTTTTGTTCCACCCTAATGGAATGGCTTGACCTAACAAAGGAATCGCTTATTTGCATTGCCAGCCCAGATTTTTTTAGCTTTTTCTGGTGGGATGCAAAAGAAAATTGACAACATGCGAATTAAAACACTTCACGGTGCATTTTATGAAATGGCTGGTATTGGTCTGATTAAGGTTTACTCTATTCAAGATACAGTTAAAAACCACAAAACAAAGGCACAATTCAGAGAGAAACAAGCCAGAACCATCCAAGTAAGACAGCAGCATTAGGAACATCAATGTTCAATTGTTGTCGTAGAAGTACCAGTTCTCCTCCAAGGAAAATAACTCAGTGTATTTGAAAACTGATGGCCACACACTCTTCCTCAGTTTTAATATAGTTGCTTGTTGTATGAGGTGTGGGCTGAATGCACTTCACACTGCTGAGCACTTTTTTCAACAGCTAAAAATCAATTCTCTGATGGAGGGCAAGATAAGCAACAGGACTGTTGCACCATAATTGAAATTTTGGACAAGATTCCTGTCTCTCTTCCATCATTCAGTCACTCACGGGGCATTTGCACAATGGAGTCTAAAATCCACAGTCATTCAATGATTACAACATTTTAAATACTTTGTAAACAGAGAGCAGCAGTATCTATACAGAAAAAATCCTAAGTCAGAGGATTCAGAGGCCAGACATGAAACATGTAGAGTGAGGAAGACTGAATATTCCAACACACAGTTAAACTCTTTCCTGTGTTATGCTCTTCACCCAACAGACCCAGCAATTTTGTTACACACCTTCACTTTACACTTTCAGGGAACAGTTTAAGAGCACTTGGACTCTGTGTTTTGGTAGAGATATTAGGAAGCTTAGCTCAACGCTCCACTTCTTAACAAGCTCCCCTGTAGGATCCTGTGCAGAGAAGCTCAGTCTACTCCTGAAGGGGAAACACTTGCCTGCCCATCACATTTATCCCCAACATGCCACTTAACGTTACAATTGTGTCATAAGCAAAATATAACCAACTTCGGTCGGCATGAAAGAAGCTCTTCCACATTTCCTGTTCCCTGAGAATTGCAGAAACATTAACATCCAGGATAATATTGCTTAGATGTGGAAGCTCTAATCATAAGGATGCTTTGAGAACAAAGCAGCCAGTGTAACAGGAAGGAAAATAGAGCAGATAAATAGATACTTCCTATATGAAAAAGTTATTTCTGGATTGACATACCAAGACCTGACCCAGGATCAGTTGGGAAAAAACAACATCACACAAAACCCTTCAAAGACTGACTCACATCCTCACTTTGACTCTCAACTTCGTTGGTCTGGTAACATTACAGTGGGAGCTGATAGGTGATTGGCTACCATGAGCACAAGTTAAATATTTTCAGAAGAAAAATAAATGTCATGCTGCAAGAAGGAAGACCACAAAGTGTTGAAATACAGTTCAAATAAGAAATGTGCAGGTAAATTGTAAAATGTACTATTGATAGCTTAAAATACTATTTTGTGCAAAAATTTGCAGGACCCAAATTGCTTATTTGAAAATGAAGGCGAATATATTATCTGAAACATTTGGGTTACTGTACTTTTAAATTACTCACGTTACATTCCTTAATACATATCAAGTTTTGTCTGTGTGGTAACAGACACTTGGAACAAGCCCCTAAACCAGCACTGCTGTTGAACTGCAGTGTGGTTAGTCAGTATTCCTGCTGCTGTCATGTTTTCCCCTGCCATGACAAATGGCACTCGAAATTCAAAGATACCACTTACTTGGTTCCAGCTTCTTCAGATCCTCAAGTTTAAACTCATCCTGTGAGTGGGTGGACTAGGACAGTACAAAAAAGAGTCAGATCTTCAGATGCACCTTCCTCTCACACAGAGCTACCTTATCTCAGAATAAGCATGCAAGGTGCTTCCTTTGTTCAAGCACACCAAGTTACTACAAAACTCCATCCCCCCAGAAAATCTCCCCAACAAAAGGCAGGTTCACCGCTGAGGCAGAGACCATGTTACTTCTCACTTATTAAGAACAAATTTATCCAATATTCCAAGCTCTAATGTAAGATAAATATTTTTAACCCAGCTGGTTGTAAATTCTTACTTACTGCACACAGGAACATTCACATTTCAAGACACGTGTCCAGCATTGTGACACTGGCAGAAATTACAGTACACAGGATGAGCTTGACAAAACTCAGCCAAGAACTCACTGAAAATAGAAGAGGAATTCCCATCTTTCTTTTCTCCAGCTCTGATGATGGTTTCCTCCTCTGTCTGTAGCACATGCACGTACAGCTCTCAGTAAGCCTATCAGACTTACTAACCCAACAGAGAAGTTCTTAAGTTTTTATTCTGAGGTACCTCACCAACAATTTGGTAAGATTAGTTTATTCTGAGACAAGTGACAGAGCTGGCATAAAAAGAAGTGGAAATAAGAGGATTGACACTGGAGTTTCTCTTCTGAGTGGATGGTCAGGTCTTACCTATTATGTCACTGCACTCTTGGCATCCCTTAAGACTGCCCATTCTTTTCAACATTTAAGGCCCAATGAGGTTTTTTTCCTTGATTTTGTCCAAGAGTGAATAGGGACCTTCTGCAAGACTGTGTAAGGATACTAAAGCACCTATACCCTTAATGTTAGGAGAGTGGGAAAAGACGAACACACTCACTATGGTTTCTTAGCAGAGCTTAAAGCAGTAATCTCCCCAAAGTGGAGTGGACGAGAAGTTCTTGTACCCTCTCAAAAGGTTATAAAATCCTTGACTTACTGCTGGGGAATCAACAGCAAGGAGGGCTGTTCTTGCATAACATCATCTCTCCGGCCTGGCATGACACAGGTTATGACATGGCTGCAGCTCCTGCTGCTGCTCCCAGATGTGACCTGACCCATACAGCTGTTCCATAGTGGAACATGCCAGGCCCTCGTCAGTCACAGTGACTCCAAGCAAAGGCAACACTCTTCAAACACCCCAGGTTAGACCATAATAGAATGACAGCTAGAGGTAACCAAATAATTCTTCAAATTCTACACAGCCTCGAGGCTGGTCAGCCCCCAGCTCATGACTCCAGCATGCGCTATCCCAGCCTTTCAGACAATTGAGGACAGTACCTTGTCCAGCAACATGAAGTACTTGGTAATGCTGCTAGGAGTAATTTGATGCAAAATTTGCCTATCATCGCTCTTTCTTGGCAAAGAAGTAATCCAGTGACCAAAGCTTTGATTCATCCTTTCCCCATCCATGGTCTTTCGGAAATTTCTCTCACTTACTTTTTGTTTTGGGGATAAGCACGTGCTGAGAAAAAATGATATCCACTCCCATGACATCTACTTCCAGTCCAGAAAAAAGCCCAAAAAGTACTTTACAAATTACAGTTTTCCCACATTTTCCTAGAGCACTGCCAGTTTTCATGACTACTAAAAAGTAATTGTTATTCTACAGACACGTTTTTCTTTGCGGTCTGATTTGTGAAGCAGCTGAATAAGTCTAAGGGTCATTCTGGTGATCTTTTTAACCTTGGACACAGGTTAGGAAGGGAAACGAAACAGTTCTGAAGGATGAAAATGAGGCAAGACACAAAACGTGGAGCTAAATTCCTCTACAAGCACTAATAGCCGCTCATATAAGCACTTGCAGTCTTTTTTAAGGCAGTCACCTGGGCCCTCACGATGACAACCTGGAAATTCTAAGTGTTCACTTAATTTTCAGATGTTTGGGTATTTCTGAAGATAATAAGTGAGTTTTAAAAACCTCTACAGTTACCTGCTACTAAAGTATGAAGTCAGATAGGAAAAAGAGCTATACCTGTAAAGCTGCACTCCTCAGTTCCAAGCATGTTGCAATTTTAGCTATGGTTTTCTGAAAGGGAAAAAAAATAATTTAGTGCTGAAATTGTATTTGTCCAGATTGACACTTTCAAAGAATGTAAACACAAATAGTTGCTTTCTTTTGAAAAATTTCAGGTCTACTGTTCAGTACCAGACCATTCAGCATTTTTATAGACAAGCAGGATTTGCTGAAAGCACAACAGATGAAAGACATCTGCCACATAACTCCCCTCCCACAGCCCAACAAGACAGATGGGGGTCATTCACTCCACAGAAACTGTAATGATGCCTGTCACATTGTAAACTGTTTATAAACTCAACTGCTCTCAGGTGATAGGGGACTGAAAAAAAAGAATAAATCCAAGCCAAGCAGTATATTACCTCCTGAGAACCTGAGTGGTTTGTGCTGATTTGCCCTTTTAGGAGCCAGGCCTACAGCTCCTCTACCAGGCTCCCAACCTGAGCAGACCAAGTCCACCCACGTCAGACATTACAGCTGCCCAGCATCTCAGCCCTAAAAAAACACAGCCCACTCCTGTGGGTTTTGGTGGGAGAGGAAGTCTAAAGGTGGATTATTTTTCTAACTCTATTTTTGTGATTTTAAGAGATTTAAACTCTGAGCGAATCATGGAATATATGCCGGAATTCAAACTTGTCAGCAATCTAAAATATCTGTGAGCAGAACTGTGAAGTAATTCCTTATTTTCATTAAAAAACGTAGAAGAGAGGGAAGGGCTTCAGAATAGCCCATTGCAAGCAGTCTTGCTTTGAAGACAGTTTTAAGCTTTTAGGTCTCACAAAGTAAGATGCTCCAGCAAATCACATTTGTTTCTGTTACTGGCAGCTGAAAGGAGGAGTTAAGACTTCTGTTAGTGGCATCAAGAGGACACAAATGCTCAGTGTATTTTTCCCGACCATCACAAGTTTTTCATTGACTAAAACCTTTTTGTGAAGAAAAATTCAGATGATCTGCAGAACTAAGGTCCAGATACAAACTCAAAATACTCTGTGGAACATTTATAGGGCAAGAAAACCGGCAATAATGAAGCCACAGAGAAAAGCAGTTTCCTTTCAAATTAATTTTCCCCCCAGAAGGAACAATGAAGTTTAAATACACACCTGTAACTCATTCTCTCCTTTTAAATCAGGCAGTATAAAAACAGCTCCTCCACAAGCTAGACGCAAGGGAAAGAAAAGATTTCCTAGAGCACAACTCTAGCATCAAAGAACTTACTTCAAAGAGTATGTGCACCTGGCAAACTACGCAGTGTCAGTCAAATCCAAACAGAGGGTTATATTTTGTGGACTCCAAGAGGTTGGTAACAGCAGATAAAAACTAGACATGCTTTCGAAGGCACCTCCCTGCATCACCTGTTCTGGCTCTTCTGCAAAGGGGTGTCACAAATCCTCCTCAGCCATCTCCTAGGCCCCCACTAGTTTCAACAGGCTGAGATAAAAACTAAATGACTGCAGTTTCAGTTCACCTTAGGCCACACTGAAAGTTGAAGGAGTTCAGGAGCTGAATCATAAGTAGATCATTCATCAATACCTCAAGGGCAGAGCCAACAGCTGGAGTGTGCAAAAGCCTCTGATATTTGATTTTCATCTGCCACCACAGGCTCATCAAAACTTTTGAAGTAATTTCTCCCCAGTTGGCATCTCCCCTTAACATTGCTACAACATGGCACTAGGGCAGACTTTACATCTCCATAATTTCCATTACTGTCCATTGTATGGAGCCCTTTCAAACGCTTTAGTTCCTCAGAGCACCTTCCCAGAAAGCAGCGAGTGATGCCTATCCACACAGGACACATTGTGCAGTCAACAAACTCCCTCCTCCCCAAAATAAATCCTGCTATACAACAGAGACCCATGACTGGATCTCCAGCACAGCCCGAAAAAACACAGGTATTTGGAAATAGAAAAGAGCACATAGAGTCCCAAGCTCACTTTGAGACTTTGAGACCCACACTGCATATGTGGGTGTTGTGGATTTATTTACATGTACTGCCAGGCTGGGTGGGAGGACACCAAGTATTCTGCAGAAGCAGATTCTCAGCCCCTAGAATAAAAACACACTACATCCATCTAATCAGCTGCAGTATAACAAAAGGAATTCCTTTTAATATTTGTGAACAGCTGGAAAAATATATTTGAAAAGGTAGATTCTTAAAGAGGAAGGTGTGAAATAATGGGTAAAAGAAAGGAATCCACAGGTTCCCTAGGGAAGGGAGGGGAATCTCTGAGGTTTGACTACAGCTCCAGCATTTGCAAAAGTCCAGCTGTTCCAATGGTTTGGGTGTTGACTGCTGAGCAAAGAGCATGCCCATTCTGTGTGAGATCAAAACTCCTCCACTTGCACAACAGAAAGAGGGTTATGAGTTTGCAGGGTACCAGCACAGCCTCCATGCCCCACCACAGAACCAGAACATGTGAAAAGATTTTCACCTGGCTCTGCCCCTCCTGCTCTCTCGTTAAGCCCACACCATAAATGAGGTCTCAGAAGCACTGCTCAGCCCCCATCTCCTTTGCCAATTCAGCAGTACATTCAACAACTCCACTATTCCCTATCCTGCAGACTCATAACTGTGTGTTCTGAAAACTGCCTGAACTAGGAACTCCTCACAGAACAAAGAGCAATACAAAAATGTGTATCCTCTGGCTCCTGGGGGCTGAAGGGCAATAATGGCTCTAGAAACAGATTAACTGAAGAGAGTTTGGGAGTCTTAAAATAGTAAAGAATAGGTTTTATATGGAATCTATTGAAATATGGCAAGCTCCCAGCAGGCATTATTCATAACTATTTTTTTAAGGGACCACACCCAACCGAAAAGTTAAAAATGCAGCTAAACACTGCTATCATTTTCAGCTGCAACTATCCCATGCAAAGACTCCTTTCTGCAGCAGGGAAAACACTCTGCATCTCGTTAGAAAGACTGAAGCCATAATTAACCTTGCTAGTTTAAAATAGTTTAGATTCAGTTTTATGTAAACTCGTGATCAGAATGGGGAAGAGTCAGTCGATCTCGTAGTCAAGGTTTCTTCAGAGCAGTTGTGTGAGTAATGACTGTGCTAACTGTAATGCAGGCAAAGATGTTTGCACAAACACAGAGCCAGAGCAGAGCTTGGCTTTTACCAGAGTTTAGGCTGTTAGAAGACCAGTAGTTTAATGAATCATGCTAAGACTGTTCAACAGTGCTCGCATTACAGCAAGTTATCATTGCTTCAAAAGCAGGATTTTCTAACACTGCCGAGAACTCAGCCTAGCACAAAAACAGTTACACGAGAAGCAACAACTGCGGTTGGAAGAGGGCTTTAAAGGTCACATTTACTGCACAGAGAACTGGGTGAGAGTAACTTTAGCTGGAGGCAAGCTGACAGACACGGCCAAACCCAACTGGAACAATCCCTATCACAAAACACAGAGGCTGATCATGAATGAAGATGGGATTTTTAGAGAATGGAGGTAAAACAATGAACAGCAGTATTCAAAATGTTAAGACTGAAGTAAATTCAATTGTATCTCTTAGTATTCCACACACGCTGCCTCTAGGAGATAAAACTGTGGCACAGCCTCTTCATAGCTGTTGAAGGGAGACTAAACACAATGATTTGTTGTTACAGGATCTGCAGAGAAATTCTTCAATAAAATTCACAATCACTAATGAAGATTCCAGCACTGCCAATTACCAAAGTCAAGACAGAGCTTTCCCTAAGGACTAAAACCCCAGACTTATGTCCAGCAATAATTATAAGATGACAACCCATCAGAATTTGAAAACACAGGAGTGAACAACAAAATCTGGAGTCTGCTCTATCAAGGCAAGTAGCACATAGTGTTTCAAAACCGATTCTTTAGGAACAAAAATGGGAGATATAACTATTCAAAAGCCTGAATTCTTACCAAAACCAATATATGTATTAGAAGATAAATGATAACTAGCTCACAGTATGACCAGGAAAGAAACTGGTGGTATCTGTCAAGTGTTCTTAGATTAACAGATTGTATGATTGCATTAACAAGTAACACACCATCAATTTTCGTGTGGCCATATCTGCACTGTAACACCACCTGCAATGCAAGAAATAAACCCACATGTGGTAAAAGTTCATACAGACAGACAGGGATGAGGGTTTGAACCTGGTCTTGTCCTTTCCCTGCAGCTGTAAAGAAAGTAGCACCCCCTTGGTACAGAGGAATCACTGCTGAAATCCACCTTCCCCACAGGGTAGGTCAAGCAAGAAACTACAGCCTCATAACAATTCTCAGCAGTATGTATGGTTCACTGGAAAACAGCTGACTGAAAATCTACAAAAAACTGCAATGAGGGTAGATCAAGCAAGTGGAAGTCACAATTAGGTTCTGGCCTTTCAATCTATGAAATTCTGCACGTAGCCTTGGCCAGTGACATCAGATAAGTAAACCCTGAAGGTTACAGGCTCTTCCACAGTTTTAAAAAAAATTTTTTTTTTTAAAAAGTGGCTCTTATGCAACATACAGAGCCTCAGAAAGTCAAGGTATTAGGGAGAGAGATTTTTGGGAACCAGGAGGAAAGAGCAGGCTGGTGGGTGCACTGGCAGGAGAACAGTTGAGCCAAAGTTACTGATTTGTAGCTGATATTTGGAAGGGCAGCTGGAAAGAAGATAAATTTCTATTTAATCAAACTCCTTGCAAACCCAGCATACACCAAGCCCTCCAGCCACATGCCATGTGAATGATATTAGTGATGATAGTAATTAGTCATAATCACTAGATGATATACTGGCTGAGCTCCTGCAGAAACAGGGAAGACCAGCACAGCAAGGAGCTTTACATCAGATATTTTGCTGTGCAGAGTTTCAAGTGCTTTTTTCTACGCAATAGCAAGACTCTAGTCACATATATTTTTTTTGTGACTAACATTTCTCACAGTAGAGGAGATAAAGTGTTCTTTCAACAAAATGTTGGGGAGTTGTTTTGTGCATGTGACTAATGAAACAGGCACTGCTATTTGATAACCAGACTCAAAGATTCAGTGCATCAGCCGCTTAATGATCTGCAAAACCAGCAAGTGATAAAAATGGCATCCTCTTTTATAAATTATATCAGCTTTAGAAACGGGTCTCACTCTGCTAGGATGCAAAACCACCACCCATCACTTTTTTTTTCTTTTCAGAACACTGTTGCCTTAAGACATGACAGCATTTGTGCATGAAACATCTGAGGTCAGTTATCTCCACTTCCTGAGCCCCCCAGGCCTCCCCTCATGGCTGACCTCATTCACTTCCACAATCTGGTCCAAGGTCCTTTTCATAAGACTCAGGGAACATCTGGAGGCAAAGCCCTGTGTGGTTCTGGTTCCCATACTCACAGGAGATGATGTCTCCAGAAGTGAGATTAACAGCTTCGCCTTCATGAAGTAACTACATTTTCAAAAGTCTCCACAGAGGGGAAACATGCAGTAAAGATGACTCTAGCTGAGAATGATGGAGAAAGCTACCAGCAAGGGAGGGAGAGCAGAAGCATTCAAGGAATAAACAGCTGTCCAACATTAACAAGGCTCTCATGGCTTACAGTTCAGGAAAAGTGGACCAAATCCTTCTCCAAAATTATGGCTCTGTTTAAGACAATCATGAGCTTTATCATCTTTGCAGAAGGTAAGCAGAACATGGAAGACAAGGTCTTTGCTTTTCATATTGGTACACATCAAGGAAACAGCTACAAACCCCTTTCAGAATCTATGTAAAGGTGCATTTCTTTGAGCTTCTTTACACACATCAAGTTCATCTCGAATTTCTGTAACCAGCACCTGTTTTCAGGACTTACATTCCCAAGCTCCCATTACTCTAACATCCTATTACCATTGGTGAGAGTCTGAGCTAGCAGATGTCAATTTTCAGGTAACAGCATTGTTCAAACAAGTGATCTTATGACAACAGAAGACAGGGAAATTTAGTAGGACCTCATATCTCAAAAGATTTTATTTTGCAGTAAATGCTTGAGTGCATGAGTCCACTTAAATCCCATTACAGA
Source organism: Cyanoderma ruficeps (assembly GCA_008694505.1). Classification (NCBI taxonomy): domain Eukaryota; kingdom Metazoa; phylum Chordata; class Aves; order Passeriformes; family Timaliidae; genus Cyanoderma; species Cyanoderma ruficeps. The sequence continues at coordinate 5,790,174 of VZDJ01007749.1, read as the reverse complement.
ACTGCAGTAGGATGTTGCTAAGACAAGAAACAGCCTTTTCAACTGAGGGGACAGAGGGAGGAGTAAAGTAATTTCAATATTTTGAAAGATTATAAACAAATAACATTCTAAGAGGCTACTAGGGAGTATTCTGCCAGGACCCTTCCCGTCAGGTGTTACATGTTAAGCTTTCACCCCCCTCACACACCCTCAATGTCGGCAGTTCAAGATGTTTTGTATTCAGAACTCACAACATAAATTGTGCTAATGTTGAATAAGCAAGTTATCAAACATTACTCCAAAAAAAAAAGACCAAAAAAACCACCAGGTTATGAAGGAGTCTGGCCAGCATGCCTAACATTCAACAGCACAGCACAGCATCCCTCACATCTAATGACAGCAACCATTTTAGCCATGCTGGGCTCTGTTTCTGTTTGTGTACATTGAGGGAGGAAAAAAGGTCTCATAAGGCTCTGGCCTGCAAGATAAAACAGCATAACACACACAACATCTATGAGTCAAGCTCCTTGCATGAGCAAGGAGCATCACTCACCTTTTGATCTTCTGTGAATTCTGAGTTGTTGTGCTGAGACTGCGCCTCTTTCTGGAGGTGCCTTGCTAATCTGGATGGGGAAAAAGAAAAATTGTAGAGAGGGAACACAACACAAACACACACACCCCAGCTCCAGAAAATGTGTCAGCCAAAAGGTCCACAGACTGCTGCTCCAAAGAGGTTTGGGTTGGTTTTGCAGTTGTGGTTTTGGTTTGTTTTTGTCTTTTGAAACAAAGTTTCAAAGTTATGGTAGTTCATATTTAAGAAAAAAAACCCCAGAAGGTGGACAAAGTGTGCAACTGGATCAGGCAGGAAAGACTAATGCATCATGAAGGGAGAACAAGTAAGAGGGTCCTTACAGCCAACAGCCCCTTTTACAAGCATTGACCTTTTTCCTCTCACAATCCCCTTCTTTCCTAACACCAAGCCCCGTGAAGACCCACTGTGGTGCAATCCCACACACATTTCCCAGGGAGAGGCTGAGGCAAGTGCGATGCCGGGGGCTCGGTGAGGGCACCCGAAGCCATGGCACACGCTCTCCAGCCCTGGAAGCCAGGGCGGCTTGGCCAGGCTGTCGGGGTGGAACCGCTCACATTTGTGCCTGTCAGCATCACAGGCGGAGCACAAACCCCACCCCTTGTCATCACCAAGGCAGGAGTACCAAGGGCTTTGGAAAGTAACAGTAAGCAAACAGCTCAAGAAAGCGAAAGGAAGCTGGAGGGAAGCTATGGGAAGAGTTACAGTTTCCGTCCCGGGAGGAAGGAGAACATTAAACAAGCAAAGCCTCTGGGCAATTGTTGCCATTCCCTGTAAATAATTTTTTTTACAAGCAGAGGGAGAGGGAGAACATGGTTGAGGGGAAACCCAGGGACACCACAACAGGCTTCCTCCTGGAACCTCAGAGGTTTGCACTGTGAAAGGGACTCTGCTGCTCTCCACCACGGCTGTGGGCATTGGCCCAGCTTTAGGAGGGGTTTATAAAATATACAGACCAAGATACATCCAGCAGAAGAGATTGTTGTCAAAGCCTGTGGCAGGAACAAAAATCAGAACTCAATTTCTTTGCTTTTCCTCAAAATAAGCTCTCAAAAATGCTCAGACTGGTTGAGACCATGGTAGCTTTTAACTCTCACCAGGGAAAACACAACCAAACAGGATGAGGTAACTGCACAACTCAGTGGTGTTATCCTGCTTGCTTGCAAAATGGAGAAAGACTGGGGCTGAGAAAAGACAAAAAGCATAAACATGCTGGAACCCAAAAGTACACTCCTTGCCTACTGCCCTGCCCAATGATACACAGGACACAGAGAAAGGGCATTTTAAAGTAATGATTTTAGAAAACAGATCACCATAGCAGCAATATGCCACCCACAACAGGCAGCATCAGAGCATTGACATTTCTGCAAGCATCACAAACACAACCCTCTTTCCATCTGTCACTAATACAAAAAAAATCCACCCTAATCCAAATAAATGCATTTGGCATTCCCCTTGAAGCTTGTTCAAAGTTGGATGAGACCAAGTTCCACAGATGGGGACATTTAACAGGGAAGCCACTGCTGATAGCTCGAAGGGTTCCTGCATGAACCTGAGTGATTGAGGGCCAATCTTTGTACCAAGCTTCTCGTACTTCCAGGGGTAACATGAACACCTGAGCAGATGACACAGGAGGTACATAACTGTGTTTTACATCAGCAGCCATCAGGACTTAGATTTTTCTCAAACCCAAGCTTTCTCAGCATCAGTAAGCTCAGTGTAAGCAGCTTCTCTCCAGGATGCTTGTGTGGATCAGCACAGACTGTGGCCAAGAGCAGCACCACACCTGTTCATCCCATCTCAGGTGCCTTTGAGAAGGCAACAACATCAACCCATCCTGCAATGTCTCTCCAGACTACATCTGTATCTTGCCTGGCATCTTGCCCTGTGCTGCTTGTTTGCAACTTCTGTCCTCCAGCTTGATACTGTTATTAATTTACCTGCTAAAGATACAGGATAAAGAACACAGAAAAGGTTTTGCTCCTCCCTAAGAAGTATCTCCTCGTAATGCCTTGATCTTCTGTCTCCTTTCTACTCAGTCCTCAGACCACAGAGTTTATCTACTAACAAGTATTTAGTAGAAACTCACTGATAAGAGCAGCTTCCACAGCTTCCTTACAAAGACACCACACTCCCCTCAGGTCAGAACAGAGCCAGGGTGTGGAGATCACCTCAGCTCTTGTCCGACACAAGCAACAGAGTGAGGAAGACAACAGAAGCTGCACTTCAGCTCTCAAACTGGACTGTCTGCAAATGTCTAGTGACCTCACTTCTCAATGTAGAGAGCTCAGAAGGAGAGCCCAAAGACTCTTCATTCCAAAGAAACATCATTATATGAAACTCACTGCTCAGACTGCTTAGACAGTTTAAAGCATTACGATTCTACTGGACTCCTTGTAGACATCCACATAAGGGCACTTAGTAAAAATGTCTTCTTTTACTTCTTGATGATTCTTTTTTTTCTGCCGAGATACAGATCTGGAAGAGAATTTCTTTTCATCTCTCTGCCAAGGTTTGTAGAGTAACAGCTTGCCCTACTCTAAAGGCCATCAGCAAACTGCAAATCACTGAACTTGCATCATCCTTCCTGGTGAGTGAATGAAATGATGAGATTACAGCCTCTCCTGACCACATGGTACATGGCCAGTAGACCAGTGACTCTGAATGACAACTGAACTGGCAGCCGGTGTGGTTACAACCCAGCTTGACCAGTCCTGAACAGTGCTAAAAGATCCCTCAGGGGGGCATCTCTTCAGCTGACTTTTTCTTGGCAAACAAGTGACAACTCTTGACAACTTCCAGAAAATTCACCAAGGGAAGCCTGGCCTGAAATACTCCAATCACGAAGAAATAACTTTCATTGTCATGGCAAATGGAGTAGTAGGGAAGAACATCTGACTAAAGGTACCAAGTGTGTTTCCAAGGAGTCCATCATCAGTGCCCTGTAGCCAATAGTCCTCTGCTGCCAAAGGATTCATGGACGGTGTGGTCTCATCCTGTGCCAGCCAGCCTGACTGGGGTTCCCAGGTTCTCCACTCTCCCACCCTGGTACCGTCAGAGACACAACACACAAGTGTGTGATGGACTCCTTTTCATTCTGGTGGGTTGGTTGGTGGGTTTTTTGTTTAAGGCTGGTGCTTAGCAGCCCATTTGCCAGGTTGATCCGCTCCCATAAGCATGGTGCCAGGGCAACAGGGTGATGGGATGGGGCATCCCAGTCCAGTGGTGCCTCGGGGGCTCCACCAACCAACCACCCCAGCAGCCCACGCTCACAAAATCACAACCTGGTTTGGGCTGGAAGGGACATTAAAGATCACCATCCACTGCCATGGGCAGGGGAGCACGTTCCACCAGACCAGGTTGCTCCAAGCTCCACGCCGGCCGCTGCCGCCCTCCCAAGAGAGCAGGACGGCGGCTCCCGCCTCGGCCCCCGGCCGGGCACTCCCCGAGGGTACGCCCCGGCCCCTGGCCCCGTGCCTTTAGGAAGGGCCGGACCCGCGGGGCCCCCGGGGTGAGGGGGCCGCGGCCTGGGCCCGGTGGGGCCCCCCTGCCCTGCCCTGTCCCGCCCCACCCGGGCCGCTCCCTCACCCCGGCGCCTCGCCCGGGACTCCGGGGCCGTGCCGGGCCCGCACTCACATCTGGTACTCGTCGATCGCCTCCACCAGCTGCCCCCAGGAGTCGAAGTCGGTGCCCTTCCTGAAGCTGGCGCCCCAGCGCTGCAGGAGGCTGCGGGCCGCCTCCGACATAGCCTCAGTGCTAGGGCACCATGCTCACCCCGCGCCGGGGCACCCACCGCGCCGGACAGCCGCTCCCGCCAGCCCCGCGCCGCCGGCACCGCCCCGCCCGGCCCGGCCCGGCCCCGGGACACCCGAGCGCGGCGGCGCCTCCCGCCCGCACCGCCCAGCCGGGGAGGCGGCGCCGGCCGCGCCCGCCCGCGCCATCGCTACCGAGGCGAGCGCGCCACTTCCGCCCCGGTACCTGTCATGGCGCCGGTCACGTGCGCACGGGCGGGGCCCGGGCGGGGCCGCTCCGCTCCTCCCCCCGCCCCTCCCTCCGCTCCCGGCCGTGCCGCCGCCGCAGGCCCGCCCCCAGGTAAGCCCCGGCGCCCCCCTGCAGCACCGCGGGCGGCTCTCGCCCCTCCGGGAGGGCAGGTGCCGCTGCTGGCTTGCTGGAGTCCCCGCTCCCGCCGGCGTTGGTGGCGTTCGGGGGTCATTCCCGCGGCAGGGCTGTGGGCGCTGGCCGCGCCGGCGGCCGCTGTCCCGGGGGAGGCCTCACAGCCGCGGGGCTGTTGTTGGCGGCGGCGGCCCGGGGGCTCCGGTGGGGAAGCGGGCGAGCGGCGGGGTCGGTGCGATCGGCCGCGATGGGGCGGTGCCATCGGCTCTCGGCTGGCGCTGCCTGCGGCGGCGGGCGCGTGACGCACCGGCGGGGCCGGGCCGGGGTCCCGCGGCCTCGGGATCCTCTCCGGGAGCGTCCCGGGCCCGGCCGCCGCACCGCGGCGACGGCAGCGCCGCGCAGGTGGGTGCGCACGGCGCGACTGCCGCTGGCCCGATGGACGGGCCCCGAGAGGTGCCGGCACGATAAGCACGGCGCCATAGGTGCCGACGCGATCAACAAGCCCCCTGCTCGGTCAGCGGGATCTGGACCCGCCGGGGAATCAGTGCCGACAGATCTTCTTGGGTCTTTTTTTTTTTGTTTGTTTCGTTTGTTTCGGCAAAGCTGCAGAGTGCTTTATAAGGATGAACTTAAAGGATTCCGAAAGGATCACGGGATGGTGTAGGTCCTGGGGGTCTCCGGTCCAGCGTCCTGCTCCAAGCAGGGACAGCTCCGAGGTCACACCAGGGGCTCGGGGCTTTGTCGGGTGAGCTCTGGAAAGCCTTTGAGGAGGGAGAGCGCACAGCTTGCTTCTCGGCTTTTCTGTCCTCATGGTGAAGGAGTTTTACCTTTTACCCAGTAGGGCCTTCCCATGTTCAGGATGTGCCCATTATGTTCCATCACCCCGCACTGCTGCTGTTAAACTCACTGCGCTGCTTGCGTTATATTTGTCTGCTGAAATTGAAGCGGAACAAAAGAGATAGTCGAGTTTATCTCTGCTCTCCCAACCTTCCAGGTCTGATACACGCCTGTAAATAGATCCATGTTTTCAGTCAGGATTCCTGGTTGCAGGTTCATTAATACCAAAGGTTCCCAAATACAAGCTATTCAGAGATGGACCAGACACAGTATAATGATCTCAGTGAATTGAGATTTAATCTGGAAAAGAGGAAGGAGACTCAGGGGTGACCCTGCAACTCCATGAAAGGAGCTTGTGGCAAGTTGGGGATGAGCCTCTTCTCCCAGGTAACAAGTGACAGGATGAGAGGAAATGGCCTCTGGCTGTGCCAAGGGAGGTTCAGGTTTTGCATTAGGAAGAATTGTTTTGCAGAAGGGGTTGTTAAACATTGGAATGGGCTGCCCAGGGAGGTGGTAGAGTCACCCACCATCCCTGGAGGTGTCTAAGGATAGACTGGACATGTCACTCAGTGCCATGGTCTAATTGACATGGGATTGTTCTGTCAAAGGTTGGGCTCAGTGATCTCAGGGGTCTTTTCCAATCCAGTTGATTCTGTGATTCTGAGATGCTTTTCTTGTATTTTACAGCTGTGTTCAGCCTTATGCAGGAGGTAACAAATGTGAAGAGTTTTTTTCCTAGGAATGTGTGTGCTCACATAGAGCAAAGTAGGTGGTAGCTTTTTGCCTAACTTAAAATAGTTGCCTCAAAAAGCCAAGAGAGTGAAGTTCTCACACTGAGCACATGGACGATGAGCACAAGGCATATGGAAGCTTGGCATTTCAAATGAGGAAAAAAAATAATTTCTAATTAATTTCTTGCCTAGTTATTTACATTTGGAATATCTTTTTGTGAGCAGAGGAGCAGGACGTGCAACACCTCAGCTGTACCTGTTCCTGCAGCTGTTCTTTCCTTTCCACTCCTTAGATTTGGCATAAAAAACATTACAGGAAGAAAATGACCCACTGGTTCCATCGCAACCCTCTGAAGGCTACAGCTCCCGTTTCATTCAATTATTATGGGGTAGCCACCACTCCAGCTGCAACAAAGGTTTGCAAGTAAGTGAACTTGGGACTGGCTTCACTCTTCAAACTCTTATAGTTTGGGGGACGTCCTTAAAAGTAATGGTTGCTCTTCAGTTTTTGAGCTGAAGATGACTAGAGATGTGTAGGCAAGGAGGCAGTTAGTCTGCTGACACTGAGCATTTGCTTACAGAGAATGAATTCTCCAGTTTTTGAGTTTCTTGAGTGCACAGCAAGGCCAATTAGAACTATGCAGAGGCAAAAGACCTTCATTGTCTTTCTTATGACTGTGCATTCCTCTGCAAAAGATTGCTTAATTTCCATGAGTGGATAAGGCCTGACTGTTGTGTTGTGGATAGGAATGTAATGAAAAGGGATCTCAGCCTATTTTGCAGATCTGTTCTTATCTCATCACCCCATTCTAATGTTGAAGAATGTTCCTGCTTATTACTTCCCTTTCCTCTCTGTGCACCCAACCTCTTGGTAGATAAAGGCATAGTTATTTTGGTAAGTGTTAGAACAGTAGATAGGGTGCTCGTTATCCACTGCTGTGTGTCCAGAATGGATTGTACTAAAGAGTCAGTCATATGTATCCAGAGAAGAAAGGAAGAGTTTTCTGTATTAGTACATTTTTGAATAGGATTTCTTAGTTATGGGGTTTTTTTCTTTTTTTTTCCTCCTTTCATTTAGTGACTTGCGGTTGTCTCGAACGCGGCTGTTGGAGCTGTTTACAGACTCGAGTTGTAATCCAGAAATGATGAAAAATGCAGCTGACTTGTACTTCTCACTCCTGCAAGGTAAGGAGATTTATTAGCAGTACTACTAACTCATCAAGAGAAATATCAGTTCAATTTTAGTGGCACTTCTCAGAATGTGAGCTGTGCTGATCTCCTGTAAAGAAGCTGTGCACTTCCCAGGAAAGAGAGTGTCTTCATGGGTTCTATGCTTGATACCAGTGGTGGCTGCTCACCAGGCCCCTTCTCCAAGTTTCAGTGTCCTTTGTGACCCTGCCAGTAGTAAGTGCTGGCAGCCCTGCCCTCCTGCCTTTAACCTCATTCTGCTTCCTGTTGGAGGAAGAAACGTGTATTTGTCTCTTAGGTGGTGGTGAGTTGCTCCCTAAGTACAAATTGAGTCTGTTAATTAGTTGACATTATTTACTATTCAGTGTAAACTGCTGGTTTGTCTAATACTAGACCATAGACTTGTTGCAAGTTTACCTTCTACTGCTGCTTGTCTTAGATGTGTGCTTATGTGTAGGGCTCATTAGCATGGTATCTGCATTTCCAATAGATGGTTCACCTGTGCTGACGCTTTCCTTTCAAACCTTCCTTCTGCCAATATTTTGGTAACTCTCTCTTAGCAGTCAGGTTGCTTGGCCAGGTTTCTTAGGACTGAGTTTTCAGGAATTAGCTGATTCATGGAAAGTGGGATCTTCCAGTCTGTGGGAAGTAAACACTGGTTTAGTGAGCCCATGGGAGGGTGTAGGCTAATGTCACATCTAAAGGTCAGATAAGAATCCCTGTTGCTACAGCCAAGATTTGGAGAATTTCTTCAGGAAGTATCATGCTTGGCCATTAAAATTTTCTGCATGTGAAAGGAACAAGTATTTTCTGTGTTTATAAACATGTGACACACTGACAGGTATAGCCCCAGTAGCTACTATGGCCAGCTCTTGACCTCTTAAGGTCTGTAACACCTGATCAGACCAAGGCCCTTCTTCAACCTCCCTAAAAAATTCTGGGGCCTGCATATGCTGGGATTTGAACATCCCATAGCATGAGCTTCATCCCACTGACTGCTGGTTTCTTGGCTACTGGACATAATGAACCAATTTCCTGTAGCCCTGGAGATAGATGATGACTAGGTGAACCCATGCTTAGAAGCCCTTTTTCCTCTTCCTGTTGACCAGGCAGATTTTCCTGGAATTTCCTGGTTGCCACTGTGGTGGGAGAGACAGCCACTCACTCACCTTGACCAACCTCAGCCATCCTGTACATGGGCCAGTCCCACTCCCAACTTGTCACCATATGGGACATGCAGACATCTGCCAGGTTTTCCTTGAGCAGTTAAGATTCTCAGGATTTTTGGGCAAGCTGTTTCCTGGAGTAGCCAGCTGGTTTTTTCCACATTTTATTCTCAAGATACTGAGGAATAAAAAACCCTGGGAAGTAACGTGTAGTTTTGAGGGGTTCAGCAAGAAACATTCCTTTATCTATACCTGTATTCATATTGGTCCATCTCCTTCATTACTCATTTCTGTTTCCTACTTTGAGATTGCCTGTTTTATTATTCCATAGGTTTTATCCTTTCACTGGATGACTCTTCCCAGGAGTGCAAGTTGAGATATATTCAGAATTTCAAGTGGACAGACACATTACAAGGACAAGTCCCGAGGTGAGTGTGCTTTTCTGAGTGCAGGGTGTGCTGCTGCTCTCTGCTGCTCTGTTACACACAGGCCTGAAGGGAAACAGAAATGTAGCAAAGTTTTGAACACAAAGTAGTTTCTAAAAAGGTGTTGCTGTGGTTTTGGTAACTGCTGTACTGTGTTAGGTGTTCTGAAGTGTGTGTGGCCTTTATGTAAAGCTGTGAGAATGCACAGGAATGGTAGAAGGGTCTGTTATGTCTCAGTTGATCTACAAACTGAACCTGCAGTTGGCTGGAGCAGTACAAAGAAGAGCCTTGAGGGTATTGGTGAGTTGAGCATGGCTCAACTCAGTGTAAACTGCTCGCTGCAGTTTAAAACTTAATTTGGCACTATTGCCTGATCCAGAACTTCTGTGTGTTTGGAGGTTCCACTGTTGCTGAGGATCTGATTTTGTTCTTGTCCTCTGAAGCTGAGTACATATCCTCTTGGTTCAAACAAACAAATCTTCTGTTTCCAGTGGGAATACAGATCTGTAACCTTCTGAATTATTCACTTGTCTCTTGCTGTTGGGGTAATTGTGTTTTATAACCACACCTACAATGTTGTCAAGCCTTAGCTAGAAGTGCTTGACCTCCTCAAAGCTTTTATTCCCCATGGAAGAAAATCTGTTGATTAGGACTTTCTTCTAATTTTCTCATGGTCATACACACTTGTACTTGTGCCAACATTACTCTTCCCACTCCCACATCTTTCTTTTTAAAAGGTTTGTTAGTTCCTAAGCTGTACTGAGCTTGTGATTCCAAGTTCAGTCTTTTCAAAGGCTCTGTTTTTAGCTTTTGAAATTCCCTGCTATTTGCACATGTTGTTTGTCTGCAGTTACATAAATACTTGCAATAACTTTCATTTGTGAGAGCTGTAACAGACTCTGACTTATTAACTTAGCTGTACAACTTTAAAGTGGACATTCCAGGGCAAGGCTTTCCACAAAATGTGAAATTGAAAAAAAAAAAAAAAAGAGATGGAAAAATGTCAGCCACACCCAAAGCTAAACAAATCTCAAGTTACAGTTTTAAAATAAAAGTTCCCAAAAGGGAAGGGTGGGCATCTGAATGTGGGAGATTCTAATTATGACTTCTTAAAGGGAATAAGTAAAAAAAATTGAAGTTTCTCTTAGGCAGTTGAGTAAGTAGGAGGTTCTGAATTGGAAATTGTCAACATCTTAAATGAAAAATGTTTTATTGAGAGAAATGTTGACTTTTGCTATGTGAACTATCAGCAGAGAGATGTGAGAACAAAACTGAATGCATTAAGTTTTTGGGGATTTTGTCTGTCTTTCTTTAGTGCCCAGCAGGATGCAGTGTTTGAACTGGTTTCCATGGGATTTAATGTAGCTCTGTGGTACACAAAATATGCATCAAGACTCGCTGGAAAAGAAGAGTAAGTGGTGTTCTTTACTTAACAATTCTGCTGCAGCAATACTCCACCAAAGATGTAGCAGGTTCTGGGGGTTGTCTGCTGTGGGACATGTCCAGCTCAGACAGAGGAGTTCCAGGAGGCAGTTGGTCTTTACACACGAGCACTTCAATCCCTTCTTACCTCTGTAAACCGAGTGCAGTTTGTTTTAAAAACCACATGACTGTGATACAGAGAAAGTGCCAGTTGTCAATAAACCCTTCATCAGTCCTGCTCTAAATGTCCAGGTACAAAAACTGAGAGTCTCAAAATCACAGCTCTGCTGACATTTAACCCTACGGACTTCTAAATCCTTGGCTTCTAACATGGAGGTTACCTTTTACTTGAGAGTCATCACAGGATCTTATATTTCTTTTTTTTTCAAGCAAGTTTTATATGATTATTCCATGGTTGGACACTGTAAGAAACTCCTTTACTCTGAAGGTAGCACAGCCATGGGACAGGTCACTTAGGGATTAGTGGACTCCTGATTCTTGAAGGATTTACGATTTATCTAGACAAAGCCATAACTGACCTGATCTGCTCTCGACAACTGTGGTGCCCCAAAATAGGTGGCACTAAATGACACTTAGAGGCCCTTTCTAACTGTAATTTTACTGATTCATTCTATTTTCTCAGTATAACAGAAGATGAAGCAAAAGATGTGCACCGCAGCCTGAAGATAGCAGCTGGGATTTTCAAACACCTGAAGGTAGAAGGACTTTCTGTGCTGTCTGTTATTTTCCAAATACCAGACTTTTTGTCTTAGGGGGCCCTTTGCTATACACACATACCTGAGACCACCTGGATGATGCAGGAAACAGAAGGGTATTAGTATGTTGTGGTACCACTCAATCCCTGCAGCTCATTCCCAATGGCACTGGAAGAGTGGTTTGTCTGTCTGCCCTTATCATGTGCTACAGTGCTGTCTTGGGGCCTTCAGTCAGTGTGTCCCATCCATTTAGGAATGAGGCATTTGTTTTGCACTGGTATTGGGCCTAAACTAACTCTGAGACTTGCTTTGTGTTTAGGAAAGTCACATTCCAAAATTGATTACGCCTGTGGAAAAGGGAAGAGATTTAGAAGCTCGACTTCTAGACTCCTATGTCATACAGTGTCAAGCTGAAGCTCAAGAAGGTATCTTCAAATATCCATTGCTTGGGTGTGGGAAATGACTGTTTGTGGCTCACTGATGTCTCATGAATTCTGCTTGGCAGCAAGGCCATGGATTTTTTTATTCTCCTGAAGTACTATGGTGTAGTGGGGCAGGTTGCTTTTAAAGAAAATTACGTTACAATTATAAAAGGAAAATGCCAAAAATCAGTCTGATATTATAATTATAGTATGGAATGTCTTTCACTTTAGAAGAATTTGTGTGTGGCACTCCACGTTTTTCTTTTTTTCCCCTTTCGTGCAACCCTTTCACCACCATGCTTGCCTAACATAATTTCCCAGTTCATTTATTTTAAAATATGTGCAGCTTCTGTTTATTCGCTAATCTTAAGGCTAACATTCCTTCAGTTTTCCTATTAAATTGGAATCATTCTATCCAAGAAACAATCTGTCTTTATTCTGCTGTTTGCTTGACGGCACATCATCTATTTTCTGTTCGTGCATGGGTTTTAAAACCCTAAATGCCTCTGCTGGTTTGTTGTGATGGGATATTTCAATTGAACTTAAACCATGGTGTGGAACTTCTTTTCAGTGACAATTGCTCGGGCTATTGAGCTGAAACACAATCCAGGCCTAATAGCTGCTCTTGCTTATGAAACAGCCAACTTCTACCAAAAAGCTGGTGAGTGCCTTGTTTTGTATCCTTAGTGACTTGGCTTATGCACTCGTGCCAGCAAATACACTTCACTATTAATGCTGTTCTCGGTGGGTGTGAGGTGTGTATTTAGCTTCTGTTTAGCACATTTAAGGCTTCACTTATCAGCATGTATTTTGATAAGGCTTTTTGCTTTTGTGGGAATCTTTCTCTATAGGTAGGAAATGTCAGTGAAGGAAGACAGACTAGCAGCAGACAAATGGCCTGATGTCAGTGGACATCAGATCATGAGCAGCAGATCATGATGCAGAGCATGGAGAGTGGAGTGGGTTCATTATGTGCCACCTTCCAGAGGATTAAGCTGGTCTCTGGGCTTACTGAGGCAAGTGGGAGAAGTGCAGAAGTATGGGAGTCAGGAGAACATTGTAACATACATTACACTATAGGTCACTACTGGAACTTAAACTAGGAATGAGCTTTGAAGTGCTGCCTAAAAGTAGTTAGAGCATTAGCCATCCAGATTTAGTGGACAGCACTATCAGGGATTCTAAGGACAGCTTCATGCTGCATATTTTTGGGGGTTTTCTCCTAGTTTTTCTGTGCTTTTGGAGGAGTAATTTTTTCCCTCGTTTCTGGATACTTTAGAGTTAGGATCTATTGCTAAGTTTAAGAATTCTGGTCTTTTAATGTGTTTGGGGTTTTTCTTTTTGGAAATGTCTTAAAAATAACTTTACATATGTGTTCACAGATCAAACTTTATCCAGTTTGGATCCAACCTATGCAGGTAAATGGAGGAAGTACTTAAACTTGAAGAGCTGTTTCTATATGGCCTATGTAAGTACTTTGGGTGGCAGCAGTCACAGCATGTTGTCTGTCTGCCAAGGGCTGCATAGGGGATGGGGGCTGAGTATTGCCTTGGCTTTCTTCCCATACTGTGAAGAGGAATTGTGCAGTGTCAGTAACATTAGAACTGTTCTTGTGGAGCCAAATGAAATTGCAGCAGTGTGGATTTGTTGTGCTCACAGGTCTTTAATTGAAGCCATTCAGGTTGAGCATTATAGTCATCTCTCTTATCCACATCACAGTCTGATCCTAGGCACAGCTCAGAGCTGAGCTTCTTTATTGAAGGCCCTGAATGAAACTGCATCAAGTACCAAAAGGTACCATTCCAAGAGCTGTCCCTATTTGCCTGATGGATCTCTAGCAAGTGCTGCGGTGCCCTTGAGATCCTGAACTGCTCAATTTGCTGTCTTGTAGCCAGCCACAGCCTGTAATCTGTCTTTTTTATACTGTACAAAAGGCCCAAGCTAAGCAGTTTACATCATTGTCTTTCTCTTAGGCTGAACTTGTAGCTCAAAGCTGCTTGCCTTATTAGCAGGTTTGAGAGGTGAGGGAGAGTCAGAGTTTTGGTACTTCTCATTTTTTTTAAATTTGAATGATCTGGGCAGTGATAGATTTGGGTAGATTTGTACTGTGAGAACAGACACTAAATGAAGGGGGGACAATGTAGGCATTAGTTGATGGGATTGTTCCTTCACCTGTTGTGTTCACTAGTTAAACCCAACTCCTGATAATAGATAATAGGAATTCAGTTCTCACTGGAATACAATACCACCTTTAAGCACAGGTGTGAAGGAATGGGACTTTCTGGGGTGGAAAAGTTATTTGGACTATGACAAAATATCTCAGACAGCAGAACACCTCATCTCTTCCAGATTCAGTGATGTTTGTTGCGGATGGAATTTTTTGAGTGTTCAGGTAGTTTTAGTTCTCAGATTTAGCTTTGTAAACTTGCCTGGGGTTCATTCTCTTTCTGTGCTGGGGCCTGATGCTGCACACTGCTGCAGTGAGAGCTGGGACTGGCCTGTGTGTTGGTGCCTCAGCTCCAACAGCTTCAGGTGCAGCTCAGTGACTCTGGGACTGGCCTGTGTGCTGGTGCTTCAGCTCCAACAGCTTCAGGTGCAGCTCAGCAACTCTTGGCCGGACCTGGGACAGCTCGGTTCACGTTCGTGGTACTGGTTCACAGTGCTCATGTTGAACTGCATTAATGGTTCAGTGAATGCTGCTTTGACTTCCATTCCCCAGCTGTCAACTCCCTGCAGGGAATGGCAGCTTCAAAGAGCTGCACCTGCTGTAGGGAGCAGGAGAAGAGAATTGGTGCAGGAAGTGCCCAGTAATGATTTTGTCCTCTCCCATCAGGCATACTGTTACCATGGCCAGACTTTGCTGGCCAGTGATAAATGTGGGGAAGCAATCAGATCTCTGCAGGAATCAGAAAAATGTAAGTGTGGTTAAGACTGGAGTACAGGGTCTGGTGATGCCATGCCTGTTCTGTTTTGCTGTATTTTGTTAATTTGCTCTCCCATCAAGATTTTATCTGTCACCTGATGGAAATCCAGCACACCTTTGAATATAGTGTGTTTTGGGGTTTTTTTTGGAGGGGGGGTTGGTTTTTTTTTTTTGGTTTGGTTTTGGTTTTGGTTTGTTGTTTTGTTTTGTTTTTTTTTCTTACCAAAGACTGTCTTTCATAACAGTGCTGCAGCAAATTTCATCTTCACTTCTCAGCCTGGCTTGAAGACTGGCTTTGAGCTGCCTGCAACATACAGTGTAAAAACCAGTGGTCTGGTCATCCTGTTTTCTGGTCTATATGTTAGAGTAGTGCAGCCATTTCTGCTTTGGAGGTTGAATAGTAAGTCTAGATCACGATAGTTTATTTTTAAACAAGTTTCAGTAATTTTCTGTTCATTTGAAAGGTGTATTCAGGCAAGTTTGCAGTAGTTCAAGGTCTTCTGCCCAGCCTTCTCTCTTCAAAGCTGTTTCTACCCCAGTGGCCTGCACTGCATAACTTTACTGCAATGTATAAAAATGCTCAAATCTCCAAAGCAGAAACTTTAATATTAGTTTTAAAAATAAATCAAAAATTTATTAAGAACAAACTAAGTTGGATTTCTTGGAGTAAAAAAAATGCTGTTCTGCTGTTCAGAGAAGAGTGCTTCTTCTCCCACTCCATATTGGTTGTTGTTTGGTTTGGGACATTGGCTGTGTGTGGGCACCTTCATAGCCTCTGTTTTTCCCTACCATGTGGCACAGTTCTTGGGCTTATTGTTGCATTTTGCCCCACACATAAGAATGCTTTTCTGCATCTTCCACCCAAAAAACTATCCTTTTCTGTTCCTAGTCACTTGTTGGATGCAGTAAATCTTGGCTGGAAGTGCTGTCTTTGAACTAGTTTGGTTTTGTTTCTAAGAAGAAAGAGGCCTGACTGGCTTCTGGTGTCTTCTAAGACTGAAGCGCTGTACAGCAGAACCATGATTTAAGAGGGTCATGTAAATAATTTTTATTTCCTTTCTTTCTTGCAAAGTTTTTGCCAAGGCTGAAGCGTTGTGCAAAGAGTATGGAGAAACCAAAGGGCCTGGAACTACTGCCAAACCTTCTGGACATCTTTTCTTTAGGAAATTAGGAAGTTTGATTAAGAACACACTAGAAAAATGCCAGAGAGAGAATGGATTTATGTAAGTCATTAATGGTTGGTACAGCACTCTGTATGAAGCGTTATTACCTCATTTGCCTTTATTTCAGGATGGGATGGTAAATTTTACTCTCCAGTTGTTATATTCCTTTAGGCCATGGCATGTAACCTACAGATAAATCTGCAATTCTGTAATTTTCTCTTGGCAGATTTGCAGTGGGTCTGTGCTGTCCCACTCTGTGTCCTGTGCCAGTTCAGCAGGGTGGGTTGGACTGACATCTGGAGAGGCTGAGCAGTTTTCTTCCCTCATTCCTCAGCCACCTGGTTACTTTTCCTTCAGCACAGGAGAAAATCTGCAGAAGTTGCTGTGTTGCTCTAATGCTCTCTTCCTGTCTCCTGGGATCTGTTAGGCAAAAGAGGACAGAGGGGGAAGTGGAGAAGACCAGGAGGTGATTCTGCTTTGCAAGCAGAGAAGTCAAAACACGGTGCTGCCTTCAGTGAAGATCGTGCTTAGGGTGCTAGAAGCTTTACCAGTCCAAGTATAGTTAATATTGTAAATAGGGCTTTCAGTTCATTAATGTCCTTCCAAAAAGGGTTTGGAAATACCAAGTTTTTATTTCAGTTGAAAATACCAAGATTAATTTGTCTTTAGGGTTCTTTTGCTCATTTATTTCTCTCCTTCCCTCCTGTTACAATTTAGTATTCCATAATAGGTTTGTTATTTCCATTTTTATGATATTTAAAGACCTGCATAATAGGGAACTGACTAAATGGAAAGGATGGCCAAGTACATCACAGTGAACTGCAAATAGGAAGAGAAATGCTATGCTCTGCTTTGGTTTAAATACCCATTGTCAGAGCTGACAACAGCAGCATACTGGAGATTTCAACACATCCATGTCCCTCTAGAACAAAACTTGGGAAGAGAAAGCAGGGTCTGTTTTGGGAGAGCTCTGTGCAGCACAGCAGGTGAGGCAGAGTGTGTCAGTGTGTGAGCTCCTGCTGGCCTGCCAAGGACACCAAGAGGGACACCCCGAGTCAGGCTCTGCCCTGCAGCCAGTCTTTGCGGGGCTGCTGTGTTGCCATCATCCACTGTGGCACATTTAAGACTGTTTAGGAGAAGAGGTGTCCTGTTCATCTTTGGGAAGTATTTTAAGTACTCATTTGTATTTTGAAGGGTTTTTTTTTTTGGACAGAAGATGCTCTTTTCATTGAAGCACTGTGAATAATGACTCTTAAGTAGGAGAAAACCCCACACACAATTAGGGAGCAAACAATAGTACTGAGAAGGAGTTGCTTTTGTTCTTGTGAACCTTGCTGGCAAAATGCATGTTAGGCAGTGCCTTAATGAAATGGAAGAGAGCAGCAGAGCTTGCCACTGGGAAAATCCAGATTGTTTTGTTTAGAATTGCAAACAAGACTTGCAGAGATGGTGCATTGTATTTTAAATACATTTCTGTATTCTGTTCCAGCTATTTCCAGAAGGTGCCAGCAGAGGCTCCCCAGCTGGAATTGAAAGCAAACTATGGCTTAGTAGAGCCTGTTCCTTTTGAGTTTCCTGCCTTGAACACACACTGGACTCCTGAAACAGTTGCAGCATTTGATCTCACCAAGAGGCCAAAGGACGACGCTGTAAGATAATCCCATGTGCTGTTCTTTCCCTCTGGCTTTATTCTGTGTATCATACAGAGTTGGTTTGGCTCTTCTGTAACATTCCCCAGCTCAGTGTAGGAAGCAGACACAAGGCTACCACCTAAGCTCATCCCTCTGTTGTGCCAGGGCAAGTCAATTAACCTCTGCCACACTGCCAGCATCTGGAAAATCAGCTCATTTTTTACTAAGTCCTGTAACGTTACAGGAGTGAATGCTAGAGAAATATTCTTGTTTAGAAAAGGATTCATTTAAGGATGCTGAAACAGAGAACAGTTGGCTTTTTCCTCTTGCTTGAGGCTTACTCAAAATTCTCAACCTTGAAAAGAGAGGGGACTATTAGATTATAACATATAAAGTTAGCTGTGCATAAATGCTGTGCAGACACAGTGGTTTGTATTTGTGGTATTTAGTTGTTGTTTGTTTTTTTTTTCTTCCTGTTTGCAGGCTAAACCAAAACCAGATGAAGAAGTAAAACCTCTGAAGGAACCAGATATAAAGCCTCAAAAAGACAGTGGATGCCAGATTTCTTGAGTGCCATAAGTGCTTTGAATTCACTTTGAAACTCCTATTCATAAGACTCTGGGGCTTTAGTTCTGATCTCCATTTTTTGATTCTTCTTTTTTCATTTAGAGAATTAATTTAATTTCCCTTTGTTAATATGTGTCTGTCTTGCTTAAGAATGTGGTGGATTTCTAGGAGGTTATTTATATCTGACTTATTTTTGGTTTTAGTGGGATATCATAGAATGAGTGGGCTTAAATGTTCCTATTGTGCCTCTAGGGAGTTTCTTTTTGTGGGTTTAGTTTTACCCACAAATAGCAAAGGAAGTATCATGATTGTAATGCTTGAGGGTTTTTCCATTACCTTATATGCTATATCATGTCCAGTTCTGCAAACAGAAGTTTGCATGAACCGTTATATTTATTCAAGTTCTGTCATTCAGGCTTGGCCCCTGTCGTGTTCCAATTCACCTAATTGTAGTGAGGGAAGAAAATCTAGGTTTGGTTTGTAACACTCCTATGGTATTTCACAGGACTTGCATAGAACTTGGGAAACCTCAAGTTCTGCATAACAGGAGCACAATTTATGTTCTGAAACTGTCTCTGTTCTTTCCTCTATAGATTAGGGGTTTTATATCAGAATTTGCAGTAAGGTACCTTAGCTCTGTCTGTCCTTTAATCCAAATCCTTTAATATCAAAGTGTATCTGAAAGTGATGCAGCAAGCAATATGGAAGAGCTTAAAAGCAAAACATCCCTGTGTCATTTGTTCAGTGTTTTTGAATCATCAAAGCTTTGTTGAGTTTGAAGGGTGCAGACAGTTCAGATCTCTTGGCACTGGAATTCCTGAAGCTGTCATGCTAAGGTAATGGCTTTGGAAGTAAGTTACTGTGTTTCCATCTGTGTAGTGTCTACAAGAAGCTGTCAGGAGAGCAGGGAGGAAAGATGAGCTGAAGAGCTGATGGCACAGCTGGGAAGCCAAGCTCTGGATTTCCTTTATGCCCTGTGTAAACAGTGCTGCTTCTCAGCTTTTGCAGTATTGCACTGAAATCAGCTTTTTCTGAAGAAAACTTGCCAGGAGCCAAGCCCAGTCAAGGCTGAGAAAGAAAGGATTTTGTAGAACTTGCTGCTTCCATTTCTGCCTGCTGTGGAAAATGTGACAGCATTCTTTAGTGCTGAGCACTGCAAAACACCCATGACAACAAAAACATCTTTCTGATTTGCTGCAAATGCAAAGGCATATGATGCATGTGTTGAAATGAGGACCTTGCAATCCCTGGGTACCAGTTGCTGCACTTGTCTTTGCCTGAGAAAGACACAGAGCAGCCTGACAGCGTTCACCCTTCCAGCAAACGTGATGGCAAATGCACTTACAGTGATGTAAACTGTAAACACATTCCTCACTCTGTACTCTTTGTTCACCTTCCACCATGCTGTAATTCAGTGCTTCTAAAATCTTTCATGGGCCTTGGAGTCACTTAGCTTAGAGAGCAGGTGTGTAACTCCTTGAAGGCTGAACAAAAGCTGCTGAGGAGGTTAATAGGGAACTCAAGACTCTTCCTGAGATACTGGACCAAATTGCAAAATTTGTTGATGCAAAAGGCAAGGAGACTTTTGATGCTGGCTGTTGTGGGTTGATCAAATGCAGACCTCCTTGCTTCCTGTGATGGATTTTTCTTTCTGTCAGTTCTGCACATAAAAATAAGTGTAAAGTGAACTGAATTTCTTTGGAAGAAATTTCTGTTCTGCAGGGGCCTAGAGGATAATGAGTATCAACAAGAATATATACCTAAAAAGGCTCCATTTCTTCTGGTGCTACACAGGGCCCTGGGGTATGTTTCATGAAGAGTTACTCAAATCTGTTCTTAACTTGATCAGCTGACTCATTAGACTTCTTGCATTGTTAAAAGACAGCTTAGGTTTTTCCAGGGTGGAGTGTGGAGTTAGTTTTCTTATATAGATTTTTAATTCTAAAAATGTATTCCAGCTGTAGTCATCAGCATTTGCTCAGCCTGCCCCCTTTAAGGATCAAGATACAGTTAACTCAGTTTCATAATTAGAATTTTTTTAGCTACTCATTGTTTTTCAGAATGCTTTGTCAACATGTACACATCTCAACTAAATTAGTTTTCTTTCTGTGTAGACCAGATCCTGTTTTCCCTCCTCCCCTCATTTTCCCTTCCATCTGCTACAAACTGTGGCACAGACATACCCTTGTTTGCTAATGCTCATGTAGGTCTTGGGCCTCATTTCCAATGCAGCTTTTACCCATAGGTGGGCTCCAGTAGAGGAATATCTTAAAATCAAATTAACACATCATGACTAAGTCATTCCCCAACATCTTGGTAGGAAAGATTATTTTATGGACTTGGAATTCTTTGGACGCTTTCTCAAACCAAGTGGTTTGTTTGAATCACTGTAAATAGTTTGGGGCATAACCAAGTGAATTGTGTCAGATGATGACATTACTTAAGCCTAGCTGTGTAACCTTTTATGCCATAGCTGCTTCGGCAAATATGATGTAGTAGTTTAAAAATAGAATAATGGAACAAACTAATTCACTTAACATGTGTTGCTTTTCAAGACAAACTTTGTTTACTTGTAGCTGAAATCCTGTGGCAAACATTGGATGGTTTTGCCAAAAAATAAGAAGCTGGAGAATGTTTAGTTTGCCAAGTAGAGAGAGCTGTGAGGCAGTGAGCAGCTTTATCTTCTGGTTTTGTTGAGTAGCAGCAGGAATTACTGTAAATAGAATATAGATTAACTGTCCAATATGCTTAAGAATGTGGGTGAATGAACTGGGAGTTTCAGTCAATCTGGAAACCCAGCAGCCGTGTTCCTTCTCTTACAGCTCCCTTTAGTAATTTTTAAGAGTGAAGTATTTTGAACAGTGACTTTTTAATAATTCTTATGCTGCAAGAGCCTGTTTTTGTGGCCTCTCTCTGGTTTTAGAGGCTCTCATGGCTAAGCCTGCAAATCTTGTTGGTGTAAATAGTCTTTAAAAATTTGTGCCCCATCTGAAGCAGGACAGAACTGCAGCTGAATAAAATACGGAGTGCTGGGCCCTCTGTTTTGTGCTTTAAGAAAAGCAGTGATTGTCTTTAACCTACTATAAACCAAACCATTAAGCTCTTTGTAGGATTTCTATTTAAATACCTTCCTTTATGTATTTAAATACACTTTCTCCATGTATTTAAATACACTTTCTCCATGTTTCGTGTTCCTGGGTTTTCAGTAGTTACTCTCCATCCAGCATGTGACACTCCTACAGCTGAGGGACTAAACCTGGCCCTTGGATGCTGATGTCTGCCTCCCACTGGATTTGGTAGAGGAGTTTTGCCTGTCAGCCTAGGGATGGCCTGTGCTCACTTGGATGTTCAGCATGGATCCCTGGTGTGTCTGTAACGATGATAGTCGTTTGTACAACAAGCAGGAAAGTGGATCCCTGTGTCTGTGTAGAATAGAGACTACTTTGCACTTTAGAATTTTCTTGTCTTGCAAATTTGGTACAATACAATATGCTTGTAAATACTCCTTCCTGTCATTTTGTTGCACTGATTTCAGTACTGTGCTATGGGTAAGGTTTTAATGGGAAACATTACTAAAATGTAATTTTTAATTGTCTGTGTATAAAACAAACTCATGAAGCATATCTCTGCCTTTAGTATTGGGGGACACGAGAGGAAGCAGTAAGTAGTTCATCTGTCTTCCATGGGAATTCCAAGAAGTGAAGACTTTCTTCCTGTTGGCTGTGGGGTGAAACATTTCATCCCATCCCTGTGTGTGGTATCCAAACTGAAGTCTCAGCATTAACATAAATCCTGTTCATTCCTATTAATTATCCCTAAAAAGACCCTGTCTCTAAAGATGACTCTTAAATTACCATAGTAGCATAAGCTGGGGTTTTTTTCCTTTTTCTGTGTTTTTTTTTCCTCTCACTGTCCCAGCTGAGTGAAGAACAAAGCACAGTGATAAGACAGGCATGGAAAAGCCCCTGCAGTGTGTACCTGTCTCCAGGCTGTGAGTGCAGTGGAAAGACCTTTCCACAGTGACCACTGGTTTCACTCAGACCTTTCCCTGCTGGTGATGCTCTCAAATTCAGCAAAGGTCCCATGGCAACCCAGGGAACCCTTGATTAGCTTTTTATGTAGGAAGGCCTCCCTCCTTTGGTGTTGGTGCCTTCATGGGTTACAAGCTTCCTCAAGCCATCCTGTACTCTGAGTAATCCCACTTCAGTGGAATCAGCTCTGAGCTCACTGACCAAGCAGCCTTACTTTGTGAAGACAGTCACCATGCAATCTTAAACTTCATAGCTGGGAAATTTGTATATAGCCACAAATTTCAGAATACCATTTAAAATAAACGATCTTCAAGTATCATGTTTTATTTCATTATTTAAAATTTTACATACAGTACCAAGAAAAAGGCTCTGTCTTGAATTTTACTTTCTGCAGTTGAAGGCAACTTTATTAATTATGGAGAATGCTTAATCCTTGCTTAAAAGAGGCTTAAATAAGGAAGATACATGAATTGGGTGCCTCTGGAAGTAGTAGCTACAATGAAGCATGTCAAGTCCTGGGGCAGGAGGAGAGGAGATAGGCTTCCCAAATTCCTATTTAGAAAAGAAGAAAGTAATTAGGCAGAATTTCATATGGCTGTACAAAATCCCCGTACTTGGCAAGGTCTGTGACATGTGGGACACTCTATATACTATGTGAAGGGGGTTATTTGGGAATAACTTCAGTCCTCCGTATCAGAACCAGACATGCATCTGCTGGTGTCTCCAGGAGTCCCATCTGTTTCTCAGAGTCATGTGGTGGCCTTTAATAATTTTGCTTCATGCCTGCAATCTTTCTGTCTGGCTTCCCCAAAGAAAGAAGGACTCATTTGCAATGTCCATATTGATGGCCCCTGGATGTAAGGCTGCCCTTGCTTTGTTGAGTTGCTGTCAAATCTGAGGGTCAGGAGCCTTGTCCTCTGTGACACCTGGACTCTCCTCTGCTGCCCGTGCTTCCCCAGTTTCTGCCAGCACAGTGGGGTCAATACCTTCTCCCCAGACATCGTCAAAAACTGCGCAACAGCACCACCAGAGCCCTCTCGAATGGATAAAAAAATCCCCACGGGACTCTGCTGGAGTGACGGCCACCAAGGGGCAGCAGAGCTCCTGTTTTCCTGCAGTTCTCCCACACAGCTGCGCAGTGCGGACGGTGTGCCCCCGGGAGCAACACCGCAGCTTTGAAATGGGGAGAGGTGTCACAAGTTACACCTTCTACATCATTTTACATAGAACATCTCTGTAATTACTGACGGGGGGCATCCAGGAGCCCGTGCCTGCTCTGTGACCGGGAGAACAGCTACCCCCCTCCATCGAGGACACTGGCAAGGCCATGGAGCAGGAGCACTGACAAACACAATCTCTTGCCCTATGTCCCAGCAGCTGCTCTGTCCCAGGGCCTGGCAGCCTCTCCAGGGCAGCTGCCCTTTGGGAAGAAAGCAGTGTGATGCTGTGTACATCTCTCTGGGGTGGTGGGCTGGGTTTCTGTGGCAAGGATTTGAAGTAGGAAGGCTGCAGGGGCAGCTTCTGTGAGCAGCAGCTGCCCTCATGTTGACCAGAGCCCATTCCAGCCAGCCCCAAGACAGACCCACTGCTCCCAAAGCTGTGTCCATCAGCCCCCGGCTCACGGCTGTGGGGAAAAGGCCGTGAGGTGGACAGTGAGGCCTTGGGCAGCTGGAGATGTGAACCAAGGGTTTCTCTCCTCTACACGCTTCCCTGCCAGGGTGCCCCAGCGGGCTGGGAGTGCACAGGAGGCTGTGAGGGGGCACAGCAGGGCAATGACCCCCAATGACCAGAGGGTACAGAACTGTTTGGTGCAACTTCACAGATTAACTTGGTTTTATGCTCAAAATTAAAGCTTTCTTTTTGTTTCTGTAGTTCCCAATGTCCTTGGAGTCTGTATCTCTGATTTGGGAAAGTTTGAATTGCAACCACTTAATTCCTTAGCAAGTTAAAGTTTTTTCTTTCCTTTTAAATTTTAATATGATTAAGGATGCATTAACAGGAATGCAGTCACTATTCAAGCGACAAATCTGGCACTTGCCTATTTTTTCTCCTTCTTTTAATACTTACTGGTATTGTCTGAAGGGATTATCACCAGGATTTAAAACCCTTGATGAATTGTAAGATTAGCTGTTTTCTTTTGTTAAAATGATATAAACTCTATCCAGACTACACTGCATAGTATCAGCCTGTCCGCTTTTTCCAAAGGGTACATTTTACAGTACCCACAAATGAGCTTTTGCATGCCCAGGTGCAGCCTTTGTGGATGAAAACAGTAGTGAACCACAGTTATCACACAGGTAGACAGCAATCAGTGTGTGGTATGTTAGGTATGGTATGAAGTTTGTGCAAACTTCACAGTTAGACCAGTGTGGTAGAAAGCACATGCAGAAAAATCAGAATAGGATGATTCTAATCAAGGGTGGACCAAGAAAGATCAAGTAGTTCTTGACAAGTTTGTTACATTTGTTATAAAAGTCGTGACACAGATCTCTTAATCAAGATCTAAGCTTTATTATTCTGCAGATTAGATAGATTATAGAGATCTCGAATATAAAATACTAAAAGAAAATAAAAAAAAAATAAAGAAGTAAAATAACACAATTTGGCCGAATCGAAATGAAACCGACAAGGGTTCCTGCCACAGCAGAGTTTCAAGTCCGATCGAACTGGGAGGCAGATATCAGGCCAGCCCGCGCTGGGTCCGTGATCATCCGCTCTCCGACATGCTGCTCCCGAGGTCCAGTTCTTATACAGTTTATTTTTCCTCGGGCCAGGATTTTCCCTGGAAATGGTCTTCTCATTCAGTTTCTGATGGTGTTCCTGCCGAATCTGAATGGAGTTCCGAGGATTAGCTCAGCCTGCTTTCAGTTGCAGAGAGGGTCCCTGTCCCCAGACATCCCGATGTAAGTTTTGGGGTCTCTTCTTGAATGGAAGCAGTTTCGGCTGTCGGGTCCGGGGATGGGCCCATTCTCCTCTGAAAGCCCAGGTGTAATCTTGGTTGTTGAGCGCTGTGGGGGCTGAGCTGGCATGTTCTTTTCACTTGTAGATGTTGCCCCGCATTCCTCCACGATCGCCTCCTGCCTCTTGTCTGTGATTTCTGACAACTTTTAGAGTTTAATTTCTCACCCCCCCCAATCAATATGTATCATTTTTATAACAATATGTAAACAAAAAATGAAAACTGCTGTAAGATTTAATGGCAGCTTAAAAAACTGTACAAGAGAGATTATTGCACCACACAAGAGACTCCAATGAAGGTCCATTACAATGACTAAAGGATTGGGGCATCACTTACATAAGGGAAATTTGTGAGAAATGGAACTGTTTCACATAGTGAAGAGAAAGTTTAGGGGATATCTCATAAATATGTACAAGTCCCTGAAGGGCAGGTGTAATGAAGATGGAACCAGGCTCTTTCCAGTGATGTCCAGTGATGGACAAGAGTTGATGGACACAATCTGAAACAGCATGTTCCTTATGAACACAAGGAAAAATGTTTTTACTGTGAGGGTGACTGAGACAGGCATAATATGCTCAGCAAAATTGTGGATGGAGCCTCTATCCTTAGAGATACATGAAAGCCATCTGGACATGGTCTTGAGCTGGCTGCAGGTGACCCTGCTGAAGCAGAGGGATCTCTCTCAATTTCAACCGTTCTTTAGTTCTCTGGTTGTGTGATACAGGTTAATGCACATAAAATCAGGAACATCAGTGGCCATAAAGCATTTTTAACTCTTAGTATATTGTGATAGGTTGACCTTTTTGGATTCCAAGTGTCCACAAAGCAGCTGTATCACTCCCCTCCTCAACAAGAACAGGGGGAGAAGACATAACAAAAAAGCTTGTGGATTGTGATTAGGATGGGGAGCTCACTTACTAATCACAATCACAGACAAAATAAACTCGACATGTGGAAATTAGTTTAATTTATTTCTAATTAAACAGAGCAGGATAATGAGAAACAGGAAAAAAGCTAAAAACATCTTTCACACACCCCTCCCTTCTTCCCAGACTCAACTTCACTCCCCACTTCTTCCCCTCCTCTCCCCAAGCAGGGAGAACAGAGGAAGAAGTGGAGAGTTCCCCAGGGGAACAGGGAATGGTGGTTACAGTCTGTTCCTTTACAGATTGTCTCTGCTGCTTCTTCCCTTTCACACTCTTCCCTTGCTCTATTATGGTGTGCCTCCCATGGAATATCCCTTCACCAACTTCTCCAGTGTGGGTCCTTAACAAAACTTGCTCCATTGTTGCTCCTTTCCATGGGGTCCAGTTCCTCAGGAACAGATTTCTCCATCTTTGCTCCCCTGCAGGACCACATTTCCTTACAGAAAACAGGTTTCTGTGTGGGCTCTTCTCCATGGGGTCCCAGAGACTCTTGCTACAGTGCAGGTTCTTCACAGGCCACAGTTCCTTCAAGGCTTTATCTAACTGCTCCAGTGTGGGACCCTTCACAGGCTGCAGGTGAATTTCTACTGGGTCTACAGTTTTTTCTCCTTTTTCCAACTTGTCTGATGCTTTACACATCTGCTAAGAGCTGATTTACTTGCTGATGTTTGCATAGGCAACAATGGAAAAAGACTTCCGGCAGAAAAATGAAAAGGAAAGAAGATATGGGAAAGAGGCTGATCTGAGATGCTGTAGAAGGAAACACAAATTTTGTGTTTGCTTTGGGATAAACCTGTTGTTGATGTCCAAGACTATTGAAAAAGGATTAAAGATGTAATCTCAGGGACATCTAGAAGAGCCTAGAAATATTCCACCAATAATAATTTGGTGCAAACAAAAAATTTATCTTCCTAGAGAGAAAGCTAGTTAAAATTTGAAATAACATGTCAGGATGGATTGATTTGAAATATATTGTATAATTAGAAAGGACTTTGAACCAACTTTTGGAATCAATTTTTGAATCCCTTTGTGCAATGCACATGGCTAGGAAAGCTGACTGAAAAATTTTTGAATTCAATTGTGTCTTGTCTTGCCTTTTGAACTCAGTCACCCTAATAATACATGCAGCTGTCTCCAAAATTTGTGGTTAAGCAATGCCATTTTAGGGCTTCAGCTGGTCAAATGCAGCTATTGGAGGATCTTTGCTGTATAATTTAGCTTTGATTACGTGGAGTGTTTTTTGTTTTCCATCTTCTGTAAAAGTGAATGTATGATGCATTTGCAAACACACTATTGAAAAGGTGACTCTAGAAGGTGCCTTCCTTCAGATTTCTAGCACATGTATCCTGCTTACTAAAATTGAATTCAAAAGAGCACTGAGATCAAAAGAAGATGTAAAAAACCACTAGCATGCACCATATCCACACTTTCTCAGACTCAGAATTTCTAAAAGTCTTCTCAGTTACCTTGCTAACATTGCTCAGTTACATTACTGATTATATCACATACTGAAAAGGTAGACAGAAGAAATGGGTAAATTAACTTCTATCTTCATGTAGAATTAATATAAGATCTCCTTCTTGGCAAAGTTCTTTCCACAAAAGCAACTAGGAAATAACTCATTAGGGTAATTTATGTCAGAGCACAACCAGTTCATTTGTGACTTTAAAATTTCACCAAGTTAGTCCCTGATGTGGCCAGTTCCATCACATCAACAGGATTGATGGGGCAAGTCAAGGACAGTACTCATTTACCTAGGAAGCATAATTTGAAATAGAAAAGTAGACAATTTATCTGCCATCAAAAATCTACATCATCCATCAACTGCATATTTCCTTAGGGAGTCTAAGATCTTGGTGTCCTGCTATGGATGTATATGTTTATTTTTTACCTTTTTAGAGTTCTCTCAATTTGCTTGTGTGTAAATACAGAAGTGTTGAAAGTTCAGCTGGTACCATTACATTCTCTGGTATTAACTTTGTTCCTATGTTTGGATCTGCTGGCACAGACTGAATGACTTATCCAGGATTGTATTAACAAGAGATTTAATTTCCATCTGAAAGTATATTTATACTAGTACTTAATACATTTTAGAATATTTTCCCCTCATCTTTTTAGAAGAAATGTTTATTTTCCTGCCTGTGTAACTCAAAATCTAATGTGAGGAAATACCAAAGAGTTCCCTAAATTTGCACGAGAAGGTTGGGATTCATATCTTCTAACTTTAGCTAGAAGGTGATTAATGCCACTCTAAAACAGAGTGCCTGTGAAAGGGGATTTTTTTCCCCTGCATCTAAAGCCTAGAAAACTTGCTTGACTATACAACTAAGTTTTAAATGCCTAAAGCTTGATAAGATTAATCTTTTGAAGGTTGTGTCCTAGTCCCTGTATTGCCTTGTTATCCATCCCTGCTTGCTGGTTGCTGCCAGTAGGGCATAAATCTCTTGATATTTTTACTCTGTTTATATATATTATCTTAGAATTTTTGCCTTTGTCTTCATTATCAAAGTATTACTTTAAAATAAGAGTTCTTGATATAGGGGAATAATTATCCAGGATTCATATATCTTCTCTATCTGTGAGGTGTGTTCTTCTAGGAGAGGATTTAATCTTTAAAGAAAGAACTTA
Source organism: Cyanoderma ruficeps (assembly GCA_008694505.1). Taxonomy (NCBI): domain Eukaryota; kingdom Metazoa; phylum Chordata; class Aves; order Passeriformes; family Timaliidae; genus Cyanoderma; species Cyanoderma ruficeps. The sequence continues at coordinate 5,761,758 of VZDJ01007749.1, read as the reverse complement.
GTAACATTCATAAGACTATCCTATTCTTGTTGATGTTAATTACTTCTGCAATTTTCAAAAGCAAAAAAAGGATATTTGCATATGTAATACATATGCTTAACATTTGTTGGATTTTTTATTCAATTTAAAAGATTTGAAAATGTGGGTTATAGGTGCCATTCATGTTGATGTTAGTCAGGTAAAATAAGTAATACTTCACAATCGAAAAAGAGAAGCAGAACCTTCAGGTTTAGTCACATGCTATTTAACATGAAATCTATTCTATGTTTTGGGGTAATGGTTCATTCTTGTCCTTAAACCCGCATCCCAAATTTCTTTTATCAATCCTGTCTTCAAAAAAAAAAAAAAAAAGAAGACCAGATAAAGTATGTATTAGTAAATTTCATCTCGCTCTCGGGGAAAGCAATACAGCAAATTGACCTGAGAGCAATTTCTAAATATTTTAAACAGAAGAAAGTGATTTGGAGTAGTTATCACCAATTTACAAAGGTAGTGCTTGACCAACCTGGAGGTTTGCTGTAAAAAAATGACTAATTTGGTCAAAGAGGAAGGAGTAGGAGAGAGCTTTTATCTTGACATCAGAGAGGGTTTTGATACCCCTTTCTGCAACACCCTCATCATGGACAAAGTGAGGAAGTACAAGCTAGAGTAATGTACAGTCAGATGGACTGAAAACTGGCTGAGTTGCCATTCTGACAGTGTTGTGGTCAGGAGCACAAAGCCCAGGCGGAGGCAAGAGACTAGCAGTGTGTTGTTACTGGCTCTAGCCATGTTTGACATCTTAGTTACCTTTCTCCTCAATTGGCACACAGAACAGCCAGAAAAGCTTTTCAGATGATACAACTGGGATGAGTGGCTGAGAGACCAGATTGTTGTGCTGGTTCAGAGGGACCCTAACAGGCTGGAGAACTGGGCTGGCCTGAGTCTTGTGAAGCAGAATAAAATCCTGCACCTGCAGAGGGGTTGGACTAGACAATCTTCAGACCACCTTTCCAGCCTCTAAAATTCTGTGATTCTGTGATTCTTTTAGGCTATTTTCTGAGTGGAGTATTTGCCAAAGCACATAAGCATGGGCAGGATTTAAAAAAAAAATATACATTTTTCAGTTTTTANTTTCTGATGGTGTTCCTGCCGAATCTGAATGGAGTTCCGAGGATTAGCTCAGCCTGCTTTCAGTTGCAGAGAGGGTCCCTGTCCCCAGACATCCCGATGTAAGTTTTGGGGTCTCTTCTTGAATGGAAGCAGTTTCGGCTGTCGGGTCCGGGGATGGGCCCATTCTCCTCTGAAAGCCCAGGTGTAATCTTGGTTGTTGAGCGCTGTGGGGGCTGAGCTGGCATGTTCTTTTCACTTGTAGATGTTGCCCCGCATTCCTCCACGATCGCCTCCTGCCTCTTGTCTGTGATTTCTGACAACTTTTAGAGTTTAATTTCTCACCCCCCCCAATCAATATGTATCATTTTTATAACACATTTGAGCCATGTATCACTCCATGTAGTCAGCCTGACTAAGGACTTTCTTGTTCTTGTATTTCCAACTGCAGAAACTTTTAAGTATTAATGAATAAACCAGTAAAAGAATCCACATAAAGCTTAAAATCAGATTACATGAATTCTTGTGAAAAGTACTGTAATACATGGCAGATCCTTAGGAATATAAGAGGAAATTAGTGAACAGAGAAAGGGGAAAACGTTTAACTCAAAGCCACACATTAAAATTCAAACCATTTGCTTTTGGCAACACAGCTTTAAAAACCCCCATGCTGTAACTATTAATGGAAAAGCCTTTCTACTGGCAAGGCAGATACAAAATCTCCCTGCGGCTTCTGCAATATCTTCTGTCTCCAGCTGAAAGAAGAATTCTCCTTGGTAAGAAAGCACCTTCTAGAGAGAGTTTCAGGTAAATAAATATGACAGAGTTAGTGAGTGACATGTCTGAAATGATCCACCAAGGACTGTCACTGAGTTTCACCTCTTCCCCTCCATCAGCTCAGAGAATGTCCTGACCAGCTGCACATGGGCAGCACAGCCTGTGGAGGTAACCAGGGGCATGCACCTACTGCAGGAATTCCATGACAGAAATAATTGTGTGCCCCTATGCTCATTCAGTTGTAGGGAGTTGTAATTTACAATTTACAGGCTTGGCTCTTTCTACCCAATGGATGCACTTTGCCTGTCTTTAATATCATCTGGGGATAACCACAACTGAAATAATATTTAAGTAAAAGACAGGTGCTTTAAAAACAAACAAACATTGCATTTTTGGCCATGGAGGTACTGATATTCCATAGCTACAGCAATAAGCTTCAGACAGCTCCTCACTGCCACACAGAGTTGGGATGTATGTGCAGGCAGGTTTCAAGATAAAATACTGCATTTGATTGAAACCTGCAGTTTTACATGGTGCTATAGGAGGAAACCTTCCCTAGGATTTCACGTCCAGCTTTTCTTTTGGATGAGGTAAATAATTCATAGTCAGAGTGGAGAACAACTGATTTTGCAAATTGTTACTACATAAATACTAATAAAATGTGGTAAATTTAACAGACTCTCAAATGCCAATGAAAAGCTGTTTTGAACTCAGTGCTGGGTATGCACAGAACTGCTGAGAGACCTGGCCTGAAAAAGCTCCCCCTGTATGTTGCAAAAACCAGCTTCAGCCACATCACATCTGATTTTAATGCAAATGAGTTGGTATAGATAAAGCAAATCTTTTTATTTTCTCTTCCCTCACAATTTTCTTTTTCTCATTTACAGTTGATCCAGAACTCAGATCTAGAAGAACATGAAAAATTTACCACTGAATGGAAAAAAAATGGTTTAAATGGAACATTTGATTCTTCCTGGCCTGATTACAGGAATACAAATAAGAAATGATTCCGTGGAAATCAGTGTGGCTGTAGGAAAGTAATCTCAGTATAACCATGAAATCTATCACCTTGCTAGATACAAGATTGCACATAAATAAATGTTGTCTATTCCACTCATTTCCACTTGCCATGAACAACATTGGAATGTGAAGTTAAACTCAGTATATTCTAACCTTGCATTGCAAAAAAGGCTTTCCTGGGGCTCCTGGACACTCCACTGTCACAGGCACCTGCCCAAGTGTGTGTTGGGAGAACAGAAAGGCACAAGATTTCCCAGCAGGATGGTGCCCAGGAAGAGGCAGGGATGCCATTCCTCAGCAACAGCCATGACAAAAAACTGGACATGGTGTGGAGAGAAAGCTAATGAGGACAACCACACTGGCTGTGCAAAGAAGAGCATTTGAGGGTCCTTGGACATAGTACAAAGCCATTCCCTCCAGGGGAAAAACAACCAACCCAGCAGCTTTTATGATCTTATGTCAGGCAACCTCTTCCATATGAAACAGAAAATAGTCGAGCCTTTATGTGCATCTTTGCAATAGGCAACATCCCAAATTCAGCCTGATCCAAAAATTAGGTGAGGGTTTTTTGATGGGTCCACATGACACTATACAGGATTAACTTTGTCTAACCATAAAGGTCCTTTGGGAATATAGATAATACAAGACTTCCCAAAACCTGAATTCTAAACCTTTTTCCTGTCACCAGTTCTCTGAAAGTCCCTAAAATGTGTGGCTCTGTTGCAACACTCCTGGTTCTATTAGTGATGTTTGCTGTTGGCATAATGTAAGGTAACTCCAATTATTCTTTATTAATTCCTGCCAGTAAGAAAATAACCTGCCCTGCTTTGTTATGCTGCAAGACTGGTGCTGCAACAATGGTGCTGTATGGGACATTCAGCTCATCCAAGGTGAGTCCAAGGACCTCTTGAGGAAAAATAGTGCATTTGATTGAAACCTGCACTGGGGCTTCTGGGTGAAATTTTTAAACTAAGGATGAGTGAAATGTGTGGTGGAGTTTTTCCAGCAATAAAATTCTACAGAAAATATGGGATTTTTTTAAAAATGTGAAGATAACAGATTATGGACTTCATAATTTTAAATTCAGCTTTCATTGCCTATCAATGAAGGTGTCCCAGAAGTTGTTGAAACTTGAAACTGCCTGAATCTGTATTTGAAGTTCTTGTTAGCCAGTTTAACTTTAGAGAGGAATCACACATGGGCTCTTGCAATTTAGGTGCAACACAACTTCCCTGAAAGCCTGAAGTGTCACCTTGTGCCAGTTGGTGCTTTAAAGTGAACGTCTGCTTTAGAAAAGCAATGTCTAAAACTGGTAGTGTAGTTTTCCAACTTCTAGGTGTGATACAACTGAATTTTAAAACAGGACCTCAGCTCTGGCAGCATATTCTGTGGTCTTTCCCTTGAGCTTGTTTCTTGTTCATCAAATTCTATTCTTATTTCTCTTTAACAAGACTTAAATTTGAACCTTTGATACATAAACCTATTTAAAAGCAGGCTTGCTTAATGGAGGGAGTAACTTGAGAGGAAAAAGGTGGCACAGGAGTTGGGACTCTTGAAGCATGAGCTAGAGGTGATTATAGCTCACCCTCCCTGCTCTAACACAACTTCTTGTAGCTCTTTGCTGCTAAAGCAAAACTGGTTCATTTCCAAAATGTGACAGCAGATTTGCTGATGGTGTTTCCACACTGTTGCTTTTCAAGATTTATTTTAACTGTGTTTTGTGGCTTCTGATACTGCAAATGTCTTGTCACTATTCACCACGTAAGCTACAGCCATAAATCAGCCTTACGTGATGGAGTCTCAGTGCAAGGTAAGTGGAAGCACTGGGACAATTATCATTTTTTAACTATTCCTAAGAGAAGACAGCTACATTAGTTGCCTTTTATCTAGTGAATGTTTTACTGGTTTATCTTCAGGAACATGGAGATAGTGGAGAAAGCCTGAAGGGAAATGACATGGACTTTTTTGAATGACAAAAGACACTTTGGGGTATGAAGGGTTGAAGATCAATAAAGAATACAATGGGTTTCTCACAGTGTGCTTTTGCAAATATTAATGAAGTTTCAGAAGGTGACCCAAAAAGTGTCTAAATAGCTAAACACTGATTGTTGCTGTTCCAATGTATCTCAGATTAAAATAACTTAATAGGCTTGGAGTGAATTCTTACCCACTTGCGGCACAACACATCCCCTCCCTTTGTCCAGCCAGCAAGATTTAATGTGCAGTAGAGAAAAAACCACGACCATGGAAGAGAAGAGGGAGTTTTGTGAGGAAGAACATGACCTCTACTGCTTTTTTTAAGCTGAAGGGATTGCTGGAGCTTGCCATCTGAATCCCATTAACTGGAGCTCGTATTTTCTGATGCATGGGTCTTGGAGCTGTCATTAGCTGATGACTTCTAAACATGGAAAACTTCCTGCTTGGGCCATTATAAAGGAATTCAATATCCTGATGTCCCTAAACCAGCTTGCAGAATCCTCTTTTGGTCTGGGCAAATGCAGATTTTTATTTTTTTTCCTCACTCATCAAAGTGACCAAGTGAAAACAAAAAGAACTTTGGCTGACTGGAAACATGTAAAATTTACCTATATTCAGCAAAGCAAGTAGTTGAACATTAACAATAGCAATTTTTTTTTAATTCTTGCTCTCCAGATTCCATATTTTTGTTGCAGATTGAAGTGTTGTCAGTATTCCTAGAGAAGGTAGCTTTGCTTTATAGATCAACTAATTTAATAAAAGAAGGATACACTTATCCTAGATGATATGCTGCTGCAGTAATCTCCCATGAGATACTGAATATTGTCCGAAGCTACTCTCGGTTGCTCGGTTGCACGCTTTTGGTTGCTGGTATGCCTGAAGAAAGGGAGGGGAACCACTGGAAGAGTGGATTGTGTAAAGTACTATGCAAGACAAGTTTTCTGGACATGCTTTTGAAGGGGTATTTAAATTATACTTTTCCCTGAGATTTTCATGGTAAATGAGAAAAAGCATGTCCAAAGTTTGGGTATACATGGGCCTGTGTAGTTTCTGGCTAGCTAAACAGAATAAACAAAATTTCCTAGCTGCTGGGCTCTCCGTTGAAAATGCAAATCAATATTAATGCTTTTGCCTCCTCTACCTTTTCCCTTTTCCCTTTTTCCTCATTTTCCTTTAAAAAAAGTCAGTCTGAGTGTAATGGTTGAGAGCATGGGGATATTTACAAGGGTAACATATCCTCCCAAAAGCTGTTTTCTCTCTCAACTAGAGAAAACCAAGACAGAAATACAGTCACTGAAAGCAGACATTTCATTCATCCACGTGCAAATCACTGCCACAAGTCATGCTTGAGTCTCACAGGAAAGATTGGAAGTGACACAGCCTCCAAGGCAAAACTGGGAGCTCAGTCTTTTTCTGCATAACATGTGCTGTGAGTGATTGGAAGTTGTGAATTTTTCATATCTCTCTCTCACCAACCAGCTGCTGAGTGTCTCATTTCCTTGGCGTTCCTGGTTTTTCCTAATTTCAGAACTGGAGAGTTGAAGTTGTCACTTTTCAGCTCCTGCTGTATAAACCAGTGTTCAGACTCAATAAGTGGTCCAGCTAAGCTAGCACACTCCACAGGCCTGTCTGCACTGCTGGATGAAATACTGAAACTGAAATTATTTCCATTACACAGAACCGCTGTCTTATGATAATTCCCTTGCATATTAAATCCCAGGATTTGAGAAAGTAATTCTGTGGTCAAAGCAGTGAAATTTATTCCCATTAGTTGTTCTCTGTGTTTTGTTTTGGTTTTGTCGGTTTTGTTTTTTGCTTTTTGTTTTTAATTTGACTTCTCTTTAGAATCTTATGCCCACTGGAGAGAGAACTTTTACAGCTATACTGTTCCTTTTTCATGTTCTAAAAGGACATCTTTCAGTGAGGGCTCTGATTTTTTTGTTTCAGCTAAGGCCACTAGCACTGTCTAGGGGAGACTACTGTCCTGACTGTACACGATAAACTTTGGGGGGGAACAGCTATTTCCCTCATTAGTTCTGACATTTCACTGCAAGGCAGGAAATGCCCAAACTGCCCACACTTGCTGGCAGAGCTGTACTTGTCTTTCTCCTGATTTCATAAGTAAGCAAAGCAGAACAGAGGAGGCCTGTGGTCAGCCATTTCTGTCTGGGTCATAGCCATAGGAGGCTCCATTTCCACCCCATCCAAGCTTTTGGCAGACTTGGTCAGTTTTCTGCAGCTTAAGGATTAACAGGTTGTCTCTGGCTACTGCTGTTTTCTAGTTGTTGACAAAAAAGAAAGAAAAAGAAATTCTGAATCCCAGGCTATGTCCTTGTTAACTATTTAAAATGCTTTTCCTGGAGAATACCCAGTGCTCTTTCATCAAACCTGCCATGAGGGGCTCTACCATGGCATTCCAACAAGCCTGCACTAAATGCTTTGACAAAAAACATGCACGCTCTGAAATGAAATCTTATTTACTGTGGTGTTATTAAAGTGCTAAACAAACAGACAAACTCAGAAGGGCTGCTAGGATGTGGGCGGGTGAATAAATAAGCTTTGATAGTGATGTCAGTCAATGCTAATTTCTATCCTTTGAAGGAAGTGTGATAAACACAGCTGTCAGAATTGTGATCTGAAATTGCTCTAATTAAATTAGATTTTTACTAGAATGAAAGCAGCTGAGCACCTTGTTTTGTTTCCTCTTTAGCTGGACTAGTTCAGAGAATAGTGACTTTCCAGTTCTTTCATGGCCAATATGAAAGGTAGTATTTGTTACATATGAACAAGGATCTGAATAGGCACAAGGCTATTGTATAGAACTCTGTATTCATATTCCTTTTGTTGTATTTGCTACCCACAATTTGCATCTTAATTTAGAATCTGAGGTCTTCAAGGGGGAATCATCTGTACTGGCCATTAAGTGCTTTCTTTGCAGTAATATGGGGAGATGATGTAACTCCCTCATGAGCATCTCTCAAGTTTATATGTAACAGTAAAAGACAGCCAAGGGTGTTTCAAGGTTACAAACTATTTCACTGCTGATCAGAATAATAACTAGCCATCACTGTAAAGAAAGGCATGAAGGGATAAAAGATAACAACCTGAAGTCAGATGATCTCTGGACAACCCTTCATTTTTTGTCTCTTCCTTGTTTCAAAAATCACCTTGTTCCTTTCTCTAGATGGATGGAAAGACCTGTTACTTCAAGCCTTGCAGATTTACTTTGCAAATGAAATTGTGATTGGGCTCAGATCTGGGAGGCTACTCCTTTTCAGTAGAGCTGAAAATGAAGTAAGGTGATAAATTATTTCAGCACTTTTTAAAATGAGACCACTATTTTCCAAAGCAATCTAATTAATTACAGAGAATGGCATAGCCAAAAGTAAATAACTGATATATATACATGTGTATGATTTGTGAGTGCTATTGATTTTCATTTAATTAACTTAAAAGAGATCTGTGTCAAAATTTAGTGCCACAAAATAAAAATATTAATTTATATATGGGTAGATTTACATAGAGAAATATTGTCTTAATATACTTTCTATCGGTGCCATCTATCAATTTCCAAAATGCATTAATTATAGCAAATCGATCTGATGAGGAGAAATTCAATTAATTACACCATCTCTTCCATGCGTGGGCACTAGATGGCACTGAAAGACAGGAGCTGGGATGGGGAAAACAGGTATTTTACATTTTTTGAGGTTAGTGTACTTCAGTGGAGGATCACTGCAGTAATCTATCTGTAATCTACTCTGTGGTGGGGGGAAAGAAAGAAAAGAGTCACAGGAATTACAGAAGCTTTATTGCTTTATAGCTGTTTCTTGAGTCTATGGAAGAAATTGGTACGATTAGAGACCAAGGGGCAGGACATGATATTAAGTGGCCAGGGCTGACAACCAAGTCTCTTTGCAGATGGGGGAAATGCAACTTTCCTTCTCTCACTTGCTCGTGTTTCTTCACAGAAAAATCTCCTCCAGAATTCGTATGCTGCCTTCCTGCCACTACAGTGCTCCTTGAGTGCAGTTCTAGCCCCAAACCTGACTGTGTTAAAAACATCAACTTGCACAGCATTTCACACTCTGGTTCTGCCCCATCTGAGCAAAGGCAAACCCTTGGGCTGATGAAGGAGACACAGCAATGGCATTCAGGAGGATGCCTGGGTCAGAACTGCAGATTACAACCAGCCCTCAATAGAAACCACTCCAAATGAACCCCAGAGGGAGAATTAGCAGGGAAGGAGAGGGTGGGAGTCCGACTCAGGCTGCAGACTCTGGCTCTCGAACCATCAGCAGCCTGACGCGGGTGTTTCACAGGCTTCAGAAGGGTTTTTAGGGAGCCGACTACCCTCAGGACAGGATGAAAGTGAAACAGCTCATCACGTGCAAGGGATCACTGCAGATTATCCCATGTGTTACTACGGTTTTAAAAATTACAAAGACATACTGTTATTCCAACTGCAAAAGGAATCGCTCAAAGGTTAGGAAACTCCACGTCTGTATTTCAGCCCGTTCTGTGCACTAAATAAGAAAGACGCCTTTTGGGACAGAAAAGTACGCAATCATGTAATTAAGAACTGAGGCCTATGCACAAATTGGCACAATTATGTCTGGAGCAAGCTTTTCCTAAGAATTCAGCACTGGGTTTATCTGTATAGATAATGTTGTTTTCTATGTGCAATTTCATTTGCAATACCAACATGTTTTTAGAGAAGAAGGATGGTCCATCGCCCGGACTCTGATCTGTGCCACTGCCTAGGATGAAACTGTCTGGGGGGCACTGTGGCCTTCGCGCTGTAATCTCCTCAGACTAAAGGGGAATCCTTTCAACCCCAGACCCAACTTTCCCACTGTTTCGATAGGTTTTTTAAAGTGTGTCTATTAGACTGTGTTACTTGAGGAATCTTGGACACGCTCCGCTCATCGCAGCCACTCCCCGGGAGCCGGGCGGGGCGCGACGGGCGAGGCGAGCCCTCAGGCGAGCCCCACGCCACGCTCAAGATGGCGCCCGCGGGGAGCCGGGCCGGGAGCCGCGCTCAAGATGGCGGCGCCGGCCGCCCCGCCTTCCCCCGCCCCGCCGGCGGTGACTTCCGGAGGGAGCGGGAGAGGGCGTCCGTCCCATGGTAACTGCGCCACGGTGGGGACGCCGCGGCCGCCTTTCGTTTCCTGCCGCCGCCCGGCCCGCGACGACGGGCAGCCGCCGCCTCCGGGGCCGCGCCGCCGGCAGCCGCCAGGTCGCGAGGTGAGAGGAGCCCGCCGGGGCGGGCGGGCCCCGCGGGGCGGTCTCTCCGCGCCGCCGAGGTACCAGGTCGGGCCGGCGGCGCCGGGGAGGAGGCGGCGGCGACCGCCCCGCGCTCGTGTAGCGGGGGAGGAGCCCCCGGTCCGGGGGCAGCGCCCCGGGGAGCCGCGGGACAGCGGCGGCCCCGCCGCGGGGAGAGCCCTGCTGGGGGCGGAGGTGCCCTTGTGTGGGCTGAGCCGTACCTTAAAATACCTTGTAAAAAATTAATTAATTCTTCACCTTCAGTTCTGAATCTTTTGTGTGTATTTTTCTGGGACCTGGGGCTTTTTTATTTTATTTTTTTTTTGTCCTCGCTATTTAAAGGTGTTCAAGCACCTAACTTTTTTCGTTCATTACGGACTGAGATGCGATCAGCCTTTCGTGTGCTCCTGCCCTTTGTTCAGACACGGTGCTTGTCGTTGCCTATTTTATTTGTTAGGAGCAAAGACTCCTTGAGAGCAGGTCTACAGGCAATGGTTTCGGAAGGGAGCTCATATGGCACCTTTTGTCTTGGGAAATAAGAATACGGTAATTCCCGACTTCTGGCCGCACAACCGATGTTGTGATAGGGTTGCTCATTGCTTCCAGCGGCTGTGGAAAATGCTGGAGGTGTGTTGGAGGGGGGTTCTGGGCAGAGGGGTGTGGAAGGCCCTTCAGTTTCTGGATTCAGTGTGAATAATCAGTTCCCATGCTATGTGTGGAGTTGGCACCTGCAGCCAGTGCAGGAGCTCTCGCTGTACCCCACTTTGGGAATGGCTTGGTTCCTGCATCAGGAACAGCTCACCTGCTGGTTCTTCACATCCTCGTCCTAGTCCAGGTTGAGAGGATGCTAGAAGTTTAATGAAGAACTTCTCTGAGAGTAAGGCAATAGGACACTCCATCTCTTTTTCTCAGCCTCTGGAGAAGATGCAAAAGTACATTTTTGCAGAATGGTCAATGGCTCACGTTGTATGGATGTAAATGAGAACCAGCTCTTCAGGAGAGAGATGAAGAGCTTGTAATTACTCAAAGTGTGTCTGTAGCATGTGTGTGATTTAAATGAACAAAAACTCTGTGATCAGAATTGTAAGTAGCTTGTTACAGAGTATCTGGCTTGGGCAAACCAGTTGGACAAACTGTGAAATAGTAACCAACACAGTACAAGGCATCTGGATTGTCAGTGGGTTTATAAAAGTGCTCAGCTTTAAGAGTGTTGACTGGTGGAACTACAGGGAAAAATGTGTGCCAGGAAGCAGATGGGATGATTTGAGACTGGAAGGAATGAGGGATTTCTTAACCGGCCAAAGGAGTAAGAGCCTGAAGCAAGCAGCCTGCAGGGATGGGTGTGGAAGAGCTCTAGTGTCAAACAGCCAAGGTGGGGCCAGGGAAAAGTGTATTAGAAAAATATAAATGCTTCCAAACGTTGGCATGGCACTAAGGCTGCCAGAGTTCAAGAAGTGTTTGGACAATGCTCTCAGGCACACAATGAGATTCTCGGGGCTGTCCCGTGCAGGAGTTGAACTGCTCGTGGTTCTGTTCCAACCCAGGAGATTCTGTGATTTGTAGTCTATTGTGGCAGATATTTAAGCTTGTAATCAAACCTTCACACTATATTAGAATATATACAATTTTTAACCAATATATACCGTTTAGAATATATACCATTTACAGATTGTATTTATTTTACATATATTTATGTTTTTCTCTGAATGTAAAATAAATATCTTGTGCTTCTTTAGGTTTTCAGTAGCTCCCAGAAACTCTTAACTACTACTGGGGAGCTGCTGTGCTGATTGCTGAATGCTTGTGTAAATTGAAATACAAATTAAAGAGGCAAACATCCAGGTGGGGGCTTTTTTGCTTAAGTAATCATCTTTAAATGTTAAGAAATATGAAAACAAAACAGCCTTTGACACTCCTGTTTCAGAATAGAGCAGTTGAACTTCACCATTGTTGTAGTGTAGGATATTTTGGTGGTCATTAAATAGAAAGAAAAATCATATTCCACAGGAAGATATGTTTTCTCCTGTAGAGTGAAGGGAGTGATATCCTATAGTAGTAGCATAGCCTAGCTGGAGGACACAGTTATTTTGAGAGTAGAAGCTTCAACGTGTGTATTCAAAGCAGATGGATGTTGAAGTGGGGACGTGACATGAGAGTGGCACAAAGTATGGAGGAGTGCCTTAGGATTGGAAACTTTGTGCCATGACTCAGGAGAGGTTTTTTCCCCTTTTGAGGGACACAGTAGCAATGGTTGGGTTTTCCATTATTTTAGCCTGCTTTTGAACTCATTGTAGCAAAGCTAAGGTTGTTTGCAGGTTGTGTGAAGTGATAAATAAGGCCACTTCGATGTCTGTTTGCCTTCAGGTGCCCTGGGAGGGGGCACTGTCAGTGGCTGGGCTTTCCTGTCTCTAGAGCCATACCTTTGCTTCAGTGGATTTGCCTTCTCCTGCTCAGGTAGTGCAGGGGACACACGACTTGAGGATGAGGCTTTCTTAGCGTACAGAGTCACAGCATTGCTGAGATTGTGGGTTTTTTCCTCTTCACTTCAATTTTTTTTTTTCATTCCTTCTTTCCAAATGCTCTACCATCGCAGATTCCTGGCTCTGTTGGAGCATGCCACGTGAAGCTGTTTTTGACTGCTCAGAGAAATACTGTAGCAGGAACAAAGGACAGTGATGGGAGAGAAGTGGTCCCAAGGGGCCTTGAGAAGAAAGAGATGGAATTCAGATTAGTAGCCTCCAAAAAGCTCTCGCTGTAGAAGAGGTGAAAAGTAAGACTTTGAAAGAACAAAGGTAAAAACAACATGTGAAAACACTTAGTTCTCATAATGTTACCCTTTCCCATGAGGAGGCTTTTTGAATGGCTTTCATAGTAATGTTTCTCATATGTTGACCATAGATTTATTTGGGCAGTTAGCTTGACTTTTTCTCTAAGCCTTTAACAGAGATGATTGATATACTGGCTTTGATAGAGGGATAGAATTACTTTCAAACTTTGAAATACGTAATAAGCACCTCAGGTAATTAGCAAGCCTACATCTATCTCTCTTTAAAGTGATCAATGGCATTAATTTGGTTTGGTAACCATGGCTATTTTCTCATTCAGCAGCCATATGGTATTTCTGAGTTTAGTGTGATTTCCTGTAGGTGGTTTTTACAGAGTCAGCTGGGCTTTGGTGTGAAGTGCAGCATAAATTAAATACTATGGGAAGGTGTGAAAATGTTCTTATATTAAAAGAGAAAAATAAAAGAGCAGGTTACTTTAACTTTGGTGTGAGAATACGTAGCCTCTAAATGACACGTTCAGGGAGAGTGTAATGCTAAAGCAGTAAAAGTTTGTAACTGCTGCTTGTTTGACACTGAAGTTTTTTAATGCAAATAATGATCAACAGATCAGTGCTTTGTTGTAAACAAAATACCAAAATACTTTTTGGCTTTTCTGTAAAAAGGAGACCCCTCTTTCACTATCTTACCCTTTTAAGGGGTTTTCTTCTTAAGGTGTGATACATTAATGCTGTTGTTAAATGTGTCATGACATTAATAGAATAGCCACAGGAAATTTCCATCTGAATTCTGATTTTTTGAGGCCTGCAGTAATGAAAAAAGTGTGAATTTTATCTGTCACATGAGAAGTGGCTGAGGGAACTGGGGTTGTTTAGTCTGGAGAAAAGGAGGCCCAGGGGGACCCTGCTGCTTTTTATGACCACCTGAAAGGAGGTTGTAGACAGGTGGGAGTTGGTACCTTGGTACCTTTTCCCCCAGGAACTAAGTGATAGGACAAGAAGAAACAGCATCATGCTGCTCCAGAGGAGGTCTAGATTGGATGTTAGGGAAAATGTCTTCGTCAAAAAGATGGTCAAGCATTGGAACAGGCTGCCCAGGGAAGTGATGGAGTCACCATCCCTAGAAGTGTTCAAAAACATGCAGATATGATGCTTGCAGATGGGGCTTAGTGGTAGACTTGGCAGTGTTTGGTTAATGGTTGGACTTGATGATCTTAGAGGTCTTTTCCAACCATAACGATTCTAAGATTTGAAATCAAGAGCTTCTGAGAAACGTTCTGGGCATCAAGGAACATAGTCCAGCTGAGCTGGTGAAAGCTAGGATAACAGAGAGGGGTCTTTGGCTGGGAAGCTTGGAGCTGTTTCTGAAGCAGTTTTATAAAGGTGAAAAATCCTGGGGTTTTTTTAAGCTGACCTTTACTCTATGCTTATAAATAGCAGCTTAAATTTCTCTGTGGGAGATTATGCAGTATGCAATATTAACAGAAATAAATCTATCTGGAGAGTTGTGGGAAGGGGAACCAGTATCAGATGGTGATCTTGGAAGGAGATCTGGAAGTGGAAGCAATCAAGTCAGGGGAGTGGGGCAAAGAAAAGAAGCAAAAGTAATGTTGGGAAATGGAATGGGGCAAAGCCAGGGATCACAGAAGACTAAAGACGTAGACGTAAAGTTTTCTGGTTAGTAAAGGTGGCATTAAGGAGAGACAGAGAAAGAAACTGTGGTATGTAGGCAGGAAAATTCCATTTAAAATTAAGTAGAAATACATCTGAAATGTACCAGAAAAAGAATTAGTGACTGTAAGGTGCATGTTCTTAGAGTGTGTGGAGGGAACTGAGAATTGGGGCATGTGGAGCCCATTCCTGTGAGGAGGGAGAACCTCAGTGCCGAGGTGGGGAACCAGAGATCTTGTGGCATGGAGACAGCTTAAGACTTGCAGCCCCAGATGGGAGAAGCTGTATGGTGACCTCAAGAGGGGCGTGTTTGTGTGCCATGCTGAGTGTCCTCAGTGGGGCACAGCCCAGAGTGGTGCTCACAGCGTGCACTGCTTATAGAAGCTCTGAAAGAAACATTCCTTCTGCCCTCCCTGTTCTTACTCCTCTCCATCTTTATTCTCTATGGGAGACATGAAAAACTTGGTTTCTGGTGGGTTGGTACACTCAACACATGACTGGAAAGAACATCAGCTTTCTGCATTCAAGTCTCTGAAGAAAGGTCTTGCTGTGTATCTTTATGTATAGCATTGTTGTTTTCGTAGAAACAGACAAACACAGCATGATAAAAACATTCTTGTGCTGTCTATAATACAACATAACTGTTGTGCTATGTAACACAAATTAATAAAAATGACTGAATTAAGCCATAACTAATAGCAGATGGAAACTGTGGTTTAGTCTTGTGTAGTCTCTCCTTGTTAATGAACTTCACATGCAGATAAAATGGGAGGGAGATAGGCTTTAATAAGGGAAAATGTTTGCCTTGTCATCTGAAAATACTTATGCTCCTGGGTGAAGCCTGCATGCTCAGCAATACTCCTTTCTTGTGCAGAGCCAGAGTGTTTGGAAGTCAAACTATTGTTATTCCTGGGTTGACAAGAATATCTCCCCCTCCTAGAGCTTTTAATTCTTATCTTTCCTCTTTATGTAACCAGGGTTGGTCAGGGGCTGTAAACAGCCTTGTTTTAGACTTCCTGCTATTTCCCTGTGCCATTGCCATCCTTGCATGTGATAAGACGTGCCTGCTGGAGCTGACCCAGGGAGTCAGTCTCAAAAGGCACAAGGTTTATTGCCACAGCTAATACTGGGCTTGTGCCTTGCTTTTCAAAAGTATCCTGTCTGCTGTTTACTGAGCGTTTGGAGAGAGTCTCGAGGAGAATTGTTTCAAGTTTCGAAGTTTAAGTACAGCATCATCTTCCTGTGACTTGTACGTGTCTGGTCAATGAATATGCTTGGAAAATATTTTAGACATAAAGTGACTGACTTAAGAGATGGTTTCTTTCAATCTCTTTTTAAGGCTTCTTTTCCAATACCATATTTATGTGTAACAGAATTTTTCTGTTTCGACTTCGAGAAGATTCATTTGCCAATGAGGTGCCTTTCGTGAAATGTTTGTGATTAAGTATTTATAGACAGGATGGAACTTCAGTAATGAGATTTGAGAAGACACATTTTGTAAACATAAAATCCATTCTACCTGGAATGTGAGAGGAATGGTACAGCTCAGATTACACTTGTGCTTCGGGGTAGTGTTGGAATTAAAGCTGGGGGTTTTGGAGCTTCTTTGTGTTGTTTTTTTTTTTTCTTGCAAAGCCTCATTTGTGGTCTTCCGAGTTTTGCACTTTTGTATTACTTGTTGTAAGACCTAGAGGGTGCTTGATACTTACAGGCTTAGATTGAAAATGCTTTTAGAGTTGATGTGAACTTAAAAGACTTCCTTAGGAATTTTCTCCCTGTTGTGTTTACTGGAAGTAGTTGCTGTGCTCAGCAATACAGCTGATGGGATCCATTTCTAATGGTAAAAGTATTTAATATTGAAACACTGCTCTTGGGCAGCAGTTCTTGAAGTTGCATCAAAACTCAGTGATGTGGAGATATCTTTGGGTGGGAGGAAGGAAGAGGGGGATTTTGAGAACTAGGTAATTAATTAAAGATTGCTGTGGTTATAATGTTTTGGGCTTAGAAAATTACAGAGTGCTATGCCACATACTTTGAATATGCAAGTAAGTTAAAATATTTTCTTTACTACGTATGCTGTTTTAAATAATTATATAAAGCTGAAGGGAATTTTTGCCTTTTGGAATAAACTTTACCCTACTCTTAAACATATGTTCTCACTTATTGTTGATAGCTTCTTTAATACTATAAAAAACTACAGCAGGTATTGCAAGAATTCAGTAACTTAATCTTAACCCTTTGAAGTTAAGTCTTGTGAAATGTATGTCATGCTGATAGCTTTATAAAAACATAATGAAATTAAAACCAAAATCCATTATTAAAACTAAAAGTAAGATCATTAATATAGTTTAAAACTCACTTCTGTGACAGTGAAGTCTAAGATCCTGAATGGTCCAAGACACTTCTGGGCCTGAATTAGTCATTGGGTATTTTCTGTGACAGTGAAATTTTATGAACTGAAAAGGCAAGATTTGCTTTAAGGGTTTTGGAAATATCATTGTGTAATAATGTTTATATACCAAGACAGCTGAAGAAAGTAGTTGTGGTTGACTGTGAGCTGTGACTGGGTTTTTGGTTTGTTTTGTTTTGGTTTTTTTTTTCTTTTTTTTTGCATTACTACTTAATGGTTGCATCAGTAAACTGCTTTTCTCTGCTTTTCTCTGCTTTTCTTTGCTGTCAAGCAAAGCCAGTTTGATCTGCTGCAAACTGAGTGCTTTGGCAACTTGTTCTCTGTTAAAAATGGCATTAGTGGGAAAACAATTACTTGCTTTGTAAGTAGTGTAGTTGAGTTATGACTAAGTATATTGATTTTCCTGGCCAACACAAACTCCAGACAGAATTTTTTTTTTTCTTTCCCCATGGCCTTTCCTTAAGAGGGTCACATGGTGGTTTGTTATTGCCCTGTGTATGGCTGAGTTCTACAAACCAAACTGCTTTCTGGGGAAACTGAAAAGGGTCTTAATTATTTTTTTAAAATAGATTTTGATCACTGATGTGTGATGTTGAGTGGATTGGGGAAGGTTTGTCCCTCTCTTAGCTTTTGTTACTTTGCGAAACTTTTTAACTTACCTTTTTTAGTGGTTTTGCTAATTGCATGCACAATAAAGAAGTTACTGACTTCCAAAAAGATAAGATTTTCTGATTTCCTTTTTTCTTTTTTTTGTTTTTACTATCTAGGCAGGAGAAACTGCATCTGTTTGCCTGTGGCAAACATGACATTATTTCTCCTTAAATTGGCATCTTATCCTCTAACCCCCAAAGGTAATTTGAATATGCTGTTTAGAGTTCCTTGCTGATTTTAGAACTTACGATGCTAAATCTGTAGGACCTACAAATTGAAGGCTGCTAAATCTGTAAAACCCACAAACTGAAGCCATAATAATGGGATTATGAGACTCTGAGATGAGTTCCTAGTTTTGAGAGCTCTCTCTTAGTATCTACTGTGTCTCTCATCATTGCCCTCTATGGTTCAGGAAAGACTCTGGTGGTCAGTGCCTTAGTGTCAAAGGTGTTAGGTTAAAATTTAATCAGCTGATAATAATGGGTCTGAATGATAGCTCAAAACAGTTTTACTACTTTACTCTTCAAGACATGACACCAGCTCTTCTGTCAGCCCTGCTAAGAGGATGTTCTGTGGTACCTTGTTTGTTTTTTCTGCAAATTTGTGTTCATGTTTGTGTTACGAATTTTCCCCATTGTATTACAGCTTTGAACAGAATGACTGTTCAAAAACAGAAATGCAGCAAGTGAAAAGTTTGAATAAAATAAATATTTTGGTAGTTCTTAATTGGATGCGGTTATCTCTTCTGTGAGCTGCTTCTGGGTAGCCTTCCATGGTGTGCTGTGCTGTGTAATAAACCATGGGCCAAAACAAGCACTCATGACTATTCCATGGAAAAGAGCAGGTGCTTTGTTCCACTGCTTAAATTCTTCTTTTCTCACAGTTACCTCCTTCCAGTGAATTCAGACATGTACAGACTGCTTCCTGAGAGGCTGTCTATAGCTAACAAGATCAAGTAGATTTAGATGTAGATGTGGCTGCTGTGTGCAGCAGCCGTGCTCCAGTGACGTGGTCATCCTTTGTCCTTGTAAAGTCCTGGCAGGAGACTACACAGAACCAGCTCAAGGCATGGTGGGATGTGCACCAGCACGGCTGGGACAGCTCAGCCAGGACAGGGGGCCAGAGACCTCATTTAGCACCAAGGAGGTGTTTGGTGGTCAGTGAGATCATTTACATCTGCAACATAAGACTTTGTTTACCCAGTTTACCAAACCAGGCTGTTGTTAACTTCAGTGTGAAATGCTGCTGGGTGTTTATAAATCGGGGTGCAGACAACTAATAAAAGACCTGATTGGTGAAAATATTCTAAAAAATCAATGGGTTGTTGCCCTTTTGAAAAAGGTTTGAATGAACTTTCTTCCCAAGAAAGCATTTAAAATTCTAGACTGTGTGTTTGGTACACTTGTTTCAGATATATTTGTATTGCAGGATAAGCTGTAGTTATAGCTGACACCAGAAACAGAAGCAGAGGAATTTTTCTTATATAAGGAAGATGATGAAGAACTCAAAAGGGCTAATTTGGAAAGCAGGTGAAATTTAAAGGATAATTTGGGTCACCTGCTTCCTGGTCACAGAACCATTATCGGTTTCCATGCAGACAGGTAAAGTTCTTTAAGCAGGGAGAGAAGCCAGGCCCAACACCTGTATCTAAGTGGGTCAGGTGGAAAAGAGGCACGAGAGTTCTGGAGTCCACTTGCAAAAACATTGCAACAAATGTGAACCATTGGATAAGTTCTTCAAGTAATAAGTACAAGAAGTGTTAAAGAAACATAAATGTGGATTTTCTCAAACCAAAATTCACAACCAGTCAAGTCTCCTTTTATGGCATTGTATCCAGTCTTTTTGGGGAGGAACAAATGTGTTCTTAGTTTAGTTAGTTATTCTAATGGCTTTTTCTGTATTATAAGCAAGGATGTTTCTCTAAATACCATAAAGTTGGTGAAAAGCCTTAAATAGTTTCAGGATCATTGTCAGACCAGAGGATGTGGAGACTGAATGCGCTCTGCAGGGTTCTGTCACTAATTTTGACTTAAGTGAAACGTTAAGGCTGTGCACTATTAGCAGCAGATGGTATCGGGTTTGGAATTGCTGTGAGTGTGTTGGAAAATGTGGATAGGGTTCAGAGAGACCCGAGGACAGAGAAGCAGCAGTCTGGGAGGGAGAAAACGGTGCCTTTTGGATGAGGACAAGGTTCAAGATCCTCCATTTATCATCTTTGTACAAGAAGACTGTGGAGGAGGAGAATGAGTTTTGTGTAAAGAGTTGTGGGGATGTTGCAATTGAGAAGCCAGATATGATTCTGTTAACACAGCTGCTGCAAAGAGCTTGGATGTTCTGTGATATGTAAGCAGGATGAGTTTCTGCATATCACATTGTAGTCCTTCATGCTAGGCTTAAACATTTCACCCCAGGAAAAGCTCAATTACAAGACAGCATAGAAGAAACTAAAGAGTGATGTCTTGAAAAATGTAATATTTTATTCACAGAAAGAATTGTTTCCCTTACAGAAAGGAAGACTACAGAGG
Source organism: Cyanoderma ruficeps (assembly GCA_008694505.1). Taxonomy (NCBI): domain Eukaryota; kingdom Metazoa; phylum Chordata; class Aves; order Passeriformes; family Timaliidae; genus Cyanoderma; species Cyanoderma ruficeps. The sequence continues at coordinate 5,741,591 of VZDJ01007749.1, read as the reverse complement.
GAAGGGAGAGTTTTCTTCAGGTACGGTGTAAACACAGAGATAATTTTTCAGTCTGGTCTCTCTGACAGCAGAACCACTGGTAACATGCTCAAACTGCAACGGAGAGTGAAAATGGACACTAGAAAAGAACTGTGACCCACTGAAACATTGCTTGGGAAGGCTGTGGTATTGCCATTTTTAAAGTGCCTCATAAGGCACAGATTAACTATGTCTAGACCATGTTTTTCTCCCTCAGTCCTGAGAGGCAAGATTAGCTGATTTATTGAGCTGCTTTCTAACCGTTAGAGTATTAGAAAATCCTAGAAGGGTTTTTAGAAAGCAGGGACATTTGAATTAAAAAGGTATCAAAGTGGTTAATAGCACTGGGCCCATGTTAATCACCTTCTCATTTTGTGATAATGGGTCTTGCTGTCAAAATTGCACATCTGTACTCCCTCATTTCCACTCCCTGCTCTTCAAAGAAAGTAATATTGCATTGGGGGAGAAGGGGAAATACTTTTATAAATCTTCTGGCTCACTTCCATTTCATGTCTCTAAATATCTTCCAGTTGATACACTAAGTGTATACTGATGGCTACAAACTTCAGAATCATCTTTCTTCCCTAGCTGCATGTAAAATTGCTTTGGGAATCAGGGAGAAATTAGACTCTTCAAACCTCATGATAAGTTTGATATCAGATTCTAAGATTTCAGACTGCTTAACTCATTCCTCCGAGTCAGAATTAAGAAATAAAATAAACCATTCTCTCATTAGCAGATAGAAGCCTTTATCTTGTGTGCCTTTTTTTTCTAAACCTGGCAATTAAAATGCATGAATAAGAGGCAGTGTACTGTGGTAGCAGGAACTTGGGCCTGGGAGACAGAACTGTCAGCATCTTAATCTTAGACATGTTGTTGAATTGTGATTTGCTGAAGGGCATGTTTAATTCCTGGCCCTGTTTTCCACACACAGAATGTAATGCTGTAAGGATTAATTTCTGTCTATAGCTACAGAATTAAAACTCTCAGACTTGTCTTTCTGCATTAAAAGTTAGTATGTAAGGGCAGGGTTTTCATTCATGAATTCCCAGGTTGTGTTTGAATTCTGCTACAGTATCCTCAGGTTAAAGAGCCATAATTTAAAATTCTGATAGGTTAAATATATCTAACCCTGTGGTAGTTTTGTTATTTTTTTTAATGTGGAAAATGCAAATTCTTTCATTCTTCCTTTGCTTTTTTGGTTCCCTGTTCTTGTTGAAGACAGCTCCTTTCTCAGAGACTTCGGATGTATGATGTAGTTTTTTTATTTTCATTCATGATTTATAAGGATACAGAAAGATTGCAGAATTTAAATTTTACTAGAATCCCAGTCCTGATATTTTCTAAGCAAGGAGGCTGCATTGATATAAGCTGGTTTGATACAGCAGTACCGAAGGATTTATTTTTTAATTTAGGTTCCTTTGGAGGCTGAGGGCAATGCTGTGTGATGTCATTCTGGTTCAACAGACCCACAGTGTTGAAGAGTGAGAGGCCTGTGGAGTCTTCAGGGCAATGAAATACCTTTTCCAAGGCTGGTAGCATCAGGCTGAAATCCCTGCGGGCTTCTTCCTGCAGGTGCTTGTTTCAAGTTAGGCCTGCACAGACATTTAAATTTATTATTAGGGTGTCACCCTACAGGGTTTACAGTCCTTTCAGTGAATTCTTTGTAAAACAACTGGCATCATTTTTTAAAAGGTTATGTTGAATTCTTGTTTCCACAGCACAAGTTGCCATGGATATGTCAGGTTCTTAAAGTTTGTTTACAGAGGAATGAGGTAGAGAAGGTTTATGTAGCTATTTTCAAATGCATGTTCTGCTTTCAAGTGATACTGTTCTCACTGGAGTTAACTGGCCAGTGGATGTAAATTCTACTGTCTGCTTTGAGAATTAGGTTCACTTTGAAAAGAGTTAATGCAGAGATGTTCATGTGTATATATCCTTGCTCTACATCAGCTTGTCAGTTGTTCAGTTGCTTCATTCCCTTTGCAGTAAAATGACCCTGCTGATTTTGTGTGCCCTGTGTTGTGTGTTGGAGTCCGGTCAGTCAGCACTGAAACAGGGAGGCAGTGCACACACCTAGAACTGAAGAACTGCTGCTGCAAAAATGTGCTGCATCTCATGCACCTTCACCAAGCAAAGAGGTCCTAGACTTGCTGTGATTGGGAAAAATGGATGGTGAATTTTTTCTGGCTAAGAACTGGAATAACAAGGGAATCAAGCCATAAAACTCCTGCATGCATAGACGAAACGCTCATGAGAGAGCATTTGTGTGTTTTTATTACATAATGCAACACTTGAAGTATATTTCTGGTCTGTTCTCTGCCTTCCAAATCATCTGCTGTGCTCCTTCCTGGCTGCACACTTACTCTTCTCCCCTTCCAAAAGAAAGACCACAAAGATAAATGTGTTTATGTAACCTTTCAAAACTTGATTCAGAAATACAAACTGCTGACTTTGGAGCCCATGCAAACGACCTGCACAGCACCAGACTCAGCTGTCAAGTAACCACTAGAAAAAGTATGTGATTAAACCAGAGGTCAAACATTAACTTGTTCCATTCCCAGGTCACACTGGAAGAGGTGTGGGCAGGCATGTGTGAAAGCTGAGGAAAACAAGCCCTGTGTTTGTCACAGTGAAGGTGTCACTAATAAATGCTGCTCCTGTCTCACTGTAAGCTCTGCAGTCCTTAAGGATGAGACAAACAACTGCTGCAGGATACTTGGTTCAGTTTTGGGTAAAATAGCCAAAAGAGTTGCAAAAAGTCAAGTGGCAACATAGTGGAAAAAAATGAAAAGGTCTTGTTGTGGAAAGTGAAAGATAAGAGAGGAACACCTGTTAAAGAAGCAGCTGCTTCTTAAAAATGGATGACAACTCTTAATGGAGTAAAAGAATTAGCAGCAACTTTCTTGGTAAAATTGATCCTTGTGCACATTCTGTGATGAACTTAACTGTGAAACTCCACAGCCACAATGACCCTGCTCCCTTCCACTTCATAATCATAGGTGGTTTCTTGAGTGGGGGAGAAGCCCGGGCATGGCCAGTCTGTGCCAGTCAGGTCCCATATGAGCTCTACTGTCAACCTTTTAAAGTTACCTCACACGTAAAGTTTATTAAAAGTATTTTGAGAAAAGTGTGGTAGTCTTATACCTTGTGTGTTCCAAAACCTTGAAATGTCTCTACAAAGAAGTGTCTTGTGTGTTTTAAAAAGTGTAAATGAAATACCCTCAGTGTGCTAATTTTAGTGCAGTAGGTCTGAGTTTCCAGGTGAGGGTGGCAAGATGTTCTCTGGGTTTGGTGTCCATAGCAATAGCCAGAAGTGCCTTTGTGAAGTGACAGGTACAGGGATAGCTGTGTTTGAAACTATTTGTGTTTCATAGAAGAGCTCTTTCATTGCTTTTATAGATGTAGTGCAAAATATCTTGAGTGGTTCATGTGAGCTAAATACCACCTCCATTAAACATCTACATTTTCCATTCAGGATGAGCCATGTGGAGTCTGTACTTTCTGCCCCTCTTCAGGGATACAGTTTCATTGGGTCCTTCCTTGTAGCCAAACTCCTGGTTGGGAGTGTGTGCCAGCGAGGGAACCCTTGCAGAGCAGTGAGACAAGCTGTAGTGTAGTTTTCTTAGACTCAAGTTCAACTTTTTTGGGAAGAAAGTGGGCATGGATCTGCAGACATGTCCAGGACTAAATGAAATTGTGAGAATCTTTACTGGAATTGCCAAGAAGTCGATTTCTAGCTTCAGGTTGTGAGGCCTGATGTGGTATTGGCTCCACATGCTGCTCTAATATAGCCCATATCCCACAAATGTACAAACTCAGCAGGATGTCAGAACATGACAGTGCTTGGGGATGAATGCCTTTTGCAGTCCATGCTTATTTCATTTTATCAGATGTTGTCTTAACAATACCAATACCAATCTGTCTCTTCTGATGATAATCACCAGTGACCAAATGCTCTTGGGTTAGAATGCTTTTATGGCAGTTCAAACCTAATTTCTAAGTAGATTTCTAGGTAAAAAGCCACCATATTTTTGTTTAGTGTGTTGGTTTGCTGTTTCTTTTTCAATCATCCCATATGCTGATTTCTCATCCCTGGAGATTGTGCTGTACATGGCAAGACCACTTGGCCGTAGTGACGGGGAGTGAAGTGCTCTGTACATCTGTTTGATTACCTCGTTTTCCATCAATCCTCTTGGCCTGACCCCACAACCAGCTCCCAAAGCTGACACTACCAACCATCAAGATCCTAATATTCACAGAGTAGTCTCTATTAAATGCTTTCAGGTTAACCCTTAATGTACAGTGAGAAAATGCCCCAGGTGCACCATGTTGGGATTAAAAAAAAAACAAACCCTCAGAATTTTGTTCTCTTATTCCAGAAGGGGTGACTGCTCCTATGAATGTGTCAGTGTGAAGGATACTGAGTAGCCACCTTGTTCTTAAGCTCTCCTTGCTTCCATACTGCTCTTTCTTCCTTTGAGCGGGAACAGGTCATGTGATATGGGTATGTTTTGTACTAAATTAGATGAGGCTTTAAAATGATAATACTCAATATATGACAAATGTCAAGTTCTGTTTCGCTGGAAAATATTTAATATTTATCTGTGTTTTTCTCAAGGTGTTTTCACATAAAAGATCCCCTGTCGTGTGCAAGAACTGAAGCTTGTTCTGTAAGCCATAAAAATCAATCTTAATATTCTGAATTTACGAGACTTAATTCTTCAGTATTGCTGTTTCTCTGTAATCTGCTTTTGGTGTAATTGTTTTCCTTTAAGAGAGGAATGAATGTGTATTACTGCTTAAAAGAATCATATTTGAGAAGTTTGTCACAAACGATGGGTTAGGTTTGAAAACTTGAAAGTTCCCTTTGTACGCAGATGGGATGTGGGAGTCTCCTGAGAGTTTGTGATTTGCACTTCTATGCTGCTTTGTGCAAACAGTACTTGATAGCAGGAACTTACCTCCAACTGTGTTCTTGCAGGAATTTGTTTTTCTTGATCTCAGGGGGTGTTGCTTGTTTGATCCACATGCTCTTTATTAATCTTCCCTGCTGAATGCCCGAGAGAAATTGTGATAGGCAGGTATGGCCAGTTTAATAAATGAAGACGTTGTTGGATCTGTTTGAAACGTCATGAGAGGACCTCTTTGCTGGCTGGGGCAGTGACTGTTCTGTAAGGCTGCCAGGGTCTGAGAAAATTCATACTGAGAAATGGTATTTTTGAAGGTTCTTCAAGGGTGTGGTTGAATTCATACTTTTCTTATCCACACAAGAGAAATAACTATATAAACAGAATGGCGTGATTGTTTCTCAAAGTAATAAAGAACGGGTATGTGGATTTACAAAATAAAGGAATAGGAAATTATTCTCAGTTATTTTTCATTTTCATTTAAATAGGTGAACTATTTGATTTTGTTTCTTGTTGCTTTTAGTGATTATTTAGCTGAAACTTTGAGAAAGGATTCTTTGCTTGTGGCGCTCCTGTGGTAATGTCCATCATCTATGAAGTCATGACCAGGTCAGAGATCTAAGGCCTTGGAAGACTTTTATGTTGCACTGGTTTCTTTTGTGAAACATAAGCATATTAATTTTAAGTATCCATTTTTTTCCTGTATTACTCCCATCTCCTCCTTTTGGGATTAACAGAAAAGCAATTATCAGCTACTTAGTACCAGAATTCTGTATTCTAATTTCTGGGGAAAAAAAATCTCCTAAATAGAGAAATCAAGTGAATTACTGTGAGCATGTGTTTTTTTGTGAAACTCTGAATTAAGCATATAGAAATTCCCTCTTTTCAATGTCTTGCCATGCTAGAAAGAAAGATTTTTACACAGGGAGTGTTCTGCATACTTTTGAAAGCACAAGCAAGAATGGCAGTGTCCATAAGTAAAGTGGACTTTCAAATACAGTGGCAATGCACTTGAATTGAGTGTTATAAAGTCTATTTACTGGCTCATCAGTTATCTATAACCTTTAATTTCTTGCTATATATCAGTTTTTACACATTTTGGGGAATAGAAAAATTGATGATTTGAGATTCGTTGATTTAAAATTTCTTTTTGGATTGGCATTTGTGCAGTTGGTGTCTTCTTGAGCAGGCTTTTCACTCTGTTTTCTGTTTCTGGCTAAATAGGATGGATATGCATGTTAGGGATGTGTATTGGGAAGCCTCTGCTAGGGATTCCGTAGGTCTGTAAAACTCTGGCAGTGCAGGGGCAGCCTGCTCACCCTCCTGACCTAGAAACAGTTGTTGCACAGAGGTGTCGGCGTTCCTGCAGACAGAAACTCTTAACTTTTGAGTTCTAATGGTGGTGAGGGGAGTCTGTGAAATGCAAATACATGTTACTGCAGTATTGTGTGTGTTATAATGACTTATATTTAGCAAAAGACCGTGGCTTGCTTCAATTCTGCATAGCTGCTGTTAAACTTTTATTTGTTTTCCGTGATATTTTAGACTTTTTAGCAGCTGTCATTAATCGTGCAGTTGAACAGTGTGAGAGCTAGTTGGAAACAGGTGGTGCATGCTCCAAATACCTTGAGATGCAAATGATGGTCAGCAGTGTTGTTACTGAAATGTAGATATTTGTGCCAGCTTGTGCTGGTTTTGTTTCAGCAGACCTTCCATATTCTTTGCTGTGGAGGAGTACATACAAAGCGTTCAAAAATGAATTTAGGCATAAAATGTTGCTGAAACATCAATTTATTTTGGATTGCTAAGACCGTACAAAACCAGCATAGAATTTGCTGGCTTTATTGTAGAAGGTATGGATTAAAGCAGCAGCAGGATGTCATGACTCTCAGCTGAAAGACAGCTTTGTATGGAGCATTTCATTTAGCATGCTGCTATTCCTACCCCGAATATTCCCATGTCCAGTGAATGTGGTGTGTGTATAGCTGGGAGAAACGCTTTCATAGCATGGTGATACCTTTCACAAGCAGGCACTTTGGGAAGGCTCAAACTTCAGCCAGGATCTGGTATTTTGTACTTTATTTCATTTGCAATAGCCTATCCTGTAGTACAACATTAGTTTTGGGTCTTAAATCTATTTGCAAATTGAGCCTTGTAAAGTTGCAGCTAAAAGTGCATAGTTTGGAGTGTGCTGTAATTGAAGACTTTAGAGAAGAAGAAAATCGAGGCAATTAATTTGGTCTCCTTAATTGAATCTGTGGCTGAAAGACTCTTATTAAACCTTTTAAAAATATTATCCGTATCTCTGTACCATGTTGTTTTGCTAATCTGTTCAGTCAAGTAAATGAGGGTTGATTCAGTGCTTTCTTTTAAGCAAAGTCCCTAGACCATTAAGCTGGCTAAAATAAATGTAGACATTTGGTTTTCATTAGTGTTGTAACTGAAACAAAAACATTTTAATGACTGATCCCAGAGTGTTTTGAAGTTTGTGCAACTTTGCTGGGACGGTATTTAAACTGTGGTATCAGTTGCAAGTTGGCCATAAGCCAGGGTTTCAAAGCTGTTTCAAAGTGAGATGTTGGGTTTCCAGAGTGTTACAAAACAGGAAAACTTTCAGAGGGGAGAAGTATTGGAAGGTAGTTACAATAAAATTTGCGCTGGTGGAATGAAATTATCTGCTAAAAGTAGACAGTGAAAATGTTCATCCTGTACTACAGTTTGCTGCTTTGTTAAAGAGATGTTTCAGTTATTTGGAAAGAAAAATGATTTTGAGCTTTAATACTTGCATTAAAAAAGAATTAACTTTGCTCAAGAAATAATGTGCATTTTTAGGTGGACTTTTGGTATCTTAAACTTAAACAAAATGAGATCCTGCTTCTAAAGGAAAGAACTTAATATATTGCTTACCAGATCTTATTTAAAAAGTATTTTTTGTGAAAATATCTAGGTTGGTCTTGAAAGATGACGGCAGTGAGATCTGATAAAAATTAGCATGTTGTCTTGGACAAATAAAAAAATCTCTAGCTTTACGGTTGTGGGAGAAGCTGGAGATTGTTAAAGTGCTGTAAGATGAAGATTGCTTATTCTGTATCACGCTGTAGTCACAATAATGTCTCGAGGCAAACCTGCAGAAATTGCTGAATTGCTCTGGGTGATCAGGGGTCAGTGGGGGAGGCAGGGACTGGATATCAAGAGCTTCATCGTGGCCAGACTGCATTCTTGTGGTTGCTGCTTGGCTTGGGTACCAAAAGTACTGTTTACCAGAATAGTCTTAGGTTTTGGTGTCTCTGTTTTATTTTTTGTGTCCTTATGGTTGATTTGGGTCTAAGTGGCAATTAGAAAAAGACCAGATGACTTCATTTAGAATATTAGAAATGGGTAGCTATTTGAGCTAGGGAAAACCAGCACTTGTAACAAAAACTCCAGAGGTTCTCAGATGGAATTACAGAATGGTTCATCTGAACATGTTTGAATTTTGATGGTTCTTTTGCATAGTTATAACCTTACTGATTTGTCTGTAATTGACTAAAACCAAGTGTTCTTACAAAAATACCTCAGTCTTAAACAAGAAGCAGTGATCTGAGAGTTTCATCTCAGTTTTCCAGTTGGTATGTTTATAGTCCACTTTATATATTCACCTTTTAGAAATAGCGTTCTTACATACAGATTTTGCATATCATTAAGGTTTTATTTGAACACCTGAATTAAAGATTTTTACAAATGTCAAATAATGAAAAGTTGCTGCCCTTCTGGGACAGGTCTGAAAGGCAGTTTGCCTTTCCTGTTCTCCCATATACTGTCTCCAGAATATTTCTTTTGTGGTTTCACTGTTTGGGATGTTCTAGCTGAATTGTCCCATCTTCTAAAGCTTGTGGAGAACATTGTGTATTTACACCTTCGTGTTCTGCAAATGGAAAGGAAGGTGCAGATACAGTGAATGTTTACTTTGGTTCCTTCAGCTACAGGTTAGAAATATATTCACATTGAAGTTGTTTTTGCTAGGCCATGTAATAGTCATCTGACCACATGATCATAATAGTGATAAAATTTTTTGCTGAAAATACCTTGCCTCAGCTGAAGATTTTGGTAGTACCAATTTTGTGTTGTTCCACACCTGAGAAGGAGCAATTTGTCATAATTCAGTTTAAAAAATATAACTTCTTTTCGTGATCATAAAATGCTAGAAGCTCATCTATAATTACATTGTTCTTTGAAACCACTTCAGTCAGTTTTCCTTTTTTTAATATATCTTTCTCCATTCTAATAGTCATTAGAGGTTCTTTTAAAATACTACTTTCAAGTCTAATTTTAGAACTTAATTTCTTGAGAATATTTAGTTGAGATTTATTGCTATTTGGTGGCACCATAATCTTGGTATTGAAAGGAAATACTAACTTGGTGCTAGTACTAACATGAAGAGAAACATCTCATCTAGCCTAAGGCATTAAAAACCTTATTAGAAAGGGGAAAGCTGTTCAGTGCACTTTCGCTGTACCATTTATTCACTACTTCTTTTTAATACTGAGGTAGTTTGAGGAGGGATGAGGTGGAGATGGCAGAGGACTGAATAGCTGTGAGAAGGCAGAAAGAAGCCAAATCCTTATTCGTACAAGGCCTCTCAGAGTGCTGGGTATGTATAGGAGCAAATGATGCTTTTTGCAAGTGTGGAGGAACAGAATAAGCAGGAAGAGAATGTACCATTATTAAACTGGAGAAAAGGCAAGTTGAAGAAGAATGTGGAATCTTACTGTCTCAGAGAGTGTGAAGTTATTTGAGCCAGAGGCATGAAAAGCTTAACATCTTAAACAGCAGATATTTACCTCTCTTCTAATAGTCCTTTTGTTGGCATTAATAGTATGAGCAGCTAAAAGTTCCTGACAACCATAAAATTTTGCAGTGCACTAAACTTTGCTCCATGGTTAGCATCATGTGGCAGGGAATTTTAGGGGCTGATTGATTTCAAAGACATTAAGGTGCCAAATTTAGATTTTTATTGAATGTTCCCTTGTCAGGAGCAGACAACTTGCTTTGCTTCTGTTGTATTTCTCTCCACTGTTAGGCTGCAACTGGGAACAATATTCTTTCTAATGAGACTCCTGAGCATGGAGCTGCAGTAAGAGCAGCAACATCTGTCTGTAATAAGGCTTTGCTCTCTCTCCTGCTTTGTTATTTCTGTGTGCCAAATGCCTGGTGGCTTCATGCAGCTGAATCTTGCTCAAAGCATGTGAGGTGTGGGGAAGAAAATGAAGGTGCTGTGTTCAAACCCAGGAGGTGCAGGCAGCTGAGGGGGAAGCAGTGTGAGGTGGGAATATAAATTGCAAGCTCAGGAATGTGTGAGGCTCTTAAGGCTTTGAGTCTATGAGGACAGAGTTTCCCAGTTCTGATAAACTTTTCTGTGTGGTTATTTTCCCTATAACTTTTAGTAAGTACAGCACACGTCTTTGCAAGGGAAATAACTTCTGTAAGTTCAATGTCTTTGGGTATGGATGGGCTTTTATTCCCCTCCAACCTGGGAAGGTCAGAATGACAGGAATGTTGTTTTACTAGGGAGAATTAGGATGGAGGGTAGATGGAAATAATGTGATTGGAAATTGGTTTGTTGATGCTGATGGAGCAGAAGAAAAGCAGGGACTTGGGGAAAGACTCTGCAGTACTGACAAGAACTTTACTTTGAGAGGAAGGACCTGAGGATCAAGAACTGTGATGAAGAGGTCTTGGGCGGCAGTTGCATTAAAGGTAAATTTTACAAGTACAATAATTGACTTTTAAATGAGAACCGGTCAAATGAGCCATTATTATCTCTAAAGAACTGGAAACAGAAAGTTGGATGTATGGGATTTAAAAGGCAGTTAAGTAACTGGGGATTCTTTTTACTGAATCTTTTTGTTATTTTTATTTTTCTGCTTGTAATGACTGTTATATCTGATTTGGCTCTGTTAAAAAGCAGGCAGAACAATCAAATGGTTTAAAATACAGTGCAAATGTAAGTGCAGCCTGCTGCAGAAGTGCAGACCTAATGGTTGTGCTTGGGTGGGATGGAAGCTGGGCACAGGCTGTGGAGGGTGAGGTCTTGCAGCAGGGGAGGGTGTGCCACTCAAATGACATCAATGCTTCACTTAAACATCAATCCTGTCAGTAGAAGCCAAACATTTTCTGTGTGATTCATGGAATTGTTGACTTGTTGGGGATTTTTCCTTTGGTTTGCCTCATTGCTTGGATAAGTAATGATGGTGGCTATAGGAATACTTGCTTGAAATTTGGAATTAACCCTCTTTCATTTGATGAAAGAAGTACTCTGTCTGGGTGAAGATGCTGGCATGGTTTCTCTATGGAAATAGAAAAATTATAAAGTTTTTAGATGACAGAAGTAGGAGTGAAACTTGCAAATAAAATGTGCATCTGTGTGCTTTCCTGTCCCCATGTTCACATTACCCACTCAACATCTCTAAAAGGCCAGTGACTGGAAATATTTACTTTCTACATTGTCCAAGCCGACCTGCAGCTATATAGTAATACCTAAAGATTAGAGAGATACTGTGTGTTCATGTAGGCCTTGACAGTTTCAGTCATTTAATTGCAGAGTAGTTCTATTACAGGGAAAGCAGCATCCAGCATTAACTACCTCTACAAATTTATTTGCTTTGTAGAAATGCAAAAATTGCAGTTCTTTGTTTATAAGAGGCATAGTTTGTTGGGAGAACAGAGAACTTGGCTACATCCTGCAGAATTGATGATGCAGAGATAGGGTCTCTGCCATGTCTGAAACCTACCTTAAAAATATCATAGACTCTAAAAGTGAAACATTATTCAAACAGTTAAAAAAATCAAATCATAGTTATGAACTTACAGCTCAAATAGCTCCTGGGGAAAGCATTCCCTATAGAGTTGATTGTTTTGTGGTAAACATACTTTTATCTGAAGAATCACATATTTTGTTGGTTTTGAGGCTTAAAATGTTCTTATTTTATGGATTCATTCCTATATTTCAATCACAGAAATGTAAATACCTGCAGTTGTATAGACTGCAGTGTGTAGTATTAAAGCTGCTTTCTATGAGAGAAATTATTTCATGAGCTGCAGAAAGCAGGAATGCTTTTTCTAATCCATAAACCCATATGCTTCAGTGCCATTGCTAATGCTTTCTCCTAACCTGATAAATATTGGAGAGAACCATGTTATTTGTGCATTGATTTACATGTGGTTTCTCCTCCTAAAGGTGCATGCCTGTCTAAAAACATGAGAATAAAACTAACCTGTCTCTAAAATCCTCAAGAAAAGAGACTTCTGGCTCACTTTCCTCCAGCAGGGAGATTCTTAGTATTCTTTTTCTTATTGAATGTTCACTTTCAGTGGCCCACTACTGCCACTGATGATATTAAAGATTCCAGCAGCAAAATTTTAATGTGATTAACCTGAGACATTAAGCAGAGATTGAATTAGAATTTCTTAAGCATTCTTGGTTCATGGAAAGTAGAGCAAATCAGCAGACTGTGAAATAGCAGTTGGTCTGCCTTGAAGTTTTAAGCTGGGAGTGGGAGTGCTGGAATGCCAGATTTCTGCCTCCTCCCTGACTTTTACTTTTTGAGACTTTGCTCTGCACTTTTTCAAAGAAAGGTCATGAGTAGGAACATAGTCCCCTGCTATTCCTGAGTGCTCAGAGTCTTCTCTGAGAGGAGAGTGAGTGGGGTGATAAACTGCTTTCCCTCTTTCTATTACCTCATCCTTCCACCTCCTTGTTTTTCCAGTGTAGGCCAGTGTTGCAGACACTACTTTTTTTCATCCTTCTACAGTGACCTGATGGGCAAACTGCATTTTTTAATGGTTTGGTACAAAAAGCCTCATTCTTGTTTTTGCTGTGCTGTAAAATCAAAGTGTGCACTTTGTTTCTGCTTAGCTTAGCAATTACAGGAGGAAGTGGTGTTTGTATTTGTCTTTTCATTTCTCAGAGGTGAATGATTGTCTGTGCAGAGCTCATTTCAGGAGATGAGGGGGCAATGACAAACCACCTCACTACTTGCATCTACTTTCTATCCCATCCAGCTCTGCTGCAGTCCATAAGAGCAGGTCCTGCCTGGGGAGTGGAGCAGTTTCTCAGATGCATTTTAGCTCTGTGAGTTACTCAGTGGCAACAGCTGCTTCCATCTGTGTCCATGTGCAGGAAGAGATATTCAGCTGAACAGGCAGCTTGCTTTTTTATTGTGTTGTGTATAATGCTCACATATGGTCTCAGTTTGCAAAGCTGCAGGATATGGCAGATTTTTTAATAAAGCTTATTGAGCAAAATATGACTGTAAGAGTGTGTATGTTTATATTTTTTTAAACAAACAAACAAACAGCTCCCAAACCCTACTCTGAATCTCGTAGTGGTAATTTGAAGTTGTGATCTGTTTGGTCATCTATCCAAATAAATTTGTGTTATAAAATGCAGGTACTTTTATTTTTCTTTGTGTATTCCACCCTAAGAGTGAAATACTGTTTTCTGTCTCCAGAGAGGGAGCCAGGGCTTTTGGCCTGTATTCCCAGTTCTGACAGTGTACCTCGACTCCATTTGCAGCTGGCTGATGTCATCACAGGCAAAATTTCAGTTCACTGAGTCTGTCCACCTCAGTCTACAAAACATTTTTGATGCAAATATATGTTTGGGCATTGGGGTACATATGCAGTGTGGATTTAGTTACTTAAAAAAAAAAAACCAAGCCAGTAAACCGAGAAGTAAAAACTTTATTTTAGGATAAGGACAAGTGAATTTTCACTTTTCCTTGTAAAAAAATCTGGATATTGTGTAGCACATAGAAGTCTTTTTTTGCTAAAACAACAGACAGTTGCACTAGTACTTGTGTTACCTATTCTTTTGTACCATCAGCTAACTTGGAGCCCAGCAGCCAATTCTTTTCTCAAATGCTGTGATTAAACACTTGTTTTTCTTGTGCTTGCAGACAGAGGGGAAAGAACAGTGTAAGAATGGCACTTCTGCAGCCAGACAGGTTAATACACTGACAATTTACCTTTTGTGAAGAGGAATTGTGCCTTGGAATCCTTCACACTTGTGAGTTCCAGCAGGACAAGCAGAGGTGTGATGCTGCCTTAGGTCAGCAAGAGGGAAGAAAAACTGGATCTTCAGTCCCCAGCAGTGTGCACAGGAGGGTGAGGAAGCATGGCATGACTAAAGTTTAAGAGCACTCTAATTATGTTAAGGTATGTAGAGCCAACAGCTAAGTTCTGGTGCTTCCAAAGAAGCTTTTGATACAGGCCTAAATAATGTTAGCTGGAAAAAATGAAAAGCAGATCTGCTCAGATATTCTCTCAGTCTGTTCTTACGTTTCCTGTAGAGTACAGATTTTTTTTTAAGCCATGTTTTATTCAAATGTTGTTGGAAGTACTGGCTCCCTTTCTGCAATACTGTGTGTTTCAGTGATCAGTACAGACATGTCCCACTTTGAAGTGGTCTATATCTAATTACCTTGTTGAAATTCCAAGTGCAGCTCCACTTAAAAATTTACACTGAGGTTACCTCGTGAGGCTGATCGGTTCAGACTGTTTATTTTCAATCCAGGTGCAACTCCTTTTTCGCTCTAAGAAAAGTTTGATTTCTTAGAAAAACGATGTAGAAAATGTGAAGTGGCATGGTATTCTGACAATGAGAAACTTTGTTCTGATCTTTCTCTCCTTTGCAAAGTTGTGTTTTTCCTAAATGAGCACAAATGCTTTGTACTAGTTTATTTTCCATCTCAAATAAAGAAGAGATAAACATGAGATCAGATTCCTGATGTTAATCAGGTATTAAGGGTATTAGAAATCTGCCATCAGTTGCACACAAATATTTACCTTTTGATTGTTTCAATTACACAGATTGATTACATTTTGGGTTCTGAGTAAGGCACTTTATATTCATGTAGTAGGCAAGATCAGTGAGATGCTTCAGCCAAGGAATTGCATTTCCTTGGACAGCTAATTCATGTGGCTTTCCACACCCAGCACAAACTGCATCACAGAGGCCTTGACTGGAACATCCTTGGGAATCTTCTGCCCCAGTGATAATCTCTGAGGGATGCTGAAATAATACCAGGTCATTTTTGAAGGCAAGTCTGCTCCCTTCCCATCACTCCTGAGGTTTCCATTGAGTAAAGCTTTTACCCTCAGTTCTGAAATCAAGTCATTTGTTCAATTTGCATGTGCAGTCAAAAAGTTGTCTGATAACTTTTTTTTTAATGGATGCTGCCCGAAGATGAGTATCAACTAGCGTGCTGGAGATCTTCCTGTCCTACTCCCAGTATCTGAGCTTTATGGTTATTTTTCTGAACCATTTCACATGCATATATTTAGTGTTTTGAGATCTCTGTGAGTTCTCAATCCTTGTTTTCAGGTTAAGGCATTTAAAATTTTCTTTGTTTTTAATAGATTTATAAATATTTAAATAGACACTTGTTGATAATTGTTTTGTTGGTAATGTGTAAACCTAAATATGAAGTGTAGATCTTGTCTGCTTTCACTGCATTGTTTCAGACTTGACAATTCTTGCTTGAAGATACCATAGATGAAATAACAAATCCATACCAGTTACTTTGTGGTGAGAATGAGATTGTGATAATAATTCCTATTAATCTTGCTGTGTGAAAATTGCATCTTGTTCTGAAAATCCCAAGATAACACAGTTCTGACAAGAAGTCATCATCTAGAAAATGCAGAAATTAGATTTTAATTGTATAAGACAAACCAAAAGAGGGGGTTACTGGTGAAGCAGTGTGAAAGGGGAAAAAAGTCATTGGTAACCTTTTTGGCAAAGGGGTTCACAGGGCAAATTTTATGGAGTTGTACAGATGTTGGGCTGGTAGTCATTCGACTCCTTGTATAATGGCAGGGTGAAACTTTGCCTATTGGCAAAACTTGGTTGGCTCAAAAAAATCTAAATACTAAAAAAATTGCCAGAAAGGTGATGAATGTCTGTAGCTACCAGTAGTTTCAAATCAGGCACCTATTTTTCATAGTGTAAAACTTCCTCTCTTTTTTCAAGATTGACAGATGAGGAAATTGATGTGGCTGTTATTTTTAGATAATGAAAATGATCCTCACATCTTATTGTAAGTGAGTTGTTTGAGCAGTGGTTTTCTTTCGTAATCTCTGTGATTTACAGCCATTAACTTGTCTGCTGCGTCCCTACTGCCATGGATGTCACCAGCCAGTGCACATCTGTCCCATCTGTTGGGTGTTCCAGCTGACACTGTGCTGCTTGAACTTACAAGGCATCATCCACATAGAAGAATATTTGTACTGAGCAGTTGTCAAAGCTGAAGGTAGCTGAAGCCCAAGACAGGCCAGCTGCTGTTACCCACCTGTTGAAATGGCAAATTTGGTTCATGTCACTGCTGATGGAGAGAACAAGGTACAAAAAAAAGTGGGGCCAAGAGCAGCTGTTGGCATTGGATGGAAATCAGTGAGTCCAAGGCAGGACATGCAGCTCTCCAAGCCTGTGGTGTAGCAGTACAGGGGGAGCAAGAGATATCCTTTGTTCCATCTTTTTTTGAGTAAAATGTGTAGATAACTGGTAACTTGCTTTATCAAAATTTTATGTGCTCATGCTTCTCTGATCTGAGAGTGTATTAGTAGGTTTGTTTCTCTTGTCTTCTCTTCCTTCCTCCCTGTTCCCTGTTCTGTGAGGAGAAGGGAGAATCTGCCCTGACCAAGGAATTTCTAAGCCTCATCTTAAGCTTCTTTTGTCAAGAGTGGGCAAAAGTTCCTGCCAACACAATGAAGAGGCAGAATGTTGCATGTGACAGCAATCTTTGCAGCATGTGGATGCAAACAGTGAATCAGCAGGGCCCAGATAGCAGACAGCAGGAGTCTCATGGGATTTCTTAAAACTGCATGTCATGCAACAGCGTTTATGATTTCAAATATCTCAGTGCATTAGGATTGTTTCCAGTGTGCAAAAAACCATGCAAAGGTTTGCATGTTCAAGTGGTCAATAAGGTCTCCATGTTAACCCTTTTCAGGACAGTGAACTTCATGTACAACAGTTGAGACACACAACCTCACTCCATATTCTGATTTAACTTTCTATTCTGGAAACTAAGAGCAATGTATTTGGATGGATGTCTGCGCTCCCTCTGCCTCATCATGTGTTGAATTTGTGCTGCTTATAACTTTTCAAATAAAGCAGATGTGACTGGTTAAAGACCCTTAATTTCTCTGCCTGCTTGGAATCCATTTTGGATTGCCTGGGATGTAGGAGGGGAAGTCAAATGTTGCAAATCATTGGTTTAAGCTGTGACAGTCAATGCCTGATTATCTTAAGTCTCCAGTGAGTGTACTGATTGAACCAGCAAAATCCTTCCACAAATACTGGTTTCTCTCAAATTGATAAAAAAGTTAACTCAGCCTCTTACCTGTGACAGGCTGCTTTGGGGATTTTGGCCTCTTTTTTGATTTAAGGAGGGTTTTATTATTCCCTTGGGTTCCAACCTGATGATGACATGCATTCAGTCTTTGCTCTTCCTCTGATGTTACCTGGCTCTCAGACAGATTCACTCTCTTCAAGTCCTTTCATTTTCTTCTCAGAAAGTTTGTCCAAAAGGCCAAAAGAAAGTATTTTCAGGTGTGTAACACTTCCAGATGCACACTTCCAGCAATGTCACTGTTTTACCAGGCCCATCACATTAAGGACAAGGTGAAATCCTGCTTTGCCATTAGAATTGTCATTTTTGTCTGATCTCTACCTGTTTCTGCTTATTCTTGTGGCCATATCGAAAAGCTCTCCTATAGTGGCTGTACCAGTTTGGGTTTTTCTCCTGGTGACCTCCCATCACAAATTCAGTGATTGTCTAAGCTGCTGGCTGGTAAGCTGTACTTTTGGTATCCACCTTGGTGTCTGTTTTGTGGGGAACTTCATTGAATCAGGTGCTCAGAATATGAGGTACCTGTGCAGAAATAGTGGCTTGGGCCAAAATCCTCGCAGTACCTAAACATGGTGTAGTAAAGACATGCCTGTAGCTAAAATCCTGCATTTCCTTCCTTGACAAGAGTCTGTTTTGAGTCATATCCATTGTGATTGGATATTCATTGATATTTAGGATTTTCTGTGTGTCAGAATAGCTCAAATCAAACTCTCATTGTTCAGATTGTTTCTACCTGCCTGAGATCTATCACAGAATCACAGAATTGTTAGGATTGGGAGGGATCTCTGGAGATCACCAGTCCAACCCCCTGCCACAGCAGGGTCACCTGGAGCAGGTGACACAGGAATGTGTCCAGATGGAGTTTGAATGTCTCCAGAGATGGAGACTCCACAACCTCCCTCAGCAGCCTGTTCCAGTACTATTGCTTTAAAGAACATTTGAAGAAGGAACACTTTCTATATAGCACTTTAAGGCAATGTTCTCTTTGATTATGTACTGAAAAACATACTAAGAGAATTTGCTTGTATTGTCAGTAATAATATTGATACATAAGTTTTGGCATTTATTTTTTCAGTGGTAGGTACACTTTAAAAAGTTATTTCAGAATCATGTGGTGGACAACTGCTAAAGACTTACTGGGTTTTTTGGGGGTT
>VZDJ01007749.1:5605456-5723096 GCA_008694505.1 Cyanoderma ruficeps | reverse complement strand
TTTTTTTTTTTTTTTTTTTTGTAACTTTGCTGTTGGAAACACAAAACACGTAGGTAGCCAAATTGCATTCCAGCACGACCTGCTAGTAAGCAAGAGGATTTCTGCTTCAGTGCTGCAGTTCATTAAAGAGTTGTAAGCAGAAATGCTGGAAAAGTTTGCTGTGGGCATGTGACGGGAGATTTCTGATAACCTCAAGGCTGCCTTCCAAATGATCTTATTAATTCTGTGAGTAATCCGGGGAAAACCAGTAGGGTTTCTTTGACTTTTGCCCTCCAAGGTTGCAGTTTTTACAGCTCAGAGCAGTTATTAGTAACAATAGCTCTTGAAGTGTAATTTAAAAAGCCCCAGGAAGTGTGTTCCTGTTTTTCTTTCTGGTGCACTTACAACTGACAAGTCCTCTTCCTTTAGCCCCTAATTCAGTGTGCTGCTGTTCCTGGAAACCCGTTTGGAATGCTCTAATGAAGTTTTTCACTTGCCTGAAGTACATCAAATGTAACACATGAGCCTGGTTTCCAGCAGAGACCTCGGTTTGTGTGCAGTCAGCTGCTTCTCAAGAGTCACACTCGTGGCTGGGTAAGGAGGGATGGGGTTGCTCTGTGCAGGCTCTAGGAAGTTCATGACTTTAATTCTGCTGTATTGGGAAGGTGCTGTTACAGTTGTCAGCTCACTTGTGTTCAAGGTAACTAATCCAGAACCAGAAAGTGTTATCTTTCTTGCTTTTAGTGAGGACCATCGATGGAAATTTAGGCTATAGGACGTAGGGACATAGAATGTCATGGTCTGCATTGAAGATTGGAAGAAAGGGCAATAAGTATTTGCATCTCTTCTTGTGAATATGTTCTCTTTTTTATGTAGCTTGAGGTTGAATCTTTTTTCAGATTCCCTTATTTTTTATTATCATTAAAATCTTCTATTGAAGAATAACACAAAGAGCTGTTTCAAATTGCTTTTCTCCTTATGCAGCAGCTTTCAGAGTGTTATCATCCCACCTAAACTGGGCTACTTCATTCCAGGTGCCTTTTCTTCTCCTGTTCTGTTTTGCCTTTACTCTCCAGAGTTGACATCATACATTCTGTGTCAGAGAGGGCAAGATTCCTGAGAATAGCAGACACTGTTTGGAAGGGATTGTATCTTTGGCCTGTTGTCTGGGTGTTATTTATTATATACACAGAACTCTTTATTCTCTCTCTAAACTTTTCCCATTTTAAGACTGTTCCTTACTCTGCAAATTCACCTTGACTACTCTTTAAAACTGTTTTTCCAGCTGAAAATAGGACTCTTACCTTGCTACTCAATGGTAACAATGTATTTATTTGCTGCTTAACTATGTAACTTTTATGTTATTACAGTTTCCAGTTCAGCTGGCTGTCTTACCTCTTTCCTTTGATTCAAATTTGGGGAAAGCATACTTTTAAGTCAGATAAATGGGAAAAGCAGAATAAAGAGTATTAAAAAGTTTGGTCCAATACTCGATGGTGTTCAGCCTTTGGTTACTGCAGCTGGGAGACTGAAAAGTTTAGCTTTTTTTTCAGCTTCTTAAAATGTTCTCATAATCACTGGTTTTGAAGCCAGTATCTGTGTTACTTGATGCATATAACCCTAACTGTTCAGCTATGAGTTTTAAATGGGAGAGGTAACCAATTGTCTACTCTTTTTCTTATGACTTCTAACACTCTAAAGCAACTGTTATACCTATAAAAAAAGGAGGTTAAGAAAAATAAGCGCCTACAATTTGTCAATATCCACTGTTATTTTCCAAAGTTCTATTTTTTAAGGGTTTAAAGTTCCAACACTGATTTTCAATATTTTCTAAAGTTAGGAGCTTCTGTGGTAAGTAGCTATTGCTTGTTCAGTGGTCTTTTGAGAATTTAAACTAGTTGCCTGGCTTGATCTGAAAATGGTGAAATGTAACTGTATTGTAACTTACCAGTTAAGTTAGAAACATTTAGAAAGGGTTTTCCGAAGTATTTTCTTGAAGTCAGTCTGTAAAAACAGTGTCATTTTAATGGAGACTTTGGATATTACAGTTTTTCCCTAGTCTCATGAACAAAACTTTAACTTTTGTTTTCCAACTCTTTCCCTTAGGGGTTAAATAGCTTGGAAATAATCTTACCCTAAATTGGAGAATGCCTCATGTATGAGCATTATGATGACTGGCACTTGAGTGTTGTGTGAGGTGCAAGTGCAGTGCAGGTCACTGCAAAGATTAAAAGGTGAAACTGGTTAATAGGGTCTATGAAACCTGTGTGCTCACAGCGGCTCCTTGGTTATTTGTTCAAACTGTCCTGCACATCTAAACTTCTTGCAGTGATGAGTGGTGTTTATGCAGACAGGTATTCTACACAGGGAAATTGCCTGCAGGGCAGTGGCAGATTCCTCTTCCCTATCTAGACTGCTGCTTCTAGAAATTATTCATCAAAGTTTCTGATTCCTCTGATTTAGAAGGCTTTGTAATTAGGAAAATTCAGGACAAGAGGAGATAAAAACAGAAGCAGGAGATGAGAAAGAAGCAAAGGTCCATGTAAAGTGAGGAGGAATGGTGCAGTACCAGGAGTATAAGAAGATTGGTGAAACTCTGTGAAATGGGTTTGGCACTAAAAGCCATTCGTTTGAAATATTTTTGTCCTGGTTTTTTAAAAATTATGACTTGATTATTTTGCTGCCTTAGACTGAAAAGCAGATTGGGACAGCCTCTGTTTTCTTCCCTCCTTTTTGATTTGCCCATGTGTTCTGAGTTCAGTACTGAGAAACTGTAGCACCCCACTGTGCAAAAACCACTTCTATTTTAAGTTTCTTTATATTCCTCTGTTGATTGCTATGCACTTGTACGAATTCTTAAGGAATTCTGCAGTATATGTGAACAATCATCTCATTTAGATTCTTATCCCCCAAGTTTTCAGGATCTGTAATAGGTCAAAATCCAACTTCATCAGATGGAATAGACACACAAAGAAATGTTTACTTTGATAACAAAAGAGGCTCAGTTGCTCACAAAGATTTTCTGGAAGGATTTTCTTTAGTTAGAGTGCATAATTTGACAACTTCAAAATAAAAAATACTATAATATATTGATGGTTTTATACACATCTTCAGCTAAAATTACACCATCGATGGCTTTAGCAAGTTTTAAATAGTCTTCTGTCTATCCTTAGCAACAGATTTCTGTTAAGTAGGAAGATATAACTCAGTGTGTGCTTACAAAAATAGGAAAACTGTTTTTGTCTCAGATGACTCTGTAGTGTTTTACGTGTTTACATCTCCTTTAGATTTACTGTAGTGTGACTTTTCAGACTGTGGGATTGATTCAATAAATAAATGGTATATGGAGCATTTGTCTTGTAGGTCACTTTGCTGAATGTATGATGCCAGCAAAGACCAAGCAGACTTCCCTCTTTGATACCAAGGACTAAGTTGCTCCTGTGGAGACTCCAAAAGATTCAGTAGGCATAAAAATGCAGTTTCCTTTTTCATGTTGTTTATGTTTGCATTTTGTTAGTATTGCCTTCACATTTTTGATTAAGCTTTTACTGAATCCTTATCTATAATGACAATTTAATTTTTCAGAAGATAAATTGAAGTGACATATACAGAAAAGTAATTTTTCAGTGGCTTGGTGGTAAATATTTTCAGCTTTAGATGCTGTTTAATCACATCTACACTTTATGAAAAATGTACATCTGCAGTTCTCTAAGGAATGTTTCCTAATACCTTTAATGTTTATATCATTGTACATAGAGAAGATGCACATAATCCCTCTGTGTTAGAAAGACCCTTCAATTTAAATTTATTAAAGATTACTTTGCCCTGTCAGGAGCAAAGTGTCCCCTAAATCCAGTTCCCTCCCATGAAAGCGTGAGAATTTCTCCCTTGCTTGGGATCTGTGCAAATCATCTGCACTACAAAAGAGCCCCGGCTTCTTCCATTTTAGGAATCTGGGAAGGGTAAATATTTAGAAGTGCTGGCATAACAATAGCCGAAGTAGAAGGAAATTAAAGTTTGGGATCCAGTGCTGAGACACATTTGGCTTAAACCTTGGGTGAAAAAAAATACAAGTGTTTTGGTAAAATGTTACAATTTTCAACTTTTGAGTACAGAATCAGCAGGAAGAGTTCTGTGTAGAATAAAACACCCAGTTTTGAAAATGTGTCCTTTTTGTTCTTGTTTAGGCGTTTTTACTTCTTTTTTTTTTGTCAGACCAGAGTGTGTTGTTGTTCAATTCCTTTCTGACAGGTTGCAGGAACTAATATTTCACTGAGCAAATACTAGCACTGTTAAAGGAACAAGGCTCTTTATGGAAGACAACTGCTGGTATGAGAACTTCTTGAATATAAAGCTCAGGGGCTGTAGGTTGAATGAATACATGAAGTAAACTGAAATTAAGACCATGGCATAAAAATTGATTTCATTATAGGAACTCTGGTGTTTAGGTTGCAAAGTAATTTGCTTCATAAAAGATTTTTTTGTAGAATCTCATAGAGAGTTTTCAGCATCTGTTGTTTTCAACAGCTGTTCAATATTGAGCAGAAAGATTCATCTGTTCTCTGCATAGCAAGAAAAATGTATTCTTTATCTTGATAAATTCAACTGAGCTTGAGTAACTCTTCGGATATTAAAACCAGTTTTCCTGGTGTGCTTCACTTATCTTTGGGAGATTTTTGGCACCATGTTCAAATACCTAAACGTGTCCAAAGACTGAAGTCTGTTTCTGCCAGAATTTGCTGTGTGACTTATGAGCCTATATAAAGACCATTACAGTAACTTAAGCTGATACTTGGCTTGTGTTTTTGCAAGACAACTCCAAATAATCCTTTAACTTAATTTTGAGCAGTGCTATGTTTTTCAAAAAGAGACTATATAGACTTGGCTGGATAAAAAGAACTGTACTTTTTGAAAGAACTTAAGTGTTTTGAAATTAGATTTACAGTTTTTATCCAATTTAAAAGTTAAAACAAAAAAACCCTCTACATTTCATTGTAGAAGGAAATAGAGTTTAATCTCCACAGGTAGGAGACTCTGCTTGGGTAGCCTTATCTGATGCCTGAGGGCTCTTACCTCTCACTCAGCTTGCTTCAGGTTCTATGGGTCTTCAAAAAAGGCAGGTTTCCAGTTAGTTCTGTTGGAAAGTTGTCAAGCTTTGCCATCACCGTTGTGTTTTAATAGTATTTTTTTTTTTCATGTCCCTTCCTATAATTTTGATTTTTACAGTTTCCAGATGGTGGATAATTCAGCACAGCCCCTGACAGAGTTTGTTGAATTTTAGATCACCTAAGGTCTGAAGGCTAGTAGAAGTTGCTCTGCAAGAGGAGCTAGACTCCTGAAATACAATATAAAATAATTTTTGGAGATAGTTTAGACCACTCCAAGGATTCAATGCCTCAGTTTCCTTGCAAATTTCTCAGCATTTTGATTACCCACTTAAATTAATATTTGTTACCTCTAAGTTTCTTTAGCAGGATGACAAACACTTCAGTATTTAAATGCATGTCCTTTCTTGGCTTATTCTTACTGAGAGTCCTCTGCAAATTCTGAATTGGAACAATTCAAAGAAATTCTTATTTCAATGAGGTCTTTTGCCCAACCTAGACACTGGAGACTGTGGCCATCTTTTTCAGTTTAGGCACCCAGTGCTAAGAGGCAGTGGAATAATACGGTCTTACTCTCTACCACTAAGATACAGAGACTAGCACAGCACAGAGCATGTTTGCCTTCCTTGTTCAGAATCAGATGTGTCCTATGCAAAAGGTGATATTCAATCTTAGAGTTGATTCATCAAGCTCTTTTTCCAGCCTTTTGCATCATTATCTATTATGGGTATGTCTTGTTGTTGCATGAGATATATTAGTAATTCAAACAAATGCAATGGTAAGCAGAAAAAAGAAATTACAAAGGGAACTGAACCGAATTTAGATCAAGAAACCTACATTCTATGGTAGGCTAGCCTCTTAATTACGAATTAGTATCAGTCTGCTTCAGATTCAAGGTCTCTGGCATCTGTGGAATTTTGGTAATAGTTCTATGGAACTCATGACCAGGGTCAGTGGGATTCTGTGATCTTTGCACCATAGTGTTCCACTGGTAAAATAAATCATAACAGAGCGTGTTTTAAATCTGTTTAAGGCTTGTGAGAACTCTGTTAAATTCCTGTTCTGTACTAATGAACAGGGCTCAGTTGTGACAGGTGACCCTCATTTGGTGTAAGATTTACCATGACCATTTCATGGGGTGTTCCATTTCTTCCCAAGTAATTCAGTTATAGCCCCATTTTACCTGTCAATTCCTTATGAACCAGCAGAATTCAAGGTGTTTATTTTTACACTGTGTAAAAATAAGCATTTCAAAATGGGTTTGTCTGTGATGGAATGGCATTACTTCTGGGAGTTCTTGAAGTGACCTCTGACAAAGTAGATCAGAAGTTGGGAAGGGACAGCAAGGATGAAGGCTCTCATTGCATGTGGGAGGAGTGGGGAGCTTGGTGTGAGCAAATGTGGCATCCAGTCCCTCTGTGGTCCTGGCAGTCACCAAACTGGTGTGCTGGGGAGCAGAGCTGTGCCCGGTGCTGCTCCTGCCAGTGCCCCAGTGCCACTGCAGCAGCACCACACCAGGGTCTCCACGTGCCCTGCAGCGCTGGGATGTGGTTGCTGGGCAGCTGTGTCATAGCCCTGAGAAAGAGAAGACTTGGATGTCATGCTGAAATCCAGCTGTGAAGGGTTTCAAGCTGAGGTTTCTCACCAAGTAGTGGACTCTTAACTACTCAGCTGTTTGCTGGATTGAGATGAAGGGCATCCTTTGTACTCCTAGGATTGCAAAATTTACAAGACCACAGCAACGACGGAGAGCACCAGTAAGAGAAACAGGACTTTATAATCTGGTGGTGAGGTCACTTCCTTGGAAGGGGGAAACACAGGCTGGACTTTGAGGACTCTGTATGTACTTTACATGAAACGGTGCTCAGAGTTTATGAACTGTCTTGGAAGATTAAGCAGAACTAAGTGTAACCTATAAAGGGGTAGATTGAACAATTTCTGTCTAAGGTGCTTTGTCAATAATTGAGCAAAACTTCAAAATGGTGGTAATAAACAGAATGAAAGTAAGGGTTTTGTACATGTGGTTTCTTTTTTTTTTCAGATTCTTGATATTGCAAAATTGATTCATTTCATAATAGAATTTTATGTGGTGAAAGCTTTTGTTTAATCCTATTTTAAACCTCTGTATAATCTTATTTTAAATGTGCTAATCAAGCTATGGTTTGTGTACTTGCCAGAAAAATCACTTTTGATTTGTGTTATAGTTCAAAGAGAAATGAGCATATTTAAAATCAATAGAAATTCTACATCCACATCTGTGGATATAAAATGTTGATGTAATAGTGGTGCATGCCAAAACTCTTGTATTTCTCAGTTTATAACTTCAAAGTGAAGAAAAGAAAATGTATTGTACTAGAGTGCATGACTAGATTAGGGTATTAAAGCAGGTTCTTTATTATGTTTACCTCTAATTTAGTTGGTTTCAAAAACTCAGTTGTTATTAGCTAAATTTACAGTGGCAGTTTTAGGTTTCTAGGAAGCTCCAGTGACCTCTGTAAAGAGGTAATTCAGTGAACCTGTCACTAATAATTTAATTCTGCAGCTAATAGTAATGGGTTTAATCCAGAAATTATGAACTGGGCCCCCCTTCCCTGCGGGAAATATTTCTTTCCACCTTTAAATATAAGGAGGAGTGAACATAGGAAATGTAACAAAACCTGTTCTTTTATTTTTGAAATCATGAGGCTTTTGTCAAGTACTGTGCGGAATCCAGTAATGCACAGCAGAGTTTTCCTTGAATTACCTCCCTCTGAAGGTTTCACCGCTGCCATTTTAATGGAATATAGCTTTATCTGCTGTCACTCACCTGTTTACCTGGAAACTAGCTGCTGATGGCTGTGGAGTCTTTGGGATGTGTTCTGTGCACAAGAAGCCTGACTGCTCTCAGTCATGCTCTGACTGATAATCTGAAGAGTATCAATGCTCCTGCTCAGTGTTTACAGTAGCCATGCAAGGAGCTCAGTAATGCAGCACTTGTGAGGAAAGCCATAGCAGAAAGTGATGTTGTTGAACTGTTGACTTGTTTTTTCTCAAAGAAAAAGTGCAGTCATTCAACAAGGAACCTGGGAAAGTGCCTGTCAATGCCTTTACCAATTGTACCCCACTATGTTTTAGTATTGAATTAGAATTCCAATCACTGGCTTGTTTCCCATCTTGTCCTATTGAAAGAAAGTCCTGTATGTAGGGAACTGGAATTTCAGTTTGTAAGTGTTTTGAACACAGCCCTTTGTTTCTGCTTTATTTTGTGAGAATTCAAAACTAGTTCAGCAATAACTTTTTGTACAGAAAACTTAGAGGAAGAGATTGTGCATCATGCTTAATCCCTGTCATTTGCGTTTCTGCCTTTTAGTTAAATTCTGTGTACTGCATGCTTTTTCTTAAGCATTTTTAAAAGTTTCTCTTTAGTCCTGTAATGCTTATTGCTTTTGCGTCTTTTACTCTAATATACACATTATATGCACATGTTCTCCTAAGTGAACCTAAATCATCAGTGCCACTGAAAGAAATGCATCTCCCCCATCTGGTTATCCTTGCCTGCTATAGTCACCATCCTTATGCCAGCAAACAAGCTTGTGCAAGTATGTGGGGAGTTGAATTTAGAAAATTTATTGGGATTAAAACTAATCTCTGAAGGGGAAGTGTGTGGGTGAGCACGATGAGCACATGTTTGCCTGATAGGCACATCCCTGTTAAAATTACCGCCTAACTCTGAAATTCTTTGTCCTCTGACCCTGGGCCAGGCATTCCAGGTTCCTTTCTCTCCCTTCTTCCCAGCCCCCTTCCCCTTGATATGTGTGGGCAGTTTGCTCTCACTCCTGGTTTATAATGTGCCAGTAACCAAGGAGCTCAGGGTCACTCACCGTGCACATAGTGTTGGTCCTGCCTGGCAGTTCACACTCAGCTGTACTGGAAAGGTGGAGGGAACACTGGCTGGTGTTACAGTCTCTTCTAATGCCTAGCAATAACTCTGTGTGCCTTTGAGTACTGTGACCAGATCCATGTGATACTTTCTTTTGTTCACTGTGAGGAAAAACATGGATGTGTCATACAAATATGAAGAACAAGTCATGCAAAATTCATTGGGGTGGTTCCCTCAAGGTTAGATTATTTTTGGCTTTATTTCTGAAGCAAACTTTTTGGGAAAGATTTTTTTTGCTGGTAGATTTATACTTGTTTTGGAAAGGGCATTATGCAAAGATTAGTATCCTCTGACAAATGGAGCAACTTTACTGAGACTGGTCTTTTTTTTTAATAGCTGGTCTGTGAGTTCTTGCTGGGAAGGTCAGTATCTTTTACATGCATTGCTCTTTAAAATGATATCTGCTGGTGACTGTTAAATCTGTAGACTAAACAAGGCTGTTCTGTGAACTAAGATTTTAAATTATAAAAAGAATATTCAGGTTCTAATATCTGAACACTTGCTATAAAGGTTCAATGGCTTGGTAGTAAACGGATTTCTCAGGTTCATTAAAATTAGCAGTGCCCATGCCCTGGAACAGGTACATGGCACAATTAAGGGAGCTGGAAGGGAGGGAATTGCAAAGGGACCAAACTTCCCATGGAGCCATGGAATGGCTGTGCAGCTGCTGCTGCCTGGGGCTGCCAGGAGTCTTCCACAGCTGCTGTTTCCTTGTCTCCATGTCTGATATGGTGGTGGTGCTTTTCTGGTGTTAACTTCGTACAGCTGTGGCACTGCCGGCATATACCCAGCCACTCCTCTTTGCCAGGATATTAAAAAAAACCCCAACTGTACAGTTTTAGTCTCTAATGACCAACACTGACTAATGTTCTCTCAATTCTCACAGCCTGGCTTCCTTTGCAGGCTGGTATCAGTCTTGCTGCTTCAGAATCCTGATCCTCAAATCCTGGGTTTGGAAAGACACTGTACTCTTAAATACATTTCAGCAGCTCAGCCTCTTTAGATTTCTTAATTCTTGTGTGAAGAGAATTAATCTGATACTGGAGTTCATATAACCAGTATAGAACCAAATCCTATTCCAGTGAATCTCCTAGAAACTGAGCATGTGTAGCCTGTATAGTAATTGGATAAAATGGTAAAATCAACATTGTCCAACTGAATTTCTACATACATCACAGAATGTAATCTAGTCAAAGTCTGCTCTTGAATTCCATCTTTAAGTAGGTGTCCAGCTGTATTTATTGAATGTAAATCTCAAGAGGTACTCTTAAGCTCAAAAAACATTCTAGTACCTCACCTCAGATATTTTAGTCAATACTGGTCATCTTCTGCATAAAAATCTGGTTTGTTAAATGGACCTCATGGAGAGAAGCAATTTATCTGGGTTTGTATTACAACGATAATGCAATGTTGGTGTACCTTGTGCTTTTCTAAAGGGTTTCTTGATTCGAGCATTGATCAGGAAGGTGCAGTTGCGGTTGTGTACTGACAGCACAAGTCTTGTACTGTACAGTCAGAGCTGTGTGGTTTCAGGAACCTGTGCAGTAGAAAATGACAGATCAGTTTTTTGAGGAGACATGCCTCACTACCCCATGGCATAATACAAAAGGACTTGAGATAGAATAAAAAAAATCCATATTACGTAGGTGTTTCATAATTTAGACTTGTCTCAAGGTTTTTCCCGTAGAGTAGTAGCAGGTGAAATGGAAGTGTATCAAGCTTGGTGGACAGTTTTGGAAATTGTGACTTGCATATTATTGGCAATAACTGCATTTTAGTCTAAGTAGTGTGAAATCAGAGGCTCCTGCAGAAATCTGACATCTCCTTCTAAAGCCACGGAGCTTGAGGCTCTGAACGGTCTGGTTCTTGATTTATCTGCATGTATGAGGAATTCCCAGGCTCACATCTGTTTGCTAAGGGACAGCCAGAACAGATTGACTTGGCATTGCAGGGGCTGTATTTAGGTAAGCCTGTGGCAGGCAAGCAGCTTGGTGAGCAAACACTGAGGTTGTGCTCAAATACCATTTTCTCTTGCCTTGTCTGTCAGGCCTTCGTTAGTGTGTCAGTAAAGCTCACTTCAAATAAAAGGTCCTCTGTGGGCTCTAGCAATGCTTGTTTACTTCAAACTCTTAGATCTCTCTTTTTTTTTTCCTGGGGAAAAAAAAAAGATTAGTTCTGGTGCTTATTCCACTTTGCTAATGAAGAAAGGTGAAGGTGTGATATTGGTTGAGCACAAAAGGAAGGAGAGCTCTTTCATGTATTGTTTGAAGGTTTAGGCAGTTAATTTTGAAAATCTTAAAAAAATAATGGACAAAAAAGAAGCTGGTAGGGATTTCCTCTCCTGTTAGTTTTACTAAGCCAAAGGAGCTGGGCTAGGCTGAAGGTTGAACGTTCAATAGATAGAAGAAATGTTTCAAAATTGCCATTGTTACCTAGTTTACTCTTAAACGAAGAGCAAGAACCTTCCACTTAGCTCTGT
This sequence comes from Cyanoderma ruficeps, assembly GCA_008694505.1. NCBI lineage: Eukaryota > Metazoa > Chordata > Aves > Passeriformes > Timaliidae > Cyanoderma > Cyanoderma ruficeps. The sequence goes on along the minus strand of VZDJ01007749.1, from coordinate 5,711,614 downwards.
AAGTGAATGGAGTGAACAGCAAAATGAATAGTTTTCTGATATCTGCAACATAAAAGCATAAAAGTTTCTTTTGCTCACAGCTGTTAATATTGCATAAGCATTATATGGCAATACTTATGCAGTTGCAATAAATACGGATGTTATATTGTTAGTTTCCCTAAATTAAGTTCAAAACAGTTGTCCCTATCTTAAAAATAATTGATATCTTTTGAAAGAATCCCATTTATTGCAAGGCTTTGCTGTTTCCTGAACTAAGAATATGAGTCTGAAAAAAGTGACTTTTCCTTTGCTTCCCTAATTGAAATGGAAATAGTGGTATTTGTGGTTTCTGGACTGTGTCTATATGAATTTCTCCAAATGATGGGAGAAGTGCAGTTCTTTGTTATTTCTTTGATTACAGACAAGTTCATGTGGTGGTTATTAAAACAGTATTAGTAAAATACATTTCTCCTGCCGTGGAAAAAAAAAATTACACGGCAATAGTTGCTTTCACTGCCATCAGGCTGGTGGTTGTAATTCAAGTGCTGGTGTTGTACGAGTGGTAGAATTACTGCTTTTTATGTCACTTGTTTATTTTATATTCAGATAAAGCATTCTGTTAGTTTTTCCCCCTGGTCAGTCTGGACTATTTTACAAGTGACATTATACATGTGTGCACTTACATAAGATACATTAAGTTTAGTTACTTCATAGTGGAAAAGGTACACCTGTGAGAAAGGAATGTGAATGAGAAAATATAACTGTGTGTAAACATGTTTATGCAGCTGCATTTTAATGTAACTTATTATTGGAGCACTATGTTTAGAGAATGAAACTTTTACAGCTGAAGACAAGCTATTAAAAAATCCTTCAAAACATTGTAAGCTGTAGATAAATCAGAAGTATAGATATTCAATTCTGCTTCCAGATTTATTTGGTTTTTTAACAAGTTTTCTTCGTATTAGTGTCTGAAAACTATTTGAGATGCTAATAAAACTGTCTTATAAACTTTCCATATTAAAGCTTTTTTGCAGAGTTTTAATTCTAATGTTTAGTGGTTTTCATGATTAATACACAACTTTCAGTTTTATTTTAGTAATGTAAATAATTTCATCCAGTGTGGGGAATTTTAAAACTTAATAGCTTTTCAAGGCTTTTGTGTGATGTGCGACTTGAGTTACTGTAGAGCCTCAGATGTGCATTTCAATTCAAAGTACATGTGATTTGGAAACATGGAAAATAAAAGGTTTATGTCTGTTACATCTCCACCAAAAAAAGTCATTAAATTTATATTAGTATTTCTGTTCTGTAACTAGATAAGACAGTCTTATGTGTCATAAAACTCAGCCTTCATATTTAAAATCTCAGGATCTCAGTGAAAAAAAGTTAGGGAAATGCTGCCAGTGACTTGTTTCAGTTGGAGGAAGAAGCAAGGCTGTAAAATGTCATTATCATACTTTGAGAGCTTTTTTAAAAAATCAATAAAGGACAAAAAAAATCAATAAAGGAAATAGTTTACAGTCAGGCTGTATTTGTATGCAGATTCATACTGAAGTAACTTTTTCATCACACTAGGGACTGAGAGAACATTGTTCTAGGCACTTCATGGACAATGAAAGACCCTCTTGGCTCCCAGAAACTTATTTCTGTGCTTATGACTTTCAGTGTTATTTAAGCTGATGTGGCCTTAAATGTCCAGTTTCCAGCACATTAAAAAGAATGTGTTGATATCTGGTTTATTGAATGTAGTGTGTGGAGTTTAAATTTTCCAAATCCAAGCCAGATGTCCTTTGCGTATCTTAAACCCAAACAACCAAAACAAACAAACCAAAGCCCAAAGAAACAACCACAATGAATAGAGCATGAGCAGTGAGCATGTCTTAACTTTTCCCCTGTCACTAGTGCTGGGCAAAGACTGATTTGCAAGGTTTAAAGATTTCTCAGCCTGTAAACTCAGTCTGTTCTCAGCCTTTCTCCAGGTTATCAATTATGAAAGGTTTTGTGATAAAGTCTGGATGAGTGGAAGCTGGAGGGAGACAGTCAATTCACTTCATGTCCTCTGTTGATCAGACAAGATTTCATCTTTGTGGAGGCAGCAGTCTGTAAGTGGAGGACTCTACTTAAGGCTTCTGCCATAGGTATACGATGATAAGGAATCAGTTTTGCTTATAGTACGACCTGTATTTATAAGAAGGTCTGTCTTCTGCACTTCAAGGGGAAGAAAAAAGTGTATAGAACAATACCAGTGTAAGAGGATGCAGATTCTAATACCCTGAATTGCAGCCACTTCCTTTTTTTCATCCTGTATCTCAAATAAATAAACCTACAGATTGAAGTGCCAGATTTTCATAGCTGGCTGCTTTTGGTTTTCTATTTTGCAATATTTTCTTTCATCTCTGGATGGGTAACAGAGGTTGTAAATGAACTCCAATGTTCACAGGCTTCCAAATGCCAATTTTGAGAGTTTCCAGCTTCATTTCCTTATGGACACAGCCATTCTCTTTTCAGGTTCAGTTTATGCTTAGGAGCAGACAGCTCATATTTGTATGGCTGCAGTCGCAGATAAGTCACTTTGTGTCTTTGCCTCATATTTCTGGACCCAAAAACACTTGGGAACACTGTGTAGGCTCTTGGATCTGTGCAGGTTGCCAGGTGTGAGGGTCAGTGGCAGTCTAGACCTTGTAATCTCTGATGGATCAAGCTCAGCCCAATTAACTACCTTGACTCAGCCCAATTAGCCACCTCAGTATGGTGCTGGCATGTCCCATGTGCCTGCTAGAAACTGCAAGTTCTGGTCTGTGCCTCTGAATAATTACAGTGGGTGCTGCTACCTTAGTATTACCTCAAGTATTGCACAAAAATAAACTCTAGTAGGGAAAGTAGTAAATGAATGGTTGGTTCCTACCATATTTTTCCTGCTACATTGTTTATTTTAAAAGGCATTTGGTAAATTGCCTACTGCGAGTACTGTACTGTGGCATCTGAAAGGCAACAGAGACTTTTGCGTCCAAAAAAAAGAAAGAAAACCAGCAGCCAGGAAATTCTGTAGGTGGATAGGAATTGTAATAAAAATTCAATGTAGCTGTAATAAAATATGTGCAGAGTACATGTGCCACGTGCAGAACTCATTTTGTCATTTTAACCTCTAATTGGCTCTTTTATTCCATATTCCCTTATTCTCTCCAGTTCATTAGCAATTCATCAGAATTTCTACAGCACCTCTTATGCCCTCTGTCTGGCTTTCAAGGATTTTAGAAGCCTCTGCACTTTTTTCCTGAGCACTTGCTTAGTCCTTCATCACCCATTCATCCCCAGAATACCCAAGACTTCCACCAGGTCTCTTTTTTAATGTTCAATGCTCAAAGTCTTTCAGCTTCTTCTGGATTTCTCTTTGGAAGAGTGACACTGGGACAAGAAGAACCTGTGATTAATGTCATCTTAAGCTCAGAGAGGTAGATGAAGGCATCCAGCCAGGAAAATGTACAAGTTGTAGCTGCACCTCCTGTGGTGGAAGGATGGCAGCTTGGTCAGGCTCTTGATCATGGGCAGCCAGAGGTCCGAGAAGTGGCTGGCACTCGATGGCATTGCCCAATGTCTTCAGTTTAGGAGAGGCTGTGAAAGGGTCATGGCCGAGTATTGCAGCTCTTTGTATCTTGTTTGAAGAGAGAAAATGGTCAGACTTCATGCACTACAACACTCTGTCAGTCCTACTTTGTAAATACAAGCTTCAATTTTTTAGGCTCACTTTCTTACACAGATGTGTACACTCATTTGTGTCTCTACCATGGTTATCTTCATAAAGTTTTTCCTAAGTATTGTGTACAGAAATCTGGGAACTGTGTTAGTCTTTTTACTGCAACTTAATTTCATTCATGAAGAATACTATGAAAAAAGCTATTTTAAACTCTCAATTTAAAAAACTAGTTATGATAGAAAAATAGAGAAAGCTATCATAAGAGATGCTAAGTTAAAGAATTTTTCTTTGACTGAACAATCAAAGTACATGTAAAATGTATTGGTAGATCCATAGGTAGACAGAACTTCCTGATATATGGAGGATCATTTTGAATTAAGCCAAGGCTGGATTAGTAGTGCAGATGTCCTCCAGATTCCCTGCATAGATGCAATTTCCAGGCAGTGAATAGGGCAGAGTGTTACTCATTTATCCTCTTCAGTCTTTCACAGATCAAATCTGACATTCCTGGTCAGCCTGGAATCACTCTAAGTTCTTCCATCCTTTTTCACCTTCCCCTGGTTTTCCTGGACCTGCATGGCATATGCTGTAGGGCTCAGTTGTATTTTTTAATCACTTGCAAATAAAGAAGTCAGCAACTGTCTGCTATTGCTGGAGATGAATGGTGGGATAAGTGGCAACAACAGAAGTGATGCAGAAGGGGATGTTACAGGGTGGGTGATGGGAATGTCCAAATCAGGAATATGCTGGGGGGGACTGTGGACAACCAAGGCTCTGCAGGGCCTAAGTGTAGCGTAGGGAAAAGGTTTCTCAGCACTTAGTGTTGAGTTTAGTTTTCAGATACTGTAAGGGCAGTAATCTACTACAAGGCTGTAATTCAAATATATGATACGCTATTTAAATCCCATTTGGACAAATACTTTTATTAAGCGTATCTCTGAACATGCATTATATATTCATTTTACTGTCATCCTTGGAAACAAAGTATCCGCATTAAATTTATGTGCTAAGAAACTAACACTATTTTTCTGCAGTACATATAATCTAGGAGTTTTAATAGACTGTAATCCTTTAGATTTTTATAGTCCTTTTTCTCCTAGATATAAAAGCAGTGAGCAAATATTATGTGCTTCTTGTCACTTCTTGGAGGTGATTAGCAGATACAAGGGACACGGTATCTGCAGTGAACTGATACACAGTAATATTTACACATTTCAGAAATACTTTTATTAGTAGAGATGTTTTTCAAAAATTTGTTTGGAAAAGTAACTTTGAGATTATTCTTCTGGTGCTTCCAGGCTGTATTATTGTTTCAGATATTCAGAAAGTGAATACTGTATTGCAGTCCTACTTTCATTCTGAATTATGGTTCAAAGTTTCCTGCTTTGTAGTAGTGCTGTTTTGCTCAATAAATACATTTGAGCAAAATACATGTCTTACATAAAATCTATTCTATATAATTAATGCTGAATGGTTCTGCCTTGGATGGAAAGCAAGTTTTCTGTTAGAGAATACATTAATGTTAGAAAAATGATGTTCTAAATAAAATGCTGATGGTGCGGGGGGGTTGGAGATGGCAGCTGATGCCAGTGATATTTCCCAGTTGAAGTTCAGTGAGAAAGTCAAGGAAGACAGGTTAAAAAAAAAAAAAGTTTTTCCCCTTAGAAGTGGGGAAGCAGCACATTTTCTCACCACCTGTTAAAGACCAGATCAAATTAGCAGGAAGAGCTGCCTTGTGTAAAAACTTGTATCACAATTGTACTGCATAATTCTAAGGTCACACTAAGGGAAATGTAACCTGATTGTTTCCTTTGGTTAAATCTTTTGCTTTATGAAGAGTAAAGGTGTTTATCAATGAGAAATTCCTTTTGCTCCAGCCAGTTTAACTTGACCTTGAAATCACAGCTCTTGTATTTCAATAGAGAGTAAGGAGAGCACTTCTAAAAGCCAGTCAGATGCCTGTGAATTGTGATCTGCTTTGGATTTACAGAGACTGATTCACAAGGTCTGACCCAGGAAGATGCCAGTTCTGAGATTTGTATCTGAGATACCCAGCAGATATCTGAGCTGAGGAAAAACCAATAGCAGAGCTCTGGAAAAACCAGAGTCAGCTCCCAAAACACAAGGCTTGTGAGCATATGGGGTTTAGTAGTTTGAACATAATATCCTGGTGTACCACAGACTGAGACCCATTTGTAGCACTTCCTCTGGTGGTGTTTTAAGCTCCTCATAGAACAGCTCTGCTAAGTGAGTGAATACCATGTTACCCACACTAATACCTAGAATTGAGGGTTTATAAACATCTCCAGACTTTGGTAATCTCTATTATTTCATTTTGAGTTGTGAACCATGAAATTTTCAGGGTTTTGCATTAATAGTCTAATAATTATGTTTGTGTTTATAAAGTCTTATAAAAAATTGTCATCTGAGACATATATGGAGATGAACTGCCGTGTCCTCAAGTACTCCTGTGTGGAAGAAGCTTTTTTAGGTACGAATATTGTGAAGTCTGGTGAGGTAAAAGCCGTTAAATGCCAGTAGGTATTTTGTTGCTGGAGGCCTGTTGGAAATTTGTAGCCACACACCAATATTTAGTAAGAAATACCTGACAACCAAAGGATGAAGCAAGAGCTTCGTGCTGGGGGACAAGCTCTTGCCAGGAGCTAATGAGGGCTGAAGTGGGTTTGAAAGACACTCCAAATGAACCCCGGAGCTGTTTTCAGTCTCCCGCCTTCCTCGGCTCTTTCCCTTTGCAGCAGCCGGTGCCAGGGTGATGCCACTCGTGCTCTCCACGTGGAAAGGCTGGCGCGGAGCCCGCGGGTGGCGCAGCCCCGCTGGGCGCGGGGAGGTGAGGCTGCAGCGCTCGGCCCCGCGCCCCGAACCCGACCCCGATCCGAGGGGGCTGGGAGCGAGGGCGGGGAGCGGCCCGGGGCTCCAGCCGCAGCAGCAGGAGCAGGGAGGAGCCGCCGGGCGCTGCCAGAGCCCAGACCTGCCGCGGGGAGGGAGGGAGGGAGGGGCGGCCCCGGCTCCCGGCGCTCCCCACTCGGGGCCAGTGTTGGGGCGAGCGGAGCAGCGGCTCCGGCTGCGGGGAGAGCGGGCGCGGAGCCGGGGGATTCCTGGATCGAGACCGGGATACCTGGATCGGGACAGGGCTGCCGCCTCCTTCCTGCCCATCTGCCCCGACTTGCGGCTGGTGAGTGACGGGAGCTGCGTCCCGTTGGGTCGCTCCAGACCTGGCCGTGCCTTCAGAAAGCGCGAGAATGGAGGTTTAACTCAGTGCGTTTATTTACACTGCAGTGCTACTTTGTAATGCAAGTGGGCTCCTGGGATTGTGAGAGAGTTTTCAGCTGGGTAGAAATGCCGGAGAGCTTAGCACAGGACCCTGCCAGCGCTGAAGAGCCTGGTGAGAAAGCAATCCCCCCCTTCCCCGACTCGCGATCCGGCTCTTTGGGCAGATGCGCTGTGATAAAAGTGCTGTACGAGGTTTATCATTTGACCTTCAGAGCACAGTTTAGCAAATGGGAGACTTTAAACCCAGTCGCGCTTGGGAAATGAAGCGGGGAGGAAAAATCCAACAACTCCCATGTTTAGCTTTTGAAGAAAATTATTGCTGGACTGTTAGTGTAAAAGTGCTTTGCTGTGTTTTCTGTAGCCTAACGCAAAGAATGCTCTGTTTATCAAATAGGTGTGACTGCCAGTGTGTACCTGCCTGATGTGCCCTGGCATTCTCACTGAGTCTGCCTTCTTTAATGTACTGTAGAGAGACATTGCATTAGTGCTTCTATTAAAATAGGAAGAAAAATTCTAATATTAGTAACAATTCTTGTTACTATGTTACTGTGTTCAAACACAGCCTTTAAATTTGGACAGAAAACAAAAAGTCTGATTCTAAGCAGATGGTGGAGAGGTTTCTTAACCTTTTACATAACATTAATTTAGCCAGGGTGATGGTAGGTATAGCTGGGACTGTACCTTAAAGAGTGTTGCTTTTGTGTCCTTTTGCAGCTGTAATAATTTCAATGTTAATCCCACAGCATGACGAAGTAAAAACCTGTAGAACTTCCAATGCAAGTAACTCTTCTTACAGCCAGAAAGACACATATTTTGGTTTCTCCCTACTCTGTGTAAGCAGGATTAGAGCTATTTTGGATTAGAATATTTGCAATTACAAAAACTTTAAAGTCTTTCATATGGTAATGGAAAACCAGTAAGTTGTGTAAATAAGATTTAGTATGATGACTTGTGTGGCAGTTGTAAGCCATGTTTGGGGTTTTTTTTAACAGCTTTCTGGGCTCTTAAACTGTGCTGAGGTGTACACCTGCTTTCCAGAACTATGCAGATTTTTTCTTGAAGCAGTGTGGTTCCAGTAATTTCTGCTTGTAGCTGTATCTTATTCCGAAACTCAGAGTATTTGAAACTTTTTCAGACTTTAATACATTTTTTTCCATTTTCCCTACATAGATATGCTTTTTTTCTTTTTTCTTTTTTTTTTTTTTTTNAAAACTTCTGGAAGAGAACTCAGAGCTCCTTGTTGTTGCTTCTATCTATAGTCTAATTATATCTGTTGTAAATTTTGACTTTGAAAAGACTTTGTAGTTAAAGCACTGCCATCGATTTCTGTAGTCAAAGCCCTGCAAATGATGGTCTGCTGTTGTTTTGTTTTCTGTGCCAGAAGAAGTAACTTTAGCTTAAAAGCAGAGCAAAATCTATTTGTGAGGGTCTGAAGAATCCTGGTTTTCCCACTCTTTGCAGTCTTTCCCAGCTCCCTCACCCCATAGCTGTCGCTGCTGGGTCCATTCTTGTGCCAGCTTGGCAGCGCTGCTTGCCAGTGCCCAGCTGTACGTGAGCTGTGGTGCTGGCATGGTGACATCTGGAAACTCCCTGTCACGGGAATTGCAGTTCCCGAGCCAGCCTGCGACACAGGAAATGAACTCATGGAATGTCAGGTTCAGGACAGGACAGCTTCACAGCCTCGCAGGCTGTGGAGAGGGATGACAGGGACAGCTGGCTCTCAGAACACTTGGAGGAGGGGAAATTTCCCCTCTACAAACCTCTTCTGCTTCATAGTTGTCTGCTGACTACTGCCTCAGGGAACAAGGATGTAGATTGCTGAAAATCCGCTTGTTAATAGGGTGACATCAGTTGAGAAAATGAGTATTTATAGACTCTGCACAAAACAAACTGACCGTGATGGCACTTCTCAAAAATAGGAGCTTCTTGTACCAATTATCAGAGTGAAATGGCTGCATTAATAAATACATCAGGTAAACTTGGTTGTTGATGAAATAAGAATTCAAGACTTCCTGAAGCTGAAATGCATACATTTAATATATTTGAAATACCGGTCGGGGGGAAAAAGGAAAGCACAGGGATGGCTTATTCTGAGAAGTGCCTGTATTTTGTACAGAGAAGGCTTTTCAGGGAAGAGGTAGGGGTTAACAGCTGGAAAAGCAAGAATCGAGGTATTGAGAGAAACCAAGCACCACATATGATAGCATTGGAGTAAGAGCTGGAGAATTTGAAAAATGTCTAGCTGAGAGCCAAAATGGAGCTCAACAACTATAAAACATTAAAAAGCAGTTTGACTCGCTAAAGACCATTGCATTGATAGATAAGTAGACACCTCCCATGAAACCCAGTATCAAACACCAGGCACCACTTGTTACTTCTCTGAGCGCTGAGAAAAAGCAAAGATACAAAGAATTCTGGTAATGTGAAGGAGGAGCAAACCCTTCTTTAGAGTGGCTGTGCACTGGCTGGCACAGCAGAGGAAGCCTGGCAAGGATTTAACTGAGTTTGCAGACTGTAAGACTATTGGCCACGTTGGAAAACTTCAGCGTCTTAAAGGACTGCAAGGCCATTATGGTATTTCATCTGGAAAGAGCCTTACCTGGTAGTGCTGGGATTGTTAAATGTTGCTTATTTTAGAAATGCACTGCTTCTAGAATCCAGCTGGTTTAGATGAATTCTAACATGAAAAGACGTTTTTGTTACTTCAGACGTCGTCGTGTTCATCTCAGGGCTGTGATGCTCTGTGGCTGACAGGTCTGCAAAGTCCATAAAGCCTGGGCTGGTTCAGCTGGCTGAGTGGTGCAATGCTCATTACAGCTGAAAAGCTTTAGATATCTTTGAAATGAAATTTAAATTTTGTCCTATCTTAAATGAAAAATCTAAAGTCTTACAACTGTTTAGTTTTGGTTTTGTGCAAGTTACAGATTTTGGGTGCTTTTTTTCTTATATGGTTAAAACAACCCACAACACTTGGCTGTTCTCTTTTGTCTTCTAAAAATCTATAAATTATCTGTACTAATATATTAGGTTATACTAGGTTTCCACTACGTCATTCTGACTTGGATTTCCACTTCTGTCATTCCCAATTGCAGGCATTACGAGTCCAGATGGGATTTGTTGAGCCAATGTTTTTTTAAGTCTGGTTGGGGTTTTTTTTGTCTTTTTTTTTTCTTTTTTTTTCTTTTTAAGAAACTTAAATCAAGGAAAAATTCTTTCAGTTGCAGCCAAAGGAACAGGTGAATTTAATCCAAGTTTAAAAAGAACATGCTAGTTGGGGAGCACCAAATCCCACATAGTTTGTGTTGCACAGCATTGCTTTATTTCCTGAAGGGCTTGCAATGCAGATGGCAGCTGTCTGCTGGGTGAACTGTGTTCACTGTTAACTCCACAGATAATAGATGGACTATTCCATAAAACTGTCATGGAGGAACATCACTGCTGCAGACTGTGGTACATTCCAGATATGATGCTCTTCCAAGAGTTGTTTTGGACTGCATGGCTAAAGAGCTTTCTGAGCAGTTACTGCTATCAAGACTGCAATAATTAAAGACAATTCTGGTTTTCTTCCCTTAGCAGTACAGCTGGCATAATTTCTAAAGATACAATCACATTTAAAATACCTTGTGTCCAGCAAGAGATGTGGGATGTATTAAACATGTAGATTAACACTTTTTGTAATTGTATTTAATCTTCTCTTAAGTAGGGCTGCCTGCATTAGAACCTGTGTTTTCTACCTCATTATTCAAAATACCTGTCCACTGTTTCAAGGCTTTCATGTGTAAATTTTTGTAAGTCTGAAAACCCAACTCTACTGGAGAATGCCAGATCATAAAGCAGTCTGAGGAGTGCAGCAAAAATAAACTTCAGTATTGAAGGAATTCAGGATTCTCAAAGACTGAATTTTCAAAGATTCTTATTTTTAGATTTTTTTTATCAGTATGTTCTTAGATTTCCCATCCCCATGTCATACTAAAAATCTTACTATGCTTTTACTTCTCACATCTTAATTGGCTTATTTATTCATCCTCTAAAGAGAAGAGTCTCAGTTAACTATTTCATTGGGCCATTGTCACATCTCTCTAAGTTCCCAGTCACTGCAGTTTTGGCAGAGGGGACAAAATGCAGTGGAGTATTAAGAATATAAGAATATATTTTGGTGTGACAGCTGCAGGTGAAGTTTTGCTGTCAGTAGATTTACAGTTACTTCTGTAGAGAGGGACGCAAATGAAGTACCCTAGTACAGAATTTTTAACCCCCTCAAATACGAGTGAAACAAAACTCAGATGACATTGGCCTGGTTAAATTCAATGACTCAAAATAGAAAAGTTACCAAACCAAATGAAAATGTACAGCCCAATTCACGTTCTGGAGAAGTGGTTTGAGTCCCAGTTCTTTTTAGCTGTGACTGAATAAAATATTTAATTAGATGGCTACCTTAGCATGCAGAGTAGTCTTGCTTTAATGTGTCATTGAAAGAACTTCAAGGCAAGCAGATGCTTCCATTGCCTCTCTAAAAGACTCTATAAAAATGGACAGAACTTAGGAGTTCTGTGAGGCTTAGGAAAAAAAGAAAGAATTAGCTCTATCTGTTAAAATTTAATGCTTGAATGGTTCATGAATTGCTTGTTCAACAGGAGAACAAAGGCAGATTTATATGCTGTGGTACTGATGGTCTTTTCTTCAAATGTAGTGGTTCTGAAACGTTTCTGAACAAAAGGTACACAGGTAGATATTACATCTGTGGAAAACAAGGCATTTATCTTTGATCATATTAACTGGAGCTGCTGAGGTGTCTGGACAGAAGTTACAATTCCCGTGTCAGCGTTCTCAAGGGGCACAGACACACTGAAGGGCCAAGCCCGTGTGTCTGTCTGGGATTGCCCCACTGCTGCGGGCACGGGTTTGGGTATCTGTGTTTGGCACCTGTGTGCCTGGCTCAGAGATGTGTGGTTTCCTTCATGAAAGTGATTGAAAACAGCTACTAAAAATCAGTGCTGCGAGTGTCCTGGGCTTAAAGCAAAATGATGTGTGTCTGTCTTCCTGAAATATCAGATATTTGCAGTTTCTCTGTCCCTTCTGTTCAGGTATTACAGTAGACAGTAATTGTGATCAGTGTGCAGCACTTTCAAGTGATAATATGGGTGAGTCCAACTAACTTAGAAACAAATGGAGCAGCAGCATCGTGCAGCCTAGCTCTTATGTGAGTGAATGTAAAAATAGGCAGCCATAAGTTCCTAGAAAGTTGCCAGACACCTGGAGAGGAGCTTTCTCTGCCTCAGTGTCCAGCTCCCACTCTGTTCACTGAGGTTCGACGTTGCCTGCAGTGCGAGAGAAAACCAGACTGCTGAAACGCAGTGAAATTTCACGTAACTAATATGTCTTTTCAGACCGAACTGAAGTTTAGCCTGCCCCTTGAATTTGCTCCCTGTGCTCAGCAGAAAGTCCTCCTTGGGCTTGACTTGCCTGGGCCAGGGGAGGGGGTACCCGGCAGGAATGTGTGGAATTGAAGGCTGGAAAGATTTGCTTGTCAAGTAGCGTATTCTCCTGTTCTGAGCGGTTATCTAAATGAAAGTGATTTCCCAGGGCATCTGGCTCTGCACATGATCTAGAACAAATAGCAGAGGATTAATTTTCGTTTCAGAAGTGGAGGATTTAGCTCTGTCTCAGGGAGATGCTACGCGGGGGGCTGCCAGGGGGAGCATTCCAGTCGGCAAAGCACTTTTTTTTTGCTCAGAATTAGCATTCAGGCAGTTTAAATAGCTCAGCTGGCCGGGCAGTCTTAGCTCTCTGAGCACTCAGCAAAGGTATCAGGGAAGAAAATGAGTTAGAAATTTCCTTGCTTATCTGCCTTAATCTATGTATTTTGTGTCTCTCTGTAAAGTTCAGTGTCAGTAATGCAAGCCTTGCAATTTAGACTTGCAATGCTGTTAATTAAATTTGGTATTAAAAAGTCAAAGCAGTTGTAATTAAGTGATTCTGTTTTTTCAGCAAATGTTGATTTATTCTTCTAGGTAGTACATAATGAGTGTTTTTCTTCCTCTTTCTCCTCCTCCCTCCACCAGGCCCATGTAAATTGGGTAGCAAACTCTTATCTGAGTGTGGTATTTGACCTTTCATGTTATTTACCAAAACAATGATCTCCAAGTTACCTTTTTGTCTTACTAAAATAAAGTTATAGTTAAGATGGGAAAAATCAGCTGCTCTGAGCACCTTACACAAGTTTTGATCTTGAGCTGTGGTCACTTCTACAATGTTAATAGTTCTCATTTACCTACATATTGCTTGAAAAACCTTAGGAGAAAATCTTTTCATATCCTTTATTCACAACACAGTACATCATGTACTGCCTTTGGAATACATGTCACTGAGAAGCAAGAGCTTCTCCATCAGAAGTAATTCAATCCTGGGATTATTTTTTGTCAACATGGGAAAAACATGTGGTTGTAAATAACAGTTATTATTTTTATATGAGTATTCATAACAGTATTAGTTTTTTTATTCATAACAGTTTACTTTGAGCTTCTGCTAAAGACCTAGTCTATTATTCAGAAAATTTGATATGTCTGCTGAAATGGCTTGATTTATTCAAATCAGGCTTTTCAAAATTTCTTTATTAACATGAATATGCCTTGTTTTTAATAGAAATTGGAAAGGAGGTTACTGAAACCAGCACATTGTTGGTTATTAAATAATCTCTATTGTGTGGGCTTGTCTCCTGCAGGTTTTCAAAGCACAGAGGTAAATTGTAGTGAAAGGTGTGGATGGTGACACCATTTATACCAAAATCTGTTTTTATAAACAGTGGCTATAGCTTAGTTTTGTGCACAATGATCTTGTTCTTTGCATGTCAGCCATTACGTGTTAGCTGTGACACAGACATTGTAAAATCTCTATTCGTTTGAGTTACAATTTGGTTTAATGACTGAAAATTGACATAACTTCACCCTTAACATTTTGTTGAACAAATTTAAGTACTTTAAAACATTCCTGGCAGTGTGGGTGACTCCTTTCTGTTTCCCTGCATTGTGAAAGGTGAAGCTCAGAGCAATTTTACTCACGCTTAATCCAGAGTTATTTTTGAGCATCTGAAAACACTGCAGCTCTCTAAACTGTGCTTTATTTGTTTCTTCAGGAACATCACGTGTCCACTGAGAACTTGGAGCATGGCTATGAGCAACGCCAGTGACTCTGTGGTCCTGAGCAATGGCAGCATCTTGTCAAATGCTGCTGGCCCAGGGGTTGTTGCAGCGAGTGACGGAGACATCACGGTCCAGCAACTCCCGTCCAAGGAAACACCAAAACCAAAACCAAGTCCAAATGGCTGCCTGCAACTAAATGGTACAATCAAACCATCCTTTCTGCCTTTAGACAACCAAAGAACTCAGCAGATGTTGTCGCAATGCTGCCATCCTTGTCCATACCACCATTCCTTAAGTAGCCATAATAGCAAGCAGGAATGTCATTCAGTGGTTGGCAGCTCAGCACCATCTCCTATGACCTCATGCTGCATGCAGCCACACACTGAGTACTCAGCCTCTATTTGCCAAAAACACACCCCTGTCTATCAGCCTGCCTGCTGTCTTCAGCCCTCCCCATCCTTCTGCCTTCACCATCAGTGGCCTGACCATTTCCAGCATCAGCCTGTGCAGCAACACATAGCCAGGATAAGGTAAGCAGGTTGCATTATTTCTTAGGTCTCAGGATGGGTGATCTTTCCCACAACTATTTTGTTTTCTTACAAAAGTAGAAGATCTGAAAGGAAGGTGAACCAAATTTCTTTCCCAGTGATTTTACAGATCAGTTTTCAATGCATTACCAAGTTATTATTTACAGAAGAAATCAAGTCAGGAGATTTGTTTTGCTGGGCTCCATGAACATTCCTGAAGTGAATTAGTTCTTTCTTGGGACAAAAAAAAAGAGGCTGGAATTTCTTTTCTCAGGATTGTTTGGGAGCTCATTAGCTCTTTTAGAAGACACAGGGTGCACCTCTATTGTGTAAAACAAACCAGTGCAGAGATAGCTCAGAATACACTGAAAGATCTGGTATGTCTTCATAGTCCAATCAAAACACGTATTTCCTTGTAAAGATGCACTGAAAAATACTTTCAACAATTCTATTCTCAAATGTACAGGATGTTTTTTCTTTGTCAGGCCAGTGGGTTGCTCACATGTCTTTTTAGTGTAGATTATCTGCTAAACTTCAAAATTATGCTCAGATTGAGAAATTTGGGATTGCTCCACGTTTTAGTCCTTTCTGTTCTCCATTGCCTAAGAACCTGCCTCTTTGTATTTGTTAGCTTTGGAGTTCCAGAGCTTCAGGAAGCAACAAACACAAGAAATATCTTCTACAGCTTCCTGGTCCTGGGCAAAATCAGTCTAAGAGGCAATTTCTAAAAACCAAATTCCCCATTGAAGGAAGAAGTTTTGAAGCTTTTAAGCAATGTTATTATTTTCTCTGAGTTGCAGTTGAGCTAAAATGGGTGAATTTTCATGGAGGCATTAAAAACTGCCCTTGTCCCTGTTCTCCAACATCTGCAACCTTGTTCAAGAACTTGGAGCTATAAGTGTTTCTCAAAGTCAGTTACAGTGATTTTGTCTTGATGAAATATATGAACTAAATTTAAACTCCTAAAAATACCAGACTGGGAAAAAACACGTAATGTGGAAAAACTCAAAGCAAATAAAGCTTTTTTCTGCTAAGGTAAAAGCAGATGAAAATAATGATGATAATAGCGCAAATCAGCTTTCTCCTGCCAGTTATTCCACTTACAAATGGAAAAAATCTTTGTTGTCAGAACTGCTTACAATCAGAGATGTTTTTTTCCACCCCATACTTGTTTAAATGTCAAGCAAAGATGTTGTATAATTTTGTATGCAAAGGTATGCATAGTTGAACTATTGTAGGATCAGTCATACTTTTCACACTGTCAGTATGGTTGCACTGATTTCACTGTTTTTCTTCCTATGCAGCAGGGCTGTTAAACTCCATCTGTATTCCATAGTCATGAGGAAGGGGACAAATGCCATCCATAGTCTGGGTTTCTGGTTTTAGTCTAGAAATAAAAACAGTGTAAATTTCTTCTGGATTTGATAAAATAATGTTTTCTGTCATGCTTCACAGATACAAAAACTGTTTGAACTTCTCTGATTGGGCTCTTGAGCCAAGATGCTGGTTATTCTTCTTGTATTTCTTTGCCATACCATACACTTCTACAAAAATGTACAGAAATTATGAATAGTGATTTATGATAAATGGTTTGTCTTACTGCAAGCGGTCAAAACAACTATGCAATCCAACCTTTAGAGCACCTATACTTATTTAATCAGCTCTATCTGTTAGCATACCCTGCATAGCCCCATCAAATGATGACTGGGCTGCCTTTTCCCTCTGTAAACTGCCCATGGATGCATTAATGGACAGGGTATACTGAAATGACTGTCACTTAGCATGGAGCCAAAGACCTCTTTTCTCTCTCCATACTCAACAAGGTGTGTCTAAATACCATAGTCTCTCATTGTATTGTCAAGACCCAGGGAGGCCACTGTCAATGTAGACATGTTGGGAGATGGTAAAAACTGGGAGCAACTGGATACAGCATTGCAGGTGGATGGATGTACACTGAGGAAGAAGCAAACTGCCTCATTTGTAGCTACTTAGCAGTGCTGAAAAGGAGAGGTGATAAATGCATATTCATTTTTATGTGCTCAGGTAACTTCCTGTAAACAGAAGAGTAACACTTAGGTGTGTGATTTCAATTGATCCTTGTTCCACACTTTTAATTTTATTGCAATTTGAGCTTATAATCTGCACAGCAGCTTCTTCTCCAGGTATTTTTATTACAAGGATCATTGGAAATCATCCAGCTTTATAAAGTGTGCATATTTTAACAGGATTATTTAAAATGCAGGTTCTCATACAATACATTAGTTAAATTCAGTATGTAGTCAAACTACACGTAATGTAGCTTCTTTCTATTTTTTAAATATGCATTCAAATATTGTTATAATTTTAAGAAGAGGAAAAAGATATTAGATAGAGCAGGGTGAACACTGTGCAGACTGTATCACTGATGCTTACAGCTCTGGGCAGGTAACCAATTGTTTCAGCACAACAGGTTTTGTCAGGTTTTGAAGCCCAAGGCTTAACATTTGTCAGTGACCTAATATTAAAGGAATGTGGCTCTGGTATATCATTGCAGATTGAAGTGAGTAAAGACAGATTGAAATAATGCCACACTTGTCCTATCCTCTTAAAGCTGGCTGGATCTGGAATTTTGTAGAGGGTTCAGCTTTGAAGTTTAACTAAATTACATGGAAACATCATCTGTCGACTGTATCTTGAGAGTCTGGACAACTGTTAACTTTTTTAGGTTGGGGAAAAATTTCTGTAGCATAAAAGAAAATATTTTTAGTGGTTGGTGTTTTGCAGCATGATTGTGGTAAAAAACTCTATTGTAAAAGTAGGTAGAGGAGGTCGACATTTGGTCGTAATGATTCTGATGATCTTTAAATGTTTTTCTGAGATTGGAAGATCTTGAGTAGAGTTTCTTGTGTTATTTTGTACACATATTTAAGAAGTAGCTCATGTAAACATGTTCATACCTCTTTTTTTCAGTGGCCATAGTATCTTGGCCACACAAACACTCCCTGGGAAATTCTAGCCATCTCTCCATATCAGAATGAAGTTATCTGGGGGTTTGATTTGCTTTCTAACCATTTCTAAATTTACCTTTGTAGGAGCATGGCACATTTAATTCTCTTCAGTACTGTTGGACAGGGGTTTTTTCCCCTACCCTGCCCCCTTTCCCCTTGGAGAGCTCATGCTGAAGTATTCATTTTTGTTGGAATGTGCTTATGAATCTCAAGAAACCTGGGGGCTTATATACATTGGAAGATATCTATCTAGCTACTGCCCCTCCTGTGCTGCCACCTGCTTCTGTAGTCATCAGCAGCCTTCACCAGGGCAGAGTAGAAATGGGGAAAACCAACGAAATAAGGCTGTGAAAGGAGCATGAAGATTGATTCATAATGACTTGAAGCACTAGAGTTAGGAGTCCCTAGGGAAAAGTAAAACTGTGCAAACCAGTAGCATGCTTAGTGGGATGAAAGGAGGACAAAATAAATAGTGAACAGTTGCATAGTTCTCTAGGAGAACTAAATAATACCATTTTAAAAAAGCCAGAAAACTGACAATCTTTCCTGGTATTTTTCAAAACTTCTTCTTCCTTTAGGAATGTGTGCATGTAAACAGGAGAGGAAGAGGAAGGATGTGCAGAGATCATTCAGGAAATTGTCTCGTTGTGGAAGTCATGGAGTAACAGTGGTGGTATCTGTGGTACGAAATTGGATGGCTTCCCTCAGACATGTATGGGAAGTTTTTAGTGGGAAAACACCGGGTAAAAGCTACCTGTGTGCTTGTTAATCTTGATGCCAACTCTGCTGGAATCGCTCTGGTGATAAAATTTAGAAAACTTAGATCTGTGGACTCAGAGACAAAAGGTAGGGCAGAAGAGGTCAGGGAGCTGTGAAGGAACTGCTGGTGCTGCTGCTAAGGAAAATGCTCCAGACTGCCAGTGTGTGCAGTGCTTGCACTTCTGCAGTATCAAACCAATAAATTCAAACGAGCACTCCTGGCTCAGGCTGAACCTGCTTTGTGTCACCCACTGTTATTTACTTTTTTAGTCTGTACTGTTAATGCTTTTGGCTAAAGCAGACAAGTAAGAAAAACCGTTCTGAAAAGCATCTGTGGTAAAAAAATAAAGGCTGAAAGAAGATCTCTCCATGATCATGCAATCTTCTCAAGCCAGAACAGGAAAATAAAATCTGTTTAAAGCTCCACAGAATCCTTACTTTGGCTAAAATTTAAGAACTGTTGCTCATCCCCCACCAGCCTACTTTGGAGGTTTTAGCTCCCAAAGCTTAGTTAGTTTAAATTGCTGGATTCAAAGTTTTTGCTTGCTAGACCAGTTTATATTCTAAGGAAGGCAAGAAACAGCGTCCGGAAACTGGTAAAGCATCCAGACTTCTTGTACATCTTGCTTTCAGTTAGATTTAAACCTTCTTTTGAAGTGTTTTGGCGTTGCAGATTTATGTGGTGGTTCTGGGATTCCGGGTTCTGCTGTGTCTCAGAGTTCTGTGCCACACACTGTTCAAACAGTACTGCAGATACACATGGATACTTACACTTTATTTAATACTTTAAAACAAAACTTTATGAAAATGAAAAAGCTGTGAAGTGAGGATAGAACACTACAGCTCCCTCTTACCCATTTTAGATTTTTCCTTCTAGTTATTTGGCATAAAGATTAGGACCAGAAAAAACCAAAATTCTCCTTGTTTTTTCAAAAAGCAAGGGAATGTTTGCCAAATACCAATCTTAATAACAAGACTTTGTTATGAAACAGTTCCCTGTTTGATTCCAGGAAGAGGATAATTGTTATCTGGTATATTCTGCATGGCTTGCAGAACTGATTTTGCGTATACATGTGTATAAAATATTTTCAAATGCCCTCATTTCAGTAACATGAACTGTTCACAAAAATTTTTCCACAGAGCTTTTTTAACAACCTATCCTATTTTGAAAGTTGTTAGCTTCTGCTTTATTTGATGCATTAAAAGATATTTTTGTTTTCACTTTTTGTATTAATTGCGTACTAATGTCTTTTGTAGAGAATGCATATGCATATAACAATTTAAAAATTAATAATAATAATAATAATAAATAAATAATAATAATAATAAACCTTTCTGCGTTCCCCTAGGAAGATTAAAAATAGGAATCTTTAAGAAGAAACCTTGAGGTCAGGTTTCTGCAAGTGGGATTTCTGAGATGTTTTATCAACCTTTAGCAACTAGAAGGCAAAAGCCGTGACCATCATTTCATTCAGTGTTCAGGGTGTTGCAAATCTTTTGGTTCATACTATAGATCAGGAGTTCCTGAAACAATACAAATTCTGGCTCTATTCTCATTTAAACCATTTATTCTATGCCAGAATAGGAGTTCTCTTTTCTTATTATGAAGCATTCACAACCCAATGGCATCCTTGGGATTTTGATGTAGTTGAGAAAAATGTTCAAAGGAATGTGAAGCCATCTCATGCATCCATCTGAGTCCAAATATGGGATTCTCTGTTGTGCACATGTAGAAAAGTAGGCTTTTCCTGTGACCAAATGAACTGGTCCTTTTTCTTTCTTTGAAATAATTTTTCATGTCAGTCTAATTTGAGCTGTGCTTCTTCATTTTCACACATTTTTATTTTTGTCTTGCATGATCTCTTGAGTGTGATACCTTTAAAGTTTTTATCTGGTTTTATTAATTCATGTACTCTTCCCATGATAAATATTGTGCATTGTTGGCTGTGCAAACAGCTTGCTGCACTTTCTGGAGCTGAAAGCAAAGGGCTGACACACAGAGACCAGAGTACAAATAAAAATGCCATTTATAATTTGGTGGCTGACCAAATTAAAAATAGCATGACTAAGAAAGTATTAAGTACACGTAAAAACTCCCTGTCATTCTGGGCTGTCCATGGGATTTTTGCAGGCTTTTTAATTGGACTAATTAAACATTAGTGTTTGTCTAGACTTCAGGTTGTTTGGAATCAAGCATTTTTGCTATAGGAAGGTGGTGCTTGGAAGGTTCATGCTTTGTTCTGAGTGCAGCTGAGTACCAGCCTGGCTGTACTTTGCCGTGCAGGTTGTGCTCCTTAGGGAATTCAGGTCCTGTGTGTGCTTGAAGATGAATTTCCCGTGCCCTGTATCCCTCACCTTTTCCTGAACAACAGAAGAACTCGCTCAAAACTAGCAATCTGTTGGGCCTTTGAACTGCTGTCTTTAGAAGATGTAAAGCTGATAATGGGAGGGAAACCGTAAAAAACACGGTTCTTTTCTTTTGTGCTAAATTGACTGGAAAACCAGCATCAGCTGTGCTCATTCTGGAAAAGGACTAATTGGTGTGGGGTTGGAGATGACTTTTAAAACTGAGCATTTATGTACACTTAGAATCCACAACATCCAAAATGGTGTCAGTTTGCTGGAATGTTTTGATGATGTATAGTTGTTTTCATGTACTTTTAATTCAGTAGGAGGTTGTAGTAAACTTCAAATGTGAATAAGACACAGCAGACAACAAACAACAACAGTCCAAACTATGCACAACCTGATTTTCATCACTCTTTAAGAGATGGGTTTCGAAGGATTTGCGTATTCCTGCTTAAAAGTTTTGAGTCTTCCTTCTGACAGGGGAAGTGCAGAATGATCAACATCGCCTTTGGTAAGCTCTTTATGAGTTACCATCATTGTCTCTGACTCCTTCAAAATCACTTGTTCTTCTTCTCTGATATTTCAGTGTTGTCTTCATCTCCTAGTGAATAATAATTGATTTGCATGTGTTTAATTGGTCAGTGGTGCTTGAACAGCAAAACAAAGCAAAACCCCAAACCCAGTGCAAGAGGGAAATACAGAGGGTACCTGAGCAATTTGGCAATTTGACCTATTTTGCTACACAAAAATTGCAGTGAGATTCTACTGAATAAAGAAATCTCATAAAGCCTGGATTATCAATGCAAAATAGAAATAAGATGGTACCACTGACAGATCAATGGAGGTAAGGGAAGTTACAGATAGAAATCCTGATGATATTTCAAACATCTTAGCCTCACTATTTGCAAATGAGGGTGTGTTTTAGTTCTTTTCGAGTAAATTCATAAATAGATTTATGTACTGGAAAAGCTTATTTGCATCACTTCTGCCACTTCTTCCATGTTTTCTAGCATATTAATGGGATTCCTAGCCTCAAAATTCTTATGTTACATTTCCAGTTTGTAGAATGTTTAGTTTGTTCTGTCAAATGGGTGAACTTTTACAAATGTTTTGCTGAACAGCCTTGATTATATTAAATCCGTTTTATAGTATGTTCAATCTTAGAGCGCTTTTTTGGGGTCTTAGATACAATACTGGAAACCTTAATGTTCAGTAAATGTTTCCTTTTTTGCTTTCTTGTTACTGAGCATACAAAACAAATGTTATGTCAGGAGATCCAGAAGATAATATTCCATTATATATGTACAAGTTTTCATTAGCAGTAGCAAAAGCTAAAGAGCCTTCTTTGTGCAATTACATATTAAACCCTTTTACATATATTAATTGTGTTTAATACACATTTGTTTTATATCATTTAAAAGTTATGGCATTTTAAATTACTAAATTCACAGATACTGGAACAGGAGTTCAACACTGAAGAGAAACACTTGACTAAATTTAGAACAAAGATCTTAAGTAACAGTATTTTCATTTGCTGCAAGAGATTAAATATGCAGAAAGATAAAAACTATTGTTTGTCGCCATAGTTAGGTGAATAATTTGGAGAAAATTGTAAATCCTTTTAGGCTATCTTTAGAAAAGCTCTGAAGCTCTTAGGTCAAAGGAGGTTTTCTGAGAGCAAAACTGAACCTCCTGGTGACTTAAAATCACAGAGTTTTATATCTGCACAGGAAGGAAGACTGAAGCATGTACCAGCTGAGGTGTGATTTATGACACTCCAAGTCTCCTTACTCCAGAGCCAAACTTCCCTCTGCTTAATGTCAGTCATTAATGGCTATAAGAACATGCACTTCAGCCTGTGTGGAGAGATACTATCATAAAAATAGGCACTCTTGGACATTCTCATTCTCGTTGGTACCATGAGATGGGGTTTTTCTTCTGTGTATGTTGTGATACCTTGGGTCATGTTAATTTCCTGTCTGTCAGAGAAATACAAGATGTGGCCATGACCTTGCATTGCTCCATTCAACTGGGAGGTGTAATAAAAACAGCTTTGAAATAAAATATTTCTAAGGAAGGGACTTTTTGCCAGTAAAAATGTTGAAAAGTACTCTAGTCATCCTTTAAATCCCAGAACATATCTATTAATTTCACTGTAATTACCAAGAAAAGAGAAAAGACTAATGGTTTTAGACTTGTGAAGGATCTTGAAATAATATTAGTCTGCTCCAAATTAGCTGTTGGCTTGTTTTCAAATAATGATTCATGGTGGTATTTTGCTAAGCTTTTTTTTTTTTCTCTCTCTTTAATAGTTCAGAACTTTTGTTTAATTTACCAGGCAATTCTCTATGTGGTCCTGCCTATAGTGCTGCAGAAGTTTAAGGAATATATATATAGCTTCAATTAAACCTTTTGAAGAAGTGTATACTTTAAATTGTGTATAAACTTTGCCATTTAAAGCAGGGAGAATCCTGTTGAAGTATGCTTGATGGCAATCTTCTTATTGACAGTTTTGGAACAGTGTTTAAAAGTGGCTACACTCATAGGAGAAAAGTTTAGGGGAAGAAGAATACAAGAAAAGTGTTTGGAGGGTCTGTATGACTTGGCTCCTTCGTATGCTCTCAGATTTTCCTACAGAGAAGATGATTTAATTCCTTTTCAAGACAAGTGAACCAAGCAGGTGCCATAAAGGAAAAGAGCCAGCTTTCCTAGTGGTTGATAATATTTAGTCAGTTGTTGAAGATGAAAGAGGAAAGACATTAGAAGTCAGTATTGCAAAAATGGGTTTCTAAGGAGCCTTAAACTGAAGATTTGGTCAGTAAATCCTGGGCTCTTATGTGGATACCATCCCTATGAAGCAGTGAGGAAAAGCAGAGGAAGAAAAACCCAACAATCCTCTTTGCCTTGGAGATGATTATAATAGGATCATTTCAGTTTCAAATCACCTGTATGTTTTAAATTTGTAAAAGTTTTAATTTTTAGCATGTAATGAGTTACACAGGATTAGAATAAAATAGATGATTTCAGTTGGAAGGGACCTGCAAGGATCACCTGATCCAACTGCCTGATGCATTCAGGGCCGACCCAGTTAAAGCATCTCGTTAAAGGCATTGTCCAAATGCCTCTCAAACACTGACAGGGGACATCAACCCTTCCTGAGAAGGTCTGGTCGGGTGTTTGACCACCTTCTAGATAAAGAAATGTCCAGTCTAAACGTCCCCTTGCTCAGCTTTGAACTGTTCCTGCATGTCCCAGCACTGGATTCCAGGGAGAAGGGATCACCTCTCCATTTTGCTGCCTCAAGAAGCTGTAGAGGGCAATGAGGTCACTGCTCAGCTTCCTTTTCTCCAAATTAGACAAGTCCAAAGCCCTCAACCCATCTTCCTAGGACATTCCTCCCAGTAGTGTTACTAAACTTCCAAATGAAAATACACACATTTAGGATGCTAATAGGATTACACCGACTTTTTCTCATCTCTAGTGCCTTGATGGAAACATATTTCCCTGTTGCCAGAAGTTTATGGGAGATGTCAAAACTCCCTGTTACTTTTGCAGAGTAGGTTAATAAAGTTTAATATTGATTTCACAACAGGAAGGAAGTGAATGAAATGCTGGCTTAGTTAAGTATATAGGGTTTTCTCCACTCTATGGGGTTTTATCCAGTGGGCATGGTGCAGGTCAGTAAAGCTTACAGTTTTATGCTAAATTTAAATCAGGCAGAGCAAGAATCACTCAGACAATGATTTGATTGTTAACACCTTCCTTACAATAGCTTTCCTCACAGAAAGGCAACCTTATTTGCTCCAATCTGTGAAAAATAGAGCAGATGCTCAGTTGGAATTGAAGAGGTAGCTTAGAACACAGGAAAAGCAGATAAGAGCTTTTATAAAGCTTGGTGTCTCAACTTTAAAAACGTGAATTGGCATCTGTAATACAGTTGCCAAATAGCATCTGCTTAGTTGCATTTTGCTTAGTTTTAAGCAAAAGAATAATCATATATACCACATTAAGAAAAGCTGCAACATTGACATTTCACACATTTTAATGGGATGAAATAGCAGTTAGTTCCAGATCATTTCACCCTGCTAATGTCAACATTAAAAAATATAAAATCCTTTTGGATTATTCCTTGGTATTTTATGTGGGGAAAAACCCCATGAAAATTAGTTTCATTTTTCTTGGTTTTAATAAAACCATAAAAAAAAAACTTACCAGAAAACTGAATTCTCTATCTCCTTTACAATCACTTTGCTGTGGGTTGTCCTGTTCCTTAGAGGTGTAAACAATTAAAGCTAAGTGCAAGCAAATACAACGAACACTGCATGTTTAAAAAACATCTAGAGAGAATTCATGATTAAAATAATAGAAAACTACTCATCATAACAAAAAAAATAAACTGGGAGGCTTATAAAAACTTTATTGGCAACTTAATCTGTTGGATTTGTTGTCTGAGTGATTGTTAAAATGATAAAGCACATAGGTGTTATATCTGATAGAACAGCAAAAGCTGGCTTGATATTTAGGAGCAATTCAGATTGTTCTCTTGGGTCAATGACATTCTGAAAACATGAGGCTTTTCTTCCTGTGCAGGGATTTAGTTTGTATTGTATGTTCTGATGAAGAATGTACAATATGATGCATATCTCATTCTATCCTGCAGGGATTTAGCTTATCCAGGAGTATAATAATGACAAAAAGCTATGTTTTATCACTTCTGGTAACCAGATCTACCAACAAAGGGAATAGTTTCCCTCTGGCAAAGTAAAGCATTGAGGTTAAACACCTCATAATCCTTGGACAGAAGAGTCTTTTTTTTTTTTCAGTAAATACAGCTATTTATTGCAACCGACCATTTTTGACTCCAGTGAATTTTTAAGTGAAAACAAGAGTGCAAAATGAATCAGTTGTCCTGTGCAGGGCCAGGAGTTGGACTTCAGTGATCCTGATGAGCTCCTTCCATCTCAGGATATTCCATGATTCTATACTGTAAATCCTCTATGATAAATATCAGTAAGCTGTGTATTTATTTTCAAATTTTTGTGCAGCTCAGCTCCAAAATGATGGTGCTGGATATCATTGCTGGGAGAGCAGCTTCTGCTTCCCTTAGCTCCTGTCTCCCAGGAATGAAGCAGAGTAGAAGTACACACTGACAGTTTCACATTTATCCAGTGTTGTTTGTTGTTTCCTTACACCTAAAAATAGGACACAGTCTCAGGCTGTGCCTTTGTGCTGCCCCATGTCAGGCTGGTAGGCATTAATTTCAGCTTTAAGTCTAACTGACTTGTTGTTCCTCCAAGGAAAAATAGAGGAAAAACCCTTCTATATCCAAGTTCCAGTGTCTACATCTGCACATGGTGAAATAGAAATTAATTGCAGCTAAATGAAATTCTATAAATCAGAAATCAAATGTTTAGCCAGGACAATATCCAGAATTTTAATAGGAATTTTAGGAAGGTAATGTTTGGCTAAGTTAGTACAAAGATATGATTTGAAATGTGTTGATGCTTTTTAACTGACTCAAAAAACCCACCAACCAACATTACTGTCAGTGTAAGCAGGAATGTTCCTATTTAAAATCCTATTAATTTCTCTTTCAACCTCTTAGGTTATTGATAGCTGCCTTTTTAACACTTTTTTGAGATGATGGGTGCTTCACAACAGCTAGAAAACTCTTCAAAGTATGCTTCAAAACAAAGCCTGTTTTCCTAATTTTCTGTTTCATGGCTACATTCTGCAGGGTTTCTTGCACCCGCTAAGGAAGCAGCAAGCATTGATTCCTTGGGGTGTGAGGCCAAGGAGTTGCTTACATTGATACCTTTCTCACAACTGAGGTTTGTGAAGAAAGCCTGAAAAAGAATGTCTTGGAATAGCTAGATATTTTATTGTCTTCTGACACACTGAGGTTTGTATTTCCCTGAAATGCTTTAGAGGAGTGGAACACACTGCATATGAAGTAAATCAGCCATAGTGTTTTTATTAAGTCCCATGCTGAGGAACATGTTTTGAAATACTGCTTTGTGCCATGTCATGTCCAGGTGACTTGAAGGTTATGGACTAGATTTAATAATACACAGGATTTCCAAAAGCTTGTTTTCCAGTGTGATGCTTGAAATTAGGACCAAGCTCTCCTCTCTGATAAACCCTATTAACTTCTGTGAGAAAACTCCTTCAGTGTTGTAATCAAAAGGAGACTTTGGCGTCCCTGGGAGCCCAAAGTCAGGATGTTGCCATGCAGCACAGCGTGTTCCCCTCCAGGAAACTCAAGCATTGGTCATTGTCTTTCTCAGATGGAAAAATATGTAAAGCAATCACATTTTTTATACTTGTGAACTGCCCCTATTCGAGTAGGTTTGTACACAAAGGAACAAATGTTTTGTAACAACTCACTGTTCAAAGTACTGGTAGAAACACTGAGGTTAAGTGCTTATTTAGGCTGGAAAGGTGAATAATTAGAGCTGTAGTAGTCCAGTCCAAAGCTGATCAATCCTCCTGATACTCAGTTATTTGCTAGAGTAAACTGATATTGCTGATATTATAGCAGCCCTTTTTAAAGACACCATTCCTCCTTTTCAGCATTACACAGAAGCATGCTGGGCATTCAAAATACATTTCATACTGAGAAACATCTGGGGGTTTTAACCAGCCTATTTATCTTTTCTTTATGTATTTCTTGATTGCGTGATGTTCAGACAAAACTTGCTACTAGGAAAGGATGGGATGAAGCAAAGCGTGTTGAAAAGGGGCTGACACTTGCAGTAAATGGTGCTAGAACAGAGCCTGGTCCTTTTCTTTCTCTCCCTTTTCCCCTCCTGGTGCAAAGTGTTTATTAGATTTTGATCAATGACTGCGATTTGTGCAGTAACTTGGTTGTGCTGGTCTTGTCACAAACAACTGTGATTGTCACTTTTTGCTATCAGACTTGTGAGAACCAAGTACAAAGGAAATTTAATACACAGATCAACTTCGCTTTTGTCCCATCAAAAGAGTGGAATTCACCATTTCTTTCTCATGAAAAGTGATGAGGACTCTTTTGTCCACACTTTTTTTTTGGAGGCTGATGGTGTTATTTAAACTGGCTCAATGAAAGTATAATACTTCAAAAATTAGATACAGCAACATTAATTAAGTGGAAAAGGTCTGGTTTTGCCATGCATTTCTGTATTTTGGAGCATAACTAAAGAATTTTGGGGCATAGTTTTCAGGGATAGCTTTTCCTATTGACCAATATAATAGAGTCATCACAACAGCTGCAAGGGATTGGTTACACTGCTGGAATTCACCCGGGTGTACCCAGGTTTTTTCAGTGCATGCTTTTCAAAACAAAACAGTTTGATAGCAGGTGTGACCTTTAACCCTCCTTAACTTTGAAGAACTTAATCATCATCATTTGTTCAGCACTGAATATATTTTGCAGGTGGAGGAAACAGAGGGAAATGTAGTTTGGTTTTGATGGGACAGGGGGAGGATGAGGTATGATTGTGATGGTATTTTTACCCACTTTGTGTAAACCAAATTAGGCAAATTTCATTTTAAAGTAACCCCCATGCAGAAAAAACCAATTTTATCTGCTAATATAGACTGGAATTGTCATAGAAACCTTTATCCAAGTAAGCATAAATACAAAGTCTGTACTAATCATTGTCGTTGGGTGGCTGTCCTTGTGCCAAAGCATTGTCTGATACTATTACTCACAGCAGAGCCCATTATGGCACAGACAAAAACAAGTGACTGAATATATATGGAAATTCAGATCTTTACAAATGAAAGCTAGAAATCCATGTTTGAATCACCTTACTAACAGTAAATATGTCTGTTTATATTTCTCTCCCATCTGTAAACCCAGGAGTCTATGCTGCAGTTAAAAAAATTTTTATTCCCAACACTGTGGCTTTGCCCCCTTTTCCATACAGTCGTGAAGGCACACTCAGCATGTGCTCTGCCTTGGTTCATGAAAGGGACTGTCTGTTTAAGCATTTCTCTTCATCCAGAGTCCTGTTACTGCTCACTTCAGATTCAAGTTGAGTGAGTTGTGACTTCAGTACCTGATTTCTGATCCTCCATTTTAGCCTGAGTTGGGAAAAGTTGGTTTTGTGGTTGAGGCTGTAGATCAGACAATGAGTAGTCCCCCAAGCCTGCCACAGCTTCTTTTCAGCCTTGGGGAATTTACTGTGTAAAGTAATGTCAGAGCTCAGTTCAGTTGGGTTTCTCTACATTGTGGCTGCTGGTGAGTCTGTTTAGTGCTACCAGAAGTTTTTAGCATCGGTTGGAAAATTGGGTATGTTCAGTATCTCTGGAACTCAGATTTGTGCACCTAGTCTGAAGGTTGGTGACACTTCATAAATTTAATCTTTTTGTGGCTGCATTCAACAGAGAATCTTTGTCTATACCTTTCCTTAATCCTTGAGTTACTCTGCAACTGCAGATTGGTTATTCTGCTTTTCTCCAAATTCCTCGTGGCTGAAAGGAGCAAATCTTAGTACTGTGTAGTAGTAAAGAACTCTTACTACTTTGAAGAACAGAAAACTTCATTTCTATATAGTGGATTAAATTTTTCTGAAAATCTCTGGGGAGTCGGAAGTTTGAACTGTTTATCTGTGTGTGAAAGCATACAAATCTATGCTTTTGACAACTTCAGTGTGATGTTACTAAGTGATCTATTTTATACAAGTACCTGCTTCTTAACTCAGTGCTTCCCATACTTTTTCAAAGAAGGAATATTAAATGTGTCCTTGGTGGTAAGACAGATCCATAACGTAACTGAAGTTGTTGTATGGTTACAACTTCAGAGTGATTTTATGTCACATTCTTGAAATGACTTGCAGATTCTTCATGAAGCTTTTTTTAGGTGAAATTTATGTGAATGTTACTGATCCAGTAGCTAAGAAATTGAATTACCCACGGAACAGTGTTTGATAACAATAATTCTGACTTGGGTTTGCTATCTCCTCTTCAAAATAATATACTTTATATTAGATTTTTAAGAAGCAACAAAAACTTGCATAAATATATTTTATAGAGGTATCCTATATCATTCTACTTCATGTATTATGGCAAGGCAGAATTTGTGGCCAAAATATTTTTTCAAATGGAATTACAAAGGACAACTATGAAGTTTTCTGAATTACAGTCAAAACATGGTGTTGTGGTTGTCTGTTTCCATCATATGCAAACTTTGTCATGATTTTCAGTAGTATTGAATTTTTATCATGTTAGTTTATTTGGTCTCTTGTGGAAAACTGGAAAAGCCTCTGGAATAGTAATCCCAAAAATCAGCTGCATAAAATTCCACTTTTGAAAACCCAGCTGTCTGTAGCTGTAATTAGTCTCTGAACTACTTGTTTGCAAAGACTCAATTGAATATGATTGTAGGCCTTTCAAAATAATTCATATCCTAAAATATCTGATTTTTATAATTTATTTGCTTACCCATGTATGAGAATAATTAAACAAATTGGTGTGTGCATGCATATTTCATGCATTCTCAACTACTCTCTTTTTTTCCTTCTTTCAGGCCAGCCAGACCATTCAAGTTACCAAAAAGGTAAGAATCTGTGCTGTCATAGCTGAGGTTTGTGGAATTATTAAGGTGATAGATGAGGTGATGGCAAAGCTGTTATTCGCCATACAAAGCAAGAATAAGGAATATTCAAAGAAAATAATAAATATTCAAATTAAATCAGATTTTTAAAGCATTTCTTTAGGCAGTGGGTAGTAAGTAAACATCTGCAAGTGCCATGGGAAACCAGGGAGGCAGATAGTATCAGCAAGGTCAAACAACATTTAGAAGAATTGATCTGCAGTGGGTCCCTAAATAAACACTGAAACAAGGAGCCAGGACTGAAGCATGGGCCAAGTTCTTTAACATTCCTAATAACACATCTGTGAATCCTGGGGGAGCAGGAAGGGAGGAGAACATGCAGGGTATCCAAACTCAGGCTCTATTTTCAGAAAGAAAAGCAGTCTCCTCATTAATACCAGGCCAGAGTTTAAAAATCTATGCAGATTTCAATGCTTCTTGTTTTCCAACTATTTTAGGGCATTTTTATTACAATTTGTGCCTGGATACTGCATGCCTCAGTACTTTTTTGATTGAGGGTTGCTCTGAGAAGTAGCTTGGTTGTATCATCAATAGCGATAAACAAACCCGACAGACAAGTTCAGAAAATTTCATCATTGTAGTTTTTAATTCCTCCAAAAACCCCATGCAACCTAGAACACTGGGTTTGGATTGTATGGGCTTTGTAGCATGGCAGGGTCAGAGAAAATAAGAGAGCATTGGATCTAAAACTGTCAGTGCATCAGAATGGCAACAAGAAACCATCTTGTGTGGAAAACACATTAAAAACACAATCCATCTTTAGGATTTGCTTTCAGTAAAGAGCAGGCCTGTTTGTTAAGTGTCTGTTTTGAGTTACAGAAATCTGTGTGTTGATATGATTTGGGTGACACAAATATCTGTTGTTCGTAGTGACCTTTTTACAATACAGAAATTATATATGGTACATTTCTGTCTCTGTATGAGCCTGAGGAGTGGTTAAACCTGAGGACATGTGTATATAGAAGCTGAATTGAAAAGTTTGTCACTAGCCACATATTATGCTTAAAATAGGAAAAGAACCTAAACATTCTCTTTTTTGCCTTTTTCTTCTGAAGAAAACATCTGAGGTCTTGGATGACCTCTGGACAAATTGCTTGATAAAAGTGGTGCTTTTAGTGGTGCTAAATATAGATTGAATTATTGTATCTCCTAAGCATTTTGAATTACTTAAAGCATGAATTTAAGAAAACAACTAAAAACAAAACAAACCTTTTTTAGGTGTGTGAAAAACATCAGGAGAATATAAATTAATGAAAGCTATATGCATTTTAATGGTACATAGCTAGCTAAAATTAGTACCATTCTAACAGACTGGAAACAGGGCAAAATGGCATAAAAAGTGTTATTTCACTCAGTGTCAAACTTACCTGAGTTCATCATTCAGTGCTGGAATAGTTTGGATGAAAAAAAGCCAAGAAGGTATAAGTGTGGCTATATGTCTAGGTCATTGCATAACCAAAGAAAGGTTTTAATTAGGCATCCAAAAGTGGGAGGTTTTATCCTGATTTAGAAAAGTGCTAAAGGATGTGCTTAGCACTAAGGATATCCTTTCTGAATGTGATTCCTCCAGTGAGGAATTAAGCATTTTCCCCCTGCACTCAGGCATTTTCAGGCAAGTGGTCGTTTATGCCCAATCTGTCAGTGATGGCTTCCTCCTCACAGAGGAACAAAAATGTAACTAAACTCATGTTACAGCTTTTTAATGGATTAAAAAAAAAAATCTGCCATCTCTTTAGCCATATACTGTGGGTTGGAGTTGAGGCTGAGTTTAAGCAACTCGGTTGGAGCTAGTGCCCTCAGCAGCACTAAATAATACTCAGACAGGCAAAATTAAAAATAAAGTGGTCAGTCCTTTTGTCAGCCCAGGTCAGCTTTCCTTATCTGAATTTCAGTATGTGGAAAAGAAAGAAGAGAAATTTGCAGGTGTAAACAAGCACTTCACTGTTTTCTGTATGTGGCTTATTATCACATTAAACACTTAGGACAGAGTTTCTTTTACAGCTGAAAAAATTTACCCAATTTAAGAGTGCTCAGCTGAGAATGGAACTGTAGAGACAACATGTCAGAGTGGTAAATCTGGCACTAGTGATGAATAGGAAAATAAATCTTTTGGGTATAACTTTTATGACTTCAGAGCAAATGTCTGTAATGGCTAGTCAGTCTAGCTTGGTGTTTAGAAAAACATTTAGTCCTATAAATAGGAAAATTCTATTAGGTCATTTACTTCCCTTCACTTCTACTTTGTACAATTGCTCATTTGGCAAGCTGCCCCTTTGTGATTGACTTTAATGAAAACTTTGACTTCAGATTGCTTTTCAAGCTTTTGCTAATTAACCTCTTATGTGACCATGTTAGAATTATTCCATGTTTACTTAATGGGAAATGGAGAAACACCCAGTGCTTTGGGTTTCCTTGCTCCTCAAAGCTCTACTTAGACCCCTAGAGGTGCCTATTTCCACATGCTATGGAAAAACAGCAGTAGGCTTGCTTATGCCATTGATTTTGCAATCAGAACACTGCGAACCCGCTGCTGGAGTGGAGAGATGGACAATCCCTCCCTTCTTAGCAGCAGGACAGAAAATTTCAATTGACTTGATAATTGTATTGAGTGATTAATTAGCAAGTTGCTCTTAAAACTGAAAAAGAGCCATAAAAGAGTCTTAAAAGACAGTAGAAATAAGTAAAGGAGCTCTCTGCTATAAATTTTCATGTTATGCTGCTTGTAAGTTGAGGAGGAAATAAGAGTGGAGATCTTCTTGATCAATATTTAATGTGTACAGAGACCATTCGTATAGAAGGATTCATAGCCTCTAATTACTTTTCTAATGCTTTTATGAGACTTCCTATACTCTCTTTACTCCCAATATTAAACAGTGTTGCTTTTGAAACGTAAACTCTATTAAATCAAGTATTTATTGTAAGAAAGACCATTTAGAAATTAAGATTTCTTGATTTCACTTAATTTTCTGAACATTTCTCTTCAATTAAGAAAAACAAAAATATTTCACCAAAAAAAGAAAGAGAATTAGGTTTGCACATAACAATTCTTCCACTCATACAATTTAGAATGAACTAGGTGTTAAAATCCAAGGATGGATGTTATGCTGGAAGACTAGATAGTTAATGTTGTTTAGTTTATATATCATGTTGCCAACCCCTTGCATCTTTGAACTACAAGTTTCATGGATCATGAGTATGTAGGATTTGAATATTTTTAATGAATATTTTAAAAATAGAGGAAATGTTTTCTTTGGATTCTACTTTAAAACAGATCCTAAAATTCTTTCTTGGATTTTTTTCTTTAAAGTGCTTAATCTTAAAAAAGCCCAAGTAGTGATGTTTTCTCTCATTAAATTTTTGACAAAGCACCTTTTCTAGTGGTTCACGATCATGGATAAGCTTGCATTTTTGTCAGAATCCTGGGGGAAAAGAACAGTGTGATCTGAAAAGCTCTTTAGAGAAGAATGGATTAGTTCTGTGTGCAGCTTTGGTTGCTGTAGCCCCTCTCCCTGCTCCTCTCCCGTAGCTACGCCGCGCTCATCGCCGACTGGCCCGTGGTGGTCCTGGGCATGTGCACTGTGCTCATAGTGGTGTGTGCACTCGTGGGAATATTAGTTCCAGACCTTCCAGATTTCTCTGATCCACTGCTGGTAAGTCAATAGCAATCAGTTGTACTCTC
Source organism: Cyanoderma ruficeps (assembly GCA_008694505.1). NCBI lineage: Eukaryota > Metazoa > Chordata > Aves > Passeriformes > Timaliidae > Cyanoderma > Cyanoderma ruficeps. The sequence goes on along the minus strand of VZDJ01007749.1, from coordinate 5,677,612 downwards.
AAACAAGTATTTTTTGTTTGCTCTTTTTTCCAGTGGAACCATTAAACAGCAAATGCAAGTACACCAATTGATACAGTATTAAATCTTGACATTGGAGTAGCAAATGATGACACAAAGCTGCAGTTGCCATCAGAGAATGTTACTCACTAGTTTCCATTCCCTCTGCATTTTCTAAGGTTGTGTGTCCTTCAACAGAACTGCTTCAGATTGAATAATGTAAATTCATCCCAGTTTTAGATGTACAGCACAGACCACACATTCTAAATCATGTTTCAAAGAATGAAGGTCAGGATCTGATTCTAAGGGCCTTTTGGGGATGAAGACATAGCCATATTGAAAGGCTAAAAGTAATTTTTAGCAGATTCTATTAAATATTGCACTAATTTTTTTACTTTTCATGAATTGTCTTAAGCATGAGTAGCTTTCAGGATTTTTTATTGAAAATATGGCACTTAATTATTACCCTCAAATAAAAATAAACTGTTCCTGTAAGTTACTGGTATTTATAGTGTAGTATGTGTATCTGTACATATCCCCATTTAGTGGATATTTCTTGAAAACAGCCAAGTTGTTGAAATTGTTTTAAAGTCACTTCCAAAATTATTTAAATATTTGCCTTATTCTTGGAGAAGCAGCAAAGAAATACTTGACAGTTTTTAATCATATTTAATCAGTAAAGAATGATAGTTGAAGTACAGAAGAGGAGTTTGTAGAATGCTCTTCCTCTGAAAACCAAGTGTTGAGCATTTGATGGGACTAAATCATCGTCTCTTCTCAGGGAGAGCAGTAGGACGTGCAAGAATTCTTAATCCCTCGTCACTCACTACATTGGGTCATTATTTTGTCTGACTTGTCATAAAGCATTTTACCTCTAAAAGTAGATGCCTGGAGTAATTATGCTTCATAATGAAACCTATCCATCACTTTGATCATGTTTCCGCTCTCCCGTTTGAACTGAAGAATGAAAAGCTTTAATGGAATTTTGTGTTTCTCTCCCCCTTAGGGTTTTGAACCCAGAGGGACAGCCATAGGACAGAGATTGGTCACATGGAACAACATGGTGAAAAACACAGGGTACAAAGCAACACTTGCAAACTATCCTTTCAAATATGCAGATGAGCAAGCTAAAAGGTAAGGCTTTATAGTAAGAATGTATTTTGTTTTATTGGTGGTTTTGTATCTACATCATGCTTTCAGCAGTACGCTCTGAAGTTACTATACATACACTGCCGCTGATTTCGATAGATACAGGATCTAATATTCTACAGTTCTTAAGGCCTTTCAGACTAGATATTTCCCATTGCAAGCTTTTTAAAAAAATGCATGATTTTACTTTTCTCTATGGATATTTTCAGTACTGGACTCAATGTCCTTTCATTTGAATTCTCTTAATTTAAAGAAAAAATTAAACTACTGTTTCAGTTTTTGTATACCAAAATCACATTGGTAAAAATATGTTTTCTCGTGTAAGAGCTGTTAAGCTGTGTGACTTGTTTGGATGGTGCTTCTTTGAATAATTTCTTTGCTAAGGTAAAGTAAAGCTCTTTATTCTGGTTTAGTCATCAAGATGACAGATGGTCAGATGATCACTATGAAAGAGAGAAGAGGCAAGCAGACTGGAACTTCCACAAAGATACCTTTTTCTGTGATATTCCAAGTAAGTGGAGAAATGATACAAGGAAAGCTAAAAACTTCTGACTGTTCAGAGTTTTCTGAACTCTTCTGTATATTGTATTAGGAAGATAGTTTTTACTTAATATATACATACAATAAACACCTCCCTTCTTCATGCAGAAATCTTGATAAAATTGGGCTGAAATGTTTCAAAGTCACTTTCAAAATTATCAAAGATTTGCCTTATTGGTACTATTCTATTGGCTCTTCCTCAGAATAAACTGTATTTACTTGAAGTGCTTCCTTTAACTGTTTCCATTTCCTGTAAGGGATTTTATTAGTTCTTGGTAGTACTGAACATTGGTAAAAATCAGTGTTTTGTGTGTGGCCAGAGATGTAGTCCTTAATTCACACTTGAGAAGAAGTTCTGTTTTGTCTGTGCCATTAACTTAATTCTATAAAACCTAAATCGAAATACTTTTCCTGTATATGTCCTAAAGGCATCCACCAGTTATATTTTGTACAGAATGTGGGGGTTTGTTTACAGAAAAGAAAATACACACAAAAAAACCCAACAAAGAAAACATCCCCCTCAAAGAAACAGAAATAAAAATAAAATGTCCCCACCTTAAAGCACTGTAGGCTTATGAAGCTGACTAAGTTAAACTAGAGGACAACAGAGACAAAATCTTTTGACTTTTTACAAGGCACTGCAGAACTTCGATAAGTCCTGTTCTGGCAGAGAGATGTAGATCTTGCCTCTATTCATAGAAGGACCTGAGCTCTTTTGTGGCTACTTCCACATGTGAAGACTGATAACAGAGCACAAAAACACAGTTGTGAAATTATTTGTTTAGATTACTTGGTCTAAGAGAGCAATGACCAGGGAAAACCGGGGTGAAGAATAGATTTTTACTCTTCTTTTTCAATTACAGTATGGTCGTACATCTAAGTGAGAGGATGGGAGCAAGGTCATCATTTCTGCTCCTGTGAACAGAACCAAATTAGACTGAGCATGTCATGAGTAAGGGAGAGGAAATGTACTTGGTACTCTGCTGAGCATTAACTTGGAGCAGAATTAACTCCTCTTACCCAGGCTGCTGTTCTGCACAGCCTCGCTCTCCTTCTTTCCTCTGCTGTCTCTGCATAGTCTCAGTTGTGACAGTCATGAAGGAATTGCATTTCTATGGGAAAATTTGCCAGTCTATTATGTAAAGAAAACAGCTGATTTCCTCTTGACCCACTTTTGTCGTTCCTGGTATCTTTCTTTGTTTGCTCCAGGACCTCTAGGCTTCAGTTCCCTTGATCCTAAAGCATGGCTGGAGGTCATGAAGCACTGCCCCTGAGTCTTTTCATTGCAGCCTTGTGGAAGGCAAAAATTCCGCAGCTTCACAGCAGTGGGAAAAATTCAGCCTTTTGGGTTTTTGGAATATTTAATTAATGTGATAATGTTTCTTAACCCAAAGTATCATACTGTGTTAGGCAGTACTGTATATTTGTGTTTGTATATTTGTTTCCCTTCTGAGCTCTGCAGACAGATCTCATTGCCACTAAGTAATTATTTCCTTTCCTAAATCTGTCTTCTGATAAATGTGATTTAATTTGTAATTTAAGCTCCATGTGTCTGAACTGTGGAATTCTTGAAAATGGCCTCAAGGATATCACAACAATTTCCACTGCAGTCATTTGCTTCTAAAGCAAAAACATTTTTGTAGAAACAGCTTTATAATTATTATTTATATTCCCAAATGACTTACTAAATCAGCCTTTGATTACTATTATCAGTGTACTGCCATTATGCTGTGCCAAGAATTTCATAGTTTGCTGATTAGATCTTTTGATTTTTATTTGTTTGTCATATTTCAGAAGATAGTTTGCTTGAATAGAAGTCTGTAGAGCTTCTGAGTGGTATGTAGTATTGAAGATGCCATATTTACTGTAGGCACTTTAAGGAAATGGAAACTTTCATGTGGAGTGAGTCTTACAGATAAACAGCTCATCTTGAAAAGGAGGTGAATTCCCATGACTCGACAAAGAATTCATGTGTGTCATTTGAGTGGTGGGATTTTGCCTCAGCCTTTGATTCCAGGCCCACCCAAACAACCAGTGAAAACCCCCTTCTGTAATTTCAGGTGATCGCTATTCACGAGTGGTGTTTACATCAACAGAAGGAGAGAATTTATGGAATTTGAATGCAATTAAGTCAATGTGCAATGTAGACAACTTGAGGGTAAGTCAGTATGGCATTTATTTCACTTGCAGATACAGAGCATGCATTTGAAACTTTGTTTTGCTGCCCACTGCCACCCAGTAGCATATGAGAGGACTTCATGTGGTTCAGCTCCTGTCACATGGTCAGTCAGCATGTACATGCAGTTAAAAAACAACTTTCAGTTTGTAGATCAGGTTATATATTGGGCAATTTCTTTGAGTTTTCTACTAATAGCATCCAGAATGGGGCAGAAGAGGGTTTCTTCAGGAAAGGACTATCTTAACTTTTACTGTGTGTTTCCTCATAGAATATTATTCCGTGGAGTTTTGTCCTTGGGTCCCAGCAAATAAATGATTTTTTCTTTTGTTTTCACCTCCAGGTGAACTAGCTATAATCTCATAGTACATGCAGTTTTCTCTGACACCCAGTGGATCACTCAAATTAATTATTTTTGTTAGTTTAGAACAGGTTGGCAAATGGACAGCAAAGGAACTTAGGTAAAATAGCTAGAAACATAGCCCAGTTAATTAGATGTGGATAATGATACTTGAAGAGTAATACTAATTTTCTCTTTAAATTTAACTTTATCTAAAATGAATATGTAAAATACAAGCTTGTCACTTGCTGGAGTGAACTCCTTTGAACCTCTGGTTAACCATGAACTTTTGGTTCACACACTGATGAGTTTGCATGGAAATGAAACAATATGTTTTTCATCTGTTAATACTGAACAAATTATTTCCATTTTGCTCTTTTCCAAAACAAAAATAATCATAGACAACTTAATTCAAATTTCTCATTTATTTAATGAGAAATATTTTCATTATTAGATTGATCATTGCCTATTAGATAACTGTATTAATTTAGCAAATTCCCAAACTGTTTTTTTGTACAACAGCTATCACCTGCTGGATTAAAATGCTGAGCTGTGGTGGAACATTGTATAATGACTCTCCCTTGGCAGTCTGCTGACAGGCATTTTGTCCTGCTTGGCCTCCCTTGGTGGAAGTGGGTTTTGTCCTCACAGGCTGGTGAAATGTTCCTTATTTCCCCATCAGAGATGATTGCACTGACAGGATGGCTCCTGTGGTTTTATCCCTTATCTCTTGCAATCAGAATGAGCCAGGTGAGCAGAGTACAGAATCTAAAGCAGCCCAGCTCATTTTTGAATGAATCACCAGTTCAATCAGGAGATCCAGGGGAGGATAACCTTTAACAAGGGTAAAATTTGAGACTGAGGGAGGAGATGCTAATCTTTGCATTTAATAGTAGAAATTTAGTCACACAGGCAGTTGATGCAGGTAAAGCCCAGGTAGTGTAGATCATTGCAAAGCAGTGCAGTCTGAATTAAGAAACATCATTCTGTTTAACAGAAGACAGTTAATTACCTCTGAAGAATATCTCTGTAATGATTGCATTACTCCTGAGAATTTTTTTCTTTTGTTCCTCTCCATCTGCTCACCTTGATAAAAATGTATTATATCAAATACTGCTATACTTTCTGAGGGAAGGATGAAACTACTTTACTACAACAAACAAGCCCCATGAAAGCAGCTCTTCCTTTGAAATAAGAACACTAGAGAAAATAAAATGTTTGCTGCATCATCTACACCCACAGTTGTGTAGATATTTATAAAGAATATTGTTGTAAATAATGTTCTTGTAGATCTTTATTTGTAAAATACTTAGGAATAATGTATTTGAACACCTCAGCTGAGCAGAACAACAGTGCATCATGGCAGCAGCATTGATTTTTAGCTAGTTAATATAGGAAACTAATGTGGTTAGGTTTTGCCATTATTGCTGGTCTGTGCATGTAAATTTATTATAAAAATTAGATAATCGGGGCTCAGAAGGGATGAAGCTTTTTTATAGTTTCTTTTTAAAGCGCTTGTTACTTCCAAATAACATTTTTAATTATTTTAACATTTTCTAGCAGTTTTTATGTACTTCTAACACTTTTTAGAACTCACCAGGTTCTGTGCTATGTCCCACTTCTGAATGCTGAGTTCTGCTAGCAGCCAGTCTCTAGGGAGGGAGAGGATGCTGGCTTGCACTGCAGCCATAACAGAAAATCCATGACTTTGGTGACCTTCTGGTCTTACAGACTCTTTCCTGGCTTAGTTATTTTTGGTTTTGAGTTCATGCTTGTTCACAGTTCTGTTGAATTAAGTGGTAAAGCTTTCTGTATTCAAAGACAGGAAAATCAGGCACTGCTTCCTGGGAATGCAAACCTTAGAATTTATATATTTTTCTGATGATAAGCAGGATATCAGCACCAACTAGCATTGGCTTTAGCATGGAACTAACAGCATATCCTCTATGTATTAATTGTATTCCCATCTGCTTGTAACTACTTTAACTACGGGTTTTACTGACACTTAGGGGCTCTACCCTGCAGCTGTTCAGCATATGCTGGTCCTATAATCTTCATGGAAACTTTATACACAAAATAGTTATAGGAGGTGTTCTAATTTTTTTACTACTTGGATAAGAAGAACTTTTTTTTCTTTTACCTGTTAATTGCAGAATGTTTTCCCTATAAACGGTAAACAGTTATTTTATAAACTTTAATGACTGTGTATTATGTCTTCAGGCTGCTTCCCCAAAGCAGTGGATTTGTGATTCTCTGTCACTGCAGAGAGCCATTTGGGCAGATCTGCCCACAGATGCATGCAGGTTGCGCAGTTTCATTTCCTTACTTGCTCCAAAATAAATTAAAGTGGTGCCAGTGGCAGACCAGGTCTGGAAACACCAGAATGACCTTTCCAGTTCCTTTGGATCACCAACAAAGCCCAGTGCTACAATCTATTAACATTTTACGTAGTATTTTAATGAGCTATCAGGAGCTAAGTTTTGTATTTTACTTTCTAATTTCCAGCTGCCTGCTCATGTTACTTTATCTTTGGCAGCAGTTACTTTGCCAGTGAATGTTTATGGCCTGCAGCAAGTGTAGAAGAACAGTATATAAATCTCATTGTCCCATCTTGAACCTGAATACATAGAGAAGACAATACAATCCTTTCCTCCCAGTTTGCCTATTATATCCTCATAGGACTAACCTGGAGATGTGCCATGAAAAACACAGATATGCTATTCCAGTGCTTCCTTTTATTTAGTAGGTTGTTCAGTTTTTCCTGAGTTTGCATGTGTGAGTGTTTTTATCTGGAAACAATCAAATGTGAATTATCCTGTTTTTTTGGAGTGCCAGTTTGTTATTGTTCAGAAACTGGTTGACAAAATTTGGTCCATATTAAAGCTTTTTTAACTGCTGAGAGAATCCCTGAGTGTATTTTTTGGTCTGCATTATGAAGGATTGCTAATAATAAGCCTGTGCCAATCTGCTGAACAAAAAAAAAGAAAAAAAAAGAAAAAAGAGGCTAAGTGATTTCTTTCAGATCACCTAAATTTAAAGCATACATGGACAAATGTTTCAGGGTGCATTCCTATAAAATCTGAACCACATGGCTTTATTTATGTGACTGTATTAATATGTGTTCATTCTGTGTAATTTGATCAAAACAGAACTTTTACATATATCTTAACTTTATTTGAAGGACTAATTCTACTTTGTGACATATAACAGAAATTCTGTTTTTTGAGACTTTCATTCTTTGTGCTCTCCAAAGATTGAGTTTTCTCAACCTGAGAGAATTTCCTAGATCTAACCTTGTAACTTAACAGTTTCACTTCTAGTTTATAGTTACCTTCAGTTTGCCTAGAAGTGTCTTGTGGTCATTTAGCTAAGTCGTGCTCTTACTGTCTTCAACTAAATCTGGAGTATTCTAGAAGCAAAAGCAAAATATCCCCATAACAGATTAAGATTCATTTATTTCAGGAGAATCTTTAACCAGAATGTGCCATGCACCGTGGGTGCAGTGTTCACAGGCATGATCTGTTATTTCGGGGTGCTTCTTGACAGTGGAATTGTCTTGTGCTTGTGCTTTGGAAATCCTGCATGACTTGGGGATATGCAGTGCCTGGGTGGTAGGCAGAGCTCTTTGGGGACAGTGCCTGCCAGCTGTATGAGAGCTAAGAGAAACTCATAAAATCAGGGTTGTAGAAGAGAGATCAGGTGATGGAAGTTATGGTAAAGCTGTCACATCTTCCTTTCAGGATGGTAAGTCCTTGCTTCTCCTAGGAACTTCAGGATATGATTCCAAGCAGAAGGAAACTTCACTGATGTATGGGTGATTGTTTATACTCAGGGGTGTAGCATGAGATGATAGAAGAGAGTTAATAGTCCTCAGTCTGAGAAACAAAACACCTCAGTGGATCTTCAAATAGTACTCTTAACACTTCTGCCAATTCTGTGCCATTGTGACAAGTCTGTATACTGGCTGATCTGCTGCATGTAAGAGGATACTGATCAAAAGCAGTGCATGTGGAAATAGGAATTTAAAATGTTAGTACCAACAGACTGAATTTTCATCATTTAAAGTCATTTCTTGAGGGGGTTTTATTGGTGGTTTTTTTTTTTGGTTTTTTTTTGTTTTGGTTTGTTTTTTTTTTTTTTGTTATTGAATGTTTCAGACTGTTACTCTAGATTGGATTTTTCTCCCTGTCTGTCTTCATACAGATCAGATCCCATTCCCAGTTTGGTGATCTCTGCCAGAGAGCCACTGCTGCTTCGTGCTGTCCCAGCTGGACACTGGGCAACTATATTGCTATTCTGAACAACAGGTCATCATGTCAGAAGATCGTCGAACGGGATGTCTCTCACACCCTAAAGCTGCTTCGCACTTGTGCCAAATACTACTACAACGGGACCCTGGGGCCGGACTGCTGGGACATGAATGCCAAAAGGAAGGACCAACTCAAGTGTACAAACGTGCCTCGCAAATGTACCAAGTACAATGCTGTTTACCAGATCCTTCACTACCTAGTGGACAAGGATTTCCTAAGCCCAAAGACAGCTGACTATGTCTTACCAGCTTTAAAATACAGCATGCTCTTCTCTCCGACCGAGAAAGGGGAAAGCATGATGAGTATTTACCTAGATAACTTTGAGAACTGGAACGCCTCAGATGGTGTAACAACCGTCACAGGGATTGAGTTTGGAATAAAACATAGGTTGTTTCAAGATTACCTGTTGATGGATACTGTGTATCCTGCCATAGCCATTGTAATTGTTCTGTTAGTTATGTGTGTGTACACCAGGTCCATGTTTATCACGCTGATGACTATGTTTGCAATAATTAGTTCCTTGATTATTTCTTATTTTCTCTATCGGGTAGTATTTAATTTTGAGTTCTTTCCGTTCATGAATCTCACGGCATTGATTATCCTTGTTGGGATTGGAGCAGATGATGCTTTTGTCTTATGTGATGTTTGGAACTACACAAAGTTTGATAAACCTCATGCTGGAACCTCTGAGACAGTGAGCATCACATTGCAACACGCTGCTCTTTCCATGTTTGTCACGAGTTTTACAACCGCTGCTGCCTTCTATGCTAATTATGTCAGCAATATCACAGCAATCAGGTGTTTTGGTGTTTATGCTGGCACTGCCATTCTGGTGAATTATGTTTTGATGGTTACATGGCTGCCTGCTGTAGTAGTGTTACATGAACGATATCTTCTCAATATTTTCAGTTGCTTTAAGAAACCTCAGCAGAGGGTATACAACAACAAAAACTGCTGGACAGTGTTGTGCCAAATGTTCCACAAGATTATTTTTGCAGTCTCAGAAGCATCCAGGATATTTTTTGAGAAAGTTTTGCCATGCATTGTTATCAAGTTTCGGTATATTTGGCTTTTCTGGTTCCTTGCCTTAACAATTGGTGGAGCATATATCGTGTGTGTAAATCCAAAGATGAAACTGCCGTCGCTGGAGCTCTCCGAGTTTCAGGTGTTTAGGTCTTCTCACCCATTTGAACGATACGATGCAGAATACAAAAAACTTTTTATGTTTGAACGTGTCCACCACGGAGAAGAGCTCCACATGCCGATTACAGTAATCTGGGGTGTCACACCTGAGGATAACGGTGACCCTTTAAACCCTAAAAGCAAAGGAGAGCTGCAGCTAGATACCAGTTTTAATATCGCTAGCCCAGCTTCACAGGTTTGGATTTTACGTTTCTGTCAGAAGTTAAGAAATCAAACCTTTTTTTATCAGACAGAAGAACAAGACTTCACAAGCTGCTTCATTGAAACATTTAAGCAGTGGATGGAAAATCAAGACTGTGATGAGCCATCTTTATACCCCTGCTGCAGCCACTGGAGCTTTCCATACAAACAAGAAGTTTTTGAATTATGTATCAAGAGAGCTATAATGGAGCTAGAAAGAAGCACAGGGTACCATTTAGATAGCAAAACCCCAGGGCCTCGCTTTGACCTTAATGACACCATCAGGGCAGTGGTGTTGGAGTTCCAAAGCACCTACCTCTTCACATTGGCTTATGAGAAAATGCATCAGTTCTACAAAGAGGTGGACTCTTGGATTTCAAGTGAGCTTAGTTCTGCTCCTGAAGGTCTTAGCAATGGTTGGTTTGTGAGTAACCTTGAATTTTATGATCTTCAGGACAGTCTTTCTGATGGTACTCTGATTGCCATGGGCCTTTCAGTTGCCGTTGCATTTAGCGTAATGCTTCTCACAACTTGGAACATAATCATAAGCCTTTATGCAATAGTTTCAATAGCTGGAACTATTTTTGTAACTGTAGGTTCTCTGGTTCTTCTTGGGTGGGAGCTGAACGTGTTGGAATCTGTCACAATCTCGGTGGCTGTCGGCTTGTCAGTGGACTTTGCTGTTCATTATGGAGTGGCTTATCGCTTAGCCCCTGACCCTGACCGAGAGGGGAAGGTCATTTTTTCTTTAAGCCGTATGGGTTCTGCTATTGCAATGGCTGCCTTGACTACATTTGTAGCTGGGGCAATGATGATGCCCTCGACAGTGCTGGCATACACTCAGCTTGGCACTTTCATGATGCTTATAATGTGCATTAGTTGGGCTTTTGCAACGTTCTTTTTCCAGTGCATGTGCCGTTGCCTTGGGCCCCAGGGCACTTGTGGCCAGATCCCACTACCAAAAAAACTGTGGTGTAATGCCTTCTCTCAGGCCTTTTCAGGAGCCCAAGGGGGCAGAAGTCAAAACAAATCACATCCTGTTAGCAAGTATCAGCTGGACTCCAGAAGTCAAAAACCAGAAATGGAGCATGAGCACTATGAGCTTGAACCTCTGGCATCACAAACTGGAATCTGTAACCCTGCAGAGAAAGTGACATATGAAGAAACTCATATCTGCTCAGAGCTCTTCAACAGCAGGCCCCAAAACTCATGCGTGCCTATGCACCCAGCCTATAATAGTGAAGTGAATAAAGGCATCAAAAATGTTGCTAATTCTGGTGTGCTGCAGACGTCTATTGACCAGCACACCATATGCCCAATTTTCTCTCAAAACAGGCAGTGTAGCTGTCCTGATGCATATAAGCAGGTGGCAGTGAAGTGGAGTCCACACTCCTGTCAGCAGTTAAGTGACACCTTCTGTTACCAGTGTTCTCCTTCCCCAGGGGCCGTGCAGATCCAAAGCTCTGTAGCTCCTATAAATGCTTTACAGCAAGCTGCCGAGGGTTACGTGCATCCGGTCCAGCACGTCCTCCATTGCAGCTGCCTTCAGGGAAGGCTCAAAAGAACGATGACACAAAACTCTCTGCCTAAAAATTTTTTCCTCCAGTCCATGCAACAGTTCCAGGCACATCAAAGAATAAACAGGACAGATACACATGCTCATCAAAACCCAGAGGAAAACGTAAGAACTGTTCCAAAGGTGATGAGCTCCTCACAGTTCCTCTGCCGAAACACAGCACCTCTAATAGTGCGTTGCTCTGAATGTGAGAACAGCCTCTCAAATAACCAAAAGGGATTCTGTCAGCAGACAGACAAGTGTGATGAAAAGGGTGGTACAGAAGCGAACGGGGTGGAAAGCAAGAAAGCCTCTCTGTCAAAGCAGAAAAAGAAAGCTGACAGCAAGATAGATCAGCGTTCTTTGCAGAACGACCGAGTTTTGAAGGCTGACCAAAACGATAAAAAACACCTGCTGACCAGGTCAGGGAGAGAGGCTCGCTCCGAGGGTTGCCATGAAAGTTCACACTGTTGTGGCAAGGCAATCGCAGTGAAGTGCAATTCTGTTGACTGTCAAATGCCAAACATCGAAGCCAATGTGCCTCCTATGTTAATGCGCCCAGAACTTTCCAATGAAAGTTTGTTAATAAAAACACTATAATAAACCTTTAATTTGGCAATCCAGCGTCTTTCTTTTAAAAGTAAGTTTGAAGCACTAGGAAGGAAAGTCCTGAATAAATATGAATTATAATTTGCCTTTTGGAATGAAAAATGTATTTTATAGAACAATAACATTTATACATTTCATAAAGCCATTACATGTAGTAAAACCTGATGTTGTCCAGAATGTTTTTTTGCTATAACTCATAAGGTGGATTATGCTTCATTTAGGTTTTGTTCCAGGGCATTAGTGTTTGATTTCTCCATATAAACCATCTCAAGAAATAAAGCATTACAAAGGAATTCTCCCTGTTCTGAAGCCAGGGCTTGCGAGATCGATAACGATTGGGGCAGACTGAGATTGCCACATTTCCTGAGTACATCATTTACCTTTATTCTTCTGCTGCTTTGGCAGGCCTAGAAACAGCAGCAGGACTGTAACTGTGTTCTTTCAGGATTGTTTGACAGAGCAGCTCTGCAGGGTAGCCTGTTTGGGGAATATTTTTAACTATTCATCCTAACAAAATCTAAAGAAAAGCTCCTGGAGCTCTACAGCATTTGCATTGCCTTTTGCTTTTCTGTGTATATAGGGCAGTAAAACATTTTAAACTGCCTTTCTGGCAGTTACTGTATAGACTTTACCATTACTTACCAGAGAATACAGGTGGAAACAATAGTGAGTGAACATTATTGACTTCTCGGTGATGACAACAAAAATAGAGTTTGTGCAGCTAACAGATGTATGTAAAATCAGTTGTAAAATTGGACATGACGTGCCTTGCAATACTGAACTTTTTCCCACAGAGTTAATTTACTGTGGAGAAAGGCGTAGTTAATGCACAGGTTCTAGACTTACTGCCAACAGGATCAGATTAAGTCAACTCAAAAGGCTCAGAAACATAAATTAAAGGATTGTGTTCTGAGTGTTCCTATCTGGAGAAGTTCCAAGATGAAGTTACAAATACTGAACTAAACCATGTAACCAGACATTAGGTTTCAAATGTTTTATCTGTGTAAGTACAGGGTTTAGCTACATGATAGCTGTGGGTAATCATGGGAATACTTGCTGGTCTTATCAGTCAGGGAGAGTGGATTTGAGAGGTGGAACTGTGTAGCGTGTCATAATTTCTGTGTACCTTAATGACAAATCTCTATTCATTTCATCGCTTGGTTATGCTGATGATGTTGATTTGAGACACAGAAGATAGATTTCATGGGCTGATGTGATATCAGGTACTCAGTATGTAATGAATCACTGGAGGAAAAGCCTGGCTAATTCTGTCCTAGTGTTCATGTTGAAGGCATGCAGAACGTTCACATCATGCAGAAAACCACTTTGGTTTGGCTGGGAGCAGGGATGTTAGTGCTTGTATGCCCCAGTGACTGGAAGAGGTTGAAATCTACAGGAAAACCTAAATTAGTTTAACATGGTTTAAGAAGAGCATTATTCTTTCTTAGTTATAAAATAAAACTCGGTTTTAGTTACCTTGGAGCTTGTCACTCAGTTTAGAGCCTGATTCTTTAGTTTGTAAGGAGAGCAATTCAAGGCTTTTCTGTGCACTACAGATGCCATTAATTATAAGCTAATACTTGCAGTGTTAGCAATCAAAGAAACTTAAGGAACAAGAAATAAACTGGACTGTTGCTGTTGTCCGGCTTTTTTTCTGCCCACCACACCTGCTTGAGGGTGGTTTGTCAGACCTTGTCAAAGCAGCATGTAATGCTTACCACGATGCCTGTCACATGAGCTGTCACTCACAGCTTTGAGCCGTGGGCCTCGGGGGAGGTCCCCAGCCAATGCATCTACAGAACAGAGAACTTTGTCAGCTGATGAGCTCAAAATGAGATTTTTCCCTAAGCCAGTTTTCCATCCTGCATTCTGGTAAGGAAACCACCTTCGATTGCTTGTATTAATAACTGGTTTTGTAACGGTGATGTAAGTAACAGAGGTTAATGTTATGTTTCCATAATGATCTGTATGTTCTTAAAGGCTGATACAGTGAGAAAAATGGGGCAGATAAGGAGCTGTGATGTAACATGCTCTGAGGAAAGATTAAAATGAATTAATGTGCTTGGGTAGCGAGCAGGATCACTGCTGCATCTGCCTTTTGTGACGTTGCCGTTTCCTCCCTGCAAACTGCTTTATCTTTTCCAAATCAGTTAGCTGGACAAGGAGCAATCACTGACTTAGATAAGTTTGATACGGATATAGCACCATGTGTGTGCATGCTGCATCTGTGTCAATACAGGTGTAGACTCTAAAATGCAAGCCAGTGCAACTCTTGGGGAGTGGAAGAGAATAAGAGTTGGTTCCAGTGACAGATGAAGGCTGATGTGCATTACTCTATCCCCAGAAAATCCTAGAGAGAAATAAATAAATGCTAATAATTAAGTTTTTACAGGCTACTGGGAGCAAGCAAGGATAGGTGGAATTCTGTTCCACTACAGGAAATTTTAACGAGCCATTACATCCTGCTGAGACATCTCTCGAAGCCTTGCCAGGGATGGCCAAGTCCCAAGGGAAGCTGATGAGCTGAAAATACTGGAATTTCCATTAACTAATTTTCTGTCAGAGGTCCTCCCTTGCTTTGGGGTTGCATGGGGGGGGGTGGATGTGTGCATACCACACAGATTGGCTCAGTGAGGTGCTCCTCTTGGAGGCTGCCCAGGTTGGGGTGAGGGCCCTGCCACTGCCTCGTGCTTCCTTCAGGAAGTATCCTGGTCCTGGATTTAGCAGATGCAGAGCTTTGTTCCTATGGATAATCCATGCTGGGATGTTTGGGAATTGTTCTGCCAGTGATGACATGTGTAACTTGAGATGTGACAGGTGAGCTTTCTGCCTTTCCAAAGTCTAGGAAAGACTTGATAGTAACTTGTACATGTAGGGAGTCTTTAAAGTGACGTCTCTTTGATTATTCAAGGAAGGAGAGACTTTATGTGTGAAAACAGTGGTCTCTTTGTGGCTCTTAAGTTGCTGGTATGCTTTCTTCAGGAATAAACACTACAAGCACAAATATTCTCATGAGTGAGGCTTGAGACCAATTGCCTCAAATTCGCTTCACCCAGGGGAAAAAAGAAAATATTTAACATAATAGATACCTTAGTTATCCGTATTGTCGTTAGGATCTATGTTTTTTGGGTTATAGCCACATTTATAGCGTGGATAATATATTGATCAGTTTCACAAAAAAGATAAAATTTACACTAAGTTCTTTAAAATATTAAACCTGGCTCAATATATAATCACTGGAAATGCAGCTACCTCATACAAAGGATTGGGGGGTGGGTAAGTAGCTGATAGAGTAATGTAAAGGAGTTTTAATTTACTGTTTAATTGTTTGTGTTTTTAAATAAAATTAAAAGCCATATTTTTACAATCACCCATAATCACTTTAATTTGATCTTTTTGAACTGATGTGGGAGAATTGCTTTGAAGTGCTTCGAATTAGGAACACCCCTCATTTTCCCAGATGGAGTCCTGGCAGTCAGTCCAAGAGAGCTCTAAAAATACAGGTTGACAAATGACAAAAATTTTAGCACTGTAAGAAATGTCAAATGTGATAAAAATTGAATATATTTTATTTATACAAAGAATGTTATATTACTTTATACAGGTAGCAGATGGGTGATTCAGGCCAGAATCACACTGACTTCATTGAATTGGACCTTAAATTTTTTCCACATGCTGGCAAGGTGTATTAAATTTTACTTCTGCTAGTAACATCTGAAGTGCCTATACATGCAGCATTTGATTTATGATGTTGAGCTGGGACACCATCCTACTAAGCGTTGCATATTCCCACAGTGCAAAACAAGGTTTGCCTTTGCAATAAAAAGCTCAGCCTGGAGAAGTTACAGTCTGGAAGACAAGGCAAGAGCTTCTCGGAGTTTGTAACAGATCTCTGCAGACTCATGAATTTGGATCTGGTGTCACCGTTGCAGAGCTGCCCTCACTTTAATTGTGTTATCCTTTGACTATTTATTCACTCACTTTATCAGAAAAAGGTCTCTGAGGTCTGCAGAGCCTGTGACATAGATCATGCCCAGCTTACAGAGACTGTAGCTTTTAGGTAGTACTGTCTGAATACTAAGCAGTCTGAAACCAAGGACTCTTGACTTTTCTGTTTCCCTTTACTTGGCAGCCTGTATTCCAAGAGTTTTTCCTAAGATCTCCACTTCAGAAAGTTGCATGGAGTCAGGTGTTTCCTGCAGACATGTAATTTGGGGTATTTTGGTACACCTGAAATGTATTAAAGGTAATATGCCCAGCTTGGGTTTGGATTCCGTTATTTTAGGTTTTGATCAATGTCACTTTACCTGCAAATGGATAGACGTATTCCAGAGGAGAAGCTGCTTGTTGCTTGTATTTAAATTCTGTTAGTTAGAAATGTATGTTGAGTCTAGTTCCCAAGCTGTTAATTTAAAACTGGTGCCCATCTGTCTTCTTAAAAGCAGCAGGATTACACTTGCTCTCTTGCTGAGGGCTGGCCACAATGGTGGCAGTGTTCAAAGTTGAACCCTTCCAGCAGTGAGTCTTTAGAGCAGACAGATGGCTTTGCTTTGAGGCCTAAACAAACCTTCTTAAACCCTTGTAAAGCCTTAACCAAAATTGTCTGTAGATTAATCTTAATAGCAATTCTAGAACATTTCTCTGTGGCTTAGGAAAGGAGCAGATCATTCATGGCTGACTAGTTAGTAATGGTGGCTTTATTACAGTGCCCTGATCCTTGGAAAACTGTGTGACTAAAATACACACTCAGTAATGGCAGGCCCTTAAAAATTTGACCTAAGCTATGTCTTCTGCATACAATAATATTTTTACAATATTATTCAGTAATTGGAAGTGTCATAGTTTAAATTGTAAGATTGATGATGTACTGAAATTATTACTGAGTTTCCGTGTATTTGAAGTCATTTTCAGGACGAGTGAAGGACAGGTGAGGACAGCTTGTCTGAGGAGGTGGCACCTCTGGTCGTCTGCTCTCACTCACCCCTCAGAGCAGGTCACCTGAGGTCACCTGGCTGTGGTGGCAGGGTTCAGGAGCTGACAGAGGAGCAGCCAAGTACCTCCAGCGTGGTGGGGTGCAGAGGGCCAGCAACTGCATCAGCCTCCTCTTCTCCCCTTCCCTCACTGGTAAAGTTCTCCATTTGGTAGTAAAAGCCCAATCAGTGTGTTGTTGTGTGCTGGAGCAATAATTCACCTCTTGCTTTATTGATATAAATCAGAGGTAAGTTAATTGTAGTTATTTGAGCTGCGTTAGTATAAGAAAGAGAGGTATCATGACTGCTGAGTTACTGGCTCTCATAAAAATTCCAAAGTGTTTGGCCCAAAGTCCACTTTTGAGTAGAGTTGTTTGTGTGCAAAATCAGAACCCATTGAAGTTCTTACAGTCCAGGTAAAAATGAACAGAAACTGGCAACTGAAGGCATGTGAACTCACTCCTGAAAAGATTTGACAGCACAGAAGAGCAGGTTTAGCACCGCTTTACATGGAGAGATCTGTTGGAGCCATCCTGCAGTAACAAATTAGATACTCTCCTTTTCCTTACAAAAATAGTCCCTGTGAATATGTATTTTTAAATCTGTATTTTTAAAATCTATGTTTTAAATATATCTTTTATAATATATGATAGTAGTGTCCCAAAAATTTCCAAGTGGCCTGATATGCCATGGCTGAACATTAAACCTTTTCCCTAAAAAATGTTCTTTTCAATCTGATGGCACTTGAACTCATGGCTGCCACATCAGCAAGGTTGTCCAAGTCTATTACTCATCTTTTCCTCTATTCTGTGTTCTTAGTTAGGGTTCTGTCTCAGCTGACCCTAAAATTTTGGGCCTTTCTTAGATGCCCTGACAGCTTGCTTTGTTTTCTGACATAGTACTGAATCTGTTAAGAGCCAAAGGGAGCTCGTTCGTGTCATTAGTGTAAATTAAAGGTAACTAATTTCCCTGTATCCCATGCATTCATAAAACTGCTTGTAGCAGGCCATCTCTCCTTTTGTTGGTTGCTTTTGTCTCAAGTTCCTGAAGTACAGCTTCTGTAGTTGCATAGCATAATCTCTTTGAGCCTTTCTTACTAGAGAAGCTTTATTTACATTTGGGGAGTATAGTATGTCAGCTTTTTAAGACTTCACAGCAGTATTGCACTACAAAATAGGGCAGAAATAGAGAGGGCTGTGTTACACTGACACTGGGTTGAATACTTGGAGCAGTAGGTAGTTCCATTACATGGAGGTGTTTTATTTGGCATAGCACGGAAAGAGTATAATCCTCACAAAGACAGGCATTATGAGTCTTGTAACATAAATGACAGATAATAACTTACTCTCACCTTCTTTTGTGTAGCATAACCTTCACACAAAGAAACTTAAAAGAAGTAATTCAGGAAGTATTAAGCAAAACAACATAAAACTGAAAAGTGCTTGGATTACAGTGGCTTGCCAGGAGGTAAACTCTGCTGCTTTTTCAATTCTGTAAGGACTTTTTAAACCACCTTGCTTAATATGTCCCAGGTGAACAACATGCTATTGTTGAATGAGAATTCAAGAAACTTTCCTCTGATAACTCTAGACAGTATCACTTTCCAGAGAAGTTTGAGTATGTGAAATAAAAGCACTGGGGAAAGATACCTTACCAAAATAAAGTGTCATAATGAAACTATCATTCAAGTGTTAATCTGGTGTTTTCATCATTTGCAGCTGACAAGTATTATGGGACTTGAACTAATACATGTTGACTGCAAGGTACTCAAGCCAGTATGCAAGAATTTGAGACAGTTCAGTAGGGGCACTGGATAACTTAGATATAAAACCTTCAATTATCTTAGAGCAGGGGAGAGAGAAAGAATCCCAAATCCTTATTTGTGCTGAAATACTCTTGTACACTACACAGAGGGACTAAATGTCTTGAAAATATGTTTAAACCGCAATATTTGAGATGACAGTAACTTTTCTGATCTCAGAGTAATAAGCATGAAACAGAGTTACAAACAATAGTGTATATAATATGATTGATGTTTAATTAGGGAATGGGAACCTCTGTGCATTTGAAAACACCAGTATTTGAAAAGGGAGCATTAAATGAACCTGCAGTAAGTCATAGGATCACTTAGGTTGAAAAGACCTTTATGATCATTGACTCCAAGTATTAAGCCAGCACTGCCAAGCCACCACTAAACCATGTCCACAAGTGTCACATGTACACGTCTTCTATATACCTCCAGGGATGGTGGCTCAACCACTTCCCCAGGCAGCCTGTTCCAGTGCTTGACAACCTTTTCTGTTAAAAAAAAAGTCCAAATATCCAGTCTAACCTCCTGTGGTGCAACTTGAGGCCATTTCCTCCTGTCCTGTTACTTGTTACCTGGGAGAAGAGACTGGCCCCATCTGGTTACAGGCTCTTTTCAGGCAGTTGTAGAGAGTGAAAAGGTCTCCCTGAGCCTCCTGTTCTCCAGGCTAAACATCCCCAGCTGCTCCTGGCGGAATTTGTGCTACAGACCCTTCATCAGCCCCATGGCCCTTCTCTGGACACACTCCAACCCCTGTAATGAGGAGCCCAGAACTGGACACAGCAGCTCTTTTCTCCAGGAGAATGCTGTGGGAAATGATGCCAAAGGCTCTACCAAACTCCTGGTAAGTACCTCCACTGCCTTCCCCTCACTCACTAAATGGGTCACCTCATCACAGAAGGAGGTCAGGATGGCCAAGCAGGACCTGTCTTTCATCAGCCCCTGCTGGCTGGGCCTGATTCCCCAGTTGTCCTGCATGTGGCATGTAACAGCAACCCAACTGATCTGCTTCATGGTTTCCCTGGCACTGAGGTCAGACTGACAGGCCTGAAGTTCCCTGCAGACTCCTTCAGCCCTTCTTGGCAATGGGCTTAGTCATATTTGCCAACTTCCAGAAAACTGGGACCTCCTCAGTTAACCAGGATTGCTGGTAGATGATAGAAACTGGCTTGGAGAGTGTGTCCACCAGCTCCTTCCGTACCCTTGGAGGGATCTCATCCAACCCCACAAACCTGTGTGTCCAAGGGTGCAGCAGATCTCGTTGGTGCTTGTTCAAGTACATGCAAGTAGTTTTTAGTGCTGTAACTTTTATATACTGCACTTGGTATCTGTTGCACAGGTTCATACGTGCATCAGTGCAGTGAATTCAGCTGTCATCATGCTAGACTTTGGATGGGGACTGAAGTGCCTCCTGAATGAGCAGCTCAAAACTGAGGCCACCTCTGAAAGCAGAATGTGAGTGTGCCTGCTTGGCTTATGCCAGACGCTGGTTTGTAGTGAGCAATGGAGAAGGGAGGTTGAAATCTCTGCTTCTGTTTGTCCCCTGAATACAGAAGCTGATAACTTTGCCCAGAATAGATATTCCAAAACTCAAAAGGTGAATCAATGAAGTCCTTATGGTCCTGGTAGCTGAAACTGTGTGTATGGGCTGGGGTTCTTTGGTTGTTCCAAATAAATACTTAGATTTTTGTAGCTAAGGAGTTGCTTATGTTCAAACTTATCTATTTTTCACTTCACCCTCTTAAGTGTAAAAGTTGGCCTGGTCTATTTCTGCTTTGGTGCTGCCAAAGACACACTCAGCTCTTATGTTTAAATTCATATTTATTTTGAATAACTAAAAGCTAGAATAACATTCCAGGCTTAAATGCCTATTATTATAGCTGATGTTTAATGTTATTATTACCTCAGTATTTTTATAAATGGGCAAGACCAGTAGAGACATATAAGCTCAGATTTAATTTACCAGTTTTAGTACTTTGTTATTGTATTTCATGAGGCCTTTAAAATAATGAATTTGAAAGGCATGCATAGATGATTCAAAGCACCTGAACTTGCATCCTAAAGGACAAGAGCTGGTTATGATGCTGCAAGGGGCCAACCAGTTCTGAGGGGCTGCACTTAGGCTGGTGTATGCCTGCCTTTCAAGTTTTCAGACACAGAACTGGAATAAGGCCCACTATTATATCTCTTCTAGTGCTTTGAGCAGAGGGAAGGGTTGATCTCAAGCAGCAAAGCAGGTGGGGTGGTGTGGCCTGTGCAGCAGGGGGGCACTGGGCCATGCAGTCTCTGAGGATTAGAACCCTCAGCAATTTATGTGTCTGACACCAGGTCTAAACTCGCCTTTTGTCCATTGTTATTGAGTTGCTCTGCAAGTTATTCCCCTTCCTTTGGGCATCCAAGAGTGGCTCCCTCCTGGTGCTTCTGTTCCTCAAATCCCTGCAGTTGCTGCTGCCTGCAAAGTTCTTCTCCACTGAGGAAGAATTCCTGCTGCTCTCAACGTTGTGTGCAGCCTTGTTGGAGCCCCTTGTTAGGTGGAGGAAGAGCTGGTGGCACTCATTTATTTCAGTGGCCTTGCCCCAAGGGTAGCCGTTGTTTGTACGGTCACCTCCTCTGCCTCCTGGGGTCTGGAAAAAAGCAGGGGTGCTGTGAGCTCCTGAGGTGGACTGTAAATGTAAGGGCTGTGAATTTAAACCTCTTGTGTCTTCTGATCTCAGAAATTGCCTTGACATCGCACATTTGCCATCTTGCTCCTGGGGTTTAATACACTAGAATAGTGTATCCTGAAAAGCCTGATTGATGTGAAACTCTGCTGGAGTTTTCAGTTTATGCACTTACTCTGGTTTCACATTGCATTTTGAGATCAGAAGAGCAAAGATTCATGTCAAATGTTGGAGCTGGTGTCTTCCCGCTTCCCTCCACCCAAGCCCATGGTATCTGGAAATGGGTCCACCCTTCCTTAGGAAACCCAGACAGTGAGGAAGCCACAGCCTCTTCATGTTTTTACATTTAGGTGTGCCTGGCTGAATATAGATTTCCTCAAAGGGATTGCAGCTCTCAGACTGGTTTGTTTTTACTTCAGAGGGTCTGACGTCATATTTCAGTGTATTGAACTAGATGCAACTCTTGTTTGTAGCCTCTCCTACAGCGGGAGGGAGATGGGAAAGACAGACAGAAACTGTCTCAAAAGACTTAGTCCTTCCATCCCTTCTCTGTACAACAGTGGCTGATTTGTAGCTGATGATCTGAACTGAGAATTTGACTCGTAGCTACCAAATTTTGCCATACAGTGAATTAGTAAAGGGAGATCTTGGAGCTCCAGCCTGCCTGGGTATGGATGCAGCACCTAGAGCTCATTACTGTCATTAAGGAAAAGGATGTGCATCCTGGGTGGTGCTGTGCTGCCTGAACTCCATCTGTTCTCACTGCAAAATACTCCAAATTAAATGTGGGACAGGAAGCTACTGACTATGGAATAGTAACATGAGCAATCCAGGTGCAACCTGCTGGAAGCACGTGTGCTCCCAATGACTGCCCAGAGAGCCCAAGGTCCTAATTCAGGAGCAGCAACTTGGAACATCACCCTCTGAAGGTTTTCAGAGGTTGCAATGTTTTTATTTTTTGCTAACATTGCAGCATAGGCTCTTTCCTGTTAATTCACAGGCAAGCGAATTGAGACCTGAAACTGGAATAACATGGGAAAGCTGGAAAAGCACAGGAACAGGTGACATAGTCCTGTCTTCTTTGAGGCTGCAATATGGCAAAGGGGCTTCCATGAATCTTTCTGTTTGACCAGACAAAGGAAAAGGCAGACAGCCCTACCCGAGATACGTGCTCTGCTCCCCTTAGCTACCAAAGGAATCCAGCTGGGACAACACAAGCTCTGGCTTGGTTTATTTATCCTGCCTTCAGTACTCAGCTCCCACAGGTATCTCTGTGCTGTGGAAGTTAAACCATAAGGCAGTGTTGGCTTCTGTGGGAAATCACACTATGCAATGGTCTTTAGGAGGTGCATTTTAGGGAGAGACCATCTCCTTTTTGGAGTAACTGTTTACCTGTGTCATGATAGGATTGAGTCAATGGTTTTGGTAGTCCCTGGCTCTGAGTCCAGCTCTTGTCTCTTGTCTTTCCTGTGTTGATACTTCAAATCCAGTTCATCTTCCTCCCAACAGTCAACTATATGCTGGCTTGGGAAAGCTTGATTCAGTTGACCAATCTATTGTTCCCATTTGTTTGTGTGTTTAGTTTTTAACAGGAAAAGGTGTGGGGTTTATCCATGGCATCAGACAGGACTCACCCAGGACAGCTGGTAGTGCTGCTCTGTGTGCAGTGTGCATCTTAATAAAAACTTTGTAAATCTTGTGTGCTCTTTGTAAACTAAAACACTGGATTTCCAGTTCAGAACCTTCCAGTGTGTAAACACAGATGTTAGAAAATACAGGTGATCTACTCTTGTTCTTAGGAATGAGCAGTTATCTTGCACACCTCTGTACTTTTATGTCAGAGTCAACATTTGATTTACATTTTGAATAAAACCTCTCTGACTCTGGAATTTACAGTCATCCTTTCCTGTGATGAGAAATTAAATGGTAAAGAGTTTTTCTGGTAAAGATCTATCATTATATACACATATGTAAATGTGTGTATAAAAATAAAAGCTAAATAAGCAGTCAAACCTCTGGATTTCTTTAAATGTTAGATCCGGTCATAAAAGTTAAGGTTTTTTTTTTAATAATTTAAAAATCGTGTTCTTACAGTGTTTACTCAGTGTTTAGGCCAGCTGAAGCTTTAAGACACATTAGCATACATTACTTGAGAAAGCTCAGGTTTACATTACTTTCTAAAATTGTAGCCTTTCACTCCCAGCTTTCTAAGAAAGAAGGCACTATATGGTATCTGCTTCATTTCTGCAATATTAAAGATAGGGCCATAGCGGAAAGAATGCCAAAATAAGGCAGATGGTTTGGTTGTCCAGCATTTTTAGTTCTGTATTGCTTCTGCAGCCTTTTGTGGATGTTCCAGGATTTACAGATGAATATAAGGTCAACTCTGGAAGGAAACATTTATTAAGAGAGGAACAAATGAAAGAATTAGGGAAAGCTAGGTGACTAATATTCATATTAGCTGCTTCTGATTCAGAACTTACAGAGCTCCAGCAGAGGCAGCATCCCAGACATTACATCTCCACTTGCATGATTACAGTTATTAAAAACCATATATGAAATAAAAAGACAAGCCTAATTCTCAGATAAGGGGTTAAATCTGTAGCACTGTCAGCCAGATAAGCCCTTCTTCTGCCTGGTAAATAAAGCAGAGACAGAAGTGGCTGCTCAGAGGTGCATTTAATATTGACAGAAAGACTAAAAGGGGCACAAGTAGAGACAGAATAGGAGACCCTGAGTTGTAGATTTGCCCCTCAGAGTGTGTATTGCTGTGCTGGTGGGTGGGGACCTTTAATGTGTTGAGCTAGGAAGAACTGCCAGGCTTTATGAAGGCAGCCTGACCTTGCAGGACCAGTGATTGGAACAACTGGAGTTAAGCAGTGTGTGCAGAGCTGTGACATGGGGCCCTGGTGGCTGTGCAGACAATATGCTGCACAGTAACTGGAGTGCCTTCACACACACCATTACTGTGTTGGCAGGAACTGCAGCACACAGCCATCTGTGGCTCATCTGCCAGCATTTCAAGTGGAAAGGCAAAATTCCTTCATTATCTCGGTTTGATTGCTGCTCTGCCTGCTTTTTGCACTGCTATAGGTACAGAAAGAGTGAGTGAGTTGTCTGGTCAAGGTTTTCCTTGACGCTGTTCCCAGGTGTGGCTGTTCCAAGAAAGGTTTAAGTGCAGATTGTGTTCCCACTGTAATCCCATCAAAGTGTTTTATGGGTGAGGGTGGGGAAGCTATTTTTTCATGTCTGGTGATCAGTTTATCCCCTTGAAGCATGACAGTCGATACCTTTGGCCATTTTTCATTAGCCAGTGTAATATTAGATACTATTCTTATTCTTACTAATGTCTAATCCAGCTTTTGTTCCCTGCCAGAGGATATCCAAGCAGAAGGGAGAAGAACTAGGAAGACACTGTTCTGATGTGGCGTGACTGATGCTACTAGGAATCCACAACAGTAATTGCAGGGTTTTCCTGCCCTAGTTTCCTTTTCCTGTTGGTACTGAAGCTAATGAGGATTTGAAATAATTCAAATCTTCAATCTTGTGCTTGCATAATAGTTATTGATATTCTGAACAATGAAGGCAACAGATTGATGTGCCATCAGGAAATGCTAAGTGTTGTTGCTGGGGGGATGAGAGGGTCACACAAAATACAGTGCAAACAATATTTCTTCAAGTAAAGCAGGAAGTCAAAACCTTCCCCAGGCCTTTATAGTTCAAGAATTTGTTCTAAATTTTGCCAAGAGAGCAACTTGTCTAAGAAAGCAGTTTCTGGCATAAATCAAAGTCCTTGTTGCCCTGAGGGCCTCACTGAGATGTTCTTCTCAGATATCAGCTGCTTGAGAGATGAAAATAAGTGTGTCTTTCTGACTGACTGCTGTTCTCTCTTGTCTTTCTGGCAGCCTGGAGAGAATTAACAGAGTCACAGGCCTGGAGTGAGTGGGGTTGTCAGAAACTGCAACATTTGGGAGTCTTGATCTTTAAGCGGAAACCTCAGAACACGGCTGAACTGGAAAACTCTAAAGAAAAACACAAATACAAGAAATAAACATAATAAAATAAACACTGTTTACCAACTCTGGAAATTACTGTCTATAGCTGTGTCTGATGGCTGTGTGGATTGGCAGTAGCAAATATTTTGTTCTGCTCGCCATTCAGTGTGGGGCACTAGGTAGGAATAAGAAACAGTGAAACAGCCCTGTACCCTCCTAAATGTCATTTTCAAAAAAAGAAGCTGGAAAGAAAATAAGGAATAAGCAATCATATATACCTGAATTCAGGGACTCGGACCTCCAGGATTATTGTTTGTTTCAAATGTTATTGCTATGATTTTATTCAAGTGCAGTTTGGACAATTTTGAAATGTCAGAAAAGCTTTGTATGACTCAGAGTGTTATTAAAGGGTTTGTGAAGTGCTGAGGATAGAAACATTATCTTTAAAAATGTTTCAGTTTTGAAGGCCTTTACATACCACATAAACATATTATTAATTCAAAATATATCACCAGCATTTATACAGAAAATGTCCACACTTCTTTGTAGCTTCTTGACATTTTCTCTTTTTCTAAGTCTCCATTTTGCCACTGAAAAAGTGAAAGAAGAGGAAAAGAGATAAAGGAAATCAGTCAAATAAAAAAAAGACAAGAAAGCTGAAGCTTCTTTATTTAATCCAGGGTTCATTTTTTTTCAGAGTACGATTCTGAATATAGGTTTTTTGCAGGAAACTAATATTTTAAATGTTATTTGAAAAGAAAAAAGCACCTCAATCTGATAAGAAAAGCTTGTTTTGTTTAAGACTTTGATCTCTTTCCTGCCCCTAGCCTTTGTGCAGCTTTGTCTCCTCTTTTATAAATCACAGGCTGGTCTTTTCACTCCAATTTGGGAAGAATGTCAGGTATGCCTGTGTCAAATTGCCCACATAACCTTCTCTGCTTTAAGGCACACACTGACATTAAGTTGTCTCTGTGTAACTGTGTCCAAGCTATCTGGTTTATCTCTGTCACCTCAAGGTGAAGTCTCCTTCCACACTTTTTCAGGTAACAACTAAAACCAGTAACTGCCCAGACTTCTCAGCTCTGCCATGTGTGCCTGATGCTTGGCAACACGAGTCCCTATGAGCAGGAACTACAGAGGAAATCCAGCTCCAGTGAAGTCTGGATTCCTGGTAATTTTAGCACCAGAGGATATGAAAAAAATGCATTTCTTTCTCCCATATTGCCAATCTTTCTATGTGGAGGTGCCTGGATCACCCGAATCCTTTGCTTTCCTTTTTTTTCCTTAGGAAAAGTTGCTACTTTGTCCAGGTGCTGGCATCCACACAGTTTATCAGTGCTAAAAAATATCCGATATCACTCTGGTTTCAGACATTTTTGGGGGGCAGTTTTGATTCTCATCAAGATGTCTGTACAACGTTGTGCCAGTTTCCCTTGCTGCATTCCCTAATTTCTGTTTGCATTTTCCCTCCCATCTCAAATTAGTCTATCCCAGTAATACTTAGTTCTGCTTCTTTGCTTATTTCCATGTTTCACAGAAAACCTGTTTATGATATTTTCCTTGGCAAAGGGACTTGGAAATTAGGGGTGTTATAAGAATAACTGTGCAAAGCAATGACTTTTTTTTAATCTTGACCAAACCTCCCTCCCTATGAAGGAAAAGCTTTTACAAGTTGAAACAAGACTGGTCATCAAGACTGTACAGTGAAATTGCAATCACAGAAAGTTACTTGTATTTTCTTCTGAGGTGCTCAGTGTGTCCAACCAGTTCTTGGGCAAAAACTGAGTTCGATGACTCAGCTGAGCAAAAATGGAATTAATTGATTTTTCTTTTAAAAGATTTTGGATGGTCCACGTGGTGGTTAAAGCAAGAAACACAGGGATTGTGATTACGGCCCAGACTCTGACTTTTCCAATGACTTGTACTATTCAATTTCTCTGTGCTCTCAGGTCTGAGCAGTGGGGGGAGGAGAATGCTGATCCTTCAGGGAACAGGGGGAAGTTTACAAAGTATTCAGGAACTGCAGGCTGCTGTTACATGGTATGAATTTTGAACAGTTCACCCAGACATTTCTAATCTCCTCCTGGAAGGGACTACCTGGTTACTGAAGCCCTCCTCCCTAGAATCCCAAATGAAAAATATCAGTGGGATGATATGGCCATGAAAAAACTGAGAGAAAATGTGCAGACACATGAGCAGAATTTCATCTTGTTATTGCACAGCTCTTCTTCCAGAGCCAGCAGGACTGAGACTGGGTCTTGCCTGTATCTTGGATTTGTCTTTTTTGAAGCACAGATTGAAAACAACAGCCTGAATTTTTGAGGGTTTGTTTTGTTTTGTTTTCCCTCCTGTATGAATTCTTTAATTATTCCCCAAAGTTTTGTATATCACACCTGGGACTCTGCAGCTCTTCAAGAGCTCTGTACAGTGTTGTCATGCTTGGAGATACTTCACCTTAGATACATCCCATAGATATTGTTTGGATATGAGACAGAAAATGATGGGTTGGATTGTGATGACTTCCACATGATATATAAATCTTATATAAACTTTATATAGCACATAATAATAATGCTATATCATAGTTATCATAGATGCTGAAAAACTTCTGTGGCCTAACAGACCTCTCAAGGTACTGGCACTTAAGCATCCTGTGATTCTTTGCTATCCCAGTGGACACTTTGTCCAAGGTCAGCTATAGATGCTCTTAGGCTTTGGAACAAATTTGGGTTTGTAGCATGCGCAAGTGGAGTGGAAGTCGCAGAAGCCACTGTGTGTAATCCAAAGGCAAATATTTTACTCAATGCTCTAAGAATTTTGCCTTTAAAGTGCCCTTTATTGATTACCTGGTTCTTCCTCTTCCAATAATAGCTTTTCTGATTTTTTCTCTGAAAAGTGAAATCACATTATGAAATTACATTAGTGTGCATTGAGAGAGCACCAGTTATCTCATCTGACATTTTATGTATTGATTGAAATGCTGAGAGACAAGAAAGTGATGATTTATAAGCATACAGCAAAAAACTGAGAAACAGGTGAGGTAAGGTCACAAAACATGAGCAGTAAATGGGGTCTGAGCACACTCAGGTGAGTTCTGTGATGAGATGGAAGGAATGTGGGGGGTCTCTTATTCCCAATCCAAGTTTGGTTTGCTTAGCTGTGTTATTTTTCTAGGTAGCCTTACCAACCTACATGGAACGAACCCCACTGATCGTAAGAATTTATACTAATACCTAATGCAGACCTTCTTATTCAAAAATAGTTCAGAAAGTTAAAATAGTCAAAAACAGCTCATAAAGAAGCAGAGATGCCCCAAGGTGATTACCTAGCAGGCTGCTGACCCAGCACTCTTGAACCCCAGTCGAGGAGTCTGTCCTTTTGGCTGAATTGCCTCTAATCATGAGACCAAGAAAGAGTGATGTCAGGGTTGTGTTGTCATCTGCAGTTTGAAATAACTGGGCAAGTCACATTTAACTTCAGCTGGTTTGTAGAGCATGCTTGGCTTTGTCAGCCTGCCAACCTTGGCCACGGGTGAAGAGCATAGAACATCATTTAGGGGAGGGTTTTTTAAAACAAGATTTTTGCTTTAATTGCTATTTACACATTCCACCCTTCACCCTTCAGATCTCCTGCAGGGAGATCTTGTTCTATTTTAAAAGCTCGGGCAGGAACTTGAGGCTGGAGTCTGCAGCCAAATCAAACAGGAATCTCACCAAACCAATAGAAGGTTGGCTGATAATAAAGGCTATCTTCCCAAGCCTTTAAAGCTCTCTTCTTCCAAAGACACTCCCTTATCTGAAGCCTCTGGCTTCCCATGAGAGGGTATAAACATCTTCCTATGCAGCAGGGTACCCTTTGACATTAGGAGGAAAGCACAACTCAAGATAAGTTGGAGAGGCTTTTATGTCTAATCTGAGTAAGCATTCAGAGGCTGTGAATGTCTTTTTATCCTAAGTTGTTGAGGTTTGTTTTGTTTTTTTGGCTGGGAGCACATTTTCCTTGGAGTTTTATTACATCCCTCATTGCTTTTTTTTTTTTTTTTTTTTTNTTTTTTTTCCCTTTTTCCAGATGAGCTATCAGTGCAGTACTTGTTTGGTCAAGACTTGTGTGTTTACTTGGCATCTTCGGTGTATAAATTCAGTGCTGTTTGCAGGGCTTCCATGCAGCCAATTCTGTTAATATTTTAAGGCTTTGACTAATGTGGCTTGAGGGTAAATGTTTTCTGACTTTAACATTGTACCTCACTCACAGGAGCAAATTCTGATGACTTCCTTTCATTGGCAGAGGCTTCAACTTTGTCAATTCACTGCTATTCCTCATTAGAGGTTTTTTTAAAAGGTGTCAAAGATTTTTTTTTTCTTTTTTTCTTTTCATAGCTGTTGGGATCCCATAAATGAACAACTCATAGAAAGCCCAGCTCACTTCATAGAAATGCCTTCTCTGTGACTGCTGAAGGCAGGACCCCAGTGCTCCCTTTGCAATAATAATCTCCTCTTCCAGGAGTGCTGATCTCCAATGTGCTCTTCAGAACCTCTTCACTGATCCTTGTTCTGTGTCCATTCCCAGCCCTCGCATCCCAACCACCCTTCTCCTGGCTAATGCAGAGCAAATGAGGTCTCATCCGGAGCCTGGTTTAAGTGGGCCCACTGCTGTCCTAAAGGATGGAGGCTGAAGGATTTATGAGGTTCTTTGTGCCAGCCCAGGGCCATACACTCTGCTTCTGCTGCCCTCCAGCCTGCCAGGCTGGGAAGACACTGGAATTGACCTTCTTCTCCCAGCAGCAGTGCCAAAGGCCTTTCTTTTCTGCTTGCTGGGAGCCAATTAGAGAGAAAACAAAGACATTTCAGCACAAGATTCACCCCTGTGACTTGCCAGGAGTGCTGACTTTACTCAAAGACCATCTTGAGCCTCCCCCTTCTATCCCATGGATAGAAAGGAGTGCCTCACATGTTCCCAGTAACCACGACAGGACTTCCACACTGGATGTACCCTTGTGTTCCAGCCACTTGCATTTCTTTCAAAAGGAAAACATCCCTCGAGGCTCGTGGTGCGAACGTGTTTTTAGATAAAGAACACGTATCCAACCACTATAATTAACCTTCCATTTTAAAACCTCCAGTTCCAGATCAGCTCCCTACAGGCTAATTCTTCTGTTTGCAGGAATGCATGAGTGATGCACAGATGCTCTGTCAGGACACTTTACCTATTCATTAAGTTTGATTAGATAGCATTTGCACTCTGCCATCTAAGAGTGTGCCACTTTCTGATATAATTAGTGTTCCTCCAATTAGGATAAATGGCTGTTTCATTACTTTTAAGTGGATCATTAAAGTGCCATTCCTGTCTCCTGCCTCTGGAGCTGACAAGAGTACCTGCACACTCCTTTTTGCAAAGTCAAACCTAATTTCAGGAGGTTAATGGGGAAGGCAATGTACCGGGGCAGATGTTGCTCAGGGCTCCTGCTGAGAGCAGTTCCTGGGTAGTTCATTTTCCTGTGTGCTTGAGGCTCTGATTTGCGAAATAGAAGTGCCTGATTGCCAAGACAACTTTTGAAGAAGTTCCTGGAGGCATCAAGACCTGGAAATTATTTAAAATACATATTGATAAGCTTCTGTTGCCAAATGAAATCCTGTTATGACTGTAGAACTGTATTAGTGTCACAAGAAAAACACAGAGACTGTGCCTTATCAAGACCAGTCCTCGTATCTTTGGTTTCCCATCCCACATTTGCCCACAAGGATGTCTTCTCTCCAGGGCTCACGCAATGCTTGGAACCTGAGTGTAGCAGCCCTTTTTGTTTCTCCAAGAGGCCTTGCCATTCCTTAATCATTAGATACTGCTGCGTTAAAAACACCATTTTCTGAAAACCAGAGGGCAGATTTCTGGCCCATATCAGAGAACTGTGACTCACATTTTGGGAAGGGGTAGAGACATCTCTTTTGTAAGGGAGATTTGAGTTGTGAGTCACTGTGCTGGTCCCTTTCTGTAATTTTTTCCTTTTTAGATGCGGAATTCATAGACAGCTGTATATTTTAAAAATGCTTAAGGCCACATCTGCAGAAGAATAATCTTGACAATTTTGGATGCTGTAAGTCAGAAGCTGGTCCAGCTCTGAGATCATCTGATTTGCCCCATCAAGATCTAATACTATTTTTAAAAATTTCTCAAGAAGGGCTAAGATTTTGGAAAACAAAGATTATACTTCTTGCTGCAGGATTAATCTAGTGTATTAAAAACACATTTTTAAAAACATTAAAATATCTGTAGAACTCCCTGGGTATCTTTCTATTGATGAACCTGGGTCAGATCTTAGATTGCTTAAAATGCAAAAGGCCTATTTGTTTTTCTCTGCACTCTTTGTTTTCCTCTAGTTTTCTCTGATTTTCAAGCCCTTTTGTTATCTTCTGACTTGTGGTCACTGGTACTCTTTTTACCACAAGATGATTGTGTAACACTTATCCTCCCCAGTTCATCCAGCTTACAACCATCCACATATTTCTTAGGTTCCATCTCAGATGACTCATGAAAGCCAAAATATCCATAAAACAGTTACCAGCTTACTGATTGCATTTATTTCTCATAAGTCTGGAAGAAAAAACAAAGATGTTTTTCCCATCCTCCTCAAAGTCAGTGGGTATCAGGCAGGTGGGCTGCAACCTTTATCCCCTTCAATGACTTCTCAGTGGGTAGACTGAAGCATGCAGAGCAGTCACAAAAGCCAAGTGGGAGCTGGGCAGGAGGGATTAGATCTTGAGAAACTTTATTTAATTAATCTTTCTGCTCAAGTAATCACATCTCACTTCTCAGACTCTTACCCTTCTAGGTCATGTTTTCTCTATCAAACTGTGAAGAAACACACAGAATTATATAGCCTTCTTGGTATCTTTGATTTAAAATAAAAACATAAATAATTCTGAAGTCACATGAAAGTATAAATAGATGGGGTAAGAAAATATTTACTGCTGTGTAAACAGCTATCAGTCTGTCAGAGATGTGTGCAGTTGCTGGATCTCGGTGGGAGGCAGCCTGAGCCTTGCACCTTGAGCCGCTTGTGACAAAGGTTTGCATTGATCCCAGATGCTACTTTGAAAACTGAGGCTCGATACAACTCTAGTCTTTGCAGGAAGTCAGAATAAACCCAGCAGCTCCTGTCTGAAATCTGTGCTGGTTTGGCTGTGGAGGGTGTTTTGGGGGTGTAGCAGCTCTGAGTGAAGATTCCGGCTCCAGGCGCACATTCCAGAACAGAGGGACATTTTGCAATGCCACATTTCAGGGACTAAAGCACCAACCACATTGGGGTAGATCATCAGGCATTATTAGTGCATGTATCCTGGAGCTCTCAAGATGAGGTCTGGCCCCAGGTTCATAGGTTCAGGCAGGATGTGCTGCTTTGTCATGCCAGTGAAACACAGTCAACAGGATATGGGGATACTGAGATCTCCAACCTCAGTAAGGGCTACCAAAGGGTCACTGGAAGAAAAATTGCTTCTTCTAGATGTGAAGTACGAGTGTATCCCTTCAGAGTGTCTCCTGCTAAGCTTTTCCTTCAAAGGGGTAAAACCAAGGTCAGGGTGCAGTAAGTTATTGAATTGAAAGCTCTGGATTCTAAGGCCATCTGAGAAGTCTGCACCATGGCAATAGGAAAGGTGAGGCTTTGCTGAGAAGAGCTGCTCTTGTGCTGCTGTTGATGGAGGCCTGTTCAGTGGATTCCATCTCCCATTGCTGTGTCCCATGAATGTGAAGCATGAGCCAGTTTCTGAAAAAATGTTCTGCTCCCATGGGAGAACAGACATCCCAGAAATACATTTCTCTGAAAATTGAGGAGGCAGGACAGCCCAGCCATTATGGTTACTTGCAGCAACCTATTCTGTATTTTTTTTTTCTCCAGATGTTCTTGATGGTCTCTAATTTATAGTGCCAGGTCTCTTTCCTAAGGGCTTGCAAATACTGAGTACATGCAAACCTGAGGTGAGTCATGGATCCTTCCTAAATCTTGGACCCTGCAAGGAGCCCATGGAGAGTAACTTGAGTGGCAGAAATTATTGTTTACTAATAAGTGTGTCCCTGGTGCAGCTCTCTGAGATCAGTCAGTGGTGTTTGTGGTGTCCCAGGCTGCCTGTTGGATGAGAAGGATGAAGTTTGTAGAGTGCCACTGCTGCCTCCTCACCACAGTATCAGCAGGATGGACTAAAAAGGTGCATCTCTTGTGCCTCTGGCAGCTCCCAAGTATGTTGGAGCTCTGTAGAAAACTGCAGTGATAGTTTTTTATTCCTCAGGCTTGATACAACTGGGCAGCCTTTTTATCACCCAGTGATTTTAGGAGCGTAAGACACAGGTTGGCCTAGTGGAGTTGTGCAGAGGAGGAGTCAGGCTTTGTAGCTGTTTGCACTATAGGGCTGTAACATGAACGAGATAGTTTAGTTCTGTCCCTTCACCTAACTCCAAACTGTGTTACAACCCATCCTCAGGCAGGACAAACTTTCTGTGTGCCCTTCCTCCTCGCAGGGCATGGATGTGTCCCCTGCGTGTGCACTGTGGTTGGCCACCTGCAGCCCGGCCTGCCTCTCTCTTCGGGGTCAGGCTCTTGGCTGACTGGGTCAGTCTTCCCCAAATCATTTACTGCAGCCACTCTTAAGCATTTTATAGGCCTTCCTCTTTATTGCTCAGCTTGCAGGTAGCTTATTCCTCCCTCATGAGGCCTATGCTCCGTGTTCTGACGGCACATGTGGCCTGGTGTGGAAACAGTCACGGTGCCAAATCCTCTAAATATTGTAAAATTCCAAGACCCAGTCCAGGTCTCCTAAAATAGCATGTCTGAGCAAACTTCCTGGGGCTTTTTAAACAGCCTTCTGATGTGTGTGCTGGGGCACAAATGGAACTGCGGATTTCTGGAGTGTCAAGGGGGCGAATGTGTGTGTACCCAAATGAGAATATTATGAATGAGTCTCTTCAGAGAAGAACACTGATGAAAAGGACACTGTTAGCAAAAACGACCACAGAAGTATGAGCAAATACTCAAAAGCAAGAACACCCAGGGGGAGTGGGTTCCCACTTTCCAGTGGACTACATTATTTTCTTTTCAGAAGTCATGCTAAATAGGAAAGATTTTCCAGTTTTAGCAAAAAAACTGAAATAAAGTCTGTCCTTAGTAAGTTCTCCTGGGTGTGAAGACAAGTCCCAGTGTACTTCAATGGCCATAGGATATGCCTATGGATTCATCTCTTAAGAGGGGTTAAGTTAAAAAAGGTTAAGCTCTTACCTGTCTTCTGTGTTCACGTTGCTTCATCAGCATGTTGTTTAATTGTCTCTCAGTTTTAATATCTTTTCAATTACAGCACCCTCATGATACAGGGCTTGTGCTGTCTTCTCACAAAAAAGATGAAAAAGTGAGGCATGAAGAGGGTGATTTGCACAAGATTCTTTAAAAATTGAATTTGTCTCCATTATTTCAGGTTATTGGCTTCTCA
The DNA here is from genome assembly GCA_008694505.1 of Cyanoderma ruficeps. Classification (NCBI taxonomy): domain Eukaryota; kingdom Metazoa; phylum Chordata; class Aves; order Passeriformes; family Timaliidae; genus Cyanoderma; species Cyanoderma ruficeps. The sequence goes on along the minus strand of VZDJ01007749.1, from coordinate 5,642,654 downwards.
TACCATTCTTTGTCTTCCATTTGGTCATCTACAAAATGAACATAAAGTGAGCTGACAGGGACAGTGCCGTCTGTAATAGTGCAGCTCCACTTTCTTCAGACTGAAAACCTCTGTTGGTTTCAGATAAAACTTTCCTGTTGTTTGTCGTTCTGCTTCTCTGGGTTCTTCAACTCTTTCAAATCAGACTGAAGATCTTTCCTAACCTCTGCCTTGAGTGATTTGTTTCCATCTTCAGTGAGGAGAATTGCACAAAAATGGAAAACAGGGCAGAAAACTGCATGGGCTTTTCTAAAGCATGTCTCAAGTTTAGGAATAAAAAAGAAGAAATTTCCCCTTTATTTAAACCAATCAAGCTCTGTCATTCCCAGCTCGCGTCTGTTCTCCATCAAGTCACATTCCAAAATTGCTCCTGATAAAGAATGGTAAAGACAAAACTGAGTGAAACAGCACTGGCTTTGTACTGACCGACAGCCTACATTTTCCCTTTTGCTGGATGTAGCCCTGAAGGGTATCAAGGGATTTGGCAAAAGTGAAATGTCTTCTACACCAGCCCGTATTTTCCTTCATACCATGAGGCTGCTACAGCCGAAGACTGAGTTGGCATTTTCGTAAAAGTTCTTGCCTCTGGCAGGAAAAGTGCAGCCCAGACTTCAGAGACATGAAGGAGGGCTGTAATTAATCCTGGCTTTTCTCTGAAGCCTGGGCAGTGAGTATGGCGGACATACGAGGGTAAATGGTTTGCAGATCTTTCCTAACTTGTATTTAATCACACAGACATTCATGGTACTTGTCAGCTGCTCTCAGTCCTCCCTTGCAGCACAGGATGGGCTTTTCCTGGATGCCTGCAAATCTATTTATAAGGAAAGCTGGTGCAGGGATGTTTGAGGGTGCAGAACAAGGGAGGCTACAAAAAGGAGTTGCAAAGCAGTTAAAGTTTGAAATTAAGGAAGCTGATATGGAAAGTTGCAAGATTGCTTCCAACAGGCAGTTGGAATGCAGCTTGAAGGCTGTTCTCCCTAGAAAAAGAGTGAGAAATTCAAGGCCTGCTTTTTGGGAGTGTTGAATGTTTATGTCAGGAGGGCTGCAGGTGCTAGTGCTCTTATACATAGTAAGTGATTCACCCTGGCATTTCCCACCATCCCAAAGGAAAAGCAGGGTGTATGGGCCTGGGTATTCCTTTCTGATGAATTAAAGTGAATAAATTCCAGAACACCAGATGTTTGGATAAAAGGAGGTTATCGTTAGGATAGCTTTGTTCATTTCTCATACTCCATACAATTTATTGTTTTACCTTTTTTTCCCCCTTTATTGACATTAAATTCTTAGGTGTGATTGTTTTGAAGCAACATATCCAAATGGCCCCTTCCAAAGATTTTTCATGATCACTGATGAATTTTAGTATCTGGGAGTTCTCAAAATAGAGTTCATACATTTCAAATTATCTTGCCTTCTCCCTATTCTCCCACTCCACTGCTCTCTTTCCCATAGGTCCATCTTCATGAGGACAATGTCCTTATGGGGTCATATGTTTTTCGTGGCTTTTCCTATCATTCTTAATTTGCAAGCTCTCATGAGAAATACCAGACCACGTGGGTGCCTGAAAAGCATTAGCACCTCCCAGTGAAATGCCCAGTGGATTCTTGTTCCCATCCTGAATAGGCTCAGATCAAGTTGGTGACACTCAGTGACTCTTCAGCTATCTTCTCCCTGTAAAACCAGTTCTGACCCACATGGGCAGACAGGTAGCTATTAAATGGAGGCCTTACACTGTTAATTAGTTCTGCTGATAAATAGAAGACTTTCGTTTGAAGGTAATAAAGATGCCCGGTTGTAAAACTCCTACTAAACCAAGCAAACAGACCTAAGAGCTTTGACAAACCTGAGCTCTCTTCCCAGGGCTGCCCATGCCCAAAGGTACATGACTTCATTTTCTCTGCCTCAATTCCTCCATTGTTAAAGAGGAGATGATAACATGCACTCATCTTTATAAAACACTCGTAGGTTTACTGCTACAAAGTCCCACGTGTACCAAATATGTGGCTTGATACTGCACCCGATCTCAATGCTGAAATTACATTGCCAATCCAATTTTTAGGAACAACATCAACAGACCTCACGACTTGAAGCACTTAGCTTTAGGTAGCAGCATGAACAGCCTGGTAGGTATAATCCTGATTCAACACTCTCCCCCAAATCTGCAAATCTGATATCCCAAACTGTTGTTTTGCGTGAGTATTCTCTGTCTGCTCCACTCCTGTCCATCACTGTCCTCCATGCAGGCTTGAGGCAGTCTGATTTCTTTCACTGTGGAATCTTGTATATGATGATCAACCCAGTGCAATGGCTGTTCATAAATCCAGTTTTGCAAGACACTGGTGAACTGGTAAAAATACTTTAAACAACATTTGGGACATACTAAATAAAGAGTGAAGCCTTCTTTGATACTTACTGATGTTTACATACCATGTAATTATTATTATCATTGAAATTCCCAACTTCCTTTCTTTGAACATAATGTCTAAACAGGAAAAAGCTAACCTTCCTGTTTGGAGAATTGTTAGTTTCAGAAGAAATATATTTTTTTCCTCTCTTGCTTGCAATTCTCAAAGATTTTATTTTTAATACAAATGAAAAAGACAAACAATGGACTATCTAAAAGGAAGGAAAACCACATGTCTGAAACAAACAGAGTCTGCTATGAATAGATAATCTCTGCACTATGAAATAACTCATGTCATACCTACATTTTGACTTTTGCATATTGGGAAAGGAAATGTAGACTTATTTTTGGCACTCACTGCACTGTATGTACACAATACAGAAAGCAAAGTTAAGGTTAGAGAGGGAAGAGAAGCCTCCTGTCAATCTGTACAGAGAGGAGGAATCATGCAGGCAGTTGGCCTGGCCCAACAGTAATTTCTAGATGTGATGCAAGGCTGAATTTAAAACTTCAGGTACCTGATTGGCATACAGTGTTCTCTGGTTCAAGTCAGTGCTGACATGGCCTTTTGGGTAAATCTCACCTTCTAAGATTTGCTTTTGCAGCTTTTAGTTTAGTTAAAGGAAATACTGGTAGAGCAGCACCTGTTCCAGGTGTGTGTGGAATTTTTGATGGCTGCCAGGAGCAGCATAGTGAGACTGAAGACCGAGACACTCAGCTCATCTTTGGGAGGCAGAAATCAGAAAACAGGTAACTGAAAGCTGAGTATGAAAAAGTGCTCATACCAAAGGCAGAATGAGCTGTTTGGCATTCCAAAAGTGTTTCATGCCTTCCCAGAGTCTGACAGGCAGCCTAATGGAATAACCACCAAGAGAGGCCTTGTGAGGACTGCTGATGTCAATTTATCAGTATAGGAAGTGTTGGTATTTTCACTTCTCCTTCATGTTATTTCATTGCAGTCAAGGCTGTAGTCTTGCTGATCCCATTTAACAGCAACTACTGAAACATCTTGCATGAATGGAAGAGGATATATATGATACAAGATCATTGTCCACAGAGGGCTGGGAAGCTGAAAAGGCCTGTCTTTTCTCCATCATCTTTCTAAAGTTCTTTCTTCCAGGCCTGACTAATTTAAATGCTCTTCACAGCTAAGCAGAAGTTCTGAAATACTTGGGCAATTTCTTGGCTCTTGTATTTATAGACTGTATGAATAGCTACCACCTTTTGATCATGTAGAAAGTGTGAAAATGTGGTCTTACAGGGTCAAATACCAGACATTTATAATTGTTTTCTATTCCTTGGGGTTTTTTTATGCCAGTCTCAGATTTTGGAAGCCTTATTTTGCAGAACTGCCTGCTTACTGTTGGCAGTACTGTGTAAGTATAAGGAAACCCTGCCAATAATTTCTCTGGCTATTTCCAGGTGGATCTTCTTACTACATTAGGGCATTATGCTTGCTCATGTGGGTAGAGTCAGACCCTAAAGACGTATCTTGTTCCTTGTCTGTCTTTGCTTGCTTCATGTTTGCACCTCTCAGTCTGTACCCTTCCCAACTTCGTGTTTTCCAGAGATTTGCATGTGAAGCTTCAGCTCCATTTGCAACCACTCACTCCTGCCACTCAGTTTTGTCCTGCTCTTCATCAGTATTTTACCAGGTATGGGCCTTGCTTTGTGATTTACTGGACTGCAGCTCCAGCAAGAAGAGAAGGTGTTAAAGTCATTGTAAAATCATGGGCACCACCCGAAATTGAGAAGGTGGGGTCCAATGATCTGAAATGCAGATGGTCACTAGCAGGGAGAAGGAGAGCTGTCATGCTGAAAAAAGACCCAGAAGTCAGCAGATGAGCTGAGTTAATGATGTGACACTAGAAAATTAAAGGCAGAGTGTTTCTGGGCAATGTAGGAGTGTCCCTCCTGAGACTGAACTCTCTGTAGTCTTATCCATGCTCGTGTTCTCCACGCAGGTATTGGGGTGGGAGCAGTGCTGGATACTGAGTGTCAGCAGGTAGATCTATCACCTTGTTAATTATAACAACATGATACCCCACCAGCATGTGGAACAGTCTCTCTGATTGGGATTAACAAGTGTAATTGTACTTCACTAAGAATACTGTGCATGTCAGATGGGAGGGGATGCCTGATTTCACTGTGTGGGAAATAGTAACAACAATGTAAAATGTGAAATAATATCTGGCCATACAATTGTTTGTTTCTATTAGTCTCCATAGGGATATGCTTGTAGAATCTGGATTCTGGTCCTGAGTGCCTGGATTTCAAGGAGAAGCCCATGCAATCCTTGGACTCTGAGAGGCTGGCTAGATGTCACTGTTGAACAACACTGTCCATTTGACCAGTTAGTGTTTATAATATATACTGCAGTGGTAGGACTGGGCTTTGCTATTGAATATCTGAGCTGATACATGGGGCACTGAGTCACTGTCCTCCCCTGGGCTGCTACGGTGAATAAATTCACCAGCTTTCACCTTAATAGCTTGCTTTAGAGCCAGTGCCACACTTCAAACCCTATTCTGGACCCTCTCCAACAAGTTAATGTTTTTTACTGAGGAAGGTGAGTAAAAATGATAAGAGTATCCTTAACTAAAGAGCCATAAAAATCTGATAGAGCAGTAATGTTCCCAGTGAGCCTGAAGGAAATCTGATCAATAGTTATGATGTTGAGGCTCAATTTATGGCCTGAATTCATCAAGCATAGTCATTCTCCATTTTTGTACAGGATGCTTTTGTGGTTCCTGCTGAGCAGAGGAGTATAAAGTCAGCACAAGTCCTTTCTCAACAATTCCCCAGGCTTTGTCATTTAAGATAGCTGACTCTACAGAGGTGGTGGGCAGGGTCCTATGATCTATCTGAAGGCAATTTTTCATCATTTAGGCCAGGCTGTACCAACTGTATGTGTTCTGAGAGTCTCGGGCTTGGAATAGTTTCACAAAGAGTCAAAAGTAAAGTTATTTTGGATCTCTTTAAAATTTGACACTGCAGTTATTCATTTGCCTACAAACCACTTCACAGCCAGGAATTGTTCAGTAGCACGTCCTCCAAAAACCCTTTTGTTGTTTTTTTGTAGACCCCTTGCAATAGAATTTTCAAGATGGAGGCTGGACTAATTCTACATTTCTAAGCTGCCTCTGTGGAAGTTGGTTTCCCATCTGCTTCCAGCACAGGTGTGATCTCTTTAAGTTTTGAAATAATTTTTTAAGGACAGAGGCAGACAATGAAATTTCATCCCAGGATTTTATTAAAACCTCCATGTAAAAAGTCAGACCTTTCCAAAGCCTGAAGTAAATGCAAACCTTATGTAGCCACCTCCCACCAGTGGCATCAGCATGAAATGGACAGAAGCTTTTCAGATGAAATGAAAAAGCCTTGGTTTAAGCCATCTCCTGTATCTACATGTCATCCCTGCACACACAGGTTAGCAGGACAAAGTTTTAAGTATCTGAAGTGACAGGAGTATTTTGTAAATATACAGTAAGGTCCTAAATGAAGAAAGCTCTAAATTAACACTTGACCAAAAATATTTTGTGATACTCATTCAAATATAATTTATTAAGGGTGCTTTTAAATCCCCAACTCTTACACCATGCACAGATCCATAGATCTTCACTGTAAAGATTCATTCCTGCTTTGGCTATCTGCCAGTGGGTTTTACATGAAATACTCCCTGGTATAACCTCTGCCTTTAAAGGTCGCCTATAAATATCTGCACTGGTTGACTGGACAAAAGGAGAAAGAGTCGGACATTTTTAGAGAAATGTAAGAAGTGCAGAGAGCTGTAATGCCCGTGGTGGCTTCTGACGGCTCATGGCGGGCTCTGGGAAGCCAGGGCTGGCTGCTGGTGCTTTCCCAGCCCTCTCCTTGCAGCAGGATTTTCCCCTCCTGCCAGCAGCGGCAGGAGACAGGAGGGGCTCAGGAAAGGAGGGCTGTTACCTGAGCCAACAGCGACACCCAGGGCTCCGCCAGCACAGTCAATCCCTTCTTTCATCTGCAACCCCGTGTCCCATGCTGCCTGGAAAATATTCCGAGGTTTAGCCCTTTCTGCCTTCCTGAATGACTACACTTATTGAGAAGGAAGAGGTATTTTGCCGAAGTAATTTTATCAATAGAAATCATGTATACTGTCCTGAGAGTGAATTAGATCAGCCACAGGAACATCTATATTGCAACGACTGCATTCACACGAAGTGGATTACACTCTTTCATCTCCATCAAAACAGTTAAGATGATGTTATTTGTTTGCAGCTAAGGACGAAGCAGACACCTTATAAAACCTCCCATTCCTGCTTCCTCACTACTGCAAAAAATCTCAGTGAGACCACACTGAAATTATTTTGGTAAGCTTTTGTTGAATAAATGCACAGAGGCGAACAGTACACTTAAGGAGAATGTCATGATCAAAATAATATGTGCAGGTTCTATAACAGTGAGTCAGACTTTTATTAAAATGACCCTAAGCAACCCCTTGAAGACATATACCTGAGCAGACAGTGGTAAAATAATTAGAGAAGAGAGAGCCAGGCATTAATGTCTGCAGAAAAACATTTCAATAGAAGCAAGAAAACACCTTAGAATAGATTAGCACACAGGGTGTGCTGAGGACAACACAAATTACACAGGACAATTACAAAGTACAAACGCATTTCCCACTCCCAGAATGCAAAAGCCTGTCACCAGGGTACAGCCTGCACAGCTGCTGAGGTAGATTCTTGTCTCCTTTCCAAGCTCAGATCCAACGGGAATACTGGTTCCTCTCTGCAGGGCAGTAAGCAGGTCAAGTGAAAAAGCACCCAAGCCAAACAAGTAGCCAATGTAGACCAACAATTGTAGTTTGACCACCAAGCAGAGAAGTTGGTGGAGGGGAAGGGCATGAATAGAATCCAAAGTTTGTATGTTCCAGCTGAACTGAAGTAAATTGAGAAGAAAATAAACAAATGACATGTGTTACACCAATATAAACATAATGGTGCAAAACCATGATTGTTCTGTGAAACAGAGCGTGAAAAGTTACCAGTGCAGCAAGCACAGAATTAAATAGTCCAGGAACCACAATGATCAGGCTTGCCAGGGCCTGAGAGCACTTCTGGTCACTCCTGGACAGTACCATGGGCTCTCTTTGAAAAAACAACCATGAGCATCCTTCTCAGGCTGAAACAGACCATTAAGCAGTACTGCAAAAATCAGGACTAAAGTGCCTGAAGATGCATCCAAAATGTGAAGCATCTGTGATTCATTCAATTCTTCTGAAACTGCATATTGTAGTCCATAAAACCATTGCACTTTCATAAATCTGCTGGTTGCTTTGTCTCTGTGTTCTGAAGGATTTATACTGAAACAGTTATCATTCTGCATGTCTTTTCAAGGAAAGATGAAGCCAACTTCTGTTTATTCTTGCCATGGCACAGCTGGAAATGGGATATTTGCCAGGAACTCACATAGTCAATGTGAGACAGTTGCTATACGCTGCAGCTCTGTACTACTGGTTTTCCTTTGCACTTTTTTTTCCTTCAGAATTTGGCAAGAAAGGTTATCTAAAAACCAATCTACATCTTGATAATCTTTGGGCCACCGCAAACACTGACTCCTTTGTAAGAAGTTTCGAATTGGTTTGTGTTTCTTCAGTTGATACTGAAAAAGTGACCCAACCACTACCATAATGAGGACATCCTTCAGGTCACAGAAGTGCCTGCTCTGGGCAAAATCAAAAGCTTCCACACACCACCCATCTTTGAGAAACTGCCTGGTCACAATGCAAATTGTTTTCCTGCTGTTCCAAATGGCATCACGAATATTGTTGATATGTTCTTCTCCAGGCAAGAAATCTCTTTCCTCAAAACACAAGGTAAATCTGTTTTCATCAAAATACTGTGAATCCAGGTGCTTTAGCAAAGAATTCTGGACCCATTCAAAGTCATTTTTTCTGTAGCACAGATATGCATCATATTTGTACTCACTTTTATCTGCTACTCGTGGTTGGTTGTCTATCAGTCTTTTTGTGATGGTTTTATACCAGACGAAACAAATCCCCCGGCAGGGAGTAAAAATGATGACTGTCACCAGAAGCATGAGAACAATGACAGAGAAGATGATGAACAGTGAGAATCTGAGTGTCTGCTGGAGTTCATCTTCATCACAGCCATCGTATGTCAGGTGTGACAGGGGCACCCCTTCAAAGTCAGGGGGGCGCACACAGTACCTGTCAGACGGGGAGCCAGCCACGTCACACTGGTTTCCTTCAGCCACACCAGCAGGCTCTTCAAAGCACAATCACAGACATTATTATACAGTGTTATATCCAGAATACTCAAAGTCATAAAGATTCCGGGCTCAGGGGAAAGGAGCTGGTTTCCAGATAAGTTTAGGTTTGTTAGGCTTTGTGGGAAAAGCCCGGGAGAAAGATGAGACAACAGGTTGGAAGCCAGGTTAAGTATTTTAAGAGATGTTAGACCTCTAAAAATCTCTTGTGGAAGAGCACAAAGATAGTTGTTATTCAGATGCAGAACCTGAAGTTTGGGCAATGCCACAAACACATCCAAACATAAATCTCTCTCCCACGCCAGCTGTAACATATTTTCACCTAGATCCATATACACTAACTGATTGTTTTCTATAACATTAGCACTTTTCACACAGTAAGAGAGTCGGTTCTGTTTTAAGAAGATGTACAGCAGATCTGGAATTTGGAAAAGAATATACAGGTCACCTAAGTCTGCCAACCAATTTCTTTCTAATTAGAGGTATGTTGCAGTTATTGCTCCATCAGCTACAGACAGTAGCTTATTGTCACCTAAAAAGGCAGAGGTCAGATGTGGAAAGGAAGGGAGTCTTTTAATGGCATTGTCTCAGAGGTCAATAGTTTTCAGATTTACTAATTGCCTGAATGATTTGTCACCAATCATCCCAATATGATTTTGCTGTAAATCAATACGTGTTACACTATGTAGACCCTCAAAAGTATAATCATACAACTCACCCAAAAGGTTATTTGAGAGATTGAGAGTTTTTAGGTTGCCCAAGCCAAAAAATGCTTTTCTTTGTATTTGATTTGTCTTGTTTTTGAAAAGGTTCAGTGATTCCAGATTACCAAGACTTTGAAAGATTAAAGAATTGAGAGAGAATATGAAACCCTGTGAAATATCAAAGATTTTAAGGTTACTTCTTCCTAGTCCTGCAAAAGTAGAATAATCTGGATTTTTTAAGTTATCAAAGCCAAATCCTGAACCCATTATATGAAGGCTAAATATTAAAGAATTTATTTGAGTCCCCTTAGTGGCTGTACAGAAATACTGGACTCTCTCTGTGCTCCAGCCACTGTTGCTAAGGTCTAGTGAGCTAAATGTAATATTTTTGAAAGGATTGGAGCACTTGGCCCAGGCCACGTCTTCTGTCTCATACAAATGATTAGAACGAAGGTTGAAAAATAATAAGTGTTTTCCTTGGAAGCTGGTAAGATTGGTTTGACAGAAGTTGGATATCCTGTTGGATTCCAGATTCACACTTTTCAAGGCTGTTAGATTATAAAATAAGGGATGAGGATGAAGTTTTGTGATTTTATTTCCTGAAAGATCCAGTTCTTCTAATGACCTCAAATCTTGAAAGTAACTTTCTTCCAGGATGGAGTCTCCAAGGGAGTTGTGAAACAGACAGAGGATAGTCAGACTTGGCAATCCCACAAAAGCATCCAGATCCAGTTGAAGAATCTTATTGTCTCCCAAGTCTAATACACGAAGGTTTGGCAGGTTCCTGAATGCTCCTTTTCCTATAGTAACAAGGCCAACAAACTGGGTTCCAATTTCCAACAGCAACAAGTGCTCCAGCAGTGGAAACGAAGTCACAGTCACTTGTTTGATACAGCTGAAACTCAGGAAAAGCTTCACTGTATCCTTTGGCACAGGTGGAACATCTGTGAGGTTGCAGAAAAAGTACATGGAGACTTGGGCTTCTGAGTAGCAGCTTCTAGATGCACACACCCCAGTAGCCAGTGACAGGCCAAAGACAAGTAGGAGCTGATGACACAACATCATGAACCTATGTGAAAAAAAGTGACAATAGTGAGAATTAGTTCTGCAGTTGACTGTCTTTGCAGTGAGTTTCAGACCACATTTTTAACAGCTGTAGAATAGAGGGCTAATGTCACAATAAAAATAACTTGTGATTTGGGATTTATCCTTTCTCTGAAGTCTAACAGGCATCACCTGATGGGCTGTTTGGTCAGAACATGCATCCCAAAAGATGTGAGGACCTCCTATGACCTAAAAAGTAACTCTCCTTTATGTTCCTTAAAAAGAGTAATAATCTTGGCCTAGCTATTTAAACTGCACCATGGATCTGGTAATGTTGTTGTATTAAGCTTATCTCCTTAATTAGTTTTTCCAAAAAGGCTAAACCAGTTTGGATTGTCCGAGTAAAGTGTAGCCACCCAGTCATCTCAACAGAGCAGGCAAATGCCACTCTTTCCTTGAGTGGTCTCCTTGTCAGGACTGTCACCTGCTTGAAATTCAAACTGTTGTCACACAGAGGTGCCTAACAGCCATGAGTTTTTAAGAAGGGGAACCTCTTTTGGGGCTCGTCGAGCCTCAAATTAACCTGACGGTGTGAAATTGTTCTGGAAATGGCTGTAAAATGCTTTTGAAAGTATAGGCAGGAACAAGACAAACAGTGATGGAACAACAGAAAGAAAAGCAGTAGCCTGAAAGTGTGCTGCCAGACTTCATGTTTTATGAAAAACTACATTTCCCAAACTCTAAATTATACAAAAAGGTCCATAGCACAATTTATGCAGCTTGCTGATGAATCCATTTATTCCCACTCTATATTTTCCTTGCATTATGCCACCTGTCTGTCTGCTGCCCTTTTTATCTGAGACATAAACCTCTTCAGAGCAAGGAAGGTCTTTTTTATTGAGCATGGTAAAGACCAGAGCAAATTACTAGCCCTAAAGTGGTTGTTTGTGTAGTGCAGCTCAAAAAAACTCCCAACCTTCTAACTAAGATTGCAGCCATCTGCTTCTGCTTTTAGGCAAGCATTTATTGAAAATGAAATGACAACCCAATGGATGAATTTTTGTGTCCTCCAGCACAATCTGCTTAAAGATTGGTAAGTGTGAATTCTTGCAGAACCAACCCCCCAGTGGCCATCTAATGTCTGCAAAGTAAATCTGCTTTGGAGAGGAAAAAATGGGGCTTTGAACAATTACTGGTCTGATTTGAGCATGCCTCCCTCTTCAAAGGACGAGTACAAACCTCTATACAGAATGTTGCACAATTAAATTAAATTTAATTTAAATTATGCTTATTGCTGCCATACAGTGGGACTCCTGGGAAATGAGAAAGGATGGCAGTAGAAGCCACTATGACATTCCCACTATAAATACCAAAGGAAAGATCCAGCCAATGTTTAGAGACTATCTGCTCTGTAGAAAGTACAAGGATAGTACAGTACAATCCAGCCTCATAACTGACATGATCCCACTGTATCAAACATTTCTGGTGATGTTCTCCCAGTCATCTGATGATATTAAAACCTTAACTTGTAGCAGCTTGGACTGCTGGAGTGAGTCTGCAAATTTTCACCCTAGAGGCTCAATCACTAAGTGGGAAACCCACATAGCTCACAACTTAAAATAGTGATCTTGTCATTTTTAAGACAATCTCATGTGCTTGAGACAAGCTCTGATCCTTGAAAGCAAAAGAGATTAGGGATATATGATCAGAGTTGATTTCTGAAGTCCTAGCATTCAATCTTCATTCAGGTTTTGTCTCACTAAGGAATTTAGGATGTGTCGTGAAGGAAATCAAATTGCAGGTAGTGAGTATCAAAACTCTCTTTTATTGAGCACAGTAAAGAACAGAGCAATTTATTAGCCCTAAAGGGGTTGTCTGTGTCCAGTTCTTTAAGAAAACCGTGATGAAATTTTAGCTTCTTCTATGGGGAATAATTCCAAGTAGAAAAAAATTTGTATTTACTAACCTCTTTTTTGACCTAGCACACACTTTTAAAGAGGGCTTTATAAGCAGTAAACTATTTAATGTTTGTTGTGACTACAAGATATTGTAGGTGATTGAAAAAGACACAGCTAAACATACCTCAAGTCATTCAAGATCTTGTTTACTCTTCTACTTTTCTCTTTGCTTGAACCATGAACACAAAACACCAAGTTACCCTTTTAATATTTGATAACTATTATATTGCTTCTTCTTGACACCTTGATAAAAGGTGTTTAGCACAAATAGTTTTAAATTACATTTATCTTTCAGATTTTTACCTTTTCATCCCAGATGAGATGGCTGCTTTTAAAGTATGGGCAAAATCACAGCATCATCAAAAGCAGTGAAAAAGAGAAAATACTTTGAAAGTCAATATTTAACAGATATGTGTACAATAGACAGCTAGAAAAAGCTCAGAATGTTTAGAGCGCAAGAATTAGAAAATGTTTTTGAATTTTAAAATGCAGTTTTATTTTTAGTATGAGAATATAAGAAAATGGGGAAATACTCTTAGAGATATTTTCTTTTTCATTGACCTGCTTTTCTACATTCTTGCAAGCTAAAAAGCCATCTAATGATCTTTTAGCAGTTGTTAAACTCCAACTTTGCTCTGGTCCAGTGATAAGCAAGATTTCACTTGTAAACTCATTGCTCTCTTTCTGCCAAAGTCGTTACCTTCTCCCCTGAATCCATGAGCAGCAGAGAGATGCTGGCAGTAAGAAATGCCTCTTATTGCTCTCATGAAACCAGCAAAGATTTGTAATTTATCAGAATCCCATCATGTAGCAGTTTATGCAACCCTTCACCACTGTACATTAGCATGTAAAACCTTTTGGGAAGAATATTCTTCCCACAAAATGAGGATCACCCCATTCAATTACATTCACTGTAATTACATTCAATGTAATTACAAATTACATTCAATTACATCCAATGGAGATGAAAGGATGTGTAAATGCTCAATTCATAGAAACACAGTCACAGAATCTTTAAGGTTGGAAAAGACAACCAAGATCACTGAGTCCCACCTTTGACCAAACACCACCATGCCAACTAAACCGTAGCACTGACTGCCAAGTCCAGTTGTTTCTTGAACACTTCCAAGGATGGTGACTCCACTAGCTCCCTGAGCTGCCTCTTCCAATGTTTAAACACCCTTTCAGTGAAAAAATTCTTCCTGATGTCTAACCTAAACCTCCCTGGTGGAGCTTGAGTCTACATCCTCTTGTCCTGTCAATCATTGAAAATTTTCATTATTGAAAACTGGAGCACTGAAGTTCAGAGAACCAGAGCCCAGCACATGAGATTTTGTTTCCTTCTACTGCATTGATGTCAGGAATGGATAAGTAGTAAAGGGAAGGGGAAAAGTGGGAAGGCTTTGAGTCATCTGGAACTGACCTTCCCTATTGTACTCACTGTTTTAAAACCTGATTTTGCTAACCTGGTTTCAAACCACATCAAAAGAGGATGGGAATTGGCAGTACCTGAGAGTGGATGTTGTAGCAGTGCCTATCTCAGCACTGCTGTGTTTGCCTGAGGACACCCAGAGAGACTGTCAGTAAGCAGGACCTGGAGAATAGCTGAAAAGGAGGGCTCAGACTGTCTCTTTTTGTTATTCATGCCAGAATAGCAACTCTCTCATGGAGATTTAGAAAGCACTTGCTGCTCCCCTTTCCACACCCCCAACAAAAATGCACTGGAAAAGCTGCTGTGCAATTGCTGCCTAAACCCCATGAAAATTCACCTGAATAGACAAATGTCTCAATCTCCTTCTTCAGATCTTGGGCACCTTCCAGCCATCCAAAGGAGTCTCCCTTGTGCACTCTTCTCTTTATATTCCCAGGTCACAATTCTGTAGGGAAATGAGAATCATTCCTACTTCTTTGAGAAAGTGCAGAACAAAACATCATTGTCTGATGATGCCCCAGTATCGTTCATGTTTTCCTCACTCATGGCAAAAATGATGATTATCTTTCCCACAGGCTGGTGATATTCATTGACTGTGAAGGACTATTCATATTTGGCGCTTGGTAAAATTTCTCAGAAGAAAAACCCCAAAGACCTTCAAAGAGCATCCTTTCCTTTTAATCTAACAGAAAGCCTGCTGACAAGGCGTTTGTAATATTTATTTAGGCCATAAAAAAGATCTTGAAAGATATATTGCAAAACAGTAAGCCTTTGTTCTTAGACTGGTCAGATAAAGGCCAACTGCTATTGTGAAAATTTGTATTGCTGCTGTTATCTGATTAGATCAAATCTACTTACTGAAACAAAAATAAAGCCCCAAGATTTTGCCTGGGCTTTAGGCCATCATAATATATGCATTTGTGCTCATAAAAGTTGTGCAGTGTAAACACACTTTTTGTCATGGGGCCCCTCTAGTCAATTAAGATCTAAAAAAGAAACTATTTCATTCATCAGGTGATTAATGAATGTGCCCCATCCCACCCCCTCAGCCTCTCCCTTAAGTCGCCAGGATGCTTAAATCAAATATAGCATATTTCCTCTTCAAATCAGGAAGCATCTTACAAGATAATTGAGCACCGTGACAGTTCCTATCATTGATGGAGAAAAGCATAAGGCAATAAGGCATTTAATGACCTGACAGAGCAGAAGGACCATAAAAGCCAGTACTGGTTTGGGTGTAATGATCTACTTCCTGTTTGTATTTATTTGTTTTGATATCCCATCAGATCATATGATGAGATGCAAACACACAAGGACAGATGTGATTCCACTAATTATAGTGTAACAGTTCTTTACAGGAGAGCAGTCCCCAGAAGGGTAGGAAAATAAACTTGAAAATAAAGACTAAAACATACTTTGGTCTATACTGTGGAGGACAGGAGTAAATTGGATAGGCAGAGAGAGAGTGCCCTAGCCCCAGACCTCAGCTTTTGGCCCTATCTCAGCTGTTTCTAGCCTGTAACACTGTTTTGAGTGCATCCCTGCTGAGCAGGGCCAGGTGCCCCTTTCCCTGCCCAGCAGCCAGCTGGGTTGTTTGCTCCAGTACAGCCCCAGCACTGGGCACTGCTCCATGAGCCAGCCCCGAGCAGCCCAGCTCTGCCCCGTGTGTCACAGGACACCAGGAAGGCAGAAAATGCCTCAGCTGGGCCTCAGAAGAGGACCAACAACCAATCTTCCAGTTCCTAAGGAAACATGGTTTCAGTGAGGACAGTGAAGATTCATTTGGAGGTTTGGGGGGTTTTTGTTTGTTGTTTGTTTTTCCAAAGTTTTTGCTGCTGTCGTTTTCCAGCAGCGACACCAGTTCACAGCTGCACAAACCACCGGCAGGCAATCACAGTCACCACTGAGGTATTCCTACATCTTGAGGCCATGTTTTCCTTACTCTTTGAAGGCTGTCAGGAGAGAACTGCCTGGTCTACACTAGAAGGCACCCTGGAGGGAAAAAAGTCTCCTTTCTGTTAGTTTCCCTTCCCTCTTCCCTATAACTTTGGACTGTGTTTTTCTGAAATTGGATTTAGCCCAAGGACACAATGTTCTTTTTTTTGTGCTTTCAGGATAATTAGAAGCAGCCAGACTTTAAGCTCTCACCTGGAAAAGATCAAAGTGATAATAGGAAAGGAGTCTTCGGAATGACAGTCAAGTTTTTAAGTTACAGGAAACCAGCTTTCACAGATGAGACAAAAATTCTTCAGGAAGTAGTGAATTCTTGATGAAGAGGAGAAGCGGCATTGAAACTGTAACTCCTGGGGTCACAAGCAGAACTCTGTACATTTCTTTTTAAAGGTCTCACCTTTTTATAAAGCTCATCAGTGCTGTCATACCTGTGAAACAGTTGTCAGGCACAAAACAGTGGTAATGGTTTGGTAGCCTGAAGTCAGCAAAGATGAGTAATGGTGACCAGCCAGAGGGGGAATAGCATGATTACCACCTCTGCACTTCTGGGACCAAATCTGGGCACATTATTTATTAAAGAACTATTAAAAAATATGGAAACAGATTCCTGAATATGTGTATCCAAGTGGAACAAATTAAAAAAGAGATGTTTGCTTTTGCAAGTATTTTTTTTGCCCATGCATTTTAAAAAAGCAATCAAAATATAACAAGCTGCAAATGTACAGTGATAAAAGGACCATAAACATAATACAAAGAGAGATAAAATCTGCCCAACTTTCAGGTGAAATTAGAAACCTGCTCCAGACTTTCCTGGAATCGAGATGTTTGAATTTATTTGAAATAAACTTTAGATCTGAGTGAATTTGAGTTTGCTCTTGGTGGTGGAGGAGAAAAATATGAAAATTTCATGCACTAGTATGGCTGACGAAACTCTGTACTGTCAAACCTGTGATGCAATGAAGACCTACCAAGTGAAGGAGGTAGAAAAGTGGCTGGTAGCCTTCCTGAAACCGTTCCTGTGGGAGGCTCTTGGTGAGGGGGCTGTTCCATCGACTCCCAGCATGGCAGGAGCATCCTAGGGCTCACCTGCATTTATATCTGTCCTGGTTTAGGGCAAATTTGGGAGGAAACCTCCAAATGGGGGTTCCTCGGGAGAGAAAAACCTAAATGGCCCCTCCCCCAGTTGGTCCGGGAAAAGAACTTCCTCAGAGAAAAGTGGAAAAAACTATTTATTTAACAAACAAGCTGCCCACAAGCATAGGAATGAATAATATGAAACAATAAAACCTCTCGCTGGTCCGAAAAGAGATGGCAAACTGAGGGAAGTCCTTGCCGTGTGTTAGCTCAGCTCTTTCAGTCTCTGATCAGTCTGGGTCCCCTTCGGCGCTGGAAAATCCTCAGATCCAGGCCCGGGGTGGGCCACAGGTGCAGTTCCTGGTGCTCCCCTGGGTTTTCAGTCCCGAACAGATTTAAACAGTCCCAAGAAAGAAAAAAAAGAGAAAAAAAAAGGAAAAAAAAAACAGTCCAGGAAACTTTTTTCTGCCTCAGCTAGCTAGACTAACTCCAAAGCGAAGAAAAAACTCCTGCTGCTGTCCGTGCATCCGATGAACACACACCCCCCCAAGGACGAAGGAGTAGGAGTGAAAAATGTTTTCCCCAAAACAAACTGCGCGCGTCTTCTTCTCTGCTCCTCTCAGAACCAGTCTTAAAGGTACAGAACACACACACAGCACAGCACAGACAGAACAGACGATTGGTGATACAGGCATCATAGTCACCCCAGGACATTCCACCCCTTATCACCATATCGTCAACCTACCAAAATTAATTAATTCCAACTCTACAAACATATACATTATACATACATATATTTCTATAAGAACAATATACAGACAATGGCAGTGACATTCAACAAAAGGTGATATTTTACACATGGTTCTCATCCAACAATCAGATCTCCCTGAGGTACACATCGTGTTGTTCCATCTTTCTGCATTATCCACCATGTACAACCTGGTCCCTGAGCAAAGACAATCCCACGGATGGGTTTGTCTGTACTTGAGGCAGAATTGATCCAAACTTTCTTCCCTAATAAACTTCTTACATGTACTACAGGGACTTTATCTCCATCTACTGTATCGAGAAGTTCAGACTGGGCAGGGCCTGCTCTGTTGGTGGAACCTCGAGTGTTAACTAACCAGGTGGCCTTTGCCAGATGCTGCTCCCAGTTCTTGAAAGATCCCCCACCCAATGCTTTCAAGGTGGTTTTTAATAGTCCATTGAATCTTTCCACTTTCCCAGCAGCTGGTGCATGGTAGGGGATATGGTACACCCATTCAATGCCATGTTCCCTAGCCCAGGTGTTGATAAGGCTATTCTTGAAATGAGTCCCATTGTCTGACTCAATTCTCTCAGGGGTACCATGCCTCCAAAGGACTTGCTTTTCAAGACCTAGAATAGTGTTACGGGCCGTAGCATGAGGCACAGCATAGGTCTCCAGCCACCCCGTGGTGGCTTCCACCATTGTGAGCACGTATCGCTTGCCTTGACGTGTCTGGGGTAGTGTGATATAATCAATCTGCCAGGCCTCCCCATATCTATATTTTGACCACCGCCCACCATACCATAGGGGCTTCACCCTCTTGGCTTGTTTGATGGCAGCACATGTTTCACAGTCATGGATAACCTGAGAAATACTGTCCATGGTTAGATCCACCCCTCGGTCTCGTGCCCACTTATAGGTGGCATCTCTGCCCTGATGACCTGAGGCATCATGAGCCCATCGAGCTAGGAACAACTCCCCCTTGTGTTGCCAATCTAAATCTATCTTTGACACCTCTATCTTTGCGGCTTGATCTACCTGCTCATTGTTCCAGTGCTCCTCAGTAGCTCTACTCTTGGGGACATGGGCATCTACATGACGGACTTTTACAGGTAGCTTCTCTACCCGAGTGGCAATGTCTTTCCACTCTTCAGCAGCCCAAATTGGTTTTCCTCTACGCTGCCAATTAGCCTTTTTCCACTTCTTCAACCATCCCCATAGAGCATTGGCTACCATCCATGAATCAGTATAGAGGTAGAGCTTTGGCCACTTCTCTCTTTCAGCAATGTCCAGGGCCAATTGAACAGCTTTGAGTTCAGCGAATTGGCTCGATCCACCTTCTCCTTCTGTAGCTTGTGCGACCTGTCGCATGGGGCTCCATACGGCTGCTTTCCACTTCCGGTTCATCCCCACAATGCGACAGGAACCGTCAGTGAAAAGAGCGTAGCGTGTTTCTTCTGCTGGCAGTTGGTTGTACGGTGGAGCTTCTTCAGCACGTGTCACTTGTTCTGACTCCTCTTCATCTGTGAGATTAAAGTTTTCACCTTCAGGCCAATTTGTAATTATCTCCAAAATCCCAGGGCGATTCAGTTTTCCGATACGGGCGCGCTGTGTGATGAGAGCAATCCACTTACTCCATGTAGCATTGGTGGCATGGTGGATAGAGGGAACCTCTGCTTTAAACATCCACCCCAGTACTGGTAGTCGGGGTGCCAGGAAAAGTTGTGTTTCAGTCCCTATTACCTCTGAGGCAGCTTGGACTCCTTCATAGGCTGCTAAAATTTCCTTTTCTGTTGGAGTGTAGTTGGCTTCAGACCCTCTGTAGCTTCGGCTCCAGAATCCCAGTGGCCGGCCTCGAGTTTCCCCAGGCACCTTCTGCCAAAGGCTCCAGGACAGACCATGGCTCCCGGCTGCAGAGTAGAGCACATTCTTCACATCTGGTCCTGTTCTGACTGGGCCAAGGGCCACTGCATGAGCAATCTCCTGCTTAATCTGGGCAAAGGCATGTTGCTGTTCAGGGCCCCAGTGGAAAGTGCTCTTCTTGCGGGTGACTAGGTAGAGAGGGCTCACAATCTGGCTATACTCAGGGATATGCATTCTCCAAAAACCTATGGCGCCTAGGAAAGCTTGTGTTTCCTTCTTGTTGGTTGGTGGAGACATTGCTGTGATCTTGTTGATGACATCAGTGGGAATCTGACGCCGTCCATCTTCCCACTTAATTCCCAGAAACTGGATCTCTCGAGCAGGTCCCTTAACCTTGCTCTTCTTGATAGCAAATCCAGCTTTCAGCAGAATCTGGATGATCTTCTCTCCTTTCTCAAACACTTCAGCTGCAGTATTTCCCCACACAATGATGTCATCGATGTACTGCAGATGTTCCGGAGCCTCACCCTTTTCCAGTGCAGTCTGAATCAGTCCATGGCAGATAGTAGGACTGTGCTTCCACCCCTGGGGCAGTCGGTTCCAGGTGTACTGCACACCCCTCCAGGTAAAGGCAAACTGAGGCCTGCATTCTGCTGCCAAAGGAATGGAGAAAAATGCATTGGCAATGTCAATAGTGGCGTACCACTTTGCTGCCTTGGACTCTAGCTCGTACTGGAGCTCCAACATGTCCGGTACTGCAGCACTCAGCGGTGGAGTCACTTCATTCAATGCACGATAGTCCACAGTCAATCTCCATTCTCCTTCAGATTTGCGCACAGGCCAGATGGGGCTGTTGAAGGGTGAGTGGGTTTTGCTGACCACCCCTTGGCTCTCCAGCTCACGGATCATCTTGTGGATGGGGATCACAGCATCTCGAGCTGTTCTGTACTGTCGGCGATGCACTGTTGAAGTGGCAATTGGCACTCGTTGCTCTTCCCCCTTCAGAAGTCCTACAGCAGATGGGTTCTCTGATAGTCCAGGCAAGGTGTTCAATTGCTTAACACCCTCTGCCACTACAGCTGCTATCCCAAACGCCCACCTGAGTCCCTTTGGGTCTTTGAAATACCCATCTCGGAGGTAGTCTATGCCCAGAATGCGTGGGGCCTCTGGGCCAGTCACAATAGGGTGCCTCTTCCACTCCTTTCCAGTTAGACTAACATCAGCTTCCACCAAAGTAAAATCTTGTGATCCTCCTGTCACACCAGCAATAGAAACAGATTCTTCCCCCACATGGTTGGATGGGAGTAATGTGCACTGCGAACCAGTGTCAACCAAAGCCTTATATTTTCGTGGTTCTAATGTGCCAGGCCAACGAATCCACACCATCCAAAAAATACGGTTTTCCCCAACCTCTTCCTGGCTAGAGGCTAGGCCCCTCTAAGCCTGGTCATCCGTCTTTCCCTGAGTAACTGGAGCTACTTCCTTCTTAGTGGAATTTCCTCGCTGAGTCTTGCAGTTCAACAATTCGCGCAGCCGTTGTGTCAGATCATCAGTAGATTTCCCATCCCATCTCCTCATGTCTTCTCCACAATCACGCAGGAGGGACCACAGCTTACTTCGTGAGATGCCCCCTTCCTCTCTGTCTGGGGAACGTCTGCGTTTGGTGCCAGAACCTTTGACCTGTACTGCTGAGATTTGGAGAAAGCCGTCTTTCATCTCCTTAATCTCATCTCTGAGTGTATGGTGATTCTCCTCTATTTTGTCTTCTAATTTCTGCAGACGGGTTTCTACAGCTGCGATTCTGGCATGTGTAGGGCCATGCACAGCATCTGCATATGCTCGAAGTTTCCTTGCCATATCCAGCACGCTCTCCCTTGTGTCATCCCGCTTCATTATTGCTAAGGCGGAAGAGTATTCTTGTGGCCCAAGCCGTACAAGTTTTCGCCACATCACGGGTGTACATGGTACCAAGTCTGGGTTCCTAGTGTTTAGGACATCTGAGAAGATAATCTCTGCCACTGCCATTTCTCTCAAGCGTTGAATCCCTTGTTCTATGGTCTTCCACTGGGTTTGCTGCATATAGAGATCATCTGCACACAGATATCTTTGTGCCACACTTCCCAGGACCCGTTCCCAGAGACTGCGAGGGGTAGCCTCCCTCATCATTTCTTGGTCAATAACTGGATCATGTGACAAGGATCCCAGATGCCTCGCTTCAGTGCCATCCAGCATTGTAGCCTCGCCTGCAGCATCCCAAAGACGGACTAACCAACTAATTATAGATTCATCCGATCGCCGAGTGTAATCCTTTCTCAGGCCTCGAAGGTCCTTCAGGGAAAAGGACTCAGTAGTGGCTCCTGATCTTGTGCCAGCTGGTTGGGCATTTGTTGTTGTGTTAGCTTGGTCAGTATCTGATTGGGTGTCGTCAGGAGTCCTCGAGGGTCCTTCATCTGCATCGTCATCATCCACTGGTCGATCTGTTTTGTGTTTCTTCTTTGCTCCGGCAGCGACTGCCAGTGTCTTAGACTCACTGTCTGGTTTAGCAGCTGCCTTAGGCTCTCTATCTGGTGTAGCTGCTGACTTAGGCTCACTGCCCGGTTCAGCTGCTGTCTGAGTGACTGGGGTAGCTGCTAATTTATCTCCCTGCCCCCCTGCCTCCATCTGCTGCCCTACAGTATCCAGCAGTGTGCGATAAGCGTATGCCAAGGCCCAGCTTATCGCAACAATCCTTTTGTCCTTGGAATCTTCCTGGCACTTTTCTCTCAAGTATTTCCCCACCACAGCTGGGTTCTGAATGTGTTCACATGGAAAGTCCCAGGCTATAGGGTCAGAAAATTCCTTCAGGGTTTGGCCTATGTCCTCCCATTCTCCACACCACTCAGGGTTTTTTACACCTGGGCCTGCTTCAGGGCCTACTTCTGGGTCGGGGGTCTTATCAGCCCCTCTGGAAATCTCAGACCTCATTCTAGAAAGACTGCAAACCACATAGAGGAAGCTCACCAGATGAAATACCAGGAAGGTGGTATCTTTAACACTCAGGGGACACTGAACATTCCCCAAAAGTGATGTAACCGATTCAAAAGATAAGAGGGACAGGCAAGACTGAAAAACTTCATCCCCTCTTCCTCCTCTAACAAAGCGGGTGCAATTATTCATAAATTCCCAAAACATGCTGCTGGAGCTAGGACGCAGGGTAGGACGAAAAAACCATAAGCTAAACATTCCTGGCATAAACTCCAGTGCCTGTATAAACTTCCTATAAATCATGATCACTGAGCCAATCAGAATAGCAATCCTAATCTGTGCACCTCTAGTGTAAAAGCTATGTGTTAGGGACAACACTGGGGCTAATTCTGAATAAGAAAACAAGCCTAGAGACCAAAAAGGTATTAAAACCTCAAAGAAACCTAGGGAACAGAAATACAGCAAGGACTCCATTCCAAGAGACATTAGGAATTCAAGGAGCAACATGGCTACTTTATCCCCACACCAAGTACACCCAAAATGCAATCAATAATCAATACAAGTTTTTTCCACTCTCTCGATGCCCCACATTGGGCGCCAAGAATAAATGTGTGTCCTGGTTTAGGGCAAATTTGGGAGGAAACCTCCAAATGGGGGTTCCTCGGGAGAGAAAAACCTAAATGGCCCCTCCCCCAGTTGGTCCGGGAAAAGAACTTCCTCAGAGAAAAGTGGAAAAAACTATTTATTTAACAAACAAGCTGCCCACAAGCATAGGAATGAATAATATGAAACAATAAAACCTCTCGCTGGCCTGAAAAGAGATGGCAAAACTGAGGGAAGTCCTTGCCGTGTGTTAGCTCAGCTCTCTCAGTCTCTGATCAGTCTGGGTCCCCTTCGGCGCTGGAAAATCCTCAGATCCAGGCCCGGGGTGGGCCACAGGTGCAGTTCCTGGTGCTCCCCTGGGTTTTCAGTCCCGAACAGATTTAAACAGTCCCAAGAAAGAAAAAAGAAAAGGGAAAAAAAAAAACAGTCCAGGAAACTTTTTTGCCTCAGCTAGCTAGACTAACTCCAAAGCGAAGGAAAAAAAAACTCCTGCTGCTGTCCGTGCATCCGATGAACACACCCCCCCCAAGGACGATGACGAAGGAGTAGGAGTGAAAACTGTTTTCCCAAAACAAACTGCGCGCGTCTTCTTCTCTGCTCCTCTCAGGATCAGTCTTAAAGGTACAGAACACACACACAGCACAGACAGAACAGACGATTGGTGATACAGGCATCATCGTTACCCTAGGACAATATCCCAGATCAATTGCTTATCTACTGATTAGCCTTACCCAAGGTAGTCCCAACCCAACCAGGAAGAACAGCTGTCACACAGGCTAAGCTGCATGAAAGGCATTTAGTGTGGAAGCAGGAGACTGAATGACACACTCCATGCAGTGCATCTAGAAGAACGTGAACTAAATTTCCGAATCCATGAAGATCTGCAGTTAGACACCAAGAGGTTGCCAAAACAGAAATCCCCATGCAGGTTGTATTTTAAATTCTCTCCCTACCCAGCTCTTTCCAGAGAGGAAGCCAGTTATGTCTTTATTTAGCACATTAATCTGTCAAGCTACAGTCAGCTCTATTTTCTTCACAATGCAACACCAAAGCTTTTTTTCACGCTCATACCCGCTAACTGTGGAAGCATTGGTTATTTTGGACAGGAGGCACTCTCCTCTTCCATTATAGCTCTTCCAACTGAGTGAATAACGCTCAAGATTCTCTAAATCAAATACATGTTTCAGCCTAATGAGGGGTTGGGGAATGCCAAAGGGAGGGAAGGGAGAAATCTGCTCTGGGCTTCTTCCTTATTCTGGTTATGCATATGTTCAACCCAGAAACCATCCTGTGGAGGACCTGTGGAGGTCCTTCTTGCCCTGCCCTCTAGTTCCCGTCTTTCACCACCTTGTTCAGCTTCTGAAAAGTTCTTGCATAATGACACAGCTCCACAAGGAAGCCGAGGAGGCCAAAATTACCCTGTTGCCAATTAAGAGGAAGACATGTCTCATTCACCCTCGGGTGGACTGAACTCTCCCACGACCTGGGTGAATGCTCCCAGCTGTAAGCTGGAATTAAAGAGACAGAGCAAGAGTTCACGGCTCTATTTTACAACACTGCTGTGTTTCATGCTAGGTCTGAGCTAGAAGCCTGCATACCTAACAACACCTATGCCATGTAGCCAGATTAGATGCTGGCCAGTCAGCCCTGCCAGACTGGGTGTCTGCAAAAAGCAAAACACTTCGTGCTCGAGTTCTCAAGTACTGAAGTCCCGGGTGGAACTGCTGAAATCCCACAAACTGGACTCTTCAAAGGCCAGATGCAGATGCGGCTCTGACTTATCAAGTTCCACCCCCAACGCCTTTGTGCCTCCTAGGGACTTCGGACCTCAGGGACCTATTTTCTTCCCCCATAAAAAGAGTGTAGTAATCCTTGTTCGCCACGCGGGGGGAAAAGTGAATGAGCGCTAAATTACACAGGGCTTTGAAAAACGCCAAGTGAAACTCTGCTGCCAAAACATTCTCCTCGGGGTGGAGAACCTCATGTCTTGGCGGCTTAAAGGGACAGTGGAATGGAGGGCGGTGGAGGGTGGGCAGAGAGGGTGAACACTGACCCTTGGAGTGCCGTGGGCTGTGACGAACCCGGCTGTGTAGGGCTGTCGCTCTCCTCTCCCGCCCCGTGTCCCGGCGACACCCCCAGCGCTCCGGGCTGGAGCGGCCTCGCACGGAAACCCGGCCGGGAAGAGCCGATTTGTTCCCCGCCTTGTTCCCCGCCTCGTTCCCACATACAGACCGGCCGGCTGGAGCGGGACAGCGTCGCCCACCTGCCGGGAGTGGCCGGGGCAGGTGAAGCACCGCCCCAGGGAGACCGGGAAGAAGGTGTGCGGCTGAAGCTGCTCATCCACGCAAGGCTGGAGTAAACACTGGGCAGAGCCAGAGCTGGCGTGCCGCGGGGGTAAGGAGTAGGGGGAAGTGGTGATTATGTGGATATGAAACGGGAAAAAAAGTGAAGAAGGACTGGAGGGTAAATTCGCCAGCAGAATCGAAAATGTCCTTGGCTTTCCAAGATCGGCTGCTGGATATCGACCTCTAGGGCCCCAATAAAAGAAGGAAGTGAAGTGTTGGAGCAGGTCCAGAGGACGGTCACAAAGATTCTTAGAGGGCTGGAGCATCTCTCCTGTGAAGACAGGGTGAGACAGCTGGAGTTGTTCAGCCTGGAGCAGAGAAGGCTCCAGGGAGACCTTATAGCATTTTCCAGTACTTAAAGGGTGCCCGCAAGAGGGCAGGAGAAGGACTTTTTACACAGAGGTATGCAGTGACGGGACAAGGGTGAATGGCTTTAAACTGACAGAATTTGGATTAGATTTGGCTTAGATGTTGGGAAGAAATTCTTCATTGTGAGTGTGGTGAAGCACTGGAACAGGTTTCCCAGAGAAGCTGTGGCTGCCCCATCCCTGGAAGTGTTCATGGTCAGGTTGGATGGGGCTTTGAGCAACTTGGTCTTTTGGAATGTGCCCCCGCCCATGGCAGAGGGTTAGGACTGGCTGATCTTTACGGTCCCTTGCAACCCAAACTATTCCATGGGGGAGGGTCAGGGAAAACCAGACTGAGGGGTGCAGCCAGAGCACAGGAGGCAGCTTTTATGGGCTTTGCTGCATTTCAATCTATAGTAGATGAGCAGACTGACTCATCTCAGTCTAAGAAACATGAACATTTATGTTTGCCAGCTGCTTGGTGCTTGAGCTGTTTCTTCTGGTCTTTTTTTCAGGTGGAAAGAGCCATCACATCTCTGTGTCTTACCTCTAGTACAGCTGACTCTCTGATCTGAACTTAATCTGACCCAAGATAACTGTAACCAGGTGATCCTCCACTCACATTATTATCCTATTTGTAATGGCCATTATATTCCATTTCCTACATTACCTTATACTAAGTGGAATACTTAGGCTTCCTAAAGAAGTTAGGATTGAATGATGTATCTGTAACTGAAGTGATTTATCTGCCTGTTACTGTAATTTTTAGAGAGCAATTCAGGAATAGAAGAGGAGGTAAAAGAGAGGATGGGGTAACTTTTATTTTTAAAAAATTATAGTAATTTAGGTTTTCATGTTACATTTAGATAAAATTTCTGGAAATTGATGCTGTCTGAAAAAGTGACCACCTCTGAGCTATCTCTTGAGCTCACTTTTGCATGGCCATATCCACAGGAGAGAGCTGGGGATTCAGTAACATTGCATGGGAAACATTGGAGCCTAAAGCACTGGATCAGTAATACAAATCTTGTTAACCAAAGTGTCACCTAATCTGGACAGCTGGAAATGCAGCACTGAGGGCATGTTTTAAGATTATTAAATAAAATGAATCTCGACTCTCTTGGAGTTGCATAAATCTCAACCTCTTTCAGAATTAAGTGCCTAAGGCGTCTCTTGCTTGCAAGTCACACCAAGTTGTGGACCCTTCTCCTCTGCAGATCTCTCCTGGAGCCCTCCTCTTTGTAATAGGATGTGAACTCCTCTTCTGTCCCTGATGTCCCCTGGTATCCCACCAGATGGTGACAGTATCTAGACAGGAAATTCTTATTAAGCTGTTCTGCTTTCTATGGAATCAGCTGGGGCAGAGATGACACCAAAGTGCCTATTTTCATACTAATCTCTGTTATGTACCTTTAATTACTTATAATTATGTCACTCCTGTATTAAGTACTTATAAATGATTGCATACCATAAAGCCTAGACCTCCTGGGACATTGCAATAACAAAAGGCATGCAAAGGGTGCACTTCATGTAATCTCATTACATTGGATTACAATCACTTCATTTCAGAATCTTCTTTTATTTCTTTAAACTGAATTTCACTTCATTATGAGTTCACCCCAGTCAGTTTGTTTCACATTGCTCTCTGACTTCAAGATTTTATTTCCTTTCATGTAAGGAAATTCTTTATTTCATGAAAGGAAATGAAATCTTGCGATTTTAATGAGGATCCATTCAGCAACATTTGGTCCATTTCCCTGCATTTGAAATACTGAAATCAGAGAAGAAAGTGTAATAAACACTCGGGAAAGGAGATATGATGAAATAAAATGCAATTAAAAAAAAAGACAATTCGGAAATGGAGTGACTAAAAGCAGATGGATTGCTGTGAAATGAGGTGCAGTGAAAAGGACCAAAATTTGGCAGAAATATTATTATTACTGAAATCCTGAAATCAAGAATGAAATCAAACAAAAAGACAAAGAGACGAAATTAATGAAATAAAATGCTTAAAAAAAAAAGGAAAATTTTGCAATGAAGTGAAAACAATAAAAGGCAGTATGATTATATGAGTGGCAGACAGTGGCCAAAAGTGTGCTGCTGCCTTCTAAAATAATGAACATGGTAGGACTTCTCCCAGACCAAAGCCGCTAATACCTAAATTTCTGGCTGCCACTGAAGCACCAAAAGCCATTTCTGAGCTGACCCCAAGACGCTGGGGGAATGAGTTTTTTTCCCCCATGGAAAATGGGCACTATTCACATCCAGTTGCACTTGCCGACAGTGGGATGCTGCCTCCTAAATTCACAAACAACGCAGGATTTCTCCCAGAACAAAGCTGCCAGGTTCTAGGACTCTGGCTGTCCTTGGATCCTCAGATGCCATTTCTGAGCTGAGCCTGAGACACTGGGGGCTGAGTATTGTTTTTCTTTGAAAAGGGACCAGTTCTCATCCAGGCATTGGAAATCTAGGGAGATGGACCGAGCCTTGCCAAATTAATCCTCATTTAATTCTCAAGTATTCATTTCCTCTCATTAAATGAAGAATTTCTTTCAATTAAATGTAATAAAGTTTTGAATTCAGAAAAGAAAATGTATCAAATTCTGTTCAAAGGAGATATGATATTACAAAATGCAGTTGAAAGAAATAAAAATAAAATTTGTAGATGGAATGACTACAACCTAATGTATTGGGATGAAATGACCTGCAATGAAAATGACCAGAACTTTTCAAAATTATGCCTTATGTAATCCCAAAATCACAAAATGAAGTCAACTAAAGAGACAGGAGAAGAACTTGATGAAATTAAATTCTTAAAAAAAAAAAAAGAGAGAGANTCTTAAAAAAAAAAAAAAGAGAGAGAAAATTGTAAGTCAACGTGAAAACAATAAAATGGAATAGCATGACATTTTGTGTAGGTAAGTGGACCAAACCTTGCCAAATTTATCCTGATTGAACTCACAAGATTTTGTTTCCTTTCATGAAATAAAGAATTGTTTTGAAGCAAGCCCATGTTTCCTGGAATCCTTTGTTTTTAAGGTCTGCTTCCCAAGGTACTCTCCAAATAATTCTCTTGAATAGACCAAATTCTGCCCTCTGGGAATCCAGTGTGGATGTTTTCTTGATGCTCCCTCTTGTTTCACCAAATATTGAAAACTCTACAATTTCATGATCACTGTGCCCCAGATGGCCTCCAACCACCACATCTCCCACCAGCCCATCTCTGTTTGCAAACAACAGGTTGAACATAGTCCCTCCCCGGTAGGCTCGCTCACCAGCTGTGATAAGTTGTCCTTCACACACACTAAGAACCTCCTAGGCTGCCTCTTTTCTGCTGTGTGGAACTCTTCACAGATATCTGTCAGGTTAAAGTCACCTACAAGTCTGTAACAGACTCCCACCAGGATGTCAGTCTTCCCCCGATTCTTACCCATAGGCATCGACCTTATCGTTATTAATCACAATGTTCATGGCATCAAAAGCCTCCCCAATGTATAGAGTCACCCCTCCATCTTTTTTCCCTTGCCTTTCTCTTCTGAAGAACTTGTAGCCATCCATTGCAGCACTCCAGTTATATAACTCATCCCACCACATTTCCCTGATGGTGACTATGTCATAGCTTTCCTGCTGTACCATGGCTTCCAGCTCCTCTTGTTTGTTACCCATGGTGCTTGCATTAGTGTACATCCACTTCGCTGCTGATTTCACCCCTGAAAGCCTGACTCTGGCTTACCCTCTTTGGGCTTGTTTCTGGAGAGCCCAGTTGCATTCCCTTTCCCCTTCAAACCTAGTTTAAAGCCCTCTCAGTCAGCCCCCACATGTGCTAGAATCCTTTTGCCCTTGTTAGAGGATGGAGCCCATCTGGCTCTAGCAGGTCAGGTGTCATAAAGATTGCCCCATGATCAAAGAACCCAAAGTTCTGCCCATGGCACCAGCTCTTAAACCACTTGTTGGTAATGTGGGTTCTCCTATTCCTTTCATCATTTTTCCCTACTACTGAAGGGTGAGCAGAACACCACCTGTGCTCCTGCCCCATCAACCAATCAACCCAGAGCCTTGAAGATGCTTTTAATTGCCCTGGTAGTCTTTTTTCAGTCTCATCACTGCCAGCCTGGAGTATCAGCAGTAGGTGATAATCAGTGGGCTGACTCAGCTTGGGGAGTCTGCTGCTGATATCCCATACCCAGGCCCAAGGGAGGCAGCAGACTTCCCTGTGGGATGCGTCCAGTGTTCCCCTCAGAAGGGAGTCACCTACTTTGAATATCCTTCTTTTCTTTTTCATGCTAGAGGCAATGATCTGTCTGACAGACAAAGTGTAACTGGGAGGCTCTCTGGGCAGATTATTTTCTTCAATGGCACCTGGCTGACCCTGTGGGTCCAGGGCCTCATACTTATTTGGAAGTGGTACCTGGGTAGGTGATGGGGGTTGGGAGGAATTTTAATTAACTCCCCAAGTAGGGATTCATTTCCCCTCCCCTTTGTTTACTAGGTCTCCTCCTTCTGCCTGATGGTAGGAGGCGTGGAAGTCCTCTGACTGCTGGGGGGGCTTCTTTCAGGGGTGGAAGGGCAAAACTCCACCAGTCTATTTCCATTTCACTTTCCCTAATACTCCTAAGTCTTTCTACCTTTTCCTTGAACTTGCCAGCAGACAGAGGACATCATTCACCTGTTCCCACCACACACAAGCATCTTTTGCACTGTCCCCTGGTACTACTGACAGCCTCAAACAATCCTTGCAGGAAGGGGTCTGGACAGACACATCCTGCTTGGGGGGTTCTGTTTGGCTTGGTAGACTTTTACTAGCTATAGCTTTTAATCGTTTGGAGACCATTGCTGAGGGAAAAAAAATAAAAATAAAAATACCCACCCACAAAATACACAAGCAAACAAAATAAAAAACTCACAACCAGGAGAATGACTGCAACCCAGCCTGCTTACCTTGCCCGTGCAAACGCCGTGCCCTGCCCCTGTTTGCCCCCTCCTGGCCACCGCCCTCCCCAGAGCCTTTTTTAGAGCATCTCCTATAGCCGGAGGAAGCCCCTTCTTGAGCCTGAGTGGCTAACGAGAGGGAAAGGGAACCCCTTGGTCAAGTCCCTTTGAAAGCAACTCCAGTGGCATGGATTGGGATGAAACAAGGTGCAGAGAAAAGGATAGAATCTTGCAAAAATTGTCCTCATTGAAGTCCTGAAATCAGGGAACAAAGTGAATTGAGGAGACAGGAGGAGTAATTGATGAAATGAAATTGTGTTAATACACCTCTCTGGTTGCCTGGGTTATATTATACTTACATTAAATCAAGTGACAGATCTGGCAGATCTGAAACAGTCCTAAGGCCACAGAGAATGGGACCTTGAAGACAAGTAATTTTGCTACATTTGGAATAGCGTGTTTAAACAAAACACAGGGAATTGAAGAAAGCCAAATACATGAAAAATCCAATACAATTCTTTGAGGACACATGGGATATTAGAGAACTAGTATCTGGAAGCAAATTGTTTTGTGCAAATTTACAGTGTGAGGAAATGATTGTGATAGTAATGCTCAAAAACATATTTTGTTTTTGGTCCTGCTTCTCCCTTTTATAGTTGAATAGAGGAAATTGGATACTTTAAGTTCTACTCTTAGCTGTAAATAATAGGAAAAGACACTAAGCCTGTAGTAAGTCTCTTTTCTATTGAGTCTACTACCACAACACCTCTTTTTATGTGGTGACAGTAGGAACCAGCATCACGATTTAACCATGCTTGCCCCCAGTTCACAGGCCACAAACATCTGTCTGATGTAGATACTTCACTTATAATCCTGTTATTGCAGGTGGGAAGCACCTTGGTCTTTGTAGGTCCTGTCAGCTTGGGCCTCCCACTGTTTGTCCATATACCTAAAAGGCTGAGATATTTTATATTGACTATTGCTAAAACATGGTCTGAAATGCTGTGACAGTTTAGGTGCCAGCTAAGCCAGTTTCAGTTTGGGAAAACTTCAGAAGTGGCCAAAGCAGTAGGTAAGCAGGAATGTTATTCTTTCATGGCTATAGTTTTTGAGAACCTTTTTGTTTCCTACATAATGTACATTTCAGCATGGAAGCAATGTATTCACTGCTGCTTGTTGTACAGTCACCTGCTGCTAACAAATGGTCATGAATTTACACAAGTGTTTCTTTGCAGAAGTTCTTACTAAGTTATGGTTCAAAATCCAACCTGGAACTTTTTTTGGGGTTGGTGTTTTGGCTAATTTGTCACTGAACAATGCTTGCACACCATTATTACGACTGAAGACTTGCTTCTGGATTAAATCTTTTTGATCCAGTTATTAAAAACTTCTAGGCTTCACATGAATAAATCACAGAACTCTATAATAAAGATGCCAAAATATTCAGCTACTGTGGTTGTTCTCTCTCTCAGAGAGAAAAGAAACAGCCAAGTTGTTTGTTAATGCAGCTGTATTTCCTGTAGCAGTGTGCTGACAGCTTTCAGTGCCTTCTAGCACAGAGGAAGTAATGCAATTCCAAATGATGCAGATGAGCATGTCCTGCATGTTATATTTTGACAACAAAAGGCACACCTACACAGCCCTCTCATGCTGTTCTGTCACTTGAAAGAAATGATGGAAACAAAACCAAAAGTTGTCGTCCTGCCAAGGTGCCTCTGTTAAGCACAGACATGTTTCTTGCTCTTCCCTTGTCTTATGCAAGTCACATACACACAGTGAGCTAGGCACCTGGCAGGCACCAAAAGGGATTAGGATGGAGGGGGTAAAGTTTTCCTCTCCAATATGGATGGGAAAACACCATAAATTTGGAAGAATTACTTATGGAATTTTGCTGTCTCCTAGATTTATGCAGCTTCTTGAAATTAAGCACTGAGACCAAATTTTAAGCATGTTTCTAATTTCAAGAAAATACCACATATGAAGGTTCATTTATAAAAGATAAGCAAATGCTGTAACAGGTTTTATAGTTATTTGTCTCACATTTTGATAAAGACTGCAACAGGTTAATAGGCTGTTTATTGCCAGGGTTTATCACCAGTTATGATGTTTTCTGCTGATGTGCTCATAACATTTCCAGGGTACCCCACCCCATTTTAAACACGTTAATAAAATACATGAATAACATGCAATCTTTATGAGACCTCTTAAAATACAGCCAGGATATAGTCTTTATTGAAATAAGACCCAAACAGGTGCTTTCTCTTGTATTTAATGGAGTGGATTTAATAGAGAAAAAAAGTGCTTCCAGCCAAAACCAGCCCCTTGTGTGTGCTGGTTGTGCAAATGACATTTTCCAGTTGTAATGTACGCAGCCTATGAAATTCTAATCGCCACAGAAGGTTATCTATGGCGAGTGACTAATAATATCTAAATTAAGGCCTCTAATTGCACTCCAGTGATTAATGCATTAAATTACCCATTTCTTACATGTAAGACACTTACCAAATGTGTATCTTATTGTACCTCTGAGCTCACCTATAATGTACAATAGGCAGGTGAAATACATGAGCATTTCCCCCAGGCTCCTTCTAAGCCAGGCTTCCACCCACACAAGATCAACGCTGTAATAAGGTCATTATTTCTGGAGATGCACATTCTCAGATCATGCATAGGTAATGCCATTAAGTTTCTTTACCTTATGAGTCCCAGTTAAAATTATCATAATAAACGCCAAGAATTATTTGGTTTTTGCCCATACGGATTTCATGACTGACATACAAAAATCTATGATCTTTTTAACAAACCTCTAACTTAAAAAAAAAAAAAGGACGGGGGAAAAAACAGTATTTTGGGAATAATTAAAATGTTCTAGAAAGATTTTTATGAAAGCAGTGAACTCAACAGTATAAAATTCTACATGTACAAACTTAATTATTCTCTCTTTATGTACATAGAAGAATCCAAAATGAACTCCTGCAAATTAATTTTTTCCTGAGTTAGGTAGCATTGATTTTGATCTCAGTCTCCTTCTGTGAGCATTTTTCTTAGTGAGACTAAAGACTTTGGAGAGGCAGGTTTTTGCATTTTTCTGCCTTTAGAGCCTTGGCTACCACTGACTTCAGTTACAAATATGACTGTGTTAATCTGAGCAAAGAAGAGAAAAGCAAGTTCAGCAAAGGCTAACTGAACAAAGCTTGATCAATTTAATAAAGTTCTGTCCATCTCAACATAAGAATAATTCAATATATTACATTTTAGCTTGAAAATGATGATATTTTCATTTTAGCACACACTGAAACTGAAGTTTCTCTGTTGAAATTAACATGGTCAGATTTTGGCAAAAAGAAACCCTCAGGGCTGTGCTTACCCTGCTTTAGATTTTTAAACCTGAAGTAAAAATATGCTAAAGGACAGTGATGGAGGAACTGGTTCAGCTCGCTCTGCTTCTCTCCCAGATCTGAGTACGTTGTAGGAGAAAAATGTACTCCCACAGTTTATTATGGATAAAATACAGCCCTGGATTGTCTGACCTCCACAGCTGCGCAGGCCAGCCAGACACAGCAGCAGCAGCAGCTGCCCCCTGAGGCCACTCGGAGTAGAAGGAGACCTTTGTTTGGGCAGCATCCACCAGCCAGCTGTTCCTGGTATCCAGCAAAAAAAGGCTGACTGGAGCTGAAATCTGGTTTTACTGTAACCTAAATACCTTTCAAACGTTGGGGATATAGCAGAATGACCTGTGACAGCTTTTGTGTTACTCTGTTGTCTGGCATCAGGATGTGTGTGTGCCCATGGAGCACTTGTGCAAGCTCAGGTTCTGCCATGGAAACCCCCTGGGAATCACACAGTGCTTGTGGGATTGGGATTGACAGGAGAGAGCCTCGAGACATAATTTTCTGCAGTGTTAACAAAAAGGGGAGATGAAAGTAAAACAAAATTTGCTGGTAACACCAGAAGAAATGTCCCATGCTGTACATGCTGACAATATGCCAGGGCTGTGCATGCAGCTGGGATTTAAAAGCCAGCACTTCCACGACAGCCTGGTATCTTTGTGAATCCTGTGGCACTCAAGATGTGTCAGTTAACAGTAGCCTGCTCAGCCAGGATGGCCAGCTTGGTCCATCCTGGCCACTTCTCCAAATGTAAAAATGACACATGAATTGTGACACCTCATGTTGTGCCACTCAAAGACATAATGGATGAGGAGAGCGTAAAACCGGCATATCACTTCTTGCACTCCTTGAACATTATTCTTTTAAGGATCTGCCGAGTGATTGAGAGCAAAGCAGGGGACATCCTAGAGAAAAAGTCCTTAACTTTTTTTTTTCACATGGAAAGATTCCTGAAGGCATTAAAATAATAACCTGAATTCTCAATTCTAGATCACATTTTAACCAAGAAGCAGGTGGAAGTAATCTTCTGTTCAAGAGGGAAGACTGCTGGGTGACCACATGAATTCCCAAGTTGGGTGATAGTCTCTGCTGCTGCTGCCTCTGGCTCCTCTGTCCAGGGCAGGAGGGGCCCCAGAGTGGTACAGACAAACAGGACCTGCCCACCTGAGAGCTGTGCCAGAAGCTGTGCTTTCCAGTGGCCACCACAGTCCTCTCTGGATAGAGGTCCTTCCCCTCCAGCTCCTGCCCCACACCAGGGAATCACATTGATGGGGCAAATACAGAATAGAAAAATACAGCAGTTGTTCTGCAGTCCCTTCCACCTTGCCCAGTGCTCAGTTTAGCCAAACTCCACTAAGTGGTGCTTTGCATTCCGACCTTGTCCTGACAGCATCTGCTAGCCAGGAGTAACTGGAGAAAGTGCTTGGAGCAGGATGCCACATCACTTGTGGCTTCATCCACACCTGAAAGTCCAAGCTTTCAGGCATGAAATGTGTTTCGCTTTTGTATGGCCTTGTCCTGTATTATTCCTGCCTGTTTTGATGTGACAGCAGTTTCTGCTCCCTTTGTGCTATCAGCACAAGCCCTAAAACACTGCTCTTATCTACACCTGTTCCTGCCACAGAGCATCATGCCTAAAGAAAAGAGAGATGTTGCAGATGCCAAGAAGCTTCTGTGACTCACTGCCTGTGAAGCAACCATCACCTCACAAATCATATTTGCCTGAAGAGAGCCATTTTCAGTAACCCTACCCATTGCTGGTAGTTTCTTTGTACATTTGAGAGAATTTGGTGCCTTGTCACCTTTGCTCCTGGCTTTTGTGGCCAGTGCACCAGTACTGACGGAGCTATGTGGGTCAAGGCCCAGTAGAGATGAGCTAAATGATATAAACTTGTGTCTCTTTTGTGCTGATGTAGATGGTGCAAATCAAAAACTCGCCTTCAGCAGTGAACAGCTGTTGTTTTTCAGAGAGCAGAATCAATTCTCTATGACCATGCCAAGGGGTAAAGCAGTTGCTCTAGTGGAACATTTGCCAGTTATCACAAATTTGTTTTGTTTTTGAGGGTTTCTTGCATTCCCTACCTTCTTCAAGTTATATAGAAACAGTTGTGTTTGGCATCTGCACATGTGAGTCCATCTACATTTGAAATTTAAAATGTATCACAACCTGCTTGCCAGCAGTTTCCCTGTAAACTTTCAGCATATATTTATGGCTCTCCAGAGGCATTCTTCATTTCTTTTTCTGTGGCTCTGCTAATCAAAGCCTTAGCTCTCTTTCCTTTTAAGGTCCAAACTCTCTTCCCCCTGTAAAAGAGGAAAATACTCATCAAGTGTCAAAGGTCTTTGAGTTGTTGTATTGGTGTAATCCTGATGATTACATAGGACTCTTTCTGACCAGCAGCCTGGGATTTGTGCCTTTCTCACTCAGTAAACAAATCTTTTCCACAGAGCTTAAATAAGTAATTGCAGGGCAGAGGCTGTTGCTTCCTAGGAAAAGCACTTATGAACACAGTGTTGAGATTTCAGTGTAATTACAGGATAATATTTTTCTGGTTTACAGGCTGGATTTCTTTCCAGGGTCTAAATTATGAACATGAGATTTGGCTTCCCTATTGTGAACTTTCTGTTCTTCAAGTGCATGACTAATCTGAAGAGAAAAATTAATGCATGGGGAAAACATGACAACGAGGCTACTACTAAGCTTTATTCATTTATTTGTTTATATATTAAAATAATTTGTTTGGTTTTCAAAGGTACTCACTTTGGAGGTGATGGGAGTTGAAAATATTCAGTGCCTCACAGACCCAGGCCTGACGGATGTCCTGAAAAGAAGACAGAAACAAAAGATCTGACAGTGTTGTATGCTGCTGAGGCAAAAACCTAAGAGGACTTGCAACCATTTCTAAATGGCCCAGCCCTGACCAGTGGTATGTCCATCTTTAGAGTCATCAGGAATTGGATCTGCTAAACATGGAAGAAGTTTCAAGCAACTTCGCACAAAAGCCATTCCTGTAGTCACACCAGCTACGAAAAGCAGGCAATGCTAAACAAATATAATTTCACTTCATTCCATTCCATTCCATTCCATTCCATTCCATTCCATTCCATTCCATTCCATTCCATTCCATTCCATTCCAT
>VZDJ01007749.1:5556636-5603772 GCA_008694505.1 Cyanoderma ruficeps | reverse complement strand
TTCCATTCCATTCCATTCTTTCCACGCATTTTCACAATTTTCTCTTTTGTTGCATTACAATTTATTTTTTTTCCTTTCTTTTCTTTTCATGTCCCTTCATTCCTTGATTTCTCAATTCATTTTCTTTCATGAAATGAAATCTCGAGATTTCAATGAGTAAAATTTCAGGAAGGTTCATTCCATTCCATTCCATTCTTTTCAATTTCTTTCACGATTTTGTATTTTATGAACTAAATTTAAATTCCTTTCATTCTATTTCCCTCTCTTTCTATCCATTGCGATTTATTTGTTGATTTCCCATTTCATTCCCTTAAGGGAAATGAAAATTCTTTACTACATGCAAGGAAGTGAAATCTCAGGATTTGAATGAGTATTGTTTTCAGTAACTTTTGGTCCATTCCATCCCATCCCATCCCACTCCACTCTATTGTTTTCACATAATTTCACAATTTTCACTTTTGTTGCATTGCATTACATTTCATTTTTTTTCTTTTCCTGTCTTTTCATTTCACTCGATTCCTTGATTTCTCATTTCATTTCCTTTCATGAAATGAAATCTCAAGATTTCAATGAGTATCATTTCAGCAAAGTTCAGTTGTTTCCATTCCACTCTATTCCATTCCTTTGTTTTGACTTCACAATTTTGTTCCAAATTCATTTCATTCTATTTCCTTTCATGTCTTTTCATTTCATGTCATTCCTTTAATTCTCATTTCATTTTCTCTTTTTATGTATTCTAGAGGGGTCAGATATTTGATTTATGTCTTCTGTCTCCTAGTGACATAAAATCCAGTTTGATGACACAGTCTTAATGAAGAAACTGAAGGTCAGGGGACAATTAATCACATTCTTGCCCATAATTCAATATGAAAATATATAGGCATATTTAGGACACTTAGGCATCCAAAGGTGAAGGCAGTGCTGTTCTAGATTTATAAGTACTTAAGAGGGAGACTCTCTTACTTTCACTTGCTTCTCTTTGCCAAGAGCAGCCAAAGGCTGTTGATGGTCTGTTGCACAGCCCTATGTTGTGAAGACTCAGATGAATCCACAGCACCACAATACACCCGGTCAGCCTCGAGTCACTGCAAATGCTGTAATGCAAGTAAAATCACAAGTCTCGGTAGATTTTCCAGAGTCTGGTTTTGCTCTAAAAAGTGCAATGGTAAACCCCACCTTCCCTTGGAAGGCAGCACATGGCCTTTGTTCTGCTTCTGGGAGTCAGATGGGGACTCCTGACTGCACAGTCAGAAAGAGCTCGTTGCTGAAAGGGGTCCCAGTTCCCATTCATTTCACTGAAAACTGAGAGCAGTCCGTATATCCAGAGCCTTCTGTCTGTAACAGCTCCTAGATTCAGAAATTCAGGGAACGGGACCCTCCCAGATCAGAGAAAACTGACTGAAGAGGCATCATTGTCTTTAACGATGCCTCTTCTTGGCAAGTTTTCCTCCCACTTTTTCCATAAACCAAAGACAACACTAGCATTTAAGCCTTGTTGTAGGTATGCCTCTCCCCAGTAAGAGTATTTGTGATAGATCAACCCAACACCCTAAGCCTAATTGAGAAGCTGGACACTTTAAAGCTGTCATGATGTCTTTTTTAATGCCAGGCTTCAGCACTTTTGTGGCTCTCTCTACACGACGCACTGCTGCAATATGAATGGATATGTAAGAAAACCTGCTAAGTTATTGTAGCACTTCTCTGCCCAAGTGGTTGCCCAAAATCCTATGGAAAACCAAGCAGGAGGTGTACAAGCAGATAGCTCCCTTTGCCAGTTGGATTAACCCTCATTTTTGCTGCAGCACTTCAGTAAAAACCAATTATACCAAACTCCAGTAATGGCTCTATCAGTGATAGACTCCAGACATTTATAGTCTTCATCAATGAACAGGCTAAGTGAAGCTAAATTGTTCTGCTAAACTTTTTAGTAAGTAATTAACCCTGAATTATTAACAACAGGCAGCTATGGTAATGGTTATGAAAGAAATAACAACTGGTTGCACGGTTATTAGCTTGAGAGCACTGAACAAGGCAGGCGAGCAGCATGTGCTGCCATGGAATTAATAGGAGGGACAAGGGTGGCAAATGTGATCCCCTACAGAGCAGTGCAGTTCCAGGGGCTCACAGAGCTGCTCAAAGACACTTGCTTTGGCAAGAGCAGCATGTACTCAGCAGTAGATGGATGGATGGAAGTCAGAAGCGGATGGTAATAAGGAACGTTAAAAATAAATCCAGCCTCATTAGGTTAAAAAAAAAAGAGAGAGAGAAAATATGTGAACCTGACAGCTCAGCAACTGGCAACTCTTTAGTTCAAGCAGTTATCCAGGGGACAAGAAATTCATACTGGAGCACCAGGAAGCAGGCAGATGAAGTGACCTGCTGTGAACCCTGTGCTCCCTAACTGGACTGTATCAGTGCCCATTTTCCGAAGATGTGAGCTCACCAGTTTCAGAAGGGAGAGGCTCTTTAAAAAGGTCTTACCTCAACAACACCCTAAAACATTAGCAGATCCTTAAAACCCTTGGTGTTTTTAAAGGAGCATTCACATGCACCTGTGAATATTGGTCAGCTGAATATTGAGAGCTGGTGAGCTGAGAGTCCTGGGACCCAGGCCCAGGCACAGCACTCACAAAGCAATGTGGGCTCCCCTCAGTGCCCCTCTCTAACCATCTTCATGGGCCATTTGCCAGCAGAGTGAGGAGCTCCATGCCCCTTCTTGTCCTCTCTGCTGAGAACTTAAATGAGCAAGGCAAATAAGAGCAACCTCTTACACGGGAGGGAAAGTGTCCTGCTGGGTACTGCACTGCAATTAAGCAACTTGTTTTGCTTCCCAGCATGACTGGGGTGGCACAATGAAACTGGAACAACAATATTAGTTACCAAAAAGACCTGAGCAAATAGAAGGATAAGCAGAGGAGAAATGAAGGCAAACACAGTAAAATGGAAAAAAGTGAGTCCAAACCAAAACCAAAGCCCTTATATTGTAAGCAGAACCAGTCTGAAGACAGAAATGCAGAGGTGAAGGAAAAGAACAGCTGGAGCCCCAAAATTGGGAAGCTCGTGCTTGCTTCTTGACTTTCTTTTGAACCAGTTGTATTAAACAAACAGCTCCCTCTCTTCTTACTGGAGAACATGGGGAATTTATCCATGTCCCCTGGACTTTATTAAAATTTAAATGTCTTTTCTTCCTTCTCCAAGTTTCTGATTAATATATTTTAGCAGGTGAATGGAATTTTCCTGGGTTATAAAATGTCCTCATATAGCAGCTGCCCCTGCCCTGCAGGGCAGTCCTTTTGCCTTGCTGAGGAAAGGTGCCTCGAATCCCAGTCACCTCATCCATCCAGTTTCTTTATGGGGTTTTTGTGAATTATTAAAAGTCTGCTCTGACACCAGGACAGAATATAATTCAATCTCAGCCCTTTCTGTTGCTGTTAAATAACCTATCTTCCTGTCCTGGAAAATGTAGGGCTGGAAAATGGGCTGTGTGCCACTATGGAATAGTAGTGAGGAGAGTTATCTGAGTGCATGGGGTAAGTTATATACATTGTATGGGGAGAGAAGGATTTGTCTGTCTATTCTGGCTGCAAACCTTGGCCTGGGAGAGTAGCAGGCAAAGCAGGGCCCGTCTCCCTTCTGCCACGGGGCAGTTAGTACCATTCCTGTGTTGAAGGGACTGGATGTGTCCTTGACTATGGGAGATCCCCCCGAGTTTGGGGCAGATGTTTACT
Organism: Cyanoderma ruficeps; assembly: GCA_008694505.1. Taxonomy (NCBI): domain Eukaryota; kingdom Metazoa; phylum Chordata; class Aves; order Passeriformes; family Timaliidae; genus Cyanoderma; species Cyanoderma ruficeps. The sequence continues at coordinate 5,600,044 of VZDJ01007749.1, read as the reverse complement.
TGCTTTAATTCTTTCTGCCCTCAAGGCATGCCTGGGCATCCACAGGAGATATAGAACAGGAGCTTGAGACATGCTTCTCATCTGTGCTCCTCCCCCTCTGACAGCTGACATGCTAAGCTGCGCTACCATCCACAGCACAGAGCAGGGAGGAACAAACAGCTTTTGGGCATGGGAAGCAAGTTTTGCATAAATATGACAATGGATTCTGTGCTCCAGTTGCCTGAGCTGCTGTTTCTCATTGAACTCAATAGGTGTCTTCAGATAATTGCCAAGAGAGGATTTACTTCACCTAATGCACAGGGAGTATTAGAAGGGCTGCATTCATTTAGCTGCCTAAGATAGACATGAAGACCAGAAAATCCCAAGTTTGGATTTGTCACAGAACAAAATTCTGAAATCAATGTCACTTCAACGCAACAGGGTTTTATGCACAGGATTTTATTGGAGTTCAGCCCCCACTACATGAAAGCTTCTGTTGGTGGAATAGAGAGTATTTCTGGCTGTGGTTTTGGTGAGTGCTGACCAGTGTGCCCAGTACCATCAGTCTGGAATTAGTCTATGGGCAAAACTGAGCATCATCCAAGTTTAGTTCTCACAAGCTGGGAATCGTGCAGAGACAGAATTAGAAGGGGCCCCAAAACTCACATTGTGCATCTCCCCCAATGTTTTCCTGGCCTCTATTTATTTAAAACAGTCTTAAAAAACCTCTCTGTAAAAGAGGTTTTTACAGCTTCTTCAGACCATCTCTCTCTTCTCATAACCATCTGTGTGACTAGAATGTTTTTCCTAATATCTAACCTATTTCTCTCCATATTCTATTAAGTCTTTTCCTACTTATATGGATAAATTCCTTCTTTGCAAAGTATTATTCTTATGTTCTCTTTGGTCTTCTGTTGCTCACAGTGAATCTTACATAATCTGTGACCTGTGAGGACAGGACAGGTTCTTCCAATTCTCTCTGCTTGATTCTCTCTGCTTGGCTGCCATCCAGCTACACCATGTTTCCCTTGAAGAGGAAAAAAATCGCTCAGCATTTGACACACTGCTCTAGCTGAGGCCTTACTAGTGCTGAGTGCAGCTGAAGGATTACTTCATGCATTTGGTAAGTTACAGTTCTGTGTAAACACTCCTGTGTTGACATTTAACATTCTCACAACAGCCAGGTTCTGTTGACTCATGGTCAGTTGTGATTCACTCCCTGCAGAGCTCCTGTGAGACCTTGGATCCCCACCCTTCACCCAGCACTCTGCAGGTCAAGCCCCCGTTCATAAGTCAGTGTCGAAGGCTGACACGTTGCTCGCTTCTGCTTCTCTTTTCTCCTATTAGAAATATTGGCAGGGTGAAGCCAGTCCTTGTTTTTCTTTCCTGGAGTTGTCAGTACACACCCTTTTTCTCTCTGCTGGGTTGTCCATCTTCACTAACGTGCTGCTTCTCCCCTCACCAACAAGGGTTTTCCTGGACCTGTTTTAATTCACATCCAGTTGACTCAAGGGAAAACAGCCCTTGATCTGCATAAGATATGCTCATCCTCCCATCTGGTCTCATTTACACAGTGAACATCCTGCCATGATCAGAGCAGCCCTCTCGTCTCTTGAGGCCCTCAAAACATCCTGAGGTCTCAGGCCATGGAGCTGTGGAGTTCTCCAGGGTGTTCAGGTTGCTGGGCAGGCTGGGGACAACCTGGGGGCAGCTCCCAGCCCTGGATGTCACCTTGTGGGTTGGGACACAGGTGTGTATCCAGAGGTAGGCAGTCCTCTCATGGGAATTCAAGCTCTAAATGGAAAAAAAAATTGCATGAGAAAAAATCCTCTCTTTCCCCCCAAATATTCAAGCATTCAAAACCCCCAAACTCAACCACACGAATAGTCCCTCCCAAAAAAGCCTTTCAGGAAGTTTTATCCAACATAAGCAAAAAATGTTAAAACTCTCTTCCCTTTACAAGCTGTATTTAGCACAGTGCTATCAAAAAGCTATCAAGCAAAATTAATACATTAATTTTTTCTGGTGTATTTGCAGTTCTGCACTTCTTAAAATAAAAATAGTCTAATAAGTCATAAATATACATTTCTTAAGTTACCCTGTCTGTCTCCCTTAATGAATTGACTGCAATACAATACACACAGCAGTGTAAATCTGTAAAACCTCAGAGGTCCAAATATTAATCAAGAAGCTTTCATAACAGAAATTAATAAATGGAAGCAAAAAATTTAATAAGGAGTGAGATTTCACGAGCCACTAGAAGACCAGCAAAGATGGATTTCATATTCTTTTATAAGGCATTTAAAGTAAATTCAATACTTTTCAATGGCATTATGAAACTGAAATCACATAACTGACTGGAGGCTTGGGGTGTGCATCAGTTCAGGGTTGGTTTTACAGCACTCCTGTCTTGTTTGCTGGAGTGAGAATTCCGAGCATCAGTTGGTCGTGCAAACACCTCTGGAAAGCTTGAGATCTAAAAAGGAAGGGGTAGCCAAGAAAGTACAAATACCTGATAGATACATCTCTGGGATAAACCTGAACATACAGCTGCAACTGAGACAATTCAGGAGAAGAAAAGTGTAAATACTGTGTAAGCAAGAATGGAGGATAATATGGAATATGTCTCATTTTTCAGTACCAATCGCTGTGTTTTCATCTATCTTACCATAGGAAAATCGACACAATTACTTCTGCTTGCCACAGTTTTTGGTCTGCTTTTGCTTCTTGCTGTCATGTACAGTTGCTGACAGGATGCTAGTAAACACTTTTCTTGGATGGTTGCAGCACATCTATTATTTCACTAGCCTGACTCATGAGTGGGGCCCTAAATGCAACCACAATACAAAGAAATCATTAAACAATCATGAAAAAATAACAGAGCAGCTTGTAGTGATCCTCTATTTACAGCAATAGAGATATTATTAATTTACTTTGTACATAAAATCAGAACTCCCCTTTGGTTTTGATTAGCCCACATGATGGCAATCTCTGTCATTAACACACAGAGGGTTATTCCTTCAAACACTGCCGGTTTAAGATGTTTCATCTGCACAATACCAAAAATAAGACAAGGAAATCTGCTTGGATTTCAGTAAGTACATGAAACAGCCAGGAATTTTCCTGACAAAGAACAAATAGTGTGTAACACCACGGAGTGAACCCCTCATACAGGCTTTAGCACAATGCTCTGGCACAGCCTGCAGAGCAGAGAAAACCCTTAACAAAACCCACATTGCATCTGCAGAAGCTGTGTCCCTGCTGCACCCATTCCATGTGCTCTGCTCAACCAAAACCACTCTCCACTTCCAGCTGGATAATGGACGTAAAGCTGAAAATGCCACAGGACACATGTTCTGCTACCTCCTACCTTCTGGTAGGAGCTGGTGAAAGAGGTGAGGAGGGGAAAAAAAAGCCAAGCACACAATAGTCAGATAAGTCAAAAGAACTGAAACTCAGCTTTATTATTTTTCTTTTAAAAAGTATTCTACAATAATGGCTCAGAATACCACCACAATGTGCAGGGACAAGGTAGTGCTCTGGGCTATGACTGTAGATTACTCTCATATATATATATATATTTAAGAGCTTAAGAAAGGTTGAAGCGTGGCAGTTCGACATTTCTTAAGCATATATTTCATAATTTTTACATCTTCTGTATCTCTTATATTACAGCAGGATTTATCAAATGCAATGTAGTCACGGAAGTCTTGCATAAATACAAATATTGATACGGTACTTTGAATATTGTTTATGATATAAATTCTGCCTTACCTTTAAAAAAAATCTCCAGATCGTTATGTGACCTGGGAGTCTTTCCTTTCTTTCTCTTTAAGAGTTTTTAAATATATATATATATATATTTATATATATTTTCTATTGTACATCAAAGTATATATGAATCCCTTCATTTCTGTTATATTTTCTGCAGACATGGTCTGAAGCAAAATCACCAACAACTAAATCAAAAACTTCCTGGTTATCATAGGAAAGCCAAAGAGGATCTTTCCCCTTTTTATGTGTATTTCAGTACTGATATTTTTTAAACTTGAAAGGATTCTTCATAAACTAGAGGTCCATAGATCATTTAAAGCAGTCTTTATAAGCAAATTTACATAATTTGACATGCTTTTGTGAGGCAGTTAGTATCAAAATCCAATAGCATTTCTTACAGAGCCATATGACTTTCTGCGATGCAGATATACATTTCATTTCTAAAAAGCCACAGTTCTTTTTCTACATCTGCTCTCATCAAATCCCCAGGATTCATTCATAAAACTGCTGCTGTTCCAAATGCTGACGCTGTTATCCCCGCTGTGGATTAAGATATACACCCAACCTGGTGACATCATTGCATGGAAGATTGATAAGTAGGAAAACACCCTCCCCAAATCCACAGAGAGTCTTTTCTATCTTGGAATCCTCATGATTCAAGTCACCCAACAGTGCAATGTGATGAAGACACGACTCAGTGCAGGCTAAGGGTCTTCTTCCATCAGAGGAATCTCTAGGAGAAACAAAGAAATACCATTGACTGCTGATTGCAATTTCCCTTTTTGCTTTTGCAGAGTATTATTGTTACGAATTCTACGAAACCAGAAATGGACATTCCAAATATCTGAACAAGACATGGGATATTGCCAGTTCTAGACCCACTTGGACTCCAACATCTCTATGAAAATTAGATAACTAAAAGTACACAGTTCTTCTCCAACAAGTTAGGAGCACAAAATCCTAAATGCAAACATCCTTGCTACTACATTAATCACTGAAGCAGCATTCAGAGGTGGCAGGGACTTTAACTGGCAACCCCATAATTTCTTCCTCTTCCTGGATGTCCTGTTCCCCTCGTGATACCAGTAAAACTACCCAAACCCCTCGGAAGCAGAAGACTTCCTCCGCCCAGACCTTCACCCACACTGAATTTAGAACACTGAGCTTCAGCTCAATGACAATGGAGCGTGGGATATGAGCCTCTCCCTCTAAATGTCTCCAAGGAAAGCCATCTAGTTTCCTTATCACGCTGTGCAGCACCAACCAGAACCCCATGAAATGGTGTCAGTACACGCTCATGTTGGATTTAAAGGCAGGCAACAATACATGGTGAGCGAGTTCCTGGCACATGGACCTCTGGGCACGTTCTCCTTGTGCTGTGACTTCCATGTCCATGGCTTAAGGTTCACATGCCTTAGATGGAAGGAACATTTTGCTGGATGCACAGACATGATGAGTTTGTTAATAAAGGCTGCTAATTTTGGCCCAGTATGAAAATATGATTTATTTTCTCTTTCAAAGAGAAAATCCTGTTATCTGCTGTGAAAGCCAGGGTATGTGAGGGAGTTGTGAAGGTAGGAGTTGAGGAGCAGATGAACAGACCAGCACAGGCAAGATGAGGGTTGACTTTGCTGCTGTACACAGGTGTTTGCTGACATCCCTGTTGATGAGGCTGGAGTCTGGACAGGAGCCTTCTGGCCTGGCATTCAAATCACATGCACCACAGCTACCAAGGACATATCACAGACATGAAATTCTATAATCATGGAGTTTTATGATTTAAAAAAAGTTTCAAATTAAGGTGTAGACAAAACCACAGAGATAGTATGAGTGAGTCAGCTGGGTGAATTCCTGCTCTGCCAGTACCGACAAATGATGTGCCCTGTTCAAGGACTCACCTATTGCACCTATGCAAGACTCACCATCTGTGATATCGATCCGGGGACTCGTGGATGCAGCGTCCCCGTCAGTGCTATGGGATATGTCAGTTCGATCTGGGCCGGGAAGTGCTGCCCCTTGGCATGTCAGGGATGGGTACAAATTTTGGAGCAGTTCAGAGGAACCTGACCCACTGTCACAGGTCTCAGATTCACTGGGCTGCACATCTGGAATCCTGGGACCAGGGTAAGCAGGAGGATTTTGATCTTCTGTCTGCAAAATATGCCCCTGCCCTGCGGCAGCTGAGTATCCGGGTGCCAGGGCATTCAAGCCGCTGCTGACAGCTTCGTCGTAGGAAGGCAGCATGACAGGAACACCGTCCACCACCACGAAGTCAGGGTCACCCATGGAGCCCTCCTGGTTGCCTCTACGTCAAACACAGAAAGGTTATCGCAGAGAGCAGGAGCAACTGCTGAACTTCAGTAAACACAGCACTTTCTAGTCATGCCAAATGAAGCTACAGGGTCATTAACAGCCACAGAAATGTTTGCCAAACTATGCTGGGGTTGACAGGTGGAATCTGTTACAGTGGGAAAAACACAAACCAGTAATGGGAAGAGCAGTTCCAAGAAGGGAAGATTAAACAGGTATGTGGAAGAGATAAGGAGCACCATTTGTTGTGCTGTGCACAATAGGTATCATGGACATAAGATCACAGATGTAGTTCACCAGGCAAAAGTGTCTGAACCCCTGGCAAAATGTATGTTAGAGCACAAAAGTGTTTACAGCCCACGTAAACAGGCACTGTGGTCACTACTGCTGGATGACAAGGGTTTGGTGGCAAGATTTGTGGCCTCCTTCAGGCCTTGCTTTCAAAGGATGGGGGTTCCTTAACTAATATTAAGTTGGTTTCTTTTTAGGCAAAACATTTCTGTTAACTGGGAAACTCTGTTAAAGCCTAAAGTATCTGTTTAGTAGCCTATTAAACACAGTATAGTCCAGGCAGGAGGGAATTGGTCCCAGGTACCTTTAAAACATGAAAACATCCAAAAATGAGAGGGCTGAAAGCCATTTTAGTAAGCTAGACAAGCCCAGGCTATAGGCCTTCCTCTTGAAGAGTGCTATGTCAATCAATGACAAATGCTCCCAGCTCTGTGATATTTTATGGAAATAAAGGAAGATGCAGGAGATGTTTATGAATAGTGATGAAAATAACACTAATGAAGTTAAAGCAAACCTTTAATATAAATTTGTCCATGGAGAAAAAAGAAATTCTTTCTTAAAACTTACATTACTATGTCTACAGTAGTTAAAAAATTAATTCCCCCATCACCTGAAAATGAGTATTTAAAAATATTGTCAGCTATTTTTACAGGCAGAAGCAGCAGCTCTCAGAAGAAGAGTGGTAATTACTCCCAGAGTGAATCTGGCAAACTTTGCCTTTCATCTTAGCTGCATGAAGTTCTACTGCAGGTTTTTGGTGGTGCCCTTCCACACCAGTGGTTCAGGGACTTCTGCTCAGAGCAGAACAAAATATCTGCAAGGCTCATGAGCTGCTCCATCTCTCCAGCAAGGAGTGATGAGTGTGAAAACTGAACCAAGGCCCTCAACCTTCAAAATAAGAAAGAAACCAGTACAAACCGTGGAAGGAAATGTGTCTTAAATTTGGTCTGGAACATCCTGGCTAAAATAACCAGTAGCAGTACTAATAAAACACTGGTAGCAGTAAATGCCACTATTTTCCATGTAGTCAGGAGAGTCTCCTGTGTATTTGGCCAGGTTTGTTCTGTAACAGAAAGACAATACAAGAGTTGTGCTTGAATATTCCCGTTGTTATTTTATACTCAACACTACTCAGAAGTGCCAGTTACAATGAGACATATATGCAACTTGTAAAAACACACATAAACCCTTTGCCATGTACCAAAAGCAGTGTTAACATTAAGCTGTCACAGCGGCTGGATCTTGCTTTTTCCCCTTGACTGGTCTTTTATGCATGCAGTCATGACCTTAGCTTGCATACATATAAAAATACTCAGATGTCAAAAAATACTTTTGAAGAGGCAATGATCAAAATAGTTTAGAATCATTCAGGATCTTGGGAAGTGCATTATTATTATATTTATTATATTTAGCCTTTTTCAAAACCTGAGACTCTTGAAAGTAGTAGCATCTTAAAATCAATCAATGCTCATTCATGTAACCACGACATAGATGAAGTTCACCAGGCATTACCAACCTACAAATCTGCTCCAAAATGAGGGACTGTAAGAAGACGGGACTGTCAGGACAGGACTGTCCTTTACCTGTTTTGACACAGTACACTTGGTAGGAGGGGAACCACTCTCCGTACTGGCAGGTGATGTACTTGTAGTCGTTGGTGAGGGTGTAGCCGGGGTCGCAGTAGAACTCCACCACCGTCCCGTGGTTGTAGCGCTCGCAAGGCCGTGGGTGGCAGATGTAGTCTCCGTGACTCACCATTGGAGGTAGTGGGCAAACTTGGGCAAACAAACAAAGAGGAAAGGAGGAGGACATTAATGCCAGCAACCCACCACTGGGCAGCTTCAGAGTGTCAAAATGCAGCAGGCACACCTCAGGGTCCCTCTCAGCTCCCTGTGGTTCAGGGTACGTCTCCATGGCACCAGGCCACTGCCCAGGCACACCAGTGGAGGGATGCACATGCCAGGGGGTCACTGAGGGGGGATCTGGGAACCTTCCAATCCTTGTGGGAAGAGGAGGGTAAGAGGAAGACAAAAGGGGACACATGCCCATCAGGTGGCTGCATGGGGGTGGAGCAGGGCAGTCAAAATAAGGAGAATCATGCTTTTCATGAAGCATTTATAATTCAGCTGTAACATGCTCTTTTTATTTCATTAATATAATTAAATGGCTATATGCATTAATTAAATTCCTTTTAAGAATAAGTTTGCCATCAGCAGTGCTGCAAGAGATGTCAAGCACCTAGTGTTACTTAAGCATGTGGAGTCTGTATCACTGTAATTTTATTAAGTTGAGCTTAAAGTCTGCTGGTGGTATTTGTGTTTTGTTATTTCTGAACAGCCCAGCTGATCTCAGTGGGACCACTGGTGGAGCAAGGTCTTAAATATAGCAGAGGCTGAGCCTGTGTTAATTAAGTAGAGTGGTTTACTTAGGGTTAGGTAAATAAGAGAGAATTGCAATATAAACATGTGGGACTTTTCCTATAGGCCCTGAAATGACAGCCCAAGCAGAAGAACCCCATGGAGAACTGGAGGGAGCACTCTGGAAAACAGCAGTGGGGAAAGCAGCTCACAAGCAGTATTTTTACAAGAGAGGAAACTTTTCCACTGTGTAAGTGTTGGTTGATTACTGCTTTCTTAAGTGCTTCTAGCATGGGGCAAAAAAAACCCGTACAAAGTGAAATGATGCTTCAAATGACTGCATACTGACCCAAAAGGGGCTTCAGTTACTGCATGGCTGCTTTTATTTCCCTTCAGAGGCAGTTACCATCTGGCTCAGTGCCCCATCTACAGACCCTTCACGTCATGCCTCTCTCATGCAGGCACGACCTGCTGCACTGATTTAAATAATGAAAATGACATCTCTTGGAAGAAGAATCTTCCCAGAAATTACAATTCAGCTGCTTCTCCCTGTGAATCTTGTTACATGAATAATGCATTTCATAAAAAAATACACAAGATATTAAATGAATCTTCAAGAGAGGCTGATTACAATGTGCAGCAATGTCTATTCCCCATCCTCTGGAGACATGGTTTTGTTTGCATTTTTACTGGCAAGGCTTAATAATAACTTGAAATCAGAGTAAGTAATTCACATAAAAATTCACAGCCTCAATGCTCTGCACACTTTCCAAAGTCTCTGGGCCCTCAAGAAAGAGGAATACTTTACTGGGAAGTCAACTCAAGATTGAAAACAATTTTCTTAAGATTAGGGCGAGGTTGTCAGACTGAAATAGTAGGAAAGCATCTATTAATAATTCTTCTATTAAAAAGAAAATGATCAGTGAAAGCCATGATCCTGGCCTACCATAAGGAAACCTGTTATATTTTTATTGCCTATGCTTAGAGCAAGAGAACAAAGGAAGAGAACAATTTCAGCTCCTCTGCAACTGAATTTTGCCAAGCTCTGGCAGTGCACAAGAGATGTCTAGATGCTCACAACCTTTCTAGCAATGAGCAAGTAGAGCACACCTTATCACAAAGAGCAACACTCAGAGTAGCTAATTTTCCCCTCCAGGAATGTAGCTGCTACATCATCCCTAACCTCTTAATGTCATTGAGAGCCAAAGCAGCCTGCTGAATAGAAAAATCCCTCAAGGCTGGCATCCCAGCAATGTGGGTCAGCTCAGGAATGACACATTTCCAGGCAGATTTAAAGCTTTACGCTGTGAAAACAACCCAGATATGGAGCTGTCGGTCTGTTTACAAATGGAGGTGTATTTTATAACACCCAAAAATGAGAGTATCACTCTTTGTGTAGGATATGTCCCCAGTACTAAAAAGAGTGCCACCCCTTCCACGGACACATCCATATTTCAAGGGAAGTCCTTGTGTATTGGTGCTGCCTGGAAACTCCTGCAAACAATTTTTTATTGCCCTGTTAAGTATTAGTCATGAATTAGTCGAGGTTTATGGGGTCATACCTGCCAACAGCTCCTGCATGAAACACTGGGAACCAAGAGATGCAATGGAACAGGTTTGAGACTGAGGGCTTTTAGCTCAGCTGAAGCAGTGCTTCATTCTTATGTCAACTGGACTGCAAGAGTCAGGGATTCTAACTCACTTGGAGTATCACTCACCACCTCCTGTGAACTTTATGTTCAGCCGGGTTCAGGATCCCTTTAACACTTCCATGGGAAAACTGGCCCCATGTACAATCTGTAGCACTCAGGTTCAAAGCCTCTTTTCACAAATCAAGTCAAAGATGCATCACAAACAACCCTAAATGAGCTCACCTGGAGCTCTAGGCAATTAATTGTACACTCAGTCCTTTTCTCAACTCACTTCATTCCCATGGTCATCCTGATCCAAGATCTTTAAAGCCAGTGGAAGGACAGCCAGCAAGTGCCCTTGGTTTTGATCATAGAAACAAAAGATTATGAAAGTCTGGAGGGCTGCTGAACTCTCTTGGCTCTCTTGGACAGAAAATTTAATTATAAGGTCTGAACCCTTATTTATGCCAGATGCCAGTGTATGATACTGGTTACACGGATTAAAGGAATGTGTCAAATCAAATATGGAGGGGAACTCAGGTAACAAACCTCAGGCCACTGAAGTCTTTTATGAAAGTTAAAATTAGAGCATTCCCAGTGATGAACCCTAATTGTGTTTGGAAATTATAGGCCATGGACTTCAAAAAAAAATGCCTCAAATTCACAGAATGAAAATAGCTATAAAATTATTACAATAAATGAATATCTGACAAGTACATTTTCACTGCCAAAGCCAACAGCAGTATGCACAATAATCGTAGAAACAAGGGAATTCTGCTTCAGAGAGTTCTCACAGATCGAAAAAAGCCCTAAGTGCTCTTCTTAAATGTTATACTAAATCTTTACTACCAATAGCTTTCAGCATCTTCACTTTATACGGCTTCGGAGACTTTAATGCTCTAATTACAACATCCAGCAAGGATAATCCAGTAGTATTTTTTGATGACCAGCATTAAAAGACCACATGTCTGTGTCCTTAACTTTGGAGCTTGACAGAGGGGCAAACGTAATTCAAACAGTGTCTGCTGGTGGCTCTGCAGCAGGTGATTCCGGGCCTCTGGATCTGTCTTTGTACAGCAATTGGCCACAGACTGTAAGGGGATTTACAGGAACTTTATAGCTCAGCACTCTCAGCTGAAAAGTTGAATCATTCATCAAAAAGAAAGAGCAATTGTGTTTATATGGCAAACAAATCCCTTGCTGGATGCTCAAGAGTCCTGTTACTCAAGGAAGTTGAAGGGAAAAATTCCTGATTCGATTTGGTGGACTTTCCTGCCTGCTCCTAGGAGCTGCTGGAGCTCTCCTCTGAGATCAGCTTTCTGCTCTGGCTGATTTTAATGAAGGACTAACATTACCAAGAAGAGCTTAAAACCCGGGGAGCTGAGCCTTGTGTTTCCAGCAGTGTGACATTGTGGCCTGGAGCAGGGCCAGGCGAGGGTGGCACAGGCCGAGGGCACTTGAGGAATTAGTGAGGTTCAGCCAGTGATTTTTCCTACCCATTATGGTCAAGAAGCTTTTTAAACTCTGCCCGGAGGATGCTGCAGTAATTCTGCAATGTTGACACTGGAACCGGAGGAGGGAAGGAAGATTTTTTGGCATTAGCATATTCTCAATTAACATCAATGGCACAGATTAAAGACATTGCATGACTTTTTAAAAGCCACTGGTAGCGAGATAACAGTGGAGATACAGATATTTACACTGCTCAAAACCCTTTTTTTAGACAATGTTCAAAGGCTAGTGGTTTTAGTCTGTGGCCAAAGTAGACAGGTGGTAAATCTCTCAGATTTTGCCCAGAGTTTTTTATGGAAAAAAAGAAAAAAAAAAGAAAAAAAAAAGGGGAAAAAAAAAGAAAAAAAAAGAAAAAAAAAACCAGGAGGGGTAAGAACAAGCAAGCTTATTTTCCACCTGTGATTATTTGTCTCAAGCTAGTAGTTCACCTTTTGTGTAGGACATTAATTTCTTGGTTAGCTGGGTTAGCAGAAAACCCCAGTGTAAGGCCAGCCATTTCTCTTTGACACAGGGATGGAGAGGATTAGAGACATTTGCACCTTATAAAGTATAACACTTCTTCCAAGCAGATCGTGAATGCCTGCTCGTTATGCAAAAGTGAGAACGGATTAAGATGAAACTTCCAGATGAGAAAGACACAGATAAAAACCTGCCAGTTCCACTGTGCAGGAAAATGCTGGTGTGTCTCACTCAGAGAATCATCTGAGAGGGGGAGACACTGTCTGCTTTGCTCACAAACTCCTGACCCTCACTAGTCACTTTTGTACACATCAGGACACTAATTATCACCAGGAATCTGGACACCTGTCACCTGGCTACTGCATCCCAACCAATGTGTAATTCAAGCTGTCACTTAGTCCATGAGACCACAGCTGTGTATGTGCCAGCAGGTCTGACCCTCCCCATCAAGAGTGGCCAGGTCTTCACCTGAACCTTTACTGGCTGGCTTCTGGGGCCTAAGGAGGGATCCTTTTCCATGTACAAATGCATGCTTAAGGATGCAAGATCTGAAAATTGTATTTTTTTACAGGAACATAGAAGATGATGTTTGTTCCTTTTTCTTTTTTATGAGCACTGTGCTAATAAACTTGGTTTCTTGGTTCCCTCAGTGTCATCACCCTTCCTACCTTCAGAATAAAACAAATCATCAACCAAGAAGTTTTTCTTTCATATTCATAAGAATTCCTGTCCAGTTCACCTGACAGACCTGTCCATTTCCACAGGTATTACCAGCAAATGAATCACACCTGCACTTCACAGTACCGAGCCTGAGGAAATTAATTCTGCACTTTGAATACTAAAAAAGGGATTTTTCTATTCTATACTTAGATTTCAATTTACAGAAATGTATAAACCACAATGTATTTTAGTTCTAAAATAGCAAAAAAAAATATTTCCCATTACAATGTCCAGTATTCTAAGTAGGATGGAAGAAAAACTACTGGACTTAACTGCTCATATCCAATCAAATGCTTGAAGAAGAAATTTAGAGGTTTGTAAAAGGAAGGAAATAGCAAATCCAGTTGCTTTAAAATAAGCCCTATCGAAACATCTCATTCTAAGAGCAGCTGCTTAATGAGACTTGTTTTTTAATGATACTCTTCAGGAATATAAGCAGAACAGGAAGCATTACTGGAGTAAATTTTCTTTTATCATGAACATCAGCCTAACAATATCCTAATGAAACATTGCTACAAGACATGCTGCTGGCACTGTGAAGGGAGACTTGGTGCCTATTACAGCTGTACTGGAACAAACTTGGAGGCCTGTGAATTTGTTTTTTGGAAGTGATGCCATGCTTTCAGGAACTTTTCTGATTACTCATCCCCACAGCAATACAACAGCACCAAGAGTAGTAACAGAATAGAAAATTTGGTGGAAACAATTGAGCACCCATATATAAAGTAAATGCTATTTAAGCCTGACTGAATATGTAGAGTAATGAAGATACAATATGCTTACTTTGAACTCTCAAGTTGCCAGAGAATTTATTTCTTTAAAGCCTAGAGCAAGAATTATTAATAATATTCTATTCTTAGCCAATAGTGTCCAAAATCTTTTCAATCTCAATCTTTCTTGATTACTTAACCTTTACAATGCCACTTAGATATTTTCTACTGAAAAGACACCTAACAGGCAAGCAATTTCTTCTCAACCACTCAGCAAGTCAATGTTCAAGCAGCCAGGAACATACCCCAGGTCTCCTGGTTCCAGACTGCTGACTGTACCCCTAGAAAATCACCCCAGGGTAATTCTGACCCAGCTTTGACACTGAGGCAAGCCTTTCAATGTGCACACAGTGAGAAAAACTTCTCACCTTCTACAGAGTATGAAATGAATTGAATAATTATGTTTTTAAAGAAAAGCTGCTTCTCTGTCTAGCTTTGACAAATACCATCTCGCTGAGAATTGCATGAAACAGTATAAAACTAGTTTCAAATATGTTTTAATAATAACTTGATATTAACTGATTCCAAAATGGAGACAGACAGTGTTTTACAATCACTTATGGTACACACGTCCTCCCTGGAACTGCAAATAACCCAGCAGGTTCTGCAGTTCCAGTCAGTTGAGCTCCTACAGGAGCATCATGCCACATTCACACTCAACCTCAACAACTCTGCCCTTCCCAGCACAGTACCCTGTGAAACATTGATATCAGTGCTGAAGGTCTTTAGTTTCAAATGCATTTCACAACAAACACGGGATGAAGTGCACCCCAAGTGATCTTCTTCCTATAAATTATAAGTTAAACAGTGAAAGTTTCATTTAATCTACAAAAAATTGATGACAAGTTTGCAGCTAGAGAACCAGGACTTCTTTTAGCAAATGGCCTGCAATTATATTTTTATATTTAAGGAAATATTTAAATTCACTATTAACCTGTGAGTGCTTGGAGCACTGTGGTCTCATTTACAGCAGATAAATCTGGCTTTCTTCATCACTTGCTTCCAGTTTTGTTTCTTCCTTCCTTTATCAGTGAATGGCTTTACAATCAGAAATGGTCTTTTTAGGACTTTGAGGAACAGATGCTGGGAACTACACAGACACTTTGCAGGGAGGAATTAGAAAACTCAAAAATCAGTCAAGGCTTGGGTATTTGACAGGCATCCCAGGATAATTGGAGGACTGGAAAAGGTCAAAGTGCTTAGAAGTATAATGGAGGGGAGAGAGAGAACAGTCAGGAAGCTGGCTAAGAAAACCAGACAGCCAAAGGCTTCTGTCAGGAATGTCTGAAAAAGCCAGTGCTCGCTGCAAGCAGGATGTATCGTGGGTTTTTATGTTACTTTAATCCCTCTTTTTTGAAAAGCTTTTTCTTCTTTGCCATAAGCAAGAATCCATTGAGCTTGCGTGGGGTTACCTACACCTGTCATCAGGGACTGATGGAGACAAGGAATGCTGGAATAGACAAGATGTAATCCAGGGCTTAGCTGAAGGCTGAGGAAATCAAGCTAGACAACATAAGGAAGGAAAAAACACAAGGTCCCATTCCCAATGGAGAGCTATGAGGGAAAAAAAAGCCAGGGAGGAGGAAAAACAGCACATGATCTTAGCACTGCAATTTCACAAACCATCTTACAAGACCAGGAAGGCATGGAGGAGTGTTGGTTTCTGGGATTTATGTTCATTTCCCAAGTGCCTGCCTACACTGATTGGTGAAAGAGCCACCCTTTAAATATTGGGTTTTATCTCTGGAAGTGAACAAGTGAGTAGACTTCCTGATGCACAGAGTCCATAGCTACAGTTCCCTCCATTTATGGAAGATGTTCTGTGAGTGCACTGTGTGGCCAAATTTAATTAACATGTCCATACAGCACAGAGATGTTTGATTTCAAGGTAGGAAATGTGTTATTTTCCCTTCCAAGCTGCCTTGTCAGATACATTTAAGATTAATATCAAAAGTAGCCCTCAGGAAGAATTTTTGCTTGCTTTCCCCCGCCTAACTCACAGTATATTTAAAGCACTATGGATAAAACACTACATGCATGTGGCAGCTAATATGGAACTTCAGGGCAGAAATTATGGCTCCATGAACAAGTTGGGATGTCTGGCTGATTCTGTAAATGCTAAGGAGTTCCTGAAAGGTACAGAGGTGATAGAGCAGGTGTAAAACAATGATTTGCTGTGGCAGTCCTGTGCAATAAGCAATACCAAAGACATGAAAGAAACAGATTACAAGATGTTATTCTGTTGCTTTCTTGAAAAACTATGAACAGTGGAGAGGGCATCTATTTCAATCCCATTCAAAATCAAAGAAGATTTCTGCAATACAAAAAAGGAGAAGTCACTTAGAAATATAATGCTATTTATGTTCTTCAATATCTTTGACGTGGAGCCTGTTCTCTAAACCCTCCATCCCTTGCAACAAGAGCTGCAAAAAGCCCACTTTGTTGTGTACCATTCTGTCTTGGATTTGGACTATTTTCCTTCATGTTTCACTTTGCAATAGAGCTGCTGGAGTTAAGAGATTGGATGACTATTTAGCAGCATAACTTGACTTCTCTGTCTAGCATTTCACGTCTCTGTGCTTCTTTTGAATTCAATTTTTTCCACACCTCTTCAGCTGTGGGTAACAGATCAAGTTCAGCATTTTCCAAAAGCACAAAAATCCATATACTCCAAGTTAAAGTGTTCACCTTCCACACTCATACATGGATGCATATAATTTCTGCACTCCTGGGTGATGAATGAACCAACTGTCTACAGAGCAGAAAGAAGCAGATTTATTGAATGACTTTTTCTAAAGAAAAATATACTCTTAAACTTCTTCATCACGCTTTCCACGACAAGCACCCCCAGGGTGAGACACTGTCAGCCTATTTCATCCTCTGGGTATCAGGCTGAAGGTATCACTGACATAAAGGTGTTGCCCTGATAAAGGCCTTTGATATATGGTTGTCTGCTGCTATTTGAGCATTTACTGCTGGTTGTAGTTTCTGAGTCACACATTTTGCTGTAGGCAGTGAAATAGCACTGCAGTCAGAGCTATTAAAAAGCAGACTACCAATATGTCCTATGTTAACATTAACTCAGTTGACCTGGATGACCTCTTTGGCAGTGGAGCAATATTTAATTTATTCTCTCTCCTGCCTGCAAGCTGAGTAGGTGCAAACCTAAAACAGAATCCTGGTATCTACCTCACTTAATTTCTCAATACCACAGTGTTTCATAACTTGCTTGTATTGCTGCCCTCTGCTCCCTCTACAGGACTTCTATCTGTTGGAGATGTGCTGCATCAACATTATCATCCCCGAGGATACACATCAGTCTGTCATGTTGGAATTTATCTAAAGCCTTCTCAAAGTCAGCAGAGAAACACAGAGAGAAATCTATTTGTACCATTGTATAACATCTCAGGCTTAGGATTGCTTACTCCATCCCGTCTCCTGAACATAACTGATTACAGGCTGACTTCTCTCCTTTTCTCTCAGGGTGTTGCTCTATGTTCCTGCAAGAATTTGAAAGATTTTAAGTGCCTACTCTGTCAGATAGACAGCTCCGTGTCAATCAGTTCCTGACATTAGGAATTGTTATCGAAGAATGTAAATCTGTGAAGCTTTCCTTCAAAGTGTCCTGCATGTAGCTGGTTACAAAGTTTCAGCTATTTTGTTTCAAACTATTACAAGGCTAGGGCATTTCATCTGTAATATCACCCTGTTCTGTCATACCCTTTACTTTCTAGGGTCTAAGTCTGAATCGTCAGCTCCTCTCTATGAGTGTTTATCCCCAGGCCTATGAGAAGAAATATTTTAAAGCTCTGTTCTGTATTCTGACCTGTCTTTCCAGAGTATTTTTTTTTCTCTGCAGCATACTTCATTGGTTTTGATTTTCATCTGGCTTACCCTTTTTTATTCTCCAGAAATCTCCTAGTGCCCAGGTAAGGGGGGTTGAATTCCCTTGCACTTCTGGCTTTGTTGTAAAATTTCTTAATTCCTTCCTTCTCCTACCTTTCTTCCAGTTTCTATAATTTTAAGAATGCTGTCAGTACCTTTATGGTTGCTTAGCTTTGTATCTTTTCATCTACTGTCACAATGAGGTGGTTTTATATTCCAGAGTTCAGAAACACCTTCAGTTGTTTTCTGTGTTTTTACTCTCTTCTGTTTATTGAATCTGCCCTTTGAAGTATATTCCTCATGTTTGTGTCATTTTAATTTCAAATCTACCTACAAAAATTCGAAATTTTCTATTTTATCTTCTTTCAAGTTTAACCTCAGCTAGAGAATCTGCTGGTCCCATAAAGCAGAATGAAGTTTTGATATTGCAATATATATGATTTCTTGCAAGACCAGCTTTTCTGTTCAGCTGGGATGATGCTGAAACAAGACATTCTGGATAACAGGATCATGTCTATTGTTTGCAAATTGAATCAACCTGTTTTCCTTTTTAAATACAAAGCCGGGAATTCCCAATGACACTATCCATACAACTGCTTTATTTTCTGGCACTATAATCAAATTCTCCCAGCCCTTCCTCTCTTTATCTGCTTCCCTTGCCACTCCCCACCCAATTCTTTATAAGAACTACTTCTTACATCTCCTTGGAAGATTTCCAGAGGGCATGAAAAATTAAAATACAGACTCCAGATGGCAAGGAATGTGATCATATGCAGATCATGTTCCCAAAGTACTCACGGCCAAGGTTTCTTTTTTCAGTTTGGATTGGAGTTTCTTGGGTTCACGGTTTTGGGGGTTTTTTGTTGTTTTGTTTGGGTTTTTTTTTCTTTTCCCTCAAAATCCTGTGTAATATTTAACTCACTTTAAAGTACCATATCATAAACATTTCCTAGTTTTAAATGTTTCATTTCACAGACTTCCATACAGGTATGTTTTCAAGTGTTTGTTCTCCTCTGATATTTTTGGAAGCCATTTGATTTGTTTTACAATCCATATTTATACCCCCTGTGGTATTCTTCACTCTCATTAATTCTGCACCCACGTTTTGCATACCAGATCTTACGGAAGGCAATCACTAACTTACATCAGTTTCTACAGATGGAAAATTAACCCCAAATCGGTAATTTAAAAATCATATTTAAAAACCCAAAGTCCATTTTCCTTCAATTTTCTTGGAACTGTCCATTGAGTTTTAGTACAAAAGAAGGTTTTAAAAGTTTCAGCATAATTGTGGAAGTCCACTAGAAAAAAAAAAGGAAATTAAAAAAGTTAAAGAATAAGAAAATTCAGTGTGAAGATTCTTTATCTTATCCTCTAAATGACTGTAAAATTTTGTAGAACTGGTAAAACAACACCATTTCCTTTACTGTCCTCTGATATCGCTCAACCATTTCAACTGAAGCCACCCAAATGATTCAGCTTGAGGCAGACACTCAAAAATCAATCCAAATGTTTTAAACCTGGCAAAGGTACAAGCATTTAAGAGGAGGATCTTGTACCAGCGAACACTTGGCAATCTGAGCTAGAGGCATCCTTTTTTTGCAAGAGCCATAAGCACTGCCCTGGCCAGAAGCAGCTGTTTCTGAGCAGTCGCTGCTCAGCTCTGCACTGCACTGCTGGCTGCACTTCAGTGCCAGGTGACACAGTTTCTATGCTCTGCTCTGACTAAAGCAGCACTGATTCGACTCATCAGAAAAAAAGCTTCCTTCCCTAAGAGCAAAAACGAATCTCTCACCCGAGCTGGTGGAAGCTCCCTGCTCACTGGTATTGAGGGTGAGGTTGGGAAGCCTTAGAAAGCTGATGTGCAATAGGAGCTGCGTGGTCCCTGCTGTGACCTTCTATTTAAATAGAGCCACAAACCCTTCATTCAGAATTTATTTGCCCTAACAAAGAGGAAAAAATTCACCAGACTGATGTAAAGTATTTTTGTGACTACACACAAATTTAGGAAATCCCTTCTGTGAAGGCTTCAACAAGAACATACATCTAAATGGGGAAGCTGTAAACACACTGTTTATAGGAGAATAAAAGCTCTCAAATGGTTTGCTATAGCTTCCTTGCAGTCATTTGCTTTTAATCATTACCATATTAAAATACTGAGCAGGAAATGTCATTGCAATACATATTTAATTGAACATGGAAAGAAATAAATGGAATTAATTTGTTATTTGCAGATTTCCTCTGTGAAAAATACTGCTTGGCGAGATTACACCACACACATAAAAGGAATGCTGAAAAACGAGCTTGACATTGGAATGCAAGGTGGAGAATAAAAAATATGCAGGGAAGGAATTTTGTCCGCTAATTAAGGGTAGTGGATTTTGACAAGATTCCTGGAGACTGGCACTCCTTGCATAAATCACTTGAACAAGCACTTTCAAAGAAGGGCACCTCAAGTTGATTTACCCTATCTGGATTCATTCTGAAGATCACTGCACACCTGCTGAAGCAGTCATACAGGAGAGTTCACAAGGGGAGCTGTCAGGAGTGACCTTTCAGTGCTGCTGGAAGCTCTCTGTTCTCCCCCAAAGCTGAGCAGAACCAGCTCTTGTAAGTGTTGTGCTCCAGATTTGGTCTCCTGTGGTTCACTTAACGAATGCACTGATGGGATACCCACGTGAAACCACCATGGAAAGGTTTGGCATTTAAAGAGAGCAGTAAGAAAGCGGTTCAAAGGGAGGGTGAGTTGAAATGAGAACTGAGGAGGCCTCCCCATGGCCTCGGCCCAGAGTCCCCACACACCGATCCCCCCATCACAGATCATCGTGGTTGAATGGGGATGGTAACTTTTGATGTGTAATTTAAAATGTAGATCTGACAGGGCAGAAGTTCTTGCCTCATGTTTTAAATTATCAAGGAAAAGAGCCTCTCAATGACTTTACAATACAAGCAAGAAACAATAAGCACATGAGCTTTCTCAGGTATTTTGATCGCAGCTGGGATGCTCACCTATGTTAAGTGACAGTAAGACACAACTTTTTCTGCTTCATACGCTTGAATTTCATGGTCTTTTCTAACTGAAGAATTGTCATTTTTATCAAATCAGTTATATTGTTTGGATTAAGCCTAACAGTGCCCTTCTGATTTTTTAATGTGTTTTCCATGCTATAAACAACAACAAACAAGCCTTCCAAAAATGGCTTACATAGAGCTGATTGAGGATTAATCTTTCATGATGAGCTAAATAAACAAACAAAAAAATCATCTTGTTTTGTCATTCTAAAATTGCAAAGGCATTTTTGAATTTTGGAACTTGAACTGTCAGCTAAAAATAAGGATAATTTAATTATTTTTGTGCCATTTATCACTTTGTTGATGCTTTTGGCAAATTTTTGCACTTCCAGAATGCTTAGCATTTAGTTCAGTGACATAAGCATCACATATGAATTACTCTAATTGCTCTTAGCTAAATTCTACATATAGAGAGCTTCCTTACGGTCTTGAAATAGAACAAAAATTTAGTTCTTTTGGGGGAATGAAATGCCGAGGATGTATTTGGATTCTCATGACTCCCTAGGATGTTTCATTCAAGATGTGAAGATGGAGGAGGGTAGTTTATGCAGTTTTGGTGATGTATGGAGCCATCCATCCGATATCACAGTGTTAAATGTCTGGGATGCAAATACAAATGCACTACAACACCCTCTACCCCAGCTCTAGTCACAAATTATTCCTTTTGGCTGAGTAGGATCTACCTGTTTCACACTGAATGGTTTTTATGTTCCTCATCAATAAATTAGCTCAGTCGTTTTAGTTGTCAATCCTTCTTTAAGGTTGACTACTACGAGAGACAGCGAATACTCGAGTGTGCAGCACCGTGTGGCACTGAGTAATGACTGCAGCTGGCACAGCCCAAACTGAGAGCTTCTGTGGGGTGTTTTTTAGCTGATCGTGGAAATCTATCCATATGTGTAGGAGCTCTGACCATCTGCACAGGAAGGCAAGTTACGTAACCTCTTCAGCGTCCTGATCAGAAAGGCAGCAGAGAGTTTGCATTTTAAAGGCAAAGCAATCATTAGGAGCTTTCCCTCTTGCACTTGGGACACTGTGGGAGCAAACACTACTTAGGGAACACCAGGAGCTGAGGGTGCAGCCAAGCACAGCAGGCTGCACACAGCAGAACCCACACAGGCTCTGCACAGGCAGGGGAAACATCAGCAAGAGTGGGACCTTGGGTGCAGCCCTGACGTAAAATCACAGAGAGCATGCAGTTCTTGCAAACTGGAGAGATAAACAAACAGTAAGATATTTACCTTCCACATCAAGGCACCTAGGTGGGCTATCTGACCAGATAAGGTTATACATGCACTCAAGGATCTCTGCCCCTTCTAGTTTATATCCAGGAAAGCACTGATAATACACCACTGTTCCTACGGGGAAGGAGGCCCCGAACTCAGATATGTTAATGTAACTATGAGGAAGAACCAACGGCCTCAGGCAACCTGCAAATTAAGAAGAGGAGGTTTCTTTTATTATCAAATGCTTATCTCAGTCATCTTCACGCATCTCAGTTACAGTTTCTAAATTGAGAAGTGTGATATTTTTCATCCTCTCCACTATGAATGGCATGTCTGCATGATTTCCCTCAGATAGATCTGCCTCATTATCCTGTTTCAAACCCTTTTGTTGTTTAGCCCACACGCTTTGCTAGCGTGGGCTTCACTCCCAACAAATCCAGGAAAGGTTTTCGGAAACTGACAGTATTTTGTTTAACAAACATGCACCATTTCAGCAGATGGCAATTTCTTTCTGAGGTAGAATCTTTAATAAATGAAGATTGTCATTTATATAAATGGTGAGTTTTATTCCTCCTCCTAAAGGTGACAGGCATGTAAACCCTCTTAAATATTAAAACCACTCCTATGACAAAGTGCACGCAACTGTAAAAGATTTGCAGGCAGAATTAATGACTTACTTTGAAATTCTAGTCTGAGAAAGTCTAAAGGGACATGACTTCCTAGGTGCAGTCCCATGATAAACATTGAGGGAGGTCTCAGACTAGGTTATCAAAAAGTTAAGGTACCTGCTATCACCAGAAATTGTAAAAGTAGTTAGAATCAGAGACTATGTTCCAGTTCTACTTCTGGAATTACTCCTGAGGGGTTTGTATCATGGCTGGTACTGAGCAGTGACAGTTAAATGGTCACCAACCAAATCTGGGACAACAAAGAGCAGTGAATTTAACAGATGGCATATCTTTGTAACATGTCACTCCTCGTGGCCCTAGAAATGACCCTCTGGGTAATACTTAATACTGTTTAAACTTTTAATTTGCAATAATGTGGAGAAAAGATGACTAGTAATCACAGCATGAAAAATAATATTTTAAAATTATGTGACTAATGGAAGCTGCATTATGGCAGTCCATAAATAAGTCTCTTGCCACTACTAGGAATTTGTGAAGGATGTTCATAGGATTCCCATAGTTTTAAGCTAGAGGAGGAAACAAAAATCAGTCTGAGAACTTCTTATAAGGTACTGGCATTTAAAACAAAAAGCCTCAGCAGCATTTCAAGCAGCCATTTCCTTGCAATGGTCTTTTGAGGGAGAGGAACAAACCCAAAAGAAAACAAAAGAAAAAGCTTGAAAGCTTTTTGCAGCATGCTGTACCACCAGAGCAATGATTTTATAGCTGTTTAAGCATCTGGTTATGTCCCTGCTCAAATAAAGCTTCAAGCATCCTATCTGCTGGCTGCTGCTTCTACCCTGATCAAGAATGCCCCACACACAACACACTAATTCCTGCAAACTGAGCAGCCCATCGAGCAGGACGACATAAGCAGCCCCCAGTGGGACAAAAAGAGTACAGACTGCCCAAGCAAGACCAAGCTTACTCTTCTCTGAACTATATCAGGGAAAATTTGGTCCTGCTGGCTCAGAATTTTAATGCTCATTATGTTCCTGGTCATGCAGGACAGAGATTTATTTGAATTTGAATGACAGCCAAGCGTTTGTGAAAATTCCTATGTCTCCAAATTAGTCAAGCTGCTTGAAAAGCTTCATTTTGACTTTTTTTTTGCTAAATAACATCGTTCCAGACCAGTAATTAATATTATTATCTCACAGCAAAAATAGAGGTTAGATTCTTAAACACTCTATAATCCTTCCCCACTGCTCTGGCAGGGAAAAAAAGGCACGTTAGTGTCATCAGACTCCCCTGCCTTTTGTAATGAAAAGGCTGTAGAAATGTAACTGATAGCCTACCTGGAGCAAGCAAAAAGTGGCTTTGATCTTACCAGCGCCTGACGTGGCAAAAGGAAATTCTGGAATTCTGCAGTAACTTTATGGAATTTGGCAAAAAACGGCAGCATCTTGAATCTGAATTGCCTATTCTCTGCCTTTATGGTAATCACAGCACCTGGGTCTTGTGCAATTGATTTCTTAACTTTTATTAACAGTGCTTTCATTTTGAAAAGCAATTAATATTGACTATTGAGTAGGAGCGATTGATTGTGTTTCACAGTATAAACACAGCAACAGCAGTAACAAGCCAAGGGATATTTGGGGTACTTCTGCTTACTCAGTAAATATTGCCTGTCACAAATTTTGCACCTGGATCTTTGGCAAATACAGCATCTGCAAATCAATTTTTTAAGCATTCATCTCCCCCTACTGCAAGAGTCTTTTAATCTACCTAAATTAGATATGAGGTGCACCCCCACAGAGAGGGGCTGTATACTTCCTACTCCACACATGATGCCGTGGCTGATAAGATACCCTAAAACTGGCATCTGCTTTGCTATGGTTTTTGCAAAACCTCCCCTTTGCTGTTAGGCCTGTTCAGATACAATGTGTGCATCTAAAATGCTGAGCTAGCCTGGTAATATGTCTAAGTTTCTGCCACAGCCAAAGGCAAGATCTTGTGGGACAGTCTGATGTGCTATTGCTCCTGAGAAGCGTCCCAGCTCCCCTGCCTGCCCTGACTCTGAAAATTGGTGTGACAGTGTAATTAGGTGCCTACAGAGAAGTGTTAGCTCTACGAGGTGACAGATGGGTTGGAGGAAAGTTGGGACTAACCCAGTCTGCTCCTCAGTTAGAATCTCTGGCTGCTGTTCAGGGGGCCAAGCTTGTTACCAAGACGTGACTTGGTTAAAGTGGAGTCAGTGGTACTCAGACGTCCTTATTAGAAATGTGAAGGGAAAGGGAGCCCAGGTTATTGAATTTCCATTCACTAAAGCTGGCTTACCCCCAGCCATTTCTCAGAGTCTAAGCTGAGCTGGGATCCCATGCTGTTGATATTTCTACTTCTACAGCTAATGGCTTTTCTGGCCAAAATCATCCCTGTGCACACCCTGAATTTTCAGTCAATACGTAAAGGTTTAATGGACTGTGAATCTAATCAACAGCTCTGCCGAAAACTGACAGAAGAACAGGTTCCAGTTTCTCTCCTCTTCCCCTGCCTTCTGCACAAGGTAAAGGAAGAAAAAGTGCAGTTAGAAGCTTAAATTTTTCCACAAATTAATTGGTGAAAAAATGCAAGATGCCCATCAGAACTTCTGACTGACTACCTTGGTTGTTTCTTACTTTTTGATGCAGTGCGTCTGTGTCAGATTTGAGTTTTGCAAACAAAAAAGCAGTATTTAAAGTAGCATTATAAGCATAGGAATGTTCAGGAAGCGACATCTTTCCCACAGTGAGCAAAGGGGAAGAGAAATCAAAAAAAATCTTAGGAGCAACACTAGTCAAACACTGCACTGTGGAGCTTATCAGATCACTGACATTCTTACAACTGTAGGAAAAAATATTGGCAAACTATCACAAGATGCATGAGCTATAAAACAGGACGTGCTGGAGTACTAAACCTTGACATATGGGTAGATTATCCCATGTTCCATCGTCTTGACATATGGAAACCATGTTGTCTAAGTCAGGGTAACGGATCTGGAATCCTTCATGACAGCTGATTATTAACTTATCGCCAGTCCTGTATGTCTTGTTATGAACCTCTGCATCTTCAACATGTGGAACAAGGCAATCTGTGACTTCATGAGAAAAAGAAATAGTGACTTAATTAAAAAAACATGGCTAGCTATTCAGTAATCAAGCTCTTAAACAGAAATTAGCATTCAAGACAAGTGCTCTGCTTAAACTGTTTGGAAAATACATGCATTTCAGTAAAAGTGCCCTTTCCTTAGTAAACCACCATTTTATGAAGTCTATAGCACTGTAGGAGAAGCTGAGGGGCTACAGTAATGGATCATTCCCCCAGCCTTTTTAAAAACAACAAAATTAGGGGCCTTTAGGAAGACTGTGGTTAAATTTGGCCCTCCATTCATCATGTGTGCAAATTACACCCCAAAATCTGACTGTCCCAAGGTTCCACGCGAGGGCAGACTCTGACAGCACTAAGGACAGGACGAAAGAAAAGATAAAATACAGATATGGCACAAGGAACACAGAAAAGCTGCAGCTTTAGCAGAGAGACAGATGATAATCAGGTACATTCACAAGGGTTTATCCAGCTCCATTCCACAGAGTTCATCATGAGAACGCCTTCAACTTTAATCTCCTTGATTATGTTCCAAATCAGATAGTTTTGTGTGCCTGCATTCATATGCCTTTAGAGGACACTATTTTAGGGTCCTGAGCAGCATCTCAAGTGCTTGTAGAAGACTCTCAAGAAAGGACTGCAAACCTTAAGTGATATATAGGGATGGGCTCTAGTACCTATCTGTGACACATGCATCAGACAGGCACATATCTCACTCTAGCTACCAGTGCCAAAGACACCGAAATACAGAATGAAACCCAGAACACTGAAAAGTGGAAAATGTGAAGAGTGGAAAGGGGAAGCAGGGGAAAATCCCCTCATAATACTGAATAACTGAGAAACAAGCCAAGAGGGTGTGAGGGAATACTCTGGGGGACTTAAAGTTCATCCTCATCACAAAGGCAAACTGAGAAGAAACAGAAGACAGGGACAGATAAAATATTGGGAGAAAAATTTTGTCTGCCAGCAGTCAATTCATGACAGAGATGGTAATAAAAGTTTCTAGGCATCAAAACCCCAGAAGTATTTAAAATACAGGACAAAAAATATTATAAGCCTGTGTTATGCTGTTTTATTCCCCCACCACTTCTACCATAAGAGACAATTATATTCATTTAGGAATATATAATATATTATATATTATAGAATATATTATATATATATACTGTACTTATTAAGAAAATAAAAAAAGAAATCCCTTGAGACTTGCATAGAAGAGAAAGTTTATGCCATTTTCATGGGTAATTCTTGCTAAAGAGGAAGAGGCAAAGCTAAATTTGTATTTAGCAATTAATTGTTAGTATGCACTAAACAAAGTGATAGTGACAGTTTGTTTAGAAGCACAAGTAGAAGGAAGATAAACTGTCATTTAGCACCCACAAACTACTAAGAGCAAATGCATTTCATAATGTTTTTATTTAGTTGGGGGAGGTCTATTACTCTGAGACTCCATCACTATATTTTACTAAGCTGAAGGGGGTCAGTGTTGCTCCCCCATTTAAAACATACTTTCTACCTTCCCATCACAGGGATGTTTCTAAAATACATTGTACTTAGCTAACTTTTAGGTATGGGGCCTGAGCACATTATTAGTTAAAAAATTCTTCCATTTCTCTTGTTGCTTTTTAGCTTCTTGGCAGCTGCTGCAGGTGCCTCCTGCTGCTGGTAGCAGGAGGGGCTGGCAGACTGCCAGGCGGGCAGAGAAACTGCAGCAAGAAGTTTTCTTAGAATTTATTCATTTATAAATGCACAAGTCTGGGAGGATCCAATGCCCTAACTGGAGGCTGTAAAATACACTGGCGAGGGTGCAGACATTACCTTCAAAGATGGAACAGTTTTCTCTCTATATATATAAAGTTAATCAGCAGAGAAGACAGCAGAGGATGCCCCAGAAGAAATGCCTTACACTAAGCCATAAATGCTGTCATGAAAAGGCTGTCCTGGGCACCCCATGAGGATGGGATGAGATAGATGGAGAACCTGCTTGGCAGCCACACAGCAGGAGGCTGGAGATGGGTGCCAGAAGATAACGTCAGTGAACAGCTCCCTCTCTTGCTACAACCTCTTTCTGTTGCTATACAAATAAAGGAGGTGTGTGTACACACAGCACAGTAAAACATCAGATTTCACTTTCAGAGTGGGGGGAAATTGATTCTGTAACAATGATCTATCACAGTGACTCCATTCCCATTATTCCAAGGAACAGCTGTAGATGGGATGATTTTAATCGGGTAGATGTTGGCAGAGAACAGCGATAAGTTGCTCACTGCGCCATCCTCTGCCTGCCACATCCTGGCTGACTTTGATAACAGGGTTATTACGAACCCCAGCTAAACGCCAGACCAATGGACCACAATATTACAGCTCTTTTTCCTGATGCCTTGCAAGCAAATGCTTTCCCACTGGCTGAATTCATATTGTTTAGCACTTGGTCAGGCATAAACTGCAGTAGCCGCCTCTCCACAAACAACTGGATTAGCTGGCACCAATTCTGCGTGGAGAAGCTAGAAGGAAGTGACTGAATTTTAAAATGTCCTGTCCTAGAAAATAAACTACTTTATTCTAAGTCCTTCTCAGCAAATCCATGGAAGCTGCTAAACCATTTAAGGGCATATACGGTGTTTAACTGGCATTGAACAGCAAAGGCTGTGACTTACACTCCTTTCTGGCAGTTTTACATGATCTGCTTATATCTACTGTCTGAGTATTAAAATGGGCCAGCCAAAAGGACACGTTTCTTATCTTGCAGGGACAGAAAGAGGTGGGGTAGAGCCAGCAGGCTCAACAGCCTGATAGGCATGAGGGCTCACCTTGCCCTTACTTTCATAAAGATTCGTACATTAGGAACTCTTGGCTTTAGCAAACCAAGTGCGTCCCTCATCACAGAAGATTGGTGTGAAGAAAAGAATTTGTTAAACAATATAGTTAGAGTGTTTTGCTCAGGTGCAAACCATGCAGAACCTCTCAGAATTGTTCCTTCCAGCCCATGGGGAAGGAAGATCACCCTATCTCCTCCCAAGAGCACTTGGACCACAAGAGCAACTCAGAAGGCAGGCATGAACTAGACACCATGGAGACAGCCACACCATCCACGGGTACCAGCTGGCCTTGGATGGCTTGTATCTATTGCAGGTGAGCCCTTACCATCCAAAAATTATCCCATGCTAATTCAAGAAGGTGCTTGTAGGATTTACTTGGGACTACTGCTGGATGTTAGCCAAACCATGCCAAGGGCCTTTCCAACACTGTAAGAGTGTGTTCAACTGAAGAACAGTGTTCCAATCCCTGCTCTGGCACTGTTTTGTTTACTATCTGTATGTATGTTTGCTATCTGTATCAGAGGTCAGGTGTCCCTGTGTATCTCACTGTGGACAAGTCTCCGAATTAGCCTTGACTACATCGAGTCACACCACTGGCAGGCTGGAACAGAGAGAAACAGGGAGGAAGGATGAAAGGAATATCACGAAGAATTGGTTTGATGCAGTGTCAGCTCATCTACACCCTGTGCTCTTAAAAGTAAACATTTAAGAGCAATATTGTGTCTTGGGATTTTTTTACTAGTGTTAAATCCACAGTACTCTGTTATTAGGATTGTTCTGCAGATGGCAAACGGTATTTTAGTGCATTTAAATAATACTTTCTCTTTATTGTCTTTGCTTGTATTGCAACAGTGCAGAGAGACTTCGCCTAAGGTCTGTGGCCATTGAGCTGTGGCCTGGTTACAAATATCACAGAGTGCTCATAACCAGGCTTAAGAATCAGCAAACACTGGGCATGACGGCTAAGAGATGGGGAAATAAAAATATTTCAGTCATCTCACAGACTCAGGGACAAAGCAAATGGAGGGCTAAATGTCCTACAGGAAAGCTGCAGTCAAACCATGTACTAGTCCACTACTTTCACTGCAGGTTTATCATCCCTGTCAGTGGGAGAATGAGGCAATGAGAACATCTCCAAGGTGTCTGCCTGCAGAAGCACAGGGAGAGGAGGGCACAGCTCTTCGCTTCGTTGCCATCTCCATGCAGACTGTAAATTTAGATTCAATCTCATAGGAAAGAGCTAGCATTTGTTCCAAGTAGGGCAACAGCCTCAGCAGCCACATTATCACAGTGGGAGAAGATTAGATTAAAGTGTGAACAACATGACATACTGCTCTTAAACAGTAAATACAAAATTCCTACCTCAGAGGTTTGGTATTTATGTGCATAGCTGTATTAGAGCTGATGAAAGGTACAGTCACAACATGCTGTAGATCAACATAAGGACATAACTCTAAGCATACAGATTTTTGACAGGGCATTTATTGGGCACCCAGTCATGCAACTTCATTCTCGTCCTGACACTTAAAATATCCTGCCTCTTAACGAGAAATGACAGACCTATAAAATCAAATTGATTGGGTGAAGAGCTCCAGGCAAACGTATTAGTTCCAAAATCAATTACATTCTGAAACAGGTTGCTTTGCTTCCTTTGGTAAATAGCATCCATTTGTGATTAGAGATTGTGCTAGTAAACACATAACAACAATTAAACGTACATAACATATAGACATAAAATTATCCTTCACTGAATCCAAACTCCTGAGAATAAATGAACTCCAAAGTAGGGAGTGTTTTTACTGTTCAAGCTCAGCTGGCGCTGCCTGACATTTATATATGCTGGGATGAGAGGCGTGTAGAGCATACCATAGCCCACGGAGCAGCCAGCCCCCGCCGTAAATGGTAAATGCAGCATAAAGTTTATTTCACCTTGTGATAGGTAATGATGAATGGGAAAACATTAACTTCTCCCTTCTCCAGCAGTTGCTAGAAACTTCAAATTTCTTTCTATATATCATTTCAGAACTTCTGCAATGAAGACTTTTATGTATGTCATTAGACAGCTGAGAATCACAAACCCTGTTGTAATTCTCTCTTAACTTGTCTCCAGATGTGCCACGTTCTTACACTGTCCACCTCCCTACCATGACCCTCTCAATATTTTGCTCCCAGTGTGCAAAAGGATCAGTCTAAAAATCACTTAAACCAATGCTTATGCCTCATGAACTGCCACTGAGCCTTTGCTTAGTATTTCTTCTGAATCAGTGGTGCTACTGTGCATTGGAGAGAAGAATTAATGCTGTAATCTAATACCTGAGGTATTATTATAATGTTAATCAGGGAAGTACTTAAGCACTTGCTTCACTAAGTCCTAAATCAGGGTCCTACTCTTTGGTCGAAATAATAAGAAGCATTTTTGCATCTGCCTAATTTTGAGCACAGAACTTTAACAAGACTAATCACATAATTACAGTTATGCTCCAGCTTAAGTGCTTTGCTTGATCAGAGCATTGGCTAGCAATCCTTTTTAAGCATTCTGTGCTGGAAAGTAATTATTATCTCTAAAGCAACTGTTGCCACATCATCCATCACATTCTCATCTTCCAATTTCTTTCTTTTTTGAAAACACCTGGCTTGAGTGCTGATCACACTGACATTAGTGGCAGTTTTGTTGCTGGTGGCATTGTGATAAGAAACTCCCTCCACAGATTTCCACTGGGCTGGAGGGCCTGGGAAGAGGTTTGAATATTCAATAAAACACATTAATGCTTATTTTGACAACTGCAGTGGATGATACAGGCAACATTTCAAAGATTCACATCAGCATTCCTAGCTCCCTGCTGTGCTTAAGGAAACAGAATCTCCAAGCATTAAAGCTTTTTCTGGTAGTTCCAAGAGCCAGTTTAGACACAGGCTGCTGTCACTCTGTATGTATTTTCTCTTAACCATGAAATCAGAGACAAGGTCATTTAGGAAAAGTGGCTGTCACAGAAGAGGGCACGATTTTCATACATAGTTATTTCTAAAAGCATCAGGTTGTTTCTTTGAAGCTGACCCATGTGACCATATGGCGAGGTGCTCTTGGCACCACTCCTTTGCCGTTATCTCTAGATATCAGCTGTCACCTCATGGGACAGCTCACAACTGTGCCCCTCATGGCTCTGTAGCCCATGGCCTCACACATGTCCAGGAGAACATATTTTACCAAAATTTCTGCTGCCAACAGCCTAGCTGCCTGAAAGCCCATGCACTCCTTACCAGCTGCCTCTGGCTGCTCTCTCCAATATCTCATGTACCACTTTTACACTGGCCACTATTTAGGATTGTTTCCTTCACATGCCCCTCCTGAGCATGGTCTTCCCAGGCCCTGCTTGTCCCTGTTGTGGCACATCCCTGTCCTGGCACAGGATGCTCACAGCTACCCCCCAGGATCACAAACAAGTACCTGCAGCTTTTATAAAGGCTAAGTGATGCATGATCCTATGCAGTAAGTGTATTTGTGAGCCACATAACTCTTCAACTATCTGTGAATAAAGTCCATGTATTTATTTGATTTTAAATGGTGAAAGGTAACCTGAAGTAGAATTTATCTTGCTCCACCATGAAGACAATGAGGCAATGGCTAACGTCTTCAGTGGAGAAGTCACAACTCTAAAACGTAAACACTTTATTTAACTAACATGTCTTTATTTAACTAACACTTTTCATGTCTGTTGACTTTAATAGCTCTGTTGACCAAAAACAAATCAACAACAAGGACAGGTTATATCTTTAATATACTTGGTGAAATAAATAATTTGCGCTGCTTGGATGTACTTTGGCCAAAATTTACAGTTATGAAATTCAAATTAATCCTGTCTCTAAGACATAGAAGAAAAAAGCAGTGTAACATCCTAAGTATTTTAAAACCAAATACAATTTCAGATATACAATAAAAATAAATTGGTTTATGCCATAATAGTCTGAATTATCTCAGAGTAAACTTCAACCCTGGCTTTAAACTTTTGCAGTCTATGTGTATTTGATTTTGCTACTTGACTCATGCAAACATCATAAAATACTATTGTGTAAAATTCCTGATTAGCAGGAGCAGTAGCATTGGAAACATTGTACTTTCCTAGTAAAATACTGCAGAAAGGAATATTAAGTGGGCAGCTTTAATAAATAGTTACAGTTACCTTACAATGGAGGTTGTCTTTCCTCTCTCCATCAATTTGTACCTAGTTAAAAGGGGAGGTCAAATTCTGTCTTCACATATCTTTATGCCCCTTTCAACACGCATAGCCTCTCATGGTACAAATTTAACTGAAAAACGAGGATTGTGGATGGAAAATTAAAGTATGTATCCAATAAGACACAGTGAAATGGACTCCAGCCTGTTGTGTTTTGTCCAAAGACACACAGACATGGTACATGAACAGTAAGAAGAACTGACATGGTGAACAGCTTGAAGAAAACTGACTTACCTTCTTGTAGGCACACAGGTTTATCACTGGGTTTCCAGCTCAGGGAGCCATTAAAGTGTCTCACACAAAGTTTTTTGGAAGTACCATTGAGCCTGTATCCCTCCTGGCAATGGAACCGGACCACCACGCTTTCAAAGAAGACTCCTGCGCTGGGTGTCTTGTAGCCATGCTCAGGAGCTCCAGGATCAGCACACGCCTGCAGGTCGTCAAACCCTGTGTCAGACAGAGATACAATCAATCTGTGCTCGTTTACTCCTCCTGCTTTTTCTATCTTTATCCATTACCTTCATGAGGACCTTGTGTCTTCCATACTGACCGCTAGCAACCCTGCTTGGGTACCAGGAACTCCAGAGTTGGGAGAGAACCCTCCCCCAGCTACAGCTGAAATGCTCAGGTGACAGAAGCATTCCTGTCTTTTCACACAGCTACCAGGGAACCAGAAGTCAACCACACTCCTCAGTTGCTGCCCTGGATAAAAATAAAGCACTTGACCCAGCCTACCAGTGGGGATTGCTCAGTAATGTATCTGTAATTACTTTTGGGGACTATGGGGTTTTGGAGGTCTCGTGCAGTCACTGGTAAGAATAATAATGCATCAGAAGCAGAGAGGAAGAGGAAATAAAGGGGCATGAAACTTAACTGCCATCCAAAGACACAGTAATTGAAATAGGAGAGCTGCTAAGTGCAGGGAGATTTCAAGATAGGAGTGAGATCCGCCACAGGGGAAAGGGACACTGACATTTGATGAATGTGACCCCCCCCTTATCACTTTGGCTTGGTGGCCCTTCCACACTTTCCAAACACTGGTATGGGAGTACTGTATTACTTTATCGATAACAGAAGGTAGTTTGTAAAGTCCTTTACCTCTACAAAATTAACTGTAAAATAACAAACTAAATCCCAACAGTTGCAATCATTAAATGTGCCTGTTTATCACTCTATCAAACTCATTTCAATGCCATTTGCATAAGTGGAAGCTTTTTTTGCTGCAAAGCAGCAAAGGTTTAGCGCAGCACTGAACAAGGGCTGCATACAGAAAGAGCAAATAGCTTTGGAACAGGAACAGCAGGGGGGCAATTAATGCTGGCAGGAGGGACGGCTGGAAAATGTGAAAATCATTGCATGGTAGTTTTAATGTTTTGATTTAAAAAGAATAGTATCAGAGAGCCTCAGCCACTTCCTGTATGATAAGAATGAGATGCCTCCACAGTGCAGTCAGAGAGAAAGAAGATATTACAGTAAAGGACTTTTGGAAATAAATCTCCATTTCCTGAGGCTAAATCATTCCCTCTGCCAAGGGCTCGTTGTGACACTGTGGCAGCCAAATGGAGAGCACTGAAGGTGATGAAGGGCTCTTGCATTCAAGCACTGAATGTCTCTGCTCAGTCCCCTGGCTGACAGCTGCTAGTGGAGAAGCAAGAGGCCCACACCAAGCCACTGTGTCCTATGTCCCATTACCTGCTCCTGTGAGCAGAGGCAGGACACACTGTGGGGTCACCAGGGTGGATTGCACATTCCTGATTTCCAGGTACTGAGCTGAACTCCCCAACCAGGCCACAATTCTCAGCAGGTGACTTGATGGACAGAACCTAGCCTGAATTCCATGATCAACAGCCAGCCTGTGCCCCCCTACAGTGCTCCAACATCCATGGACCTCCCTCTCCACATCACCAGCATCCCCTCTCCTGGCTGAAACAGCACAAGAGTAGCAGAGCAGCTGCTCCTGTGCAGCTGCACTCCTCCATCCAGTGCAGTTTGTCCTGGGAACTGAAGGGTCAGTGCAGTGACCGAGTCAAACACGTCCCTGAATTCCACTCTGTCATTTG
This sequence comes from Cyanoderma ruficeps, assembly GCA_008694505.1. Lineage (NCBI taxonomy): Eukaryota > Metazoa > Chordata > Aves > Passeriformes > Timaliidae > Cyanoderma > Cyanoderma ruficeps. Next base: position 5,565,195 of record VZDJ01007749.1, on the reverse strand, counting down.
CCAATGGGATGAACAAGGAGAAGCACAGTCATTATGATCATGGGATTACACGCTGTAGGCAATACTGATTAACAGAGAAAGGCTGTCCATTTTTACTGGAGATTAAAAAGAAGCTCCTTATGCTTCAGACAGCAAACCCACATCCTTTAATAATGTCAGCGAAGATCTTAATTATTTCCCATTAAACCAAGGCATAACATGACATTTAGATCAATTTTGTTACTTCAGTAATCTCAGAATTCGCAGTCAGGCGAGGAATATTGTAACACACCTTGAGATATGTGTCCTTTCTCACTAGCTGCACCAGGGAAAAGTACACTACTGCCTACTACTTTGCCTCTGCAACAACATAGAAAAAGAAAAGGTGCTGAGGTCACACACAATTTGCCTGATTTAAAAAAAAAAAAAAAGAGCCAAGCTCATCTCTCAGTTTTCATTAAGGCTAATATGCAAAGTTAGAGATTTTGTGTCCGTCAGCACAAAACCCGACATGGAAGGCAAGAATATTTTCTCCCCTGGTGCAGGCTAATTCTGTGACCCTATGGCCACTTGTCTAGTGACCCTTCACAAGCAAAGATTTCCATCCTAGGGTCCTAGGGACCCTTTTGCAGTGCATTGGTCTCTCAGGTTCTTTTTCTCAAGTGCAGTTAGCGAGCAGACAGATTTACCCCCAAGAGGAATTCCCAAGTAAAAACTGGAACATGAATGGGAAAATTGAATTATGCACCCTCTAGTTCTACAGAGCCAGCAGCCAGCTGTTATTCAGCTACTGCATAAGAGATGACACATGGACTCAGCACAGGATCACTGCTTCCTTGCTTGTTCTTGAAGCAAGGAAGGAGGAAAACGGCTCAGGGAAGAGCCAGTTAGGCACATGGCACATGCAATACAGTAACCTCTCGTGGTAAAGCCAAGAAGGCAAAGCAAACAAAACCCTAACCCCATCTTTGCTCCATAGGTAGCAACAGTAGACAGTCCAAATCGAAGTCCTACTGGAATCAGTGGAAGTCACCTGTATGTCAAGCTTCTTTATGAACGTGTAGATGATCCAGGCACAAAGCAGGGAAGCCAGGGTTGTGCTTGGGCTGGGAAGGAGGAAGGACACGTATGAGGAAGGTGTGGGGAGGCTGCCCCTGTGCTGAGGATCTGCAGTGCACAACAGGCTCTGCAGGTGTTCCAAAGGAGCAATTGCCACCATCCAGAGAAGCCAGGAACTGCTCTGATTTTCACCAGGACTGCTCCTCTCTTGCACAAGAGCTGTGCTGAAATTTCAACAGCTTATTTATCTTACAGCTAAGTCCGTCAGTCTTTTCCAATTTAATTATAAAATTTCTGGTACAATATTCAAGAACAGTAGTGCTCAAACATCCCTGAGAATTGCCATCTACCAGTTCTTCTTAATGATAGCAGACTTGGACCCTTTACATAATAATCCTTTCCATATAATCTCATCTAGTTAAGCTCCACCCTATCAAAAATTGGTAAATACATGAGATACAGCTTGGTAACTCTTTTTTCCCTCACAATCTTTGTTTCTTTTCTTTCAAAACTATGCATTTAAGAGCAGCCACTCCAAGTTGTGATACAGTAACTTTCTAATGGTTGGAGCAATCCTACACTACAGATAAAATGCTACAGACACCTTATGCTCCAATCCCTTTAGAACCTGATGAAAAAAGCCAAAAAACTTCTCAGCCAGAGCCACAATATAAGTCTTTGGAAGAGAAAGCCAATCTTTTGGCTTTAATAAAAAGCTTCGATCCTTCAGGAAAAAGGTATCTCAACATGAAAAGTAACTTCGAACTACAACGGATTCTGTTTCTTGACAAACCCTTCAATGAGTCTTTGGGGAAAAGAAAATTACTGGTCTTTTTCTCATGATTAAAAGGAGGGAAGGGGAAATCATCATCATCACCACCTACTAGTAAAAATTATACAACACACTTGTTAAATAAAGTAGTAAACTCTCATGTTGCCTATATAGTAAAAATTTAGTAAGGCCAGCAGCCATCATAATCAATACTACATCATTAGCAGCAACTTTATGGGATGCTATTGCATGGCTTTAAATCCCTAAAGTAAAGACCACACAATTACTGCTGGAACTGACTATTTCAGTAATCAAAATAGGTTAATATTTGGTCCAAGTTGCAGACTTTCTGTATCACAGCACCTTTAAGGGATATTGTGTAAAATATCATGGGCAATAATGTCTTCTTGGCAAGGTTAATGAGCACATAAAGTCACCATAACCAACACAGCATGCAGTTGATACAGAATATATTTTGGGGTTGGTATTTACCAATTTACCACATTTCTACAGTTGGGCCAACTAGAAAATAGCAATGTTCTTATTTTTGGATAATCCTTGAGCAGATTATATGAGTGCTTACTTTACCTAAATTACTTGCTATTGTCAGTCAGGTAAAATAGTGTAAAATTAATGAGAAGACTGAAAAACAATCAATGCCCTCCTTGGGGTATACAATGAACCATTGCAAATAACTTGATCAAACTGCTCCTAGAATTTTGCATTGTACATTCTCAAACAAATGATTCATCTAATCCCCAGTGAAAAGCCTGAAACATTGGAATCCAGGGGACAATTACATATGTGTGATGACAAGAAATCAGGACAGCCACAAGAGAGTTTCAGACATGCCTAAAAAAAGGCGGGAGGAAGAATCCCTCAGTTCATCCCATAAATCTGTTTTTCTCTGTTTCTTTTTCTCAGTTTCATATTTTGTTTCCTTGTTTCCCTCTTCCCTCACCTCCATATCTTACAGCTCCTTGTAAATTCATGGTGCTGGCAAGGTGATTTCTAATCTAGATTTGATGGACTTCTTTGCCTCTAAAGCTGCTATAAAACATTTCACTGACACACTGATGATGCATGTGAGCTCAGAATTGGCTGCACTCATTCTTAAACAGAGGCATCACTCTCATTTCAGTTTGTTACATACACCCAGTGAATGAGAAGTGACATATAATGTGCAATAATATTCAAGATAGAGAGTATTTTCAGTGTTTGTCTTCAGTAGGATAGAGAAGGGGCTTCTTGTACATCAAGACCTGCTTTTGGGTTCACTAAATCTGTCTCAGCCAGAAGCAGAGGGAGGCAGAGGCTTCACGGACTGTGGCAGGACCAGACTGCCTGCACGCACATTTTAGAAGGAGTCTGTAAACACTGCAGGAACAGGTTATCTTAGGCCAGCTCTCAGTAAAAAGCCATTCTGGGACTAAAACAGAAGGGCCACGAGTGCAAACATGCCAAAGGCTTGCTTGTCTTGTACAAAGGAAAAGTCGTTTCCATCCCTTTAGGAGTTTGTGCCCTGTTTCTGTGAAAGCCGCGCAGGCAGAGCGCTGTGTGCCTCTGGCTGTTTATGCTTCCTTGCTGTGGATGATGCTAATTGAACTATCCATGTACCCCAGGAACAAGAAAAGGAAGGATGTGCTTTGATTAGCATCTAGGCTTGGAAGTGAAATTTAATTATAAAGCTATGATTTTGTTAGTGAAATGCCTGCTAAAATCTAAACTCTCCTTAATCCCTGAAGGGTCACTAACGCTTAAGCTTCCCTCAGACTCCAGCAGCTTTGTAAAACCCTGCCCTGTTTAAGATGTGAATCACAACCTCCCTTGCTATCCTTGCAGAACACGCTCCCTACTCCCAGCACGGCTGGATATCCCTCCTCACTTGGCTAAGACTTACCCAGGGCAGCCTGACAAGCCACTGGAAGAAAGGGAGAAGTTCAAATTATTTTGTAGGAGAAACAGAACAGCAAAAAAGACCTCCAAGGGCAAGTATTTTGCTTAAGTCACAAGCTGATCTATCAAATCAAGAACACCATTAAACTTCTTTATCCTTCTTATAACACAAGACCATCATAGCAAAAAAAAGAATCAGTGTGTAATGCAGCTCATGAGCACCAAACTGATCCATCTGCAGTAAAAAAGTGAACATGCAAGCCTTGCATGAAGGGCAACAGACTCCAAGAGAGGCAATTGTTCATACAAAATGCTGAAAGGTTGACTCATTTGCAATTCCTTGTTTTCCTGATCTTTCATCTTCTCCCACAACCTTGGCCTCCCATCTGTATTCTCTATCCTAAGAGAGAGAATATATCTATATATAGAGATCTCCAGCAACCTCCCCTAAGCCAACCCACCGCCTGCCCTTGCACTCTCCTCCAAGACCGCCGTGCTCCCAAATCCTGCCCACCACCACGTTCACCACTTCCCTTTCTCCTCTTCCCAATGGGCCCTTGGAAAGAGGCAGTCACTTAGAGATGCTCCTAGGGGTGACAATCAGCTCAACCTTAAAATCCCTACTCAGGTATGACAAGTCCCTGGGCATTTTTGCGCTAAAACAAGCTGACATCTCCTTAGAAATCCCAAGAAATGCTGCTCCCTCCAGAGTAGGTACCAGGGGAAAGAATGTGAGAAGATGTAAGCAGGATAAAGCGTCCTCAGGGGACAAAATGGGTCTTGTAGGAACCACCCAGGAATTGCTTCTGCATGGGAATACTACCAGGAAGAAAGGAGCACAAGCTGCAGTATCAGCAGGGCAGGCTCCTGGGCCCTGCAGAGATGACTGCAGATGTAACAACAGCATCTTTATTTCAGGGGTCACGCCTCCAATTAGTTACTCCAATTACCATTCAACACTCAGGGCTGACAGCACACCCCAGCTGGTGCCTGACCAGTGTCATACAGCAGGCAACAAGCTGAATTCCTACCCATGGAAACCACCACCAGTTTTAATTCTGAATGCGAACCTTGATTCAGGATTCTTTTATTGTCTTGACATTAGGCTAATACATGAGGAAAAACCACTTAAAATTGCTGGAAAAGGAAGGCAGTTCGGAATACAATCAGCAAAGCACTTCAGTAAACCCACAGCAAACTGAAAAGATGCATTTGTTTCTTCTGGAAAAGGAGTTTCTTCTAATTAACATCTTAAACAGCACAGGCCTATCCCTTTATCCCCTTAATCACAACTTCTCACAATTAATATAGCTATGTCATCTTTGTAAATAAGCCATTTCATTTATAATGCAAGAAGCACTTGTTACTCCCAGGCTTTTGTAATCCAACAAGTCTGACTGCATAATTTATGAACCCTTATGAAATGTCATATGCTGCTCTGTGATCCTCTGAACTTGCCATCACTTAAATGAAAAACAAAAGGCAGAAAGCAAATTTGCTTCTGGTTCTGCTGACAGAGCTCACTTCTGTGTTTTTGTTACAGAAAGTTACCATGGCTATCCTGGGATATGATTCAGGGTGAATAAAAGCCAATTTACCAAATAATAAATCCCACAACCTCCTCCCAGCTCCTGAACTTTTAAACTGGATATTTATTTTTCCAGCAAAGCCATTGAAAATGATAAAACTGGTACTCTGAGGCCTAGACTGGGGTAAGCTCAAATCAAGTATCAAGCAGAAATAATTGAAGACCCAAAAACAAAGTTTGGTCACCTTTCTGCAAATATAGGGTGAATATTTTCTGAATCTCCATTTACTCAGCTACTTCAGTTTAATGACTAGTTCTATTCAAGCTGCAAACTCCACCAGAAATTTTAAAAAGTATAAAACCAGAGAGGTTTTTCCTATTCTGTGAAAAAGAAGCATGTGAGAATAAATGACCTCTTCAATTTCCAATAATATTTCATGTTTCTAAGTTAATTTAAAATACAAAATGTGCTTAAATAAGCTTATCTGTGTGCATATTTATTATCCTTAAGGTAATTTAAACTACTTTAAAATGGTTCTTCTTGGAAATGGTAGTTCCACATTTCTTATCAGAACTTTGAACATCTATGAATTTTAATTTCTATCTATTTTATTTAATCTAGTTTCTATTTAATTTGCTTATTCTAATTTCTATCTATTAAAAAACTCTGAACATGGTTTGACAAGGATGACTAATTTTTTAAACAATCCAGTGTTAAAAAATAATCAAGCACCACCTTTTACCATAATAAAAACAAGAATGCACACTAAGCACTCTATATGCTTCAGTAAATGGGCAAATACCTAACACAACCTGCTATTCATTTTGCTGATAAGGCACTGCAATAAAGATGATATTTGCCAATGTGTGCTTGTAGACTTGTGACCCATGAGCATCATCATGAGGAATTAAATATGCACAAATCCTGAATAAAAAATATTAATACATCACTTACGCCAAGATTTTCTTTTTACTGATTTAAATGAATAAGTGAGCTCATTACTTGGATTTAAACCAACCAACCCCATTTCTGTTTTCATCCTCAGATGTAACATTTTATATATTAGCCGTCTAAGGATTTCATTAGAGTTGCAATACTGTCAGTGTGGGAATCCAGCCTTAGGTCACTAAACTGGATTAATAACAACATAGAAAGCCACTAATAAAAATGTGACAAATAAAATAAAACAAAACAATATTCCCATAATTTCAAGAATGTTATGGGCCTGCTGTGTTTTTCAAAAAGCAATATCTAAGTATTGTTGTTTATCTATCCCGTATTTTTAGCACTCTGGAAAAAATTAATTACCATGAGTTAGTTTAAACAATCTGAGTCTAGACAGGCAACCCTTAGGAAATATAGCAAAAAAAAAAAACCCATAAGAAATGAATCATGAGCTAGTTACTATAGTAATATTTCTTCTAGACCAATAGCATATAATATTATTCATCAGGGCAAATCCAAAGTGATGAAATGTCACACTGTTCAGCAGAGATCCTTGTTTCTATAAGATGCAGGAATCAAATACTCAGGGGTATGAGTTGGGGGGTTGATATTTATGCTCTCATCAGCCACAGGCTTCCCTAGATAACACTATATTTTTATTGTATACCACAGTATGGTAATCCAACAATGTTTTGCTTTTCAGCTGTGCTGTATAAATCGATTTTATACTTTCCCAAGACCAGGCAGAGCTGGGTATGGGGACAATCAGGATTAATGTGTGAATATTGTTAATATTAAACTTTTAAATGAAGTGCACACTGGAGAAGACTGAGAGACAGGGGATTTAAAAAGCTGGTACATACTAAAACAGGAGAGCAGGCAGACACCGTTTCCAGCTTTTGCAGTGGTTCCTTATCACAAACCCTCTGATGCTTCTGGGTTCTCTGGCAGCTCTCATGCCCTACAGTGGTTTTTCCCTATTTGTACCTACCCACGAAACCATGGCCTTTCCTCTTAAATGGGGACCTCATCACAGCCATCCATTTTTAATTCATCTTTTCCTCTGTGTATGTTTTCCTGGCAGGTACTTATTTACTTAGTCTTGCAAAGTTGGGATATTATTTACCTACAGGTCTAGAAGATGTAAAGGAACACGAGGTGGCCTTGTGGGTGCACCAGGTATTTCCCACATGAGGACTGACACTGCACCTTCCACATTTGCTTCAGGTGACCCTGCAAAGCATTTCTACTCAAGTAAAGCTTTTAGAAAGAAAGCAGATAATATCCACTGCGAAAAAAAATTAATACCCTTATTGATCTTGGTCCTAATCTGGACCCAAGGAGAACTGCTTTTCCTCTATACTGAAAAGTTCCTGTATGCTTCTGTGCTCTGCTAGTACAGTTAGCATAAAAGACAGGTTTCACTCTGTTTCTCTTCATGAGAATGCATTTTCTGAAGAAAAATGGAACACAATCATCCTGCTCTTTTCCAAGTATGTGATAAACCCCAAATTTATATAAAAAGTCAGCAGGAGTCTGGCTGGGTACTAATAATGAAGTATTGTCATCATACCCAAGCACTTTTAACTTAAATTACTCATTTAAAATGCTCTGCCCTGTGAGTTATTCTGTCCATACTGAGAAGACTGGAAAAATCAGTGGGAGGTTAAGATGATGCAGACACATTTTTCTTCCCTTTCTTTTTGATTCGTAATTGTGTTACACTTAATCCTCCTGTGCCCATTTTCCTCATAAAGTCCTTCCAAGGAACTCCCAACAGATAGAAAGTGACAGGAGGCTGCTCACAGCATCGGAACAAGCAACTCAGAGCAAAGTCTCAGAAGAGCCAGTGAGCAAGATGGAAACATTTAAAATTAAAATGCTGTGAAACTACACAGCCACCATGTTTAACCCCCTAAAAAAAATTCCAGAAAAATGTCAATGACAAATTCCACCGGCATACTCAATCTTTGTGGCATCACCAAAAAATCATTGGTGTACAAAGTCCCCTCTGGTCCAGTATGTCCCCTTTCAATGCAGTCTGTTTACTCTCTAGTCAGTTTTCTATCAATTCTCCAATTCTTCCAGTATCCCAAATCTTCACAAATACTTTCCCTAGCGGCAGTTTACAAAAATCAAGGTGGAAAATATCTGCTATATTTTCTATCCGTGGGAAACCAGTTGTTTTCTCAGGAGATTAACAGATTATTCTGACAAAAGCTTTCTTTTAATACAGGTTTTATTTATTTTAATAGGTTTTATTTTATATCATACCTCCAATATTTTTAATCTTGCTACCTTAAAACACCTGTAAAATCTCAAAATTTTGAAGTGAGAGAATCAAGTCCCTGATTGCCAGATCCTGTGGTTTTCTTTCTT
>VZDJ01007749.1:5168469-5556631 GCA_008694505.1 Cyanoderma ruficeps | reverse complement strand
GAGACAGCCCTTAATCTGTGAATATTACACATAGTGTCTTTGGGAGATATTGGAAGTTGCTTCATTTCAGTTCCATGGCACTGAACTTAGGCAGAAGAGGACGAAGCTGAGGATGGAAGAGAAACCAAAGGAACTGGAGTAGCAACAGCAGGAGAGACTTGGCAAAGATACAGTACTGGGACGTAGGGACAAACAAAAATATGTTAGCCTGGAAGGTGACTGACAGCTGTTTGGATGATGATACCACTAGCAGATCTGAGAGGAGGAGATGGGAACACAAGAAGCAGCCCAATAGGGTTCCTAGGAGGCTAAAACATGGAACTGGAGAGGGACAAGAGGGAAAAGAGGGATAGACCCACAGTCACAGGCAACAGAGACGGGCAGTGCCTCACAGGACAACTTTGGAGTCTGGTAAGACACTGTGAGAGCCTCCTCAAAGGTTAATGGCCTACCCTTTTGGATCAGAAAAACCTGATTTTTTTTTTTTCTGATAACACCTCTAGAAACTACAGACTCCGTAATGTACTTGGAGTTGACAACACTGAAGTGGAGATTGTCAGATCAATTCTGATACATATACGCATCACTATTAGTCAGCTGAAAGATTGAGAGTTAGGGTATTCTTGTGCACAGATAATAGGTATTGCTGAGCTACCTGATGCTCAAAATATTTTCATAAAAGCCAATCTGAAAATCACATATGCTAGTTAAATTTAAAGATTATGGGCTTTTGTTCTTCAGAAACCATTCACATCCCTACTTTTCATGAAAATAGGTTCTCATCATTTTGAAGAAACAGAGGAAGAATAAGCTGTTATTAAATTGTTATGGTATTGTAAGTTGATTAACTGGCAACTAGGGAAGGTCTAGAGCTAATAAAGTAGATAGCTCTTTGTTCTTATTCAAGGCACAGGACTTTTAACCATATATACAAGCAATTCATTTGAAACTTATTTTTCTTAATAGATACTCATTTGAGGATTTCTGCAGCCTCTCTTTCCTCAGAGTGTTAGATGGTTCTTTTCAGAGCACCAGCTGCAGCAAACCTAGTTAAAATAAAGAGCAGGCAGCACACAGATCCATACATATGCTTTGCAAGAAACAGGCAGCATATCCAGATTTATATGTGTGCCACTCCCCTAGGATATCATAATTGTGTTTGTTCTTTTAATAACTTTAGGCTCCAGTGATCAGAATAAAAATTCTATGCGGAAGCTAATGCTTCATTCTTAGTTCACCTCACTACCCTGAATTATATAGTAAGCAGACTTAAATAAATGCAGGAGTCTGGCTCCTTCCTTACACCAGACTCCAGCAAAACACATAATAGGTTGCCTGATTTAATTCAGGGTCTCTCTCTTCAAATCTTATTTTGTTTTTACAAAACATTCTGCTCAGCCATTTCTTTCCGTGCACAGCTTTCCGAGCCCGCCTTCCAGCATTTGGTGAATTGCAGTCTCCCTGATAGGAGCAGCACATCAAGCTTCCTGACTTGCAAGAGCAGTTGGGTTATTTAGACAATCTTGTTCTTCCTAATTATTATATCTACACTTTACATTTAAAAGCTCTCTCCACAAACGTACCCCAAATAACTGACTTAGCTGAGCAGCTTGTTAAGCAGTGACGGCCTTTCAGCAGCTATTGTGACTACAGCATGCCAGTCTTAATCTAATGATTACATATGATTTTTTTAATTACTATAACCAGGCTGCAGATTACCTTGTAATGAAGATAGATTTATACAATCTATAGAGTTCCCTTATAGATTGCCAGCATCCATGAGGGGCATTGAGAAAGAGGTCATAGGTAGCATGGGCTAATGGGACAGTGGTGAACAGAAAGAAAACCCCAGTCAGTCAGCACCTAGTCCAATGTGTCATACAACACAACAGCTGAATGTGAGCTGAACATGCCTAAATATACCCCCATTTTTAGTTTCTGACCACCTTGAAGGATTTTTTTGTTACATGATCTGACACTCTCTTGAACCTTATTTGACACCAGAGATAACTGCTTTAGGAAGTTACAGAATCATAAAAAGGTTTGGGTTGGAAAGAATTATGAAAACAATCTAGTTCCAGCCCTTGTTCTATGGGCAGGGACACCCTTTCACTAGAGCAGGTTGTTTAGAACCCCCTACAACCAGGCCTTGAACACTTCCAGAGATGGGGCAGCCACAGCTTCTCTGGGCAACCTGTGCCAGGGCTCCACCACCCAATTCTTGCAAAATTCTTGGAAGCCTTGCTGGATTAGGCAAGACTATTTGTCTCTGTTACATGAAATACATGGGTATTTTTTGCCTCCAATAACTCCAAAGCAGTTTCACAATAAAAATCCAAGCTTGGTTGTTGATAATACTGGTGGAAAAAGAATATTGATCTGGTCCTGCACCAGTTCCCTGACCACCACATTACGTTGACCCTTTTCTCTTCATCACTGCCAGTCTTACTGTCCTCCTGAGAACAATAATGCCCCTTTGTTTCCATATGTCCTCTATTGTTACTTAACTTTCTTCTGTGGCTCTTCTGGCTGCCACCTTCCAAACACCTCTCTTAAAATATTTTCCTTTCTTCCTTCCCATGGATGGGAGTCACCCAACATGATTTGACATCCAGTGTCCTGTGCCAAAACTGCCTTTCTAGAACAGCCTTGAATCCCATGTTTCTGTTTTTCCCAGTAATGTCTCTGCCATTGTGCCAATATCTGCCAGGACCCTGGGCACTGACTGCTCCCACTGAAACCCCCACTCCCACCCTCTGCCCATGGCCAGGGGCTCCAGTTAGCTCATCTTTGGGCTCCCAGACCTTGCATGGGCTGTGCTGCAGCTGTGCCTGTCTCCAGTCCCATCTTCTGGGTGAAGCTTGGACCAATGCTGGACCCATCAGCACATTCTGCTGCTTCTGGGGCAGAATCTTGGACCCCTTCACCAGCCCCCAGCTCTGCTGAGGCCCCATGGGACTGTGCCCTGGTCAGTGAGAACACAGCCCCAGTTCCCTTCACTGTTTTCCATTATTTTCCTTGTGAAGTTCGAGCCCCTCAGCCTGTTCTTCCTCAATATACGTCCCTATTCTCCATTTTTGTTGTGTCTGATTTCCTTCCACATTCTCCCCGGGGTATTGTTTTGGCTGCTTTGTTTTTTTATCGAGCTTGAATTTATCTTTTTATGACACCTTCCTATTCCCCCATTTTTCCCCTTTCAATTCCAGTTGTCTTTTAAACCCTACCTCAAAATTCCATTTAATTCATTTATTCAAGCTGCTTTCCCCTTTTTGAATTGTTCTCCATGAGGCCTTTGAGTTTAGGCAATAAAATTCACAGACAAGAAAGCATCTTACCACACCTGGTGGTCTCAGACATAGTCTGCCCTAACCTTGGACTGAAAATCTTAATCTTTTAACTATTTGTTCCTGGAAAAAGCCACCTTTCTTCACATGTCATTAAGTTTCTGTGAATATGTTGCTGTACCTATAAACAGAGAGACTTTGATTGATCTGACCTGCCTTGTTGTTAAGAAATACTTGTTCCTGGGATGAAAAGAAGTTTCTCTGCTCATGATTGCTGACTCAAGCCACTTGGTAGCCCACATGCTGCTCACCAAAGACATATCAATCATCACACATCAGGCAGGAGTGACATCCACAGGTAGACAGAAGTTCCCTCCCTGAGGTATCACACATGGCTTCACCTAAAGCTCTTTCCCACTCACAAAGCAGGCCTGTCCTCCAAGCATTCAGACCTTCTGCTCTCGTAAAATGCAGCATTTTGTGCCTGATCTGTAACCTGCTGAAACTAGGCATGGATATGGGAATGATAACACTCTATTGTTTTTATTTTCCACTGTCTTAATGGAAAAACTGTATAGATATATATCCTAGTGGATTTTAAAACTCAGAGTATTTTCTATGTCACAGATACAATTATACACACAGTACATCACATACACAAGTCTAACTGGAAACTGAGTGAAGGCTGAGGTAAAATAACAGTATCCCGTGGAAGAAGTGAGGAAACTGCTACTTCTCAAAGTCTCTGTATGCAACCCTGGCTGAAACATCTCAGCTTTCTCTCAGGAGGCAAAGGATGCTCTTTCAGCATTATCAGCTGTTCTACACGGTATGGAAAAAATACAAGAACAGATACTCCAAATTGGGATGCATTTGGCATTTTTTTTACAGTTCATTTAATCAGTAATCACGTACATTTAATCTGGTGCCAGAAACCCACATGGTTACACCTACTTTTGAAACCCAGCATACTCAAATGAGGGAGGAAATTGGTTTAGTGTGATTTATAAGGGCAATGAAGAGTTATATTCTTTTTGGTAATGACATTGTGTGATACATTTTCTCTTTGGGGAGAAAGATTCTGAAGTGTTTCAAGCTGTCTCATCTACAGTTACAGACTCCAGTGAAACTGAAATCCTCACGAGAATCACGACTGTATAAAAATCCAGTTATAACCCACAAGCTTCTCTGCACTTTGGTTGTGGGTTTTTTTGTTGTTGTTGTAGATTCTAGGCTCCATCAAACTTCCATGGAAAAATTGCCAGTTTTATAATTCACTGGGCCATTGAAAGGGCTTTAGCTGTGTATTATGGCTGCTGTGTTTGTGGGCAGCTCTTAGAGTGAAAGAGGAGAGGCAGAACGCGACGAGGAGGAAGCACAGCTTCTTCACGACCTGCCGAAAATGAATGAACTGGGCAGCACAAACGCCCAGGGTACAAATGGGAAGGGCACTGCTTAAAACCAGTCCTTGCTTTGGCAGCTGGGAGGGTCAGTGCCAGTTCTAGGGCTGGCAGAGGCTGCCTGGAGCTGGTGTCTGTCCCATCCCCCTTGCACAGGTAGCGTGTGGCAGCTGAGCTGCAGCAGCAGCCCGTGCACTCTCTTTGCCCATGAGATGAAATGCATTAGCTTCCACTTCCTGCAGCCACACTATTTACCAGATGGATTCCTAACAAACAGCAGAACCCAACTGCTGAATTATTTTACATATGCTTGGAAAGCCTGGGAGGAAAATAAACACAAAATAAATTACTAATGGGAATTGAGTAATGCATTTTTGAGCGCAACAGACCCCATCATTATTTCAAAAATCCTCTGTGCATTACAATTCCATTTTAAAAAAGTCAGAAATCAAAGTATTTTCACACCCTAAGTGAGATAACAGGCCTAATTTTCACTCAGTAGAAATATGAATCCTGTTCCTATCTGAGCACCTGTTCATTAGCAATGGTGTACAGACATGTTAAAGCTCATACTGTGCTGCAAATATGCTTCAGCTTTGCCTGCAAGAAATTCCCTTTTCCCTCTTCACTATGAATTTACATTGCTGCTTCTGTACAACAGATATTATTATTATTATTATTATTATTATTATTATTATTATTATTATTATTATTATTATTATTATTATTATTATTATTATTATTGCTATTATTATTATTACTACTTTTTCTTTTGGTTTGGGCTTTCAATCTTAGGAGGTGTTCTGCGTCTTTCAGCTTTTTAAAAAAACAAGATCCAAATGAAATTAACGCAGCCACGAGAGGGAGCCTCTGATGTCTTTGTCGAGAAGAAAAAGCTATTGACAGTGACAGAGAAATTAATGAAAATAATTATAGTTGAGAAATTGAATTCCAAGAAGCAGTGACTTTGCCTTAAGACCAAATTCTCTTTCAGTGTAAGGTTTTGTGAAAAGATGTAATTTATGGCGTAACTGCCTCCTTTCAATATGCAAAGTATTCAGAGGAAGGACAAAAATCTGACTGGCACGAGAGCAACTTTAACAGTTGCTTAAGCTAAAAATGCAGCAACTCTTCAGCCACGGTGAGTAGCAGAAGCAATTCAGGCTACTCAAGAGAGCCAGACCTTTGCAAGCAGATATTAATATATAAATAACAGGAGAGTGGTAGAATAGTACCAAATTTTCATTATCTAGACATAAAATTTTTCATGGATTTTGTGAAAGAAAACATGCAGTTTCTTTTCTCTGTGAGAAGTCTGTGTGAACACAGGTTTTGTATATGTCATGGCTGCCTTGGCAAGAAGGGGATGAAACCAGAGCTCTCCACAAAAGACAGAAGAGCTTTCTCAGACCTCTCAACATCTTGCATAACCCTGTAATGTTCCCTAGACAGCTGACCTTCAAAATGTCATAAAAATAGGCAATATTAAAAGTACACTTCTACAGAGTAGCATCTGTGCTTTATATACTATTCCTGCCATGGCTCTTCAGAAGAAATCTGCCTTAAAGCGTATTTTGCTTGAAGGATAAAAAAGGATATAGTATGTTTGTAACTAGTATCTTCAACAGTACATTTAGTGAAATATTCATCACTTGTTCAAGTCCCCAAACTACTTCTGAATTGCTTATATCATTTTTTAGAAGATACTCACCATATAAAGACTTTTAATGTTGGTATTTCTTAACTATCATCCTTCTAACCAAGAAATTTTGCCAGAGGGGCTTTACTTCACAATTGCAAAAACTTACGTTTCCGTTTACTTGGTCTGGAACTGTGAAACTTCCCTTTATCTTCCTACTAATGGAGGAAAATACTGCCAGAGAAGTACCAGACTATTTCTCAGATTTATGGTACTTACCATTCCTCCCTCAAGGTGCTTCTCGTGCATGCTAGGGGACCCAGTCCTGGGCTTTTCTTTCCCATAACTGACACAAATATGCTACTGGAACCCACACCAGTAACACTGCTCAGTTGAAGCTATCTTTCATTCTCACATCCAAAGTAACTCTGCACAGGCAACCCAAGGCATAACACAATGGGCACAATTAGGTATTTAAAAAATCTTGTCCTAATATTTCCCAAAATCCAAAGCTATTAAGCCAGAGATAAAACAAGAACAGAAAATTTCATTTAAATGCTTCAGTACAAAGTGACAGGGCACTGCAAGTAAGGATTCCTACTGAAGCAGCTTTAGCTACAAGCCTCCCTGCCAACTCCACCTTCCCCAATGCAGCACAACCCCTCTCGACTACACATCTGTTCATCACACCTAATATAATCTCAGTTATATAAGCAGCTCCAGCACAAGGCACTTGATATAAATGTTGATGTCATGGTGATTTTTAAAAACAACATTTCTATTAACATTCTGTCTTCAGCCTTCCCAGCTGGCTGACTGCAGACCATTTCCCAAGATGTTCCAGTTCTTCCCTGCAGAGCTTTCTCATGTATCTTAATAATAATTCATAACATTTCTATTGCACCTTTTACTTTGACTCCCACTGACATACTCAGCTGTGACTTCAGAGCAGCAGTAATACTGTTGTAGCTGTGATTGCCTCCAGAATACATCAAGGCAACATTTGTCAGGAAAAGAAATATATTTTACTAGACCAATTAAGATAATTATAAAAACCAGACGATCTCACAGCCACACAAGGCCTTCCTCACAAAATCTGCTGTATTGTCTCTCCTGCAGTTATGAACTAGAAAATGCCTGCTTAATGGTGTGCTGGCCAGAAGATTGAATTGATTGGGAATATAACCTAACCTCATTACAGGAGTTATAAGTTTGTAAAGATTTTATATTTCGAGTTGGGGCAAAATCTAATCAAACTAGAAACATATTTTCAAAAGCACTTTCCCTCTCCCTCTCATCATTAGACTCTTCACTGATCTCCTTAACCTTTTCATATATATGCGTATCAGTGAGTAACTATTTACATTTTACATGCTGAAAATTAAGAGGCCAAGAAATGCAGGCCAGAACAAAGAAGAGGATGTAGATCAATCTAATGCTAAAGTAATCAAGGAGAAAATGAGGTAAAATCACTTTGCAGATCTGTTCCAGCATTTTCCCTCCCCAGTTTCAGGAACAAGTACAACAACAATCACATGCCACTATAAATTAGCCTACCTCTAATAGCATACACACAAGGCAAAAAAAACAGTGAGCAAACATCACTGAACGCAGTCTAAAAGGCGTAAAAATTATTTTCCTTTTGGCAAAGATGTAAAATGCTATGAAGTAAAATACCAGAACCCTTAGCAGAGAGTGATTGCAAATTTCTCCCATTGCCCCAGCAGTGCTCTCTGATCCCAAGGAGTTAAATTCTACAGTCAAGCACAGTTCAACTTCCACAATCTCATCCACAACTGGCACCTCTGATGAGACTGTGAAAGGTCATGAGGAGATCTTATGGGATACAGACATCTGAGCAACCGGAAAATCCATTTTACATGTGTGAGTTCATTTAATTATCTACTTAGATGGCAGGAATCTCTTGTCACTGTTGGACTAAGGTCATTGAATCATGGGCTTAAAACACAGTACTCTTCATCCCTCTGTCTAGATTCAAGGTTTCAAGGCCATCATGGCTTTTATGTAACCAACTACAAGATGCTGCCAACAGAGCAGTCATTTCATTGCTACACCAGGAAAACGTATCCACACATTCAGAATCAGATATGGGAAGATACATCTCAAAATGCATGAATGTCTGTGAAATCAGTCACTTTTCAACTTCTGAAACTCTTTATTTCTGTGTGGTATGTGCTTGCCATATTTGAGAGATGTTTGGTATAATCTGTGCAGTGGAGAATTACATCTAGGACTGACTGCTAGACAACCCCTAACTGTAAGAGCCAGCATATTCCAATGGAAGCCAGTTCATTTGACCTTCTGCATCTTGTTTCAACCAAGCCAGGAACACTCCTGCTACACCATCTGCTCCTACCACGGAAGCAGCAACACAAGGACACTGAAGAAGACGAGCTGTGCCTTAGCAGTCTGGTCCTACTTGAGCCAAGGCAGCATATGGCCACGTTGTGTGTTCACCAACACACCAGTGCCACCAGCTTCCTAATTTCAGCTGAGGATGGTAGCCAGGCTATGCTAAAAACAATTGTGTCACTCACCACAGCAATAACAAGGGTGGTAACAGTAACAGAAAACCACAACAGCACCGCCCTGCCTAAGGTCTTTATAGTTTTAATTTTCTGCCATTCTCTTCACTTACATTGCAATGCAGACCTTTAACTCTATATTGAAGGAGTTGCTAAATTGTTTTGTCCTGACCAAGTGCTCCATTTATTTGGACTCAAGCTAGAAGAGATATGAAAGGGGAGGAAGAGTAGTTACATGTGGTGAAAATTAAGTATTTCTTAGGCCACATTTCCAGGCTGGAATCATCCGGGTTCTGGAGCATGAGCAAAAATATCCACATGTGTGTATACAAATCTTGCTGGATACACTTAAAATTTCAAATACCAGGTCTGAGATCTTAATCTGCTTAATCTGCTTCTTTATGTTATGAGTACACCCCAGCCTTGCACCCAGCTTGATGTAAGTCCATGTACTTTGGACATGACCTGCACATCACATTCAGCCATTCCATAATTATACAATGTCTGTATAACAGAGTGTCTCCCACACTTCTCATTTCCCTGACAGGACTGATGGACAAGTCTGACAGGGAAGCTTCCTCTGAGGTGTGTTGATATTTGGTATCTCACAGAACAACAGAACTGCTGAGGCTGGAAGGGACCTTCTGATCATCCAGTCCACAGCCCCAGCTCAGCCAGGGACAGCAGGAGCAGGCTGCCCAGGACTGTGTCCAGTACTTGAATATCTCCTCAGATGGAGACTCCACCACCTCTTTGGGAAACCAGTGCTTGGTCACCCCCACAATGAAAAACTGTTTCCAGATGTTCAGAAGAAACCTCCTGTGATTCAGTTTGTGCCTTTTACCTCCTGTGCTGCCACTGGGCACCATTGAAAGCCTGGCTCTGTCTTCTTTGTCCTCCTTATTCAGGTTATTTTTGCACCTCAGTAAGAGTGTCCCTGAGCTTTCTCTCCTCCAGGCTGAACTCAGCTCTCCTGGCCTCTCCTCACAGGAAACAAGCTCTAGTCCCTCTCTCTTCCCAGTGCAGCTGTGGGCAGGATGCTGTGGGCTGCCTTTGCTGCAAGGGCACACTGCTGGCTCATGGTCACCTTCTTGTCCACCAGCACCCCAAACTCCCTCTCTCCCAAGCTGCTTTCTATCTGCTCAGCCCCAGACTGACTAATAAAACTTGTAAGTGTCTGAAAATGAACTCCCCTTTAAAATGTGTTTCTGCAAAACACCAGACTTGGATGTAGATGCACAAATGGCAAAGAAAAAAAAAGAGACTCTTTAGACTAGACCAGGCAGTGGAATTTGTTACAGCCAACTGTGAAGTGTTGATGAGTCAAACATGAGACTTGAAGTGCTCAGCTTGCAGCTACCCTGACTTAAAACATTCCTCTCAGACATTCACACAGGACCAGAACAGACAACTATAGTCTTCTGCTTTGAAAACATCTCCCTGGTGTAGTTTGATAAGATTCCACTCTCTCCTGTACAACAAAAGAAGATAAATACCCATGAACGTCAGTTTTATGCCTCCTATGAAACACAACTCATCCTCAACCTTCTACATCCGTTGTTTCAAACACGGAGATGAAACTTGCACTGGGATATCTTGATTCTCATGTCTGGCCGAGGAAGAAGAGAATTCTTGAAAAGGAAAATATTCTACACAATTTGCTACATCGTGAAGATTGCTTCCAAAATCAAAGGCAAGTGATCAGTAGCCTGTTGCAGTCTGAATTGTCTTCAGGATTCTTAATTCCATATCCATATGGCTTCTGTAAGTATAAAACCTCCTTCCACAGTTACAGACTTCTTTCATGACTTGAAGACATGGCCAAAGCACACTACATCTTTCTCTGATTCAACTCTGGATCTTCTGGATCAACTACCCTATCCCACTGTACATGGCGGCAGACGAAGCTATGGAATAACTAAGGGAAGGAAAAACACAGTCCCAATGACCCAATATGCCAGCAGCCAAAACCAAATTGATCTTCCAAATCACGTAGTGAGAAGGTTGCACCCTCTTCTGAAATTGCCTCTTCATGGCCACAGCAGCGTTCTTATGATCGAGATTCCAAAGACAAGACCTGCATTACAACAAATGCAACGACAAAGGGTGGCAGAATTCCACCTCTTCTGCTGAGACCTCACCTATGGAACATGATTGTGATCTCAAAACTTACTATTGCCAGAATGAAGCAAAAGGCTCACATCACAACAGCTCACGATTCTATAGGAATTTTCTCAATGAGAATAAATGGAAAATGCATCAATAAAAATTTTGCCACGTTGCACTCTTGCTTAATGCATTGCAGAGGAAAGGGGGAATATATATGGTCAGTGTTTCCTTTTCTGACCTTTTTTTTTTTCACAGAAAGCTCTAGTCTTAGACATCTGCGCACATTAGACAGATGCACAAGGGCAAACAGGTTAAAAATGTGAAAGTCTAAGTGCATGGTTCACAGTACTTCTGCTGTTCTCTCTCAATGCAAACTTCTACTGAATATCAGTCAGATTAATTCTTTTGTTGAAAAATGAATGCAGGATTGATTACCTATGACCTCTGCATCTCAAAGGACTGTACTTAGTACAAGGATGGACTGTGAGCTACAAGTGATCACACCCTCTTCCAGGAGACTGAGAAGACAGTGATTTAGAAAGTGCTAGTCTTCAAGAGGCATTCAAAACAAAGAATGTCTTGAGTGTTCAGTTTTGAGGATAATTCTAAAGAAATACATGATTTATTTAACATATTTCACAATTAAAATCTTTATAACTCCAGACCCATTATACAAGTCAGAACTTTCCAGAGTATGAAACAGAGCAATCAGAAACCATGTGTGCATGATTGCTTATAAAACCCAAATGTTGTATAAAACACATACAGGGTATAAAGGAAACTGAGGTGGGAGACCAGCTCCACTAATTTCTTCAGCCTACACAGACATATGCCCAAAGGATAAAACCATCATCTTCTGGATATTATATCTATTCTGCACCATCTTAATTTCTAAGCAGTCAGATCTTTTGCCCAAGGAGTCTTCCAACGTGGCACTGCTAACACGTCCCTGGAAAAATCACATATTCATTTCAAAATTGAACAGAAACACAATTTACCAGCAATTACTTCAGCTACTTATTCCTCCAGATTTCAAATATAAAGCCACAGCTTTGCACCCCTGAAACAAACTCTCCCTGCAGGCAGGATATGGGCTGGATTCTCACCACTGTGAACCAAGGTGCACCGGGACGTCTCAGCTGCTCCTGCATGACAAGTCCCACATGCAGTGCAATTGCAGTGTATCAGCCCATTTGGGCCAGGCTAGGGACAGGCACTGCCTTCATTTCACACAGCAGCTGTTTGCTGTGGCCATACAAACCTGAGAACAAGACAAATCCAACACTACTGATTCCATGGTTACCTGGAGGCACAGGCAGCCCCTGGAGAATTCACATGGCGAGGACAGAGCAGGGACAGCATCTGTGAGCAGAAGAGGTGATCACTTCACAACGAGACAAGTGCCCTCCTGCACATGCAGAAGACACATTCGTGAATAGTGAGGTGTTCATCCTGAATAACCAATCTTAGGAACCGTCACCTGCTCGGGCGGAGTGGATAGAAGATCCACACTTAAATAAATATAACCTGTTTGATTTAAAAAAAATCACTGCCTCCAGCAAACACTTGAGTATATATTTACATGAAGAACAGAAGAATGAGTGGGCAGAATACAATATTCCACTCCATTCCAGAAGCACATTGCATAAAAATCCCACAAATACAAGCCTGGAGCAATGTCAAGATTATTTCGCTGCCTACTTAAAACCTGCAATTTTGCTGTTAAGCTTGATGTTTGGAGCAAGATTCATTAATAGTCTAACAAGAGGTGAAACCACTCACAGAACACTGTCGGTTTTGGTAGCAGGGGACACAGGACCTCACCCTGAGGCCATGGGAGAGGTCCTCAATTCAGAGTCAGAAGCTGGATTCAAAAGCAGGGAGACATCACTAAGAGCCACTGCTGTTAAAAGGGCAAGATGATGCAGGCACTGCCCTTGTTAAGCAGGAGCATGTCTGTGAGCAGTTTTGCAGACAGAGTAAAGCAGAACTGAGCAGTGTGGCTGAAGAGCAGCCCTCTCATGGGCTTGGCTAAGGGGATCAGACAGTGTAGTTCCAGTTCTTAGCATTTATCCATTTCGAAACCTTTTCGGCTTAGGTCATTCAACTCATAGCATGTACGGTATTATCTATTGACAAATAACCTTTATAACATTTAAGCACAGGAGCACATCTACTAAAAAACCGTCAGATTTAATATTTTCCTGCTTGCAGCTGACTCATTATGTGACCTGAACTTTGTATTTAAATCTGGTGTGCGTGTGCGCAGTGTGTCTCTTGGTATTTGCTTTGGTTTTTCAAATATGTTGTTAAGTGAAAAATGTTCTGCTGTACAAGCCAAAGATGCTGAACACAGTAAGCTACTGTCAGTCTTAAAATACATACTAACTTTTCAACTGCTACATTGCATAAATAGGTATTTAGAGGCTGTTTAAAAGCAGATTATTTATGTAACAGTTCATAATAAATCCTGTAGCAACAGTATCATTTTCATGCAAATTTGAACTGAATGCCTTTTAAAAATATACTCCTTTTGCCTAATATATTTACACAAAGGTAAAGCAGTTCAGAAAACAAAGTGTTACTGAGCTGTGCAGTTCTCAATATACATCAACTTCAATTTTTGAATGTATTGGGTCAGATTCAGCCGTGTCTCAATTCCAGAGATGTCAGAATATTCTGTAATTAGTATTTCCTGCCTTTGCAGAACAGTGGGCAGATGGTCACATTTTAAAGAGATTTCGGTACAGTGGCCAGAAGTCCTTCCTCACTGATGGTGCCATACGATTGAGGAGTCTTAGGTCAGGATCCAGTTTCAAAAAATGGCACAAAATCACAACTTTCATGGAGTTTTCCTAGAAATTTGGGATAAATCACTTCTGAGAATGAAGTCCTTCAATTAAACCAGTGGTCTCCAGTGCCTTTTTTTAAATGTTAATAACATTTGATCTTGAAATGCCACTTTACGTGTCAGGACTCAGCCCCAGGCAAAGATTTTTCATTAAATGGGAAAATAAATGCTTAGAGGACAAACTTTGGAACCTAAAAGAAATTCAAGCCATCAGTGCAAATAAACTGGAGTCATAATCTAGCCTTCAGAGAGACCCAGGGTCTCCTCTGGTCAGTTTTATAAGTTACAGGATCAAGTAGGGCAGAAAAGTTCTGCTGTGTAGGCATTAGTCTGATACAACTGAAGTCTATTGTACAGAAATACCAATTTCTAAATTGGCACTAAGTTAAAGAAAATTGAAAAGTGAGCTAAATTTTATATTTTCAAATGCTTTCAGTGTATCTCTGAAAGTATGATCCTAAATGGATTATCCAAGGGACAATCTGTGCAGAGCCAGGAGTTGAACTTCCAAGATCTTTGTGGGCCCCTTCCAACTCAGAATATTCTACAATAAGAAATTGTTCCATGAAAATTTGGCAACTGAATTCCTATCCTTAATTGTGACACTTCACTTCTGATGCAGAACTCCTGTGGTCTTCACTGAACCAGGCAATACTCAGAAAATACACAGGGGAGGCCAAAGCAGCCTTTCGGGACAGCTGGTGCTAAATGCAAAACTTCCAGGGACGGCAGAACAATTCCCTCTCTTTGCTGACTCAGTACTGGCTTTTTCTTCAACACTGACAGCAATTACTGGGAATTAGTGTCAAACGGCCTAGGGCTGTGGGACAGACAGGTATCCCTCAAGAGTACGGTAAGAGAAGGGCTCCAGGTGAAAGGAGCTTCAGATTTGGAGCTAACAAGTGCTGACCTACTGAGAGGAGAAGGATCAATGATCAAGTACAAATCCCTGTTGTGCTCAGCCCTCCTGAATACACAACCACTCCATATTAATTTTCCGTTTTTTTTTTTTTTTACAAGCTGACATTTCAACCCCCTGCTCCTATTTCTGGCTGCATAACTTTGCATCCTGTGTTCCCCATGTATAAAGAACAGGATTCTTGTGTACAAGTATATTTTTTCCTCCAGCAACGCACAAAGGAGTGGGTGGTCACATATGTGTAAGGCATATGTGCCAGCATTCACCCACATTAACATTTTTGGGCTGTCAGTGGCTAGGTCTGTGTGCAAGTAATCATAAGACAGGTTGAGACACAACACGGAAATCTGTCCCATCTGCAAAACTGAATCAATCATGTGCTTACAAAGATTTAGCTCACAAAGAGCTTGAGTCTTACAACATGGTATTGACTTAAAGGCTGTGTTGGTAAAGAAAATGGTATAAATTAATACTCACCACAGTATTATATCCTTCATTTAAATGTCTAACAGAGGGGCAAGCAAACAAAAAACACAGCTGTCCAAAAATGTCAGGTCTGACCACTGCTAAACCAAGAGGATTGGATTCTTTGGGCAACTCACACACAGCAGGGATACTATCTGGGATTTTTTTACCTGCCAGCTCAGGGTTTTTGCATCCAAATAGTGTATTGCAGTTGACACAATTTCCTCTCTGTGAGGAGCAGAGAGAAAAGAAGTCTTCTGAGTTGTGCTTCTCTGTCTGCTCAGGGGATCTGAAGAAGCAGGGAGAACAGATGGGCGAAGTAGCATGTGCAAAAGCATCTCTGAACCCAGCAAGTCACTCAACAGAAGATCTAGAAGGGACCCTTCAGCTGTCACTTTCCCAGAGGTATCACGTAACATTTTTGGGGCTGGGTTTTTGGATTTTTGGGGGTTTTTTGTTTTTTTTTATCACAGGCATTTTATTATATTAAGCTGAAAATGAGAATATGTCTGTGGGACTTTTGGCACTGACAGCATTCAGTTAGTCCAAGAAACCAACAGACTGTCCACTGGGCCACAAATTATGACCTTCCAAGAAAAGGCTATGACTCCAGAACTGCCCAATTCTGCTATACAGAAATCACTTCAATAAGCATGGGAAGGGTACAGCTGAGTCCTGTTCCCACCATGGCATTTTATTTCCTGAGTCTGGGTAGCTCCTCACAAGAAAAAGGAATTACATCCTAGCAGCATTTACCACCCACAGACCCTGACAGATTTAGCAAGAGGTACGGTGATTCAGTACACGGAGGGTGGATTAAAAATAGTGACGTTGTGGCTAAGTTGCCACCACTGTGCCTCTAAACACTGACAGCCTGAAAGCAGCCACTTACAACCCTTGAAAACTATCTGCGCTATTGGAATTGTGTGTCCACACACCAAGGTCATGAAACATCTCCTGGACATGAAGGCAACAAGGCCAGAAAAAAGACAATCTGGCCCAAAATGCTGGTTGTACAGATAGCTGCTGAACAAAACCCTACTTCCTATACATTACAAGCTTTAAAAATGGATGAGTCAAGAAGGCAAGTGGAGAGAGCAGTGCAGCACCAACTCAGTAGCATCACTGTGCCCCAGGATATAATAAAATGGATAGAGAAGAGCTCAAATACACAGAGAGACTGTTCTACTTCCACTATCTGCAATCAGTATGTTTGTTCTGGGATAAAACAAACATCCATAATCAATACTGAAGGAATGCTGGACTGCGTCTCATATACTTGAGCAACTGATCAAGAAATAATTTATCCCTGTGCAAGTCTTGCCCTTGTAAGTCTGCCAAGGTCAGTGTCACTTCAGGTTATCAGCTGTTGGAAGTGCTGGCTAAGTTAAACTGCCTAGAGCAAGCTTTAAACTTACATACCCGACTTCTTTGACAAAATGTCTGTGTCTTACTTTATCTGAATTTGCAATCCCCTGATAATGCAAGGCACATTCTTCCCCTGTGCTCCTTATTCTGTGCCCTTACTTCCCTTTTTTGGCTCAGATAAGTCTTCCATATGTAGCGGACCAAGACTTCACTATGGAGAACATACAAGCATCACTCAGTTGACATTCACCATCATATGTCCCTCTTAAGTGGTAATTCAAATTTGACTGAAATCCTGGTAAGGTGGGGTTTTTCCATTAAAAGGTTGCTGTATCTACAGTTTCTTAAAGTGATTAATTTTTTTTTCTTCAACTCACCATAAAACCAATAATCTCCTTATCAATTATGCTGCATCACAATTATGAGACACAGATTAGGACCTAAACCCCACTGTTCAGTAATCTGAATGCAGGTTTTTGCTTTGGTCACAGTCTTAGCAAGTGTCCCAAAGGCAGCAGCACCTCTCTGGTCTGCCCTGTATCTTCACAGTAGCTGAGGCCCTTTGCTGCACTGAAAGTTTAGGGACTTCAGGTTTATCTCAGTGCTTAAGCTAATTCTAAAGCAGTTCTTAAACTCCAAAGTCACTTCACTGCTTTTATAAGGTGTAAACATGTTTTTTCCTTCAAATCTGACAGTATCAGCAGCCACTTTTACTTAGAAATTTAATGTTATAAACTGGAACTCTGCTTGGGCTCAACAGAGGATTTTAATGACCAGGTATTCCCCAGGTAACCCTGGCAGGAGCAGAGGCCATGCAGCCTGGTAGGCTTTGCAGCACTCCACCAGATTAGGAGCAAAAGCTTTCAGAAATCAGTGCACTTTTCCAAATTGAATCTGGATCAGTTATTCCATGGGAAAAGGGGATTTTTTCCTGCATTATACCAGTACAACCAAATGTCTCACCTCCGAATATCATTCTTTAAACATAAAATAATTAGCACTCTGAAGGAAAATGGAGAAAATATTTATCCTTTAAATAGCACAAACCAAATCCACAAATTTCTGTGTTGCTGTTTCAGTTAAGTCAGTCACATTCTCCACTTTGGCTGCTTCCAGCAACAATACAAGTTGCAAAGTCTCTGTCCTGTGCAAGGGCCTGTACAGAACCAGAAGAGCAGAGAGCCATTCTCTCAAGGAATGAGCCTGTTAGGAATAGAAGCCAAACAGATGCATGGCATCTTGCAGAAACATGGTTGAAAACAGAAAGATGAACATTAAACCTCTCAGCAATACCAGATTGCTCAGCGAAAGGCCCAGCTGGTATGGAAAGATGAACCTTTGCTCCACTGTCTCCTCTTCAGAGCTAAAAATAATAGTGAGTCATGCCAGTAGCAGTTTTGCTATTTAGCTTTACAAATTCAGGTCATTAGGCTTGGATGTACAGAATCATTCCCTTCCTACCACAGATCATATGAACTGATAGTAAGGAACACTCAGGCCAGGACACTGACCAGCCCTTGCTTTCAAATCTCACTAAGACAGCCCAGAACAATCCAAATTACTACAGTCAAGTTCAATCAGGGAGTCAAGAGTGAAACTACCATTACAACTAGGAAAAAAGAGGAAGCTTTACATAAAGCTCTGAATAATACATCCCTTCACTACCCTTTTCCCCATCTAGCACATTCCTGTCTTGTTTTTCTGACTTTTTTTTCATATTTCTGATCAAGGCAAATGGTTAAAAAGTGTGCATGAAGACATTTTTTAAAAGCTAGTTGATCTAGACAGCAGAGAGAGCAGATGATATGGAGAAGGCTGAATGGGAGCCAAATTACAAAAAGAGACATATTAAACATTTCTAATTGCCTTGTAGCTTCCCAGAGAATCTCCCAGAAAAGGCACTAGTCCACCTGTTCGTTTTATTTTCAGGTAAGTACTTTTAAAAATAAGTCAGAGGAAGAGGTAAGTATGGACTGACAAGGATGTAAAGGAGAAAGAAAGAATGAGTGGTTTTCAGAGGCTGAAAGGAGAAGCTGTACATCCCACCAGCAGGACCAGCATCATCCTGTGTTGTAGGAAAAGCAGATTTTCCTCATCCCCGCATGTAAATTGAGGGGGGCATCATTTTAGAACTGTTTCATGAGGTCAGATCTCTTCCCTCCCTCCTCCATTCCCAAGGTCAAGTGTAGGAGGTAACAGAGATTACAGATTTGCAAATCCTACAGATTTGCTCTTATAGGAAATTTGGCTGTGCCACCGATGCCCAGAGTCCCCACAGCCTGAGTGACTGCCTTGCAGTAAGACAGGAAATTCACAGGAGAAATGGAAAGCTGATGAATAGGAAAATCCCTACATCATCCTATTTCCAAACACGTTCAGATCAGGGAAAAAACCAGCAAATGGATTTCCAAGCTAACAAACAGCAGTCTCATGTTAACATTCACAGTAAGCTGCCAATCCCATTGGCTCCTGGAACCCTGCTGCAGCTCCCTGCACTGCCTTGGGTTTGCACTTCAGAGGAGATTTTAGGATAACAGAATCGCTTGACTGCAAGGACAGAAAATATCAGCATATGGAAAATATTTTTGCTAACACTGTAGGTATATGTGCAGTAACAAATGACTTTTCACTCTCCAATAAAACAACCAAAGAATTAAACTGAGATTAAGTATTGGGGGAAAGGGATCATAAGCAGCAAATGCTAAGATGACTACAGAGTTGCAGCTGGGAGCTGCTATATTGTTCCTTTGGAAAAAAATAATTATCAGATCAGATTTATAAAATATATTAAAAAATCAGATAAGATTTCTAACTGTTTTCTCTGAAAGTCTGCATTTTTAAATCACAGCTTTAAACAGGCCAGGATGGCAAATGTCATGAATCATTTACCTGTGATCCCAATGCACTGCAGCAAAACCTCTAGCTGACATAATTCTGAGCTACTTTAAATGAGTGCCCCCTTACATTTATTAATATTCTAATAACGTTGGCATTCTAAAAAAAAAAGTTCAAAATACTCTTTTTTTCAGTCCTATAACACTGGCCTGGCTGACATACTGACTTCCTGGGCAGCATAGATCTACCTGCTCTAAGTACAAGGTTTCTCAGACAGCCTTTTGGAAGAACCAAGAAAACTCTTCCACATGCAGAACCCAGGGTTAACGAATACACCTGTTAGTAGCATCCACAAATCACACCTCCTAGTACATCAAGGCTACTGCAGAAAGGCATCTTTCATCTTGGTTTTGACAAAATTCCTCTCCCTGCAGTGAGCACAATTTATCTGATGGATTTCTCTTTGAAATGAGGAATGAAGTCCATCTCCGTAACGTTACTGAATATGAAATAAAAATGAAATAGAATCTAAATATACCCAACACTATCCTGCTCTCCATCCCTCACACGAATCCAGTATCACTCTTGTGCCTAAAAAGAAGCATTAGAGGCAGCGCTCATCCATATTTCAGTGTAAAAAGCAACCTTGTAAATGCTAAGAACCAGCATAAGAACTTTGGAAAGACTGTCAATGAGAGTAGCATATTTTTCGCCATTTCATTCCTGGGTTGTGTTGGTTTGTTGGTTTTTTTTGTTTTTTTTTTTAGTTTCTTACTCTTATTCAGCATTTATGCATACATCTCTCTATTTATCTTCCTCCCTACCCATCCCCTCTATCTGTAAGATTAATAGGGGCATGCTAAGTGCATGGCTGCATGCAAAGACAGATATGTACCCTTCCTTTATAACCTGCAATTTCTTCCATTGGTATCCCTTACAGCCCCTGTGCAGAGGTGTGTCCCATCATGACCTAATTTCCAAGAGATCACAGGCATAATGGAGTTGGGCTTCATCTACACACATTGTGCAATCATTCATATATTTTATCTAGTGAATATTTTTACCAGGTGGGATTTTCCCTTTGAACTAAAATATCCTAGCCTCTACAGACCAGCCTAGTCTTGACAAAACTAGTCCTAGCCTGGTTTTGTGTGGGTTCTTGAAGACTGACACACTGGGTAAGGGCAGCAGTGACAGATGATGCACAGGCTGCCAGCAGGGAAGGACTCTGCTGGACTTGAAAGGTGGATTCTTCCATCTGGGCAAACACCTCTGAGTATCAAAAGAGAAGAGGGCAAGGCCTGACACAACAGCCTCTCGTTGGGACATGAATCCCACCATGCAGAGTAAGGGGGAGTTTCAAAACGTGGGTACTGAGCTGTCACAACTATGTCACACACTCCAGCTCACCCATGTAACTCCAGATGGTATTAACCTGGAATTATGTCTAAAGAAAAGAGACTGTATCCTCCATACTTCTTCCCTGGCCCCACAGAAGAACCTCAGGCCTTGAAGAAGAGAACAAGGAGCGCAGAGAAAAGAGCATGTGATGTTATGAGTCAGCAATGGAAAGAACTGCCCAGGATGATTATCTCTGAACCCAAGGAGGGACAGAGCAGGACCCAGGATTGTGGTTGTAGCAGCTTGGTGCTCCCCCAAAATGGTTGTGACTGTACTTTGGGGGGTCATGGTCTCCTTTCAGAGGAGAAAAGAATGTTCTGCACTTTTACAAGATCAAGACAAATGTCTGTGTATTTTCATTTTTACTATTGCTCATGATAACACCATTTTATCTTAATTCCTTCAAGATTACTGCAAAGCTGGTAATTGCAATCAAGCTATTTTATAAGTCCAATTTACAGGAGACCAAATTATTTATTATTTATTTTCAGTTCTAAGTGGATCATTTGTGTTTTCTCTGAGTAAGATGATGTGTACAAAATATCCCTAAAAATGTCAGCTAAGTGGAGAGATACAGAAAAATGCCTCTCTGTCTCATAAGTACCCACTGCTTTCTGAATACAAATCATTCTTACACAAACACAGCAATAGTGTGGTAGGCTTCCTCAGAGTATTAGAAATACATAAAAAACCCCACTGTATGCTATGAAGCTCTTACAGCTAAAAGATTTACCCAAGCAAGCAGTGCTGTTGACTTCAGTCCTCACACCATCATAGGTCTCCTCTAGCCAATTCAGCTCTCAGTGCCTGAAATCCAACTTCCATTTTAACCTAACCAAGCAACTCCTCCCCACGCACTCTCCAACATCCCCCACCTCTCCCCCTGCCATTTCTGAATGACAATCTTTCTGGATACCCACAATTAGAAACCATTTCACTGGAAATGGGAACTCAGGCACTGGGGGTAACAGCTGTTAAGCAGCTGCATATCAAAATTCCAGTTAAAATTGTTTATTTGCAAACACACATGGAAGTCTTAAGCTATTGACTGGCTTTTGTGTGGATCTAATCTATTACCACAGGGCTGTTCAGTATATACAACTTCACTCAGTCTGCAGAAGTAAAATATAAATTCACTTGGGTGCAATTTACTGTGGCAATAACCATACTGTTTACATCATGATCAAGTACAAAGAGTTGGTCTAATATCCCCAAGGAGAACAGACTGTGTAAATAAGCATCTTTTATGGGAAGGCTCTGAGATTTATTCCTGATGCTTTCCAATTGTGACTTTGGAAAATCCTTGCAAGCCCTTCAGAGCAAGGAAGGTAAAGCTAACCTTTTTGATAGCTGCTGGTAAAATATCTGATCTCGTGTTAAGCACAAACTTAGCTGTGACCTTCAGTAAACCGGAAAAATGGAAGTTCTACCACAACAGCTCCTTCTGTGCTGGCAGCAACACATGAACATGGGGCAGCTACAGCTAAACTTCAGCTCCCAGGCTGTTAATTAATCCATAACTTTTGAAAGACTCTATGCTGGGACAGTCTGCATTCTTCCAACCTGACCCAGGAGAGTGACAGCAGCAGTCAGTATGGCCCAAGACACAGCACTGATGGGTTTGCACTGACAAGCAGCACAGTGGAGGAAGTAACACTTGGGAATCCCACACTAGAGATGGAAATCCTGAGAGCCCTATGTTACAGCATTGACAATTTGAGTTAGACTTGACAAAAACATTTACAAAGGTTAGAGAATTAAGCATTTGGATAGGTGGTAGTGTTTTCAGCCTAAAGTCTCAAATGGTAACATGCCTGAAGTAAATGTGTCCTGGGCAGGAAGATAAACTAGAGGTGCTTCAGAGTTCTTTTCCAGTCTTATTTCTGTGACTCTGCTCTCCAGTGTGTTGTCCCATGTCTCGAAAGATGGAAATGAAATTTCTGTTCCATAGTTTTTTACCGTACACACTCGCTGGTGCTAATGACAGGAGTGAGAAGAGGACCCCATGTTTACAGGCTTCTTTTTCTGAGCATCTTCTCCTCCCTCCCAGCATGTATGGCAGCTTTTCTCTGGAATCTGTATGGTGTTCTCCAGCCTCCTGGCAGATAAACAGCTATGAGTTCTACTGCCTTTCTGCAGGACCAAAAAAGATCAGAAGGCTTTGCATTTTCAAAGACAACCTCTTCTTTTTAGAGTGTTCTCTTGGTCTCCAGAATGGGAGTCCAGTGATATAATGATTCCTCTGATTCATGTGCATGCCATATCCCATTTTTTCCTCAGCAGTGTACAAGAGAGTATATTTTTAGGATATTATCTCATGATACACTTGATAACCCAACTTCTACATAATCTAACCCTTAGTAACATAACCTATTTTCTTCCTCAGGCTATTGTAAGCTGTTTCCTCTTTTCAGACTCCAGATTTTTTTCCCCCAGATTTTGTAAATTTTTCTAGTTGCAGAATTTGGCTTAAAAAACAGAAACTCTGCTGCACCCTTAGCCATGCTTCACCATGTGCAGAAAGGATCAAGGGAGCAGACCTGTTTCATCCTTCTGTTTCTTCTGGATTACATCTTGTGTTTGCATGAGCAAACATTTGTAAGCTGAACCCATATTTTTATGGAAGCACATCACACATCCACTGATTTCTAAAGTGGGACAAGCAGTGTAAGGCAATGGCACTCATGCCACAGCCCGCATGGAGCTGCCTGTCATGAAATTACCATCTCCTCTCCAACTGTTCAAGTATTTTAGAATTAATTTAAAACACATGCAGTACTTCTCTAATGTTGCCCTTTCATGTAGACTGTGATCATGAGCCACATGACTGGGCAAGGCAGAAATACCCTTCCTGTTAATATGGGCTTTACACCATGAGAAACCTGCATAACACCATTTTTCAGGGCTCTACCCTATCTCATGACACTTTTCTTTTGTTGTTATTCTGAAGATGTTTTTGGTGTCTGGAAAAATGCCATGTGCTATCTCAGATATAAAGGAGTCAGGCAAATAAACCACACTGGAAATACTCTCTGATTTGCTTAAGTAGCAATTTAAGTGAATAGGAAATCTGCTGCTCATCTCAATTAGAAGACAGTCACAGCCAAAAATCCTATTATAGAGACCATATTATAAAAATGTGGATCAGGAATTTCCCTAAATTCTATTTACAGAAGAAAGAGCCGGATGAAGATCTGAAGGATCTCGTCCCTGTACATGGCAACATCTGTTTCTTACGTGAAATGTGTCTTCAAGACATTATATCTTTCTACAGTCATTTCTCCATCTACAAAGGAGCATAATAAAACTTATGTTCCTTTATAAAGTGCTTTAAACTCCATGGATGAGAAGAGCTATATGAAAAAAAAGTCACATTTTTATTACTGTTGTTACTACTAAGCTACCACAAGCAAGAATATTTGTCAAATTATGGGTTTAATGAGATAATGTTTCTCAAAAGTAAGTAGGGGTGCTGGCAGAAAAGCCCCTATACTCCTTTCTGAAGTTGGCCATACTGACAAAATCAATTAATACAGAAATGTTCCTGATAAATTCTGGAATCTCCCCAGCTAAAAAAAAAAGCTTGGTACAATCCCTTAAAAACAAGCAGAGGAGGAACACAGGATGGACACTACTCAATTTAAAAGATTCAAGGGTCACAAATGTGGAAACACATTTGCCCCACAGGATCTCAGTGAGAACAGATGGCACCACCAACCGCTCCCACTGTTTACAGTACGAGGAGAAAGAAACATCCCGACTCACATAAATCCCATCAGCAGCCCAGCTGTTCCGGAAAAGCCATTGGGAGCCCCCTCTGAAAAGCAGGAGGCCAAACTTGGTGTCAACAGAAGCCATGGGGTAACACAGTCAGGTAGAAGGTGAGTGTAGACACCAAAAACTGCTGTCATAAGACACGCCACTGTGAGAATTATTAAATGTGCAGCCGACAACTGGTTTCATAGGGCTCTGCTTGTGCCACCTCCAAGGAAGTAGCTGAGGAGACGTAAAACCAAGTGAGGAGATGCCAGTTTCACAGTTAAATTGCTGAATTTGGTAGGATCCTTGTACCTTCAGCCCCTTAATATGTTAGCAAAGCAAATTTTTCCACTTGGTGAATCAAATTGTACACACTAAACCACTTTATCCCTCGAGCTCCTTTTCTGACTAAGCAACGCTCACCAGTAAGTGTAGCCCAGCCTTCATTCACATTTGCACCAGAACACAGCAAACACGAATTCAGGCCAACTTTGTTGTCCTTTTCCTGCCTAAAACCTCATGAAAATGCACAGCACAAGTGCAAGGTTTCCTGCTTCTAATAATGTGTATTTTTTTATAAAAATAAATGAATTTCAATCAGTTAGACAATACTTGAAAAAGAAAGTTGAGTACCTGATCAATGTTGTAGAAAAAAATCTGTAAGAATCTGTAAAAGTTAAAAAAGATAGTGTTTTCCTAATTCTGGTAAGAATATTTAATTATTAAACCCCACAAATACCAACAACAAAAATCTTGAATAGTAAATAATCTTCTACTTTTATAAAGCTCAGTTTATACTTTGCTAAAATTCCTATCTTTTATTCCAGCAGCATTTTCTTTGGGAGGTTCTCATACTCCCTCATAACACACCCACAAAATACATTGCTTATCTACTTTACAGATGAGAAAACCAAGCAAAGCATAATTAATTAATACTCCAAAAGCTGTAATCATCCCTAATATAGAGATCAAAGATACTCTATTGCAATCCTGGGAGTAAGGGAGCAAAGCAGAGAAGCAAAAGTTAACCTCAGTCTCCGAATGACACAGCACAGCAGTGATAAAGCTTCTTGCAGAGTGCTAAGAAACTGATTTAAGATTAATCTATCAAATATGCCCACCTCTCTCAAGGCTGTAGGCAGATGGATGTGCCACTAAGACAAATGATGAACTGCCACCCTCTGATGCCACTGGCCTTGCCACTTGCAATCAGAACAGCACTGGAATGGTACTTAACTGCTGAGAACAGAGGTTGCATGAGGCACATCTGGGACTGAGATTCTGTCACGGTACGGAAAATCTTTTCCTTCCAAAACACTGAGCTTCTCAAAAAAGCTGGAGGTTAAAAACAATGCTGCAAAATAACTGACGATTTCATCAAATGTACAGGGAACTCAAGACTGAAATGTCTGTTTTGCTTGACAAACAAAGCAGATGCACTAAGAGGGAGACAGTAAAATACATTAACTACGGACTTAGTGAGAGGGTATCAGAACAGACTCAAAGTTTTCAGAAAACCTTCTTTATAATCCCAAAATCACATACAAGGCAATTATGGCAAATCTCTAGCTGGCTTTTCTTGCCAGAAACAACAGCAGGTTACCAAAAGTCAGCCCTATCACAGGCCTCCATCATCAGCACACATCAAAAACTTGTACTAGCCCAGGGAAACAAGTCCACCGTCCTCAGAAACCTGAGGGGTGTGTTTTTGATGGCTACTACATCCAGAGTCATTAGTTAGCTACCATAACCACAGTATAACCAAAATTTCAATTAAATGCAATACAATCACAGAGCAGTTACAATTCAGCCTTGGTCTAGAGAAAGAAGCTCACCACTATTCTTCATGGAATCACTAAAATTCAGCATATTTGAAGGTTTCACAACCTGCCAAATTTCTTTGCCATCATGCATGATCTATTTCCCAGCTTAAAAGCACTCCTGATGTGCAAGGATACTGCCAGCAGAACATGCAATCAGGGAAATGCCACAAATTGATTACAATGTCAATAAAAAGCCTCTTTTGCCCTGGTAGCTACAGGGAACCAGAAGCTGAATACAACCCAGCATCATCCTATAATGACAACAAAAGAACCCGGGATGTCAGAGCAGGAGCAGAGCTCCAAGGCACAGGATACTCCTCAGCTCTGTTCAGTGCCAGTGTGGCGCATTCCACAGGGAAGTGGTTCCATGAGAGCAAGCTCATGGTCTGAATGACCAGCAATCCAGAAAGTATGACAAAAACTTAAGAAAAGTTCAGAGAAACTGAAGCTGTCAGGCTTTGGAGGAACTGGAGTGTGCATTTCTGCAGCAGAACATCAAAAAGATGAAACAGACCATGAAAGAGCCAGAAAGTTGACCCTGGCCAAGCCCAAGAGGCAAGACAAGGTCATGGCCCTCTCCAAGCCTATGGTGATGTGTGCTGCAGCCCTGAGACTCCCCACTGGGCCCTGCAGCAGACACTGTAGAAGAACAGAGTTCACCCAACTGACCCATGACAGCAAAGCAGACACATGCCCAAGTCACGTCTGGGTACAAGACCACGCAACAAACCTCAAAAACGGAAGCTTATTGAACTTTTTTCTCCTTCTCCTTTTAGATTTCTTCATGCTCCACTATTTTAGTACAGCTGCAGGAATTTGAAATATATTTAAAAATTTATTGCTACAGCTATTATCCCCATACTACAGTTTTCACAGTGAACTCAGTACAATACCTTAAAACTCCAGAGTAAGTTGCCATCAGCTTCATCCACCATGCATTTCATTTCTCCTTATACCAACCTTCCCAGCCTACTCCTGCTTTGTCTCTTTTTTTGTCCCTCTTGAGGAGCAGCTGAGGGAGCTCGAGAGGCTCAGCCTGGAGAAAACAAGGCTGAGGGGGGACCTTATCACTCTCTAAAACCACCTAAGGAAAGGAGGCTGTAGCTGGGTGGAGGACAGCCTCCTCTCCCAGGTAATGAGCACCAGGACAGGAGGAAATGGCCTCAAGTTGCACCAGAGGCAGTTTAGATTGGATATTAGAAAAAATTTCTTCACCAAAAGGGTGTTCAAGCATTGGAACAGGCTGCCCAGGGAGGTGGTTGAGTCAGCCACCCTGAGGTATTGAAAAGATATGTGGATGTGACACTGGGGGCCACGGTTTAGTGGTGGGCTTGGCAGTGCCAGGTTAACGCTTGGGCTCGATGATCTTAAAGGTCTTTTCCAACCTAAACGATTCTGTGATTCTGCAAACAAAAATGATTAGATGAAAGCCACAGGCTGAAGTATGAGAGATACACTTTATCCTCAGTACCAGCAGAGTTTTAAATACATCAGGGACGAATGAGGGATATTGATAGCTAAAAGGTTTGCTCACTTGAGTTCACTTCTACAGCAAATTTTTTCGCTAGATTCACTTTTGCGAAAGTCAAAGTGTAATAAACAAAGTTATTCTCCGTAGGGTTATTGACAAGAAAAAAAGAGTTATAAGTAGTATTGATTTGGGGTGAAATGGTAGAACGTGACAATCAATAGAGCTTAGTCAGATATAAAATAGAAGGAGTCACACAAGTCATGGCAGGATTATTACAGGAGACAAATCCTGGTATCAGCCAAGGAAGGGAAGAAGCTGTAAATGGGATCCAAAATAGAAGCTGTGGATTGTTTTCTAGAAAAAATAACCCTAAATTACTCATTTTAATGTTTTAATATGTGAGGTAGTTTTTATTTCAGCATATTGTCAGCGCTGTTTTTCTAAAGCTTTTGAAACAAATTCTTTCCACCTCCATAGTATTTTCATTAAATGTCATCAAAGCTCTTTTCAAATCTCTGAGAGAAGTATGATTATCCTTATTTAACAGATAATGAGCAGATAGAAAGAGACTGGAGCTACATTTCCCAAACCAGTCAGTAATGCCGCGTGCCTTGTGTCGAAATACACAAACCCATAAAATAAGAGTCCTACAGAAACAAAATTTTCAAAGGTCCCGGGAAATCACAGCTTCGGTCAACAGCTGGTTACAAGTTCCCAAACTCTGGGTCACAGGCTGGGGAGCCAAAAGCTGTGCCCTCACAGCAAACGCAGCAAGCTACGTAAGCACAGTGAGCTTGCTCACAGATACAACAGAGCCTAAAATAGGAGGGATGCTAATTCACAGTCCTCTGTTCTAATTACAAAGCTCATTATTTTTACCACTCGAATGACTCAGGGTGAAAGAAACCCAACAACCGTGTATTCTACCGCACAAAAGGACTGTACATTTGCACAGGATTTACACAATGCCTACCTTCTGAGCACAACCACACTGGAAAATAATAGCAGTAATCAGAGTAGCAATGAATATTTTTCACTGGTGATTATGCCCATGCACAATCGTTCAGAGCATTGCCTTTTCCTAGACTCTGGACCAACCCCCCCCCATCCCAAATTATTGAAAGATGCTAAAATGATTTACAAATGAAATTGGATACAGAATTAGTTACACTACTGAGGTGAAAGGCAGCGACGTTAATAACGATCAGCATTGCTCAGTAATTTATTGCAGGCTGTGATGGAAACTATTTCATTCCAGGGAGATATAAACTATATTTTGAAGAACCTCTTGCACTAATCCACTAAATAAGTGCTGACAATCAAACTGTGGGATATGCAGAGCCTCAGGGAGGAGGGGGCCTTGGAACAGCTTCATTTTTATGAATGAAGCCATAAGAAGGGGGTTAGAGAAGGACAGGAGCATGCACAACTCCAGTCCCGAGAAAGGCACAGGACAGGCTGAACAGCACCACCACACTGAAACATGAGCTGCCCAGGAAATCAAGGGTTACAGAGGTGCAATAATTTTTTTTTTTAAAAAAAAGCCATTGATTTCTAAAGAGGGATATGTAGTCACTGCAACAGTTTAAAAGCTCTTTTAGCTGGAATCACATTTGCAGTCATGGGATTTCTATTGGCAAATGGCATTATCGTCTCCGGAGAGAAAACTAGGACTGAATCACATCAGGAGGATGGACAAGATGACCTTTTGAAGTCCTCTTCAGCTGTATTCCTGTAAGTCCATACTCAGTGACAGAAAACACATCTGGACTGGAGCTGTTGGGGCTTAGGCATTCAAGTTAGAAAATTTTGGCATAAGTCTTTGGCATGAGAAGAACCCCAAGCAATTTTTATATTGGGCTCTGTCTGCCATCAGTGATGCGATTCAATCATAAAATGGCTTATTCCCCCAACACAAATATATAACACCATGCCGGAGTAGGAATGTGAAGCTGCTCTCATTATCACAGCTAAGTTCATTTTACAGCAAAGCAGTTTACTTTAAGACTTTTCCAGTAATCCAAGTCTAATTATGGAATCAATTTAAAACAATTTTGTAATTAAAGGTACCTGCTGAAAATATCTCACAGGCTCAATAATTTAAATGATAGTGTTAAAAAGGTAATTAAAATTAAAAAGGCCAAATGAGGCTGGGTCGCTCCTCCACTAGGAGAGCGCTGAAGGACGTCGTATTTGCAAACCCGAATCGCCAGCTTCCTCCCTAAATTCCTGCTTTCCCCAGCTGCACGGGGATTTCGCACTAAGAGTCATTTAAGAGATGTCTTAGCGGACCGCGGCGGGGCAAGGCTTTTTTTTTTTTTTCCCTTCTTTTTCTTTAAATTCAAAAAATTACGCTGTTTCAAAATGAAGCTGTACTTACAGAGAGCCAGTGCTCCCTAGCCGGGGCCGGGGTGAGGCTCCCCCTCCTGCCGGGGATCCCCACGCAGGGTGCCAAAGGCTGCGGGAGGGGGTGGGGGGCGCAGGGGGGGAACTTTCCCCGCTTCCCCCGGGCCGGGGCTGAGGGGGGCGGCTGGGGATGGGGTGGCGCGGGCCGGGGCCGGGAGGAGGAGGGGACCGGGGACGGGGCCGGGGCCCCTCACTCACTCACCGCCCGCCGCCAGCCCCGGGCCGAGGCTCAGCGCCAGCTGCAGCCACAGCGCCGCGGCCAGCGCCCGCCGCCGCGCCGCCGGGAGGGCACCGCCGCCGCTCGCCTGCTTCCCATGACACATCTTCTGCCCGCCAAAGGCATCCGGTTCGCCGCCACCTGCAACGAGAGAGCCGCTCCGCCTCGCCGCTGCCCGGGGCTCCGCGCCGGCTCCGCGGGTCGCCCCCGCCGCCCGTGGCGCGGCTGCCCCCGCGCCGCCCCCCGCCAGCCCCGGGACGCGCTCCCGCCCGCCCCGCCGCCCTCCCGGCCCCGCGGCTCCCCCGGCCGTGCCCCCCCCCCGCCCCCGCCGCCGCTACCTGCGGGGGCCCCCCCGCCAGAACCGGCGGTACCTCCGCGGCTGCTGCCGCCGCCTCCGCCGCTGCGGCTCGGCAGCCTGCCGGGGCCGGGCGGAGCGCACATGCACACACTCGCACACACACTCGCAGACACACACTGACACACGCTCGCACGCCGCACACGCACACAGGGACGCGCACCCCGCCGCCGGCCGGCCCTACCTGGGAGCGGGGCAGCGGCAGCCGCAGCGCGCACCTGCCCGGCCCGCCCGCCCGCCCGGCCGGCGCGGAGCGGAGCGGAGGCGCGGGGAGCCGTGCGCGGCGGGAGCGCGGGCAGCAGCCCCGGCGTGCCGAGCACGCATGGCAGCCGCGGGCACGGCCGCGCCGCCGCTCCGCGCTGTCCCCCCCGGGCGCCCCGGGGCGGCCCGGCACGGAGGGGCACCCCCTGCCCCGCGCCGGGGGGCGCCCCAACGCCGCCGAGGGTAGGGGAAGGCGAAGTTAAGGCTTCGCTCCCGGTAGTTTCTGCTCGTTTTCACCTCAAACGGGGTTTCGCGGTGCGCAGCTCTGACGGAGCATCTTTGGAATGCCCTGTGCTTCGTCACGTAGGCAGAACGATAGATACGAGGCACGGTTTAGCAGCGCTGATGGCAGCGCTGCATCTTTCGCAGTTTTTGGGAGTGGGAAGGTGTATTCCCGAGCGCTCTCATCCATCAGCTGCCATTGGGGAAAGGCAGGACGCCTGGGCCTGCCGGCTGGAGCAATTTGCTGTTTGGAATCAGCATCCAGCTATATTTAGTGAATCTGTGAAATTCACAGCCGCGAATCACTGAATCAGAGACACGGTCTCGTGGCTCCGGCAGCTGTGGCAGCTCTGTGTTTCCTGGTGCCGTTCCCAGTGTGCTGTTAGGGGTATTGCCTCTTTGCCCATAGCTGGGCATTGCATCTCTTCCCTTACTCAGACCAGTGTGTCCTCTAGCTGAAGAGGACTCTGCTAAGCAGATTAGTGTTTGCAAGGGGAACAAAACCAGGGACAAGGGAAGACACATTTGTAGTGAAACATACCTATGCTCAGTACAAATACAGACCCAGAGGTACGTGGGATAATATTAACAGCATGTGGACATAGCACATCCTGATGCTTCAAAGTTAGCAGTAAATACTGGTAAAGTTGAAGTCCTTTTCAAGCCTCTCAGCTACCTGATGCTGTCTCTTCCAAGTTAAAACTTAAGGCTCTTCAGGAGAGATTTTAGTTCAAATCATGTATCAGTTCAAAGGCCAGCATAAAAAGCATAGTTCTTTATCTCCCCTGGAGAAAATGGGCATCTCACAGTGAAATGCAGGTATTCTGCTAAGAACGGGGAAGTATGTGGCCAATTGTCAGCTAAGAGAATGTATTATCTCTGAAATACCTTTGCTTCTCCTTTTAAACAGGAAAATTTGGGAACTATAGAGCATTTTCACCAAAGCCTCATTTCCTGATCAGGTCAGTTTTCATGTCCCCAGCCAGCCCAAAGAGGGAGTTCAGGTCAGCAGCAGCCCTTGTAAGCCATGCAAACACAGCACAGGCACAGTTACATGACAGAGGTGTTCCTCAGAGGAAATAAGCCATTGGCTACTACAAGTGACAGGACAGAGCAGTAGTGCAGCAATTCCTATTATCTGTAATAAGAGAGTCTTTATGTTACTAGTTTGGTGGCTTTCATTTTTGAAATCAAACTAGCAAAAGATAATGTCACAAGCAATCTGACACTATTCATGTTCTCCATCAATTAAAATGTGAAGTACTGGATGCAATGTCTACCTTCAGTGTGGATGGAGCACCCAGATACTTCTGAGGAGGAAGAGGCACAGGAACTGATGTCTGTCAGTGTTGGTAAGTGCTACTTAACCCTTGTTTCTGCCATTTACTCTTATCCCCAGTTTTGATAGGTACTACTTAACCCTTGTTTCTGCCATTTACTCCTATCCTCACATGCACAGCTGCACCTCTGACACCATTCAGCCTGAGAAAGGACAACTGAGTGCTCCAGGCACCTGTCAGCCGCCCCACATGAATGGGAGTACCACTGCTCCAAACAGCACCAGGAAATCAAGGTTTTCTTGTGCAGCAGCTCTTCTCCAAAATCTTAATGAACTGTAAAAATTCGCCTCTTGCTGAGCAGGGCAGGTATGTGCAAGGTGGGGGCAGTGGCTGAAGGGGCTGGGGGGCGGCCCCCCCAGTGGCTGAAGGAGTTTAGCAGGAATCTGTGTCAGCCAAGAGCAAGGAAAGGCTCCTGCAGCCCGGGAAAGCCTAAAGTGAGTGAGGAGCAGCAAAAGGTGGAGGAGGATGAAGCCTGAGGCAACCCTGACCACAGAGAGGCAGAGAGGAAGGAGCTGCTTCACTTTGGCTTGGACTTTGTTTCTGGAAGGGATGGATGGATTGCCTGAAGGGCTACAACAGCTCTGTGACCAAATCTGACATCTGTAATCAATTTTAGTGCATCCACTTGAGCTGAAGTGGGGCCAGAGCAGTGATCAGCAGGCTGGACCTGAAGCTCTGAGCTGCTGTTACATAGCACAGACTGTAAAATAGAGGAGGATTCGTCTCCTGGTTATCCCATGCAGATGTGATTTCTGTGCCTTCCTACACTTGGCTGGCCCTCCATTATTTTTTAAAGCAAGTTACAAAAAAAAAGTTCTTTTATAGCAAGATGACCCTCAAACCTGTGGGGACTAACCCTGAATTGCGTCTGGTGGGGATAAACCCTTCCTGATGCTGGTGCAGACAGGCTGGAAACAAGTCCGAGAGATTATGTGACTTTTTTTTTTTCTCCATATGTACTCACAAAACTGCTTCCATCTCCCTGCACTGCTTCTGCAGCTAAAAATGCCACCCCTCAGAACGAAGGTGAAAAGCGCCAGTGCTCATCTGCACCCTCCAGACCCAGGTTACTGTTGTTTGGGCCCAGAACCTCGAGGTGGTGGTGGTGGGAATGGGGGGAGAGCACGTCTTCCTCGTGGCAGGTTCTGGGTGCTGCCATGTGGTGAGAGGCATTCCTGGCCAGCTCCGCTCTCCTTGGAGGGAGAGGCTCCAGCTCTGCTCCAGCTGGTGCACACAGTCAGCTCCTGGCTGCTTCTAGCAAGTGCAGGGTGGGCATCCCAGCCAGATTCTGGCTGGCTGTGGGCTTACAGCTCATCTTCTGCTGGGGTTTTGTAATCGCCTCCATGAATAAACAATTGTGTGTGTAACTCCTGTAGCTGCAGGATTTTAGTTTTGTCTTGCCATACACATTAATCTGCTTCATTCTCTTAATTTTATCCTCTCACGTGCCCTCTTTTAGTTGATTATCTTATTCTGTGGTCTGTACTGGATAAAAAGCTAGATTGGAAAATTCAGTTAAATGCATCCGACCCAAAAAGCGGCCCCTCACTCCAAGCCAAGTGACAAGAGCAAACAACATTGGCTCTGCCCAGGACTAGGATTTTGAAGGCCATACCCACCCTAGGCAGCATTTGGCCCTGAGTTCTGGATACAATTTAATAATTTTCTCTCTGTGTCAAGAAGTAGGGACTCTCTTTCAGGCATCCAAGGCAATGTGGGAGTCTGAGGCATCACCAG
Source organism: Cyanoderma ruficeps (assembly GCA_008694505.1). Lineage (NCBI taxonomy): Eukaryota > Metazoa > Chordata > Aves > Passeriformes > Timaliidae > Cyanoderma > Cyanoderma ruficeps. Next base: position 5,522,223 of record VZDJ01007749.1, on the reverse strand, counting down.
TCCAAGTGGTGCCATTGCAACATGAACCTGTGTTGCACAGATGCTGCCATGGCACATGAAAGTGTTCGAGAACGCTCAAAAACCAGGAAAAAAATGGGACAGGAGCAACCAAATCTGCTGTAGTCTCATTCACACTGATCATTGGGAAGGTGTCTGGACTAAATTATTTCCAGAACTGCCGACAGGTTTTGTTTCAAAGGGAACAAATTAATTCACTCAAAAAAAGGAAAAAAAAAAAAAGCTAGGGAATGAATGAGCTCACCCAGTCCTCCACCATCCTGACAGGCAAGGGAGGAGAATTTGGGAAAAAGAGAAGTTATGGGTTGAGATTAGAACAATTTAATAATTGAGATAAGAACAGTTTAATAATTGAAACAAAGTAAAATATAGTAAGAATACAAATGATAATAATAATTAAAATGAAAGAGGTGAACAGAGGAAGAGAGAGAGAGAGAGGAATAAACCCCAAGAGAAACAAGTGATGCACAACACAAGTGCTCACCACCTTCTGACTGATGCCCGGCAACGACTGCTCCCTCCTGGCCAACTGCCCCCAGTTTATGTCCTGAGCATGACTCTTTATGGTGTGGAATATCCCTTTGTCCAGTTCAGGTCAGCTGGCCTGGCTGTGCTCCCTCATGGCCTCTTGTTCAGCTCCTTGCTGGCAGAGTGTGGGAAACAGAAAAGTCTTGGTTTAGAGTAAGCACTACTCAGCAACAACTAAAACATCAGTGTATCATCAACACTGCTCTCATACTGAACCCAAAACTGCACTTACGACCCACTAAGAAGAAAATCAGCTCTATCCCAGCCAAAACAAGGACACTGTGGTAAAAGTCAGCTGTAAAAGAGGCTTTGAGGTCCAAATTCTTGGGTACCTAACACTCTGGTTGGTCCCAGTGCATGTGTGAGTGGTCAGGCACATCTTTAATTTGCTAGCAAAATGTAACCCAAAATACTGGGCATTGGATTAAGTGCTTGGGGGTTTTAATTATCACATTAAGATATTCCTTCTCCATGTTTTACCTGCTCAAAAACAAGGCCAGAAGGAATCATCCTGGTGATGTGGCTGTTGGGTAGGTGAGTTTCATCCTTAAATTGGACTCCAGAAAGGGTGAAAAGGCAGTGGTGAGGACTGTAGCAGAGGGTGAAGAGAGAATTTATCTGTGGTAGTGTGGGACTGCAAAAACAAAGACCTCAGGGCATGTTAGTAGCAGTTGAATGACTAAAGGGGTGGTCAGGCCATGGGGAAAAGAACAGTTTAACACAGAAGTCTGCAATTAATTATTTTAAAAGATAAAATGGCAATGACTGGCATTGAGATTTGGCTGCAGAACATCAATCCAGACTGTAAGTACATATTGTTGCAAAACATCCTCCAGACCTCCTGGCCACAGACCAGCTTCCCATTTCATTGGCCACAAGGAAGAGCTGTTGCCTTGAGCTCACATGTATTTATTGCTCTAAACACCATTCTGCACACAAAATTAAGAAAAAGAGCTCAAGCATCATCTAACAAAATGAAGGGAGTTGCTAAAGAGAGTTCTGAATGCCTTGGAAGGCACAAAACTATTCAGGGCTAAGATTCATAATGACATTGTTGTGTCCTTATGAAAGATAATAGCCTGAGATATGCTGTATTACTTGTATTCTTAACAGGCTCAAGCTTTCAAGCATTTTAAAGTAGAAACTCATTTGTTGAACTCCCTCATATATCAGATAAGGCCTTCAGTCACTTCCTTCATACTTGGAGTACACAGTATTTCGCTTTGAACTTAGAAATATTAATGAGCTGATATTTCATAAAAATAAGGTGTGCATGGGTGACGGGGGGAGGTGCCTATTGTTAAACTATGTAAGAATAAATAGATGCTTTGCAAATAAAGGTTTTATCTACTTAGATGTTAGTGGTGATGTCTTACTGTTAACATTCAGGAATTAAGGAGTTCCTGAGTGCTTTCCAATCTATTCCCAAGCATGCTCTGGTCCCCAAAAGGGTGCTCCTGGAGACCTTCCTCTCCACCATGACATTGTCTTTGCTTGATTCTACAGGAGACTGACCCCCTGCACCTCTCTGGGTAGATTTGCACTGGAAACCTTGATTTCATCCTTTCCCTCCATCCATGCCTAAAAAGGCCAGCTCTCTCGCCTACCTCAGCCTGAGGAGGGTGATTGTTGGACACACAGGAATTGCAGGGATTGCAGGAAAGCAATTATTCTAAACAGGATACTTTAAGGTGATTGCTTATAAGAGAGGTTTCCTTCATAAATGTGCTTTCAAAAACAGGTAAGCCATTAGGAGGATAATTATTTTGATGAATTCTGAACCACTAACAGTTATGATGGCTCAAGAAAAGCAGCCCTAAAATTGTAGAGCCCTGATTCTGCAGATGCTAAATAGTGCTGGCTCCTTTAAAATCCTACCAAATTGAAAGAAGAGCTGAAGGCATTCATTTTCTCACAAAGTCAGGATTTAAGAAGAACCTTTCACTTCCCTAAACATAATCACTCTTGTTTGAAGGGAGCAGGGGGCACCCTGAAGAAAATGACAGGAATATGAAAGGAGAATTCTTTTTCCTTCACTGAGCCTTTGGTACTGACAGCCATAAACTCACATCTGGGACCAATACACAAACATTAATAACCACCCATCAGTGTGGTTTTACCAATTAGTGCTAATTACATTTCATTAGAAAAACTGGCAGTGTAGGGAGGATGGAGTTTGAACTACTTTTTTGTTTCCTGATGACCTACATAAGCAATGAAAAGTTTTAGTTAACAGAAAACCACACTTTATTTTTATTTCCATCAATGTAGTTTAAAGGACATCACAGAAATAAATGATACCTGGCTAATTGGAGAACTGGACCAAATCACACTTACTGGGAGGCCAATTCTTCAGCTGAACACATGGAGGTTTTTGTACTCCTCTGATTACAGCCAAATTGAGTTTGCCACTAGTCCTGTGACTACATTTGGCCCTTGCTTTCCAGTAAACAGTAATTTCCCACGGAAGAATGTAAAATGAAACAATTCCAGGAGCTGAAACAATTTAAATTGGTTATGAGTGCTTTTCATTTCATCCCCCCAGACCAGAAGAGGCTCGAAAACACAAAATGCAATATGTAGTGTTTGATTTACAACACCATTCTAAGCCCTGAATGGTATTCCTCACCCTTGAGTATAAACCCATGATGAATTTCCCTGTGCCCCCAGCACACTTGGCACAGTTCATTTCCTTTGCATTATGATACCCAAAGTTCTGCATAAGAGGACCCCGATGTCTTTCACCTCCAGCTTACAAGTTCATTACTCACTGGTCGGTTTAAATGAAGGTACTCAGCCCCATCCATTTACCCTCTGGAAAATTCCCAAATCCCACTTTCTGACCTTTTCATTGGTCTGGCAGAAGCAGATCTGAGTGCCAGGGTGCCTTTAGGGTGGGGCAGCACAGTCCCTGGCACAGGGAACTGCACAGGGACAGCAGGACACAAATTCTTTCCCACCACTGCCTGAACTTACAGCTACAAGCAAGCTCCTCAGACTCAGTTCCCCCAAAAGGCACCTACTTTCAAAATTGCAACCTCCAGACCCCAGCTCAGCTGCAGTTTAAGTCCAAGGCACTTCACTATCTCTTAGCAAGAATTCCCAGGAGCTTGTGGTTGTGTTTCAGGCTGTGGGCTCAGCCCTGGAAGCAGGGATCTTGTGTCTTGTTTAGTAGGGTTGTACCTCTGGGTGCTGGATTCACAGAAGCTTTCACAATGCTTCTGATAAGCAAAATGTCTTTCAAACCCGAAGGGATGTGCCTTCCTTTGTCCAAACAAAGAAACTGAGGTGCAGAAGAAATCAGCCTCCACATGGCCCTTGGATTCTGGCCCTTGCATTTCATATCTCTTCAGAGTTGGTGTAGACAGAATGTGTTTGCCTAGAAGCATTTAACTAAGCCATGTAGAAAAGTAAAGAATTGTGCACTACCTTTTCCCTTGCATGAAGAGCAGCTTTATCTATTCCTTGAGGACACAAGGAAAGAAGAATAAGGAATCGCAGCAGAGTCCCCATGAGAGAAGAGAATGAGAGAGCTGAAGCAGATGTGTTCAAACATATTCTTTGAAAAGCTGTGACAAAAATAGAGCAGCTGGTTGAGAACCCTTCCAGTGCAAATATCTGTACCTTTGCAATCCTAAAGGTAGAATAACAGAAAAAATTAAAATGTCACAATTTTATAGCGCTGCGTAATGACTTCCTTAAGATGTTGAGATTTTTTTATATTGAGTCCTAACTAAATGCCATGCAAAATCTTAGCTTCATAACATATGGTCAAATATGAATTCAGAGAATTAAGAATTAATTTACATGCATCTTATGTATTCCATGTCTACACATTTTTTATGTTCCTCGGTAGGCATACAGCAATTTGCATTAACTTCATTTCCTAGCAAAACTATGGAAAAGCTGCAAGAGGATAGTTCTGTCAGTGTTAAACTAGAATTTTTGTAACTTCCTCTGGCATCTGTTCTGTGCACATACTAAAAACCACCAGTATCAGGTTCCAAAACTGTTCCAAAAGTCCACAATGTGAAGCAACAGCCATATAGTGTGAATTAGTGCAACCAAAAGAACGGGATCAGAAAGAAAGGTCCTAGACACAATTCAGTATGAGCAGACCCTGGAGATGCAGAGATTTGGGTTTGAGCTGTTCTTGTCTTTAATTTCCATGTTTTCTACCTTTTTCACACAGACACAAAAATAACTCTCTTGTGCTGTAGCCACATTACCACTGAGTTGTGCCAATTGTATCAGCTGTTCATCTGGCTCTCAGTACAGGCAACAGTTCAGGTTTGCTCAGGTTTTTCCCTGCATGTGATCCTTTTCTTCCTTTTTGCTGATGCATTTTTGTAGTTTAATATCTGTCAGCTCTTATCAGGTGAGATAATAACAAATCTAAAGCTGTCTGGAAAACACATGATCACCATTCCTGCTTGCTGTTGCCACCCTGAAATTCATAGCAACAAGAGGATTAGCTTGAATTAAAGACTAAACAAGATTAGGTTCGATTAGCTATTCTCCTTTATCAAAAGAAACTCTAAACAAAACCCCAAACAAACAAACCCAAATATATATATATATNTGATATATATATATATATATATACATATCAGCAGTTCCTAAAAGGAGGGGTGCAAGAAGGTCAGGAAAAGTCCAGCTAGCCCTGAAGGTTATGCATTGGGTTGTGACTTTGGTGCTGTCCCTGTCCCCTCTCTGGTCCATAGAGGTGAAGCTGTGGGTGTAGAGCAACAGAAGGTGGGAGAAGAGGGTGAGGAAAAAGGAAATTGCTGGAACTGGGGTGACTACCCTGTGATAATCTGTGTAGAAACAGAAAACACGGGAGTGAGAGCAAACCCTCCACAGTCTGGAGAAGGAGGGGGCAGCAGCCTGCCAGGGACATTTTGGTGCAAGTGGCAACAACCTGGATTGGAAAGGTCTCTGAAATGGTGCTGCTTTCCTCTTTTCTCCTTGTCCCTGCCTTTTCTGCACAAGGTCTACTGCATCCTCCAGGGACAGCGGCTCCCCAGAGCAATGGCTGGAACCCAGCCTAGCTGCACAGAGAAAGGAATTCTGCCTTTTTTTGTCTTGCATAAGATGACTTTCAGATATTTAGATCCCTGTGGGAGTCATCTAATTCTTCATGCTTGCTAATGAAAAGCAAATCCAGCCAGGTTTAGTCTACCTCAACAGATTAATTGTCATAATATTAATTACTCCTTTTTATGAAGTTTAGTGCCATTTAAAGCTTTGCCCTTCTTTGTTCTCAGGTGTTAAGTCTATATTAATTATATGTGATTGGTTTGTTTAAAGTGTAAAACACAAACTGAAACATAAACTAACTTTTTTGGTATAGCAGTGCAAATACATTTTTGGTGCAATAAAGCATCAGGTATTAAATACATGGATGGGACAATGTGTGGTGGTGAGATGGCAAGAACTTCACATGACAGGCTTTCAAAATCTAATGCTAATTGCATCTTCATCAGCTCAGAACTTCTGCGTGTCCCTGACCTCTATTTTGCTCTGCTGCCCCAATATATTTTGTATGCTGAAGCTCATTAGTGGTTAAACCGAAGTTTCCGGGACATCCAGTTTACTTGTGTTAGTTTCTTCAAGCACTTGGTTACTTCCCATGTGAAAATAAGATTTACAACTATCCAAATTGAATTTGCCAACTTCAGCTCATGAGCAATGATTTCTCAGAGGTTTGGGGTTTTTTTCCACTTGGATTTCCCCTTACCCTCATTTGGAGTCCCTTCATAAGTGTACTTTTTCCTCATGAAAATACTTCAATAGCACATTTGAAGGACTTCACAAGATTCTTCAAAGTAAGAGCAAGGTCTTCAAATTTCTCACACTGAGAACATTAAAGAGGAGCTAGGTTTGAGCAGCTCCAGGGCCACCTGGCACGGAGAAGGGGCAGGGCCCCCAGGTGGTCTAGATGATCATTCTATGATTCTATCCTGTGACAGGGGTGTGCCTGAGCTGGTGGCTCATGTGAGCTGGGTGGCCTGATCTGGACCTGCCCAAGCCACCTCTGTGCTCACCACGGCGGTGGCACTAAAGGGAAAGCACTGCTGGGCAGAGCAGGCCTTGGCTGAGCTTGCTCCTGCACTGTGGGCAGCAAGGAGAGGAGCAGCTCTCCTTAGTGGTGGTGGGTTTTGAGTCTCCACCTTTGCCAGCCGCTGCCAGCAGCTGGGCTCTGCTGAGCTCCTGTGCAGGGAGGGAGAAGCCTGTGCCAAGGTGGAAAAGGCTTTGCTCAGTCCTGACAGGAAACGGCAGGAAGAAACAGGCATTCCTCTATTAAGAGGTGATTCTTTCTCTTCTTTGGAGCTACAAACTTCAGGCTTGGTTTCACTGTTGAGAGGTTCATAGTAGCCACTTTTTCGAAGGGATTTCTCCATGCTGTTGGGGGCAGCCACCAGCCCCAGCACTGGGCTGTCCTGCCCCCAAAAGAAAAGCCCAAACTGCCTTGTGCCCAGCCTGAAAGGAATTGAAAATTTTTGCTGTCATGTATTTTTGTCCCTCCTCCATTCCCCCCACTTCATAAATTCTCATCTACAATTGATCGCTATATGTTGTCCTTATTTATTGATTGTATATCACTGCTTATCCCTAATCACTCCTTTAATTTTTTTTTTCCAGAATCTGGCTTTCAGGCAATACTGTCATCTTTCTTGGCATTGTAATCACAGCTTTTTGGCTGTTTAATGAGCTCTTCTTGAAAGAGCTCACAGTTCTCCATCACATTTACTCCTTCTGAGTTTTTTTCTCACTATCACTGTCTTCATCTGTGGGAAACTAGTCCTTCTGCAACAGCAAAAATGTGTCAAAGTCTGTTTTCTTTTTGCCCATTGCAAATACTGGCAAGTAGTGATTACCATTCCATGGCTGGCCACTTAGCTTTACCTATAACAGAAGGGTCCAGACTAGATTTGTTCAGGATGGGTGTTCAAGATTAGAAAGTTACACTTGTGACTTTTAGAAAAGATTGCCTTTGGCAGAGTTTTGAAGGATATTGCAGCTCTTTCCTTACACAAAGATTATGAAGAAAAGCGGGACGGTGAATTTTTGTTCTAGCTGATTTGAATCCAGGAGTTCTTGTTCAGTCCATCATAGTCAAGTCAGAAATTATTTTTCTAACATTTGAGACTGTTTGGGTAGGAGGTTGTATTTCAGCTGATGATTTATTTATAAACCTGAGGAAAAGGATTATTTATGGCTGCAAATGCAGGATAAATTGTAAAATTTTACCTATAACCAGAGTTACAAAACTTCAGCATATATTTTATTCACAAGCTTCCTTCCTTTTACATTATTTAGCAAACATAACGTTATCTCATTATATGTGGTCTTTGCCCCAAAGAGTTTGCAGTCTCATTCAGGCACCAAAGATTTTTTAGCAGAGGAAAGCATAATGAAGTTATTAGTTTTCAAATAAACAGACTTCATTGCAGATTAGAGAGGATGCACATTAAATTAAGGCATCATCCAGAACCCTTCTCCTGCAAGGCACACATTCTGCACCAGTCATAGCTAAAGATGTTGCAGAAAAGACTTCACTGAAAGCAGAGACATTTCCCTTTGGATTATGACTGTGAAGTCATTTTATCCCTGCCAAGATCTTAAGGCCATCAATAAAACTGAGAGCAATTTCAAAAGCTATATATTATGTTTAGGCCTCCTTACAATGCACTCAGAGCACTTCCCCGTGGTTTGATTTTGCTGGGAGCTGAAATCATTGAGGCGCTCAGTCCTCAAGCAGAGTTACAGCACCGGGAATTATTCCACCACAGTTCAGTGCCATTTACCACGCCTCATCATACAGACAGTCCCTGAATGCAAATGGGAAGAATAATTTCATTAAATCATTTTTGTAACTGCATAATTTTGGTAATTAAAACCTTTACTTATACCTGTTCAGGAAGGAGCAGAATATTATATTAATGCACTGCACTTATTAAATTTTTAAGGTTGACTGGTAAATTTAGGGGTGATGCAAGACATAGTTAAACAACTTTGAGGAAAAAAATGGTCAAACAGCATTTTGATTAGTACAAATACGTGGGAATTGTTTCCTCATATTTAGTTTGGTGGGAACAGATGAGCTTTTCCACGTACCTGATTCTATGGCTATTTTGCTGTGCTTCAGATGTTTCTGAGGCACAGGTGTTTCTAGGCAACATTTACAGAATTCCCAGAGGAAAAATATCAGCATAGGAAAAGCAAAACTAAAAGCTGCCTCACCCAGCCCCTGTACTGAGTTAGCATGTTGTCTACTTCTTCATTCATTCAAGGCCAAAGAAATACACTTATTTATTTCTTTGGGCTTTTTGTCAAGCTTTTAGGTTATGATTTGCAAAAACAGTGGGAAACCCAAACGGAGCAAAGCCCAAGAGCCATGTAATGAAGACATTCATCAAATACTGATAATCATTCTGACATCTCCATAAGCATGGACAGGACACAGAAAACAAATGCAACAAAGCACAAGCAGTACATTAAAATCCTGATGTTATATATATATATATATTATCCTGCCAAAAAAAACTGGATATCTCACATACACACCAAAAAAACCCACCACATGTAAGGGAGCAAGGCTCAATACAGATTTAACCACAATTTCTGATCCTGAGTTAGTTTAAAGGAAAATGAAAGAAATCATCTCACCTTTCATAATTCATTAGAAATGTAAGTTAGACACTACAATTGATTCAGATGAGTACATGACACTTTTTTCATTGCCTCTTCTCTATTTCTCTGCCAGAAACCTCTTATATCTTGGCTTCTTACAAGATTGTTAAATTACTAGTCAGAAGAACAAACCTTTGAAAAGATTTAGAGGTTTTACCTTCTGGATTATATACCATGGTAATTTAATGCTAACAAGCTGCAGTGCTGACTAAGGCAGTTTGATTCATAAGAATTTATGGGCTATTCAGAATATATCCTGGAGCATGATTACAATTATCTGACAAATTGTTCTGTGAGGAGTGGGACTGGTGTTGCATCCATGTCCTCTTCCCATCCCACGCATCCCAACTCTCTGCTCCCTTCAGCGGCCTTTGGCTGTGGCTGGGGCAGAGCTGCAAACATCTCAGCTATTGCTTCTGGGGCCAGACAAAACCCGCAGTGTGTTGATTCTACACCTAAAACCAACGTGCACAATAGAAGGAAGAACTGTTTAATATTCCTGGTAGAAAGAGCCTTTCTTTTCCTGGTCCCTTCACAAGTCTGTTTATTCTCAGTGCTACCCAAGCAAAGGCAGGATTGCCACAACAGCTTTAGGCACCTGCTGGAAACTGAGATCACAAGTCCTTTGTAATTCATGGGGATTTGCCTTTGTCCCCAGCAGTTAAAGGATCATTATTGAAATCTTTCAGCACTCTGTTTGCTCCTGTTTGTACTAGCACAGGTTATCTCGACTGTACCTCCTATGCTTGATCACATTCCAGCTTTACAAACAGAAAAGTCCTTGGAAATATACAATTCTGAGAATATACAATTTACAGTTTCACCTTATCTGCTACGACTACAAGGCAAAAAATCGTAAAGAAAAAGACACAACAACAAAAGAGTACAGTGGGGTGAAATTCTGTTTTCTCACCCTGGAATCACTCCCGGGAGCTATGGAGGTGAAGTAAGTGGATTTTCACTCAAGTAGATTAGAGCAGATTTAGTTCCTATACTGTCACCCATATCTGCCTCTTATCTCACCATTGTCATGCTTGCACTACACTGTTAAAACTATTGAGGAATGATACCTTCATTTAACATTGCCCACAGATCTGTAATTCCAACTGTACCACGAGGTTTTAGCTGCAGCTGAATTGGGCTTCTACTTTGGTCATTGTAGGAGACTTAAGTTCATTGCCCTAACATTTTTCCTAACCTTCATCCAAAGTGACTCTAACTCGTATCAGCACTACCTTCACTTCAACTCTATCAAGCAACATCTTGGATGGCTTTGGAAAAGGACAAATGCAAAGTGGCTTCTGTTCTTTCTAGTAGCATAGCAAATGAGCATCCTAGGACTTCCGATATGAGCCACTTTCTTTTCAGCCTCTGCAATATCTTTGTCACCTCTGGCTGTTACATTACATATCCATCTATGATAATCATTCTGGAGTAATTTCAAGCTCTTATTACTTGGTGTTCAGGTGCAATTGTTGTCAATAATTCTAAAATAGAAGAGTTCCTGCACTCTGAGAAGCTAAACTGCTTAATGCCCTGAGACTGAGTCTCCCCTGGCTGAATTATCTGGGTGTTTAGACTGGCCCTGCCAGCTCCCCAAAAGTTTACTGCCAGCTTTGTTTATCAGAGACTGCAATAATTAATTTCCTATTACTTTCCTGTAATGATGAATGGACGTTTTCAAGGATCTGAGGGAAAACTCCAGCTGTGAAAAGCACAACCACGGTGGGAATTGCTATTGCAGGCACCAAGGAAGTATGAGAGTCTGCTGCCTGCTCCAAGAATCAGAGTGAGCATTTCCATGTAAAGTGCTTCACACCATGCTCAATTGCCTAGAATTACAGATTGAAAGGCTGAAGGCTGTGTACTGACACCAGTAAAATAAAGGTTTTTATGCACAATAGAAGAAATACTTGACCAGTCAACAGACTTTGTAGGAAAGATAGTCTTCAATCCTGTTCTAACTGCAAAAGGAGGAAATCTGCTAAAACCAAACCACATTATAGTGTTTATGCTTATGTCTTGCATAAATTTCTTGCTCTCTATAAAGTTTGACTCTGATGAGAAGGAAAGCTGTGTTAGGAATGATTATGTGCTTATTTTCATAGAAACAATCCATCAGTTTCTGAAGAAAACAACAGAGAAACATGCTTGAAAGATACCAGCTCTGACATCACGTTGCCACACTTGTCTTCTACAAATACCAAAGTCTTGAGATGAATCTGAAAGTTCTTTAGTCTCTTAGACCAAAATGAACGTACTGAGTTGTGAAATGGTAAGTTTCATACTGAAATCTCAAAAGCTATGGAAAAAACATCCTTTTGTGGTAATATTTGGGTTGGTGTTTTGTTTAGGGTAGAGTCACTGAAGAACCTGATCTATGACAGCAAGGTGGATATATCACCCTCTACAAAGCAGTCGGATACACATTCATTTTGAGAGAGAAACCAGCAAGCTGCTGGTTCTCTTTCTATACTAAACAAAACACGGATGTAGTTCTACATTTGATTTAAATAAGCATTTGTTTGAAACCTTGCAAGCCTTCATATCCAGCAGCACTAAAAAGCCTGAAGCAGAAAACACATAAAAAAGCAATCATAACTCACATCCAGGTACAAAAGGATGATACTCTCCATGTGCAGTTCACCAAGCCTCATTTAAATAACTTCTGAAAACACTGCCCCATATTCTATTGCTAATCACAGAACAAAGAGTAAAAGGGTTACTTCATATACATCTCATCTAGTTGAGCTTGAAGGGAATAAGGTGTTTTCTAGGCATCTTGGACAGGATATCCAAATTTTAAATCCAGAAAGGGTCATTAGGCATTATGAAAAATTCTAACATTTTCCCTCTTCATCTTTAGCATTCTGTTTGCATTAAATAGTGAAGTTCTCATATTCCCTAGTGCCGATATTTTGGTCTTCCAAATAATGCCCTGCAGATTTCCTGGACAGAGAGATAAGTGAAACAAGCAGTTTCTTGTGGGGTGTATCACTGCTCCCACTGCTGTGAGGATACCCTCTGTAAACATAAATGGTTTCTGTGTTGTAGGAATTTGAGTACCTCAGTGCTCAGACTATTTATTGGCTTTCAAAATCTGTATGGCTGAATTATATGGCACAAAACAAATCTTTTATATTTAAATAGAGCAAACAGGGAATGCCACAGTGGTATGATGAAATGAATTTCTTTTTATAACAGGAACGTTGTTTGCTGCAACCATTGCAATAGAAAGATAACTGGGTGAGCTTGCAGGTTATTAATTCCTTTTCATTGTAGAAAAACCTAGTGATAATGTATTTTGCTTTGCCTTTCTAAAATGAGCTTGAGTTTTCTTTAGTTGAATCCCTTAACATCAGGGGAACTGTTCAGCTGAACTGGTCATGCTGAGTCATAACAATTCAGAAGTTGAGCGGACAGAAATCTAATTATCCCCCAACCCTCACCGCAGATGAAGTCTCTCTGGGCAAAGGTTGGTGAGTATGACTAAATGACAGTGGAAATCTTATCCATTCAGCTTCTTCAAGCTAGTTATTGCACTAGGGATCAAGTAACAGTCCTAAACTCCAGTTTTCACACTGCCTCCTGCAATTTCAAAGTAGCTAGATGTAATCTGAACATACGGAAGAATCTGCATCCTTTTTAGATGGCGTTGTGCAGATTATGTCTGCTCTATCCAGAAAAATTGCAGCCAAGAGGAATCATGTACCTGATACTATCAATGTGTGTGGCTGCCCCTTCAAGGCAGGCGTAGCCAACAGGCAAGGCAGATTACACCCGCGGAGCAGTTCCTTGAAAACCCAACACTTCAAAGTGCTCCTGCCTCCTTGTGGCTGTCCAGCAGGTGGGATCAGGCTCCTCTGCAGAAATCCTCTCCCTTCGATGTTCATCACCAGACCTGGCGTGCAGCCCAGCACTTGGAGTAACAGTGATGCACCCTCAATGCTCTCCTGGTGGTCTCAACACTTCTGTAGGCAAAACCCTAAAAAAAGGATCACTGACCTCGAGAAACTTCAGACCCTGTGGTTGATGGATCTGGAAGACATGGAGTAAGAGGCATGTTTGAATAGCGTGAGGGAATAGAATGAAGCAAAGCATCCCCTGAACCTACTCAAGGAGACACACACAGTGGATTAACTCCTCATGGATGTCCTGGGACAATTAAAGCTAGAGTATGGGTTTGGATACTGATAAATCTACATTGGGGGACCATCCAATCATCTTGTTGCGGTCTGCCAAAGGTCTGAGAAGGTGTTAAAATCCTTGAGAGAAAAGCAGATAATCATTTCCAATCTGAATTAGACTGCTGAAATCTTATTAGGAAAATGTCCCACCTCAAAAAAAAAAAAAAGTGTTTTTCATCATTTCAGCAGTTTCCTAGGATATCTATGATGTCTTGCATAGCACATAGACCACTATGTCTCACTCCTAAAGGTCACTGACCGTTAATTAAAACTTCATTGCACATCCCTCTTTCGAGGGATGTCTCCTCAGCTTGCCATCTGCAAGGTTAATGACGCACAGATTCGCAGGCCGTGCTGCACTGCTCGGATCCAAAGATGGATTTCAGACACCACTGATTGCAGCAGCTGTTCAGAACTGCATCTTGGGTGGTTTGCATAGGAAGGGCCCTTCTGAAAGTTTGTGTTCAGCGTCAAGGCTTTCACAGGGTTCCATTCCCGTGCTGGAGATGCCAATGTTGACTATTCGAGTGCTGGGCATGTAACTAATCAGAAAGGGTCATGTGAAAAGATAACAAGGGATTCTCTGTGGCTGTCTGGATGGAGAGAGCAACTGAGTCAGCAGCTGGGACTGCTTTGACAAGCAAAGAGCTTCAGCTAGTTTTGGTGCCACCTTCCCTTACATGACACTGAGCCTCAGGGCTGGAATTCAGGGGCAAGTAATAACACAGACAGGTTACATCTTCTCTTTTAGCACCAGAGAGAAAGATTAGCAAAAGATTCCTGAACAGTGGACTTTCATAGCTTCTCTTTGACTCCTTTGAGTGTTTTCGGGGAATTTCTGGTGATTGGCTCACAGCTATGGCACTGGAAATACAAACCTCCTGGGATGGCATTCCTAAACATGTTTAACCCAAACTCTTTCAATGGTCTCAGCTCTCTCTTTTCCAAAGAACATCCCACTTCATTCTATCTTTTAGTACTAAATAACTCATGTTTCCTTGCCCCTGACATTTGTAAGGGTCTCCAAAGCAACAAATCCTGAACTTTAGTATTGGTGTATGGCTTTATCTTTCTCTTACAGCCCCAACTAATTTACCCATTTTTTGCATCCACGCCCTTGTCTAAGAGGCACAGAGGAGCACAGTGATATGTAACCCAGTAATGTTGCTCATTCTTGGAAAATGGTGTTGCTCACCACCTCACCCTATAGCCCATGTAGGGCTGCAGTCTTTTACCACACACAGATCATCAGCCACAGAAGGGCAAAGGCGTTTGATCAAGCTGAGCTGTCCCTTGTGCACAGAGTCTTGTTTCCTGGTAACATGTTATAACCCATATAATAGAAAAACAGCATCCAGAACTGTAGGCAGCATTCCCCAGAGAGGAAAAAAAATTGCAGCTAGAGAAAAGGCTGCTATTTGGTGCATTATTCTGGCACTGCTTAGCATTTAGTTCTATTTTTGCTTGGAGAAGACAGCTCGTGATGAAGAATGTCTCACCTTATCAGCGATGGACAGCAGCTGCTGCACGGGGATGGGAGGTCTTTAGGTGATCAGCTGCACTGGGAATAATTTGAAGAGATGAGAGTTAATTAGTCCAGGATAAACTAAGAAGGGATCTGATTAGCCAGAGTACTAATAGCCAATTACTTCCAGAACACAGCTAAATGGCTTTACAAAGCTAAAAAAAGACAGCATCTGATAGCTTTTCCAACATATGAGCTCTGATCACTAAAAAAACGACCTCTTCTTGCCCTCCTCCAGAAAATTTAGTTCTGGATGAGGACAGACTTGGGAGACAGTTTGCTGCTTTTTTTTTTTTTTTTTTTTTTTTTTAATAAGTAACTTCTACAAGGGTTTGTAAGATACCCAGCTACTCACGAGCAGGCTTTAATGTGCAGAAAAACTCATAACCACAAAGCATGATTTTTTTTGGGGGGGAACCACTGTTAAGAGCAAATTGATCTCTCTTGCCGAGTCGAGTTGTCCCTTCTTTAAGTGGAGCTGGCATTCAGGCAATTTGGCCACCCTGGGAACTGCATCAGGTCAGCCTCCTAACAGCTGGTCCCCTCTTCTCTGGCAAGAAGAAAATGTCCTGTATGTAACTAATGACCTGATTATTTTCTTCCCATGAGTTGCACATTAAAATATCTACTAACTCTGTGGCTGGAACATGAAGAAATGCATTTCTGGATATTCAAACATATTCAGTATCTTGTGTAACATATATAGAAACATAAGGATGCTCGAGGCGGGCAAAGCTGAAAATGTGAGCAGGAATTGGACCATCTGTGGGCTGGTGTGTGGCTGCTTCTGTGGCTGCTAACACTTAATTCCAGCTGGACTGTCAGTTCCTTCCTTGCAAGCATACTGTCAATGTAAATTGACAGGAATCCCTGGGATCCAAGCTTTGGAATGTATTCTCTTATGCAGTGCTAATTGTTCACAACAGGCCAAATATGGCAGGAGAGTATGTTTGACTAATTGCATATAGAATTGCACCCAAGCCAAAAAGCAGCCACAGAAGAGGCAGTGTGCAGTTTCAGATAGGGCGAAATGGGATCACATGAATGCATGAACTCAGCCACTTGGGTTCTGCCTAAATTCTCCCTGTAAATACCCAGCAGAATCTGCAGAGCCGTGAGCCGGTGCTCTGCGTGAATGTGAATTGCATCTTGAGCATTTATAAACTGTGCCTTGGATAATTCATGAGAATAGCCACATGGGGTCATACCTAAGATTCATTTAGCTCAGTATCCTGTCTCTGAGGCTGAACAGTGAAAGGTGTGTAGGAAGAAAGCATGAGAAATGGGATAAGCATAGCATGCTCCTTCCCCTGGTGTGCTCTCTATCTGCTGACAGTCACTAATTCAGTCTTCTGGAGACTGTTCCTGCTTCCCAAAGCTTAATGGCCCATGAGAGACCTTTCTTACTGATTCTGTCTAATCACTTCTTCTGCCCATTCTTGCTTTTATCCAAAACATCCTGTGGCAAAGAGGTGTACTGTTTAATTATATGTTGTGTGCAGATGTTCTCAGTTTCATTTATTGTGATTAATAATTTCATGTGTTTCTTACTAATTCCTGAGTTATAATAAAGAGTGAACAAACTTTTCTTACTAATTTTTGCAATTTGCTCTTCTTCCCATAAATTGCTTCGTATTATTTGGAGAAAATTAAACCTTCAAGGGTCTCATTTCAAATATTAAACTGATAAGAGATCACACCGATTTGTTAACTTCCAGCTGTGAATAGCAGACCTGTTCTGAATTTCAGGTGCTAGAAATGGTCTGTCTTTAATGTTCAGGCTTTGAACACAAATTACAGCATGAACCTGCCTCCAGCATTATTATCCACTGGACTACTGGGATTTAAAAATTCTTTGTATCTTGTGTGGTTACTATGGCCATTCTCAAAGTCTGCTATGTCTGTACTTTGTACCAAACCTGTAAGTATAAGGCAGCTTAAAAGGTGCAGCTTTTCAGTGAAAATCTCTCCATGTTCAGACACAGAGGTTTCAGTAGGTCCCCAGATGGGAAGACCAAAAGGAACCCAGAAACCTTGGATCTAAAAGAATAACATTCCTGTTTCTCTTTTCCCCTCACCTCCACATGTGATCTTGTGTAAAATGCTCCTGCGAAGGTCTCCCTCTCAAACTGCTCCACCCATCACTGGCTTCTGCACCTTATTCAAAGTCTCACAGATACCCTGTCTCACTTTATGCAGTGTACCTGTCTCCTAATACTGTGCCAGATGCACCTTCCTGATTGCTTGCCACGGGCAACAGTCATTTTTCCTTTCTCAAGGGAAAGCCATATCCCCACATCAATTCTCCACCTTCATGCCAGAGTCTCTCTCCCTCACTTCTTGTTTTCAAAGCCCTTCATATAAAATGCACAAGGGGTAAGAAATGACAGAAAATCAGAGCATGTGCATTTTGTATTCCACCAGCACTGGTTTGAGTGGCTGCACAAAAATACAAGTGGAGTTTTGAGGTCCCCAGCTCTCATCACCCTCATATCTCTGCTTCTGTTAAAGACTTTATGCCCTTCTGGCCTGTCTGAATTGGAGTCACAAAGGCAGGAAAAAAAGTGATATTCACAGTGCTCCTCTTCTCATTGCCAGTGTCTGGGAATATTAACAAGTCAGTGCACCCTGACAATGGTTCATTTCAAGTGTGGAGCATTACAATTCTCATCAAGGGCAAAGAACCCAGCGCAGTTCACGAGAGCTCAGGTGCTTTAAGCTCCTTTCTAAAATTACATTTCTGCAGACAGCAGACCGTTTAGTTGAGTCATTCCGTGCAAACTGAATGAAATCTTCCAGTTGCAGTTCTGTGTGATCAATAGCAGGTGCATCATTTGAGGGGAATATTTTAAACCAACCCAATGTGGAAGTTTATCGCTGGCAGCCTGGACAGTGGATGGGCTCTGCCACAGGGCAAAGGGCCAGGGCAGCCCCTTTTTCCTCCTCCTGCTGCTGACCCCTCCCGCTGCAAAGAGAGGAGAGCAAGAGCCCACGACGAGGCAGTGCTCCAAGTTTTGCCCTGCCCAGGATGGGTGGGGAGCCAGCAGCTGGAGCCATGGCTGTAGCCTGGAGGCTCCTGAGAGCTGGCACATGACCAGGACAGCCTGGTCCAGCTCTTCCCTGCCCTCCTCCAAGCTGTGTGTCCTCACAGAACCTTTTCCAGCAGATGCCCTCACTCTTCCAGATGTTCTCCATCTGTCCACCCCTGCTTGCATGACAACACTCAGGAGACAAGTGAACACAGCTCCTCCCAGCTTCAGCCTTGGAGCAGGGACCCATCTGCCTGGTTCTGAGGACAGAGCTGAAGCAGGCAGCATTGGAGTGCTCAACACTCTTGAAGCATTCCAAGGATTTCTCTCTCTCCTGCTGCAGCATGACGGGCACTGACTTCCTCTGGGCGAAGGGCAGCAGCACCAACCTCAGTTCTTCAGATGTGTTGGTTCAGGAGAAAAGACCAGCCCTACCTTTTTTTCCAAAATTCAAATGGTGAGCAGGAAGTCTCCCACCATTTTCAGATGGTGCAGTCAGAGCCCTTTGCTTGGAATCATCCTGCAGAAACCAGGCTGTGCTCACAGAGCAGCCCCACAGCAGAAAGGGTCTCTGGGGAGCTGCCACCAGCAGCCTGAGCACGGCAGAGCTGGGACCCTCTGACCCACATGGCAGATTTCCTCCCAGCGCCACCACCAAAGCTGTGCTGGTGTTTCTGGTGGCTTTCCAACCCTCTATGTTCCCTGTGGGGCATAGCTGGACTGTCTCTCCCTCCTTCCCATACCTCCTTCCTAGCTCACCCCACTGGCCACACATCACCTCTGCACAACCAGAGGCAGCTGAAAGGCATCCTTGCTGCTGCCATCCTCCCCTTTTTCTTCCTGCCCCACCGTCTTCTTTCCACCACTCAGCACCCACAGTTCTCGGGGCAGTGCTCAGACCAGAGGGGCACACAGCTCATCTCTTTCTCAAGAGAGGTTATGGATGGCAGACACACAAGGGAGGAATCAGGACACAGCCAAGGGGAAGGATCATCTCCCTCCACCTGTTGGTCTTCACCTCCCCTTGCTTTGGGCTCCACTGCTGGTCCTGATCTCTGATAAACTTGGTGCCATTTTGGGCTGCCAGCCTTTGGGCCCAGCCACTCAGCCAGTTTTCAAACCACCTCCCATTCTGCTCAGCCTGCCCACACCTCTTCAGCTTCTCCATGAGGTTATTCTGGCAGACAGTCCTCCTGAAGTTGACAACGGCCACGGTACACCACTCATGTCCCAGCCCAGTCATTTCACCACAGATTATCAGGTTTGGCAAGCAGGGTTTCCTTTGCTGTATTCATGCTGGCTCCTTGTTCTAATCACCTTCATTTCCTTCACATCTCCAGGATGTGCTGTGGTATTCCCAGCATCACCATGAACATAGGATCCCCTTTTCTTACTAAATACAATAATGAGTTCAGGGTACCTGGTGATCTTGGCCTTAATTTTTTGTGTTTATATTTTTTTTTTTCCCCAAGTCTCTCCAAGAATGTGACAGTGAACACTACAGCAAACACTTAACAAGATGTGTGGGCTCTGTCCTCATTAGTCTAAACATGAGAGGTGAAGCAGCGGATCCATGCAGAGCAGGCATTGCTGAACGACATGAAGTTAATTTGAGCTTGCAAGAGGGGAGCCTTTCACTGGCAGACAGCCCCACATGAACCAGCACCTGAGAGCCCTCAGTCACATTGCATTGCCTGTTGCCCCAGGGTCCTTCACTGGAATATGATTTTAAAACACCCCAAAAAGCCAAGGGCAAGTGGAACAGAAATTTTAGATCAACTTGTCATCAAAGCTGTTTTGAAACCTGGATTCACCTCGTATTTGAGAGCTTATTTCCTTGAGCTATGTTCACAGCATCCACTATGAAATTGTACTTCCAGGGTATTTTTTTCCTTGCAGGCTTGCTGTACTATCACCCACACTTTACAGAAAGAGAATAGAGATACAGAGGGGGGGACTTGCTCAAGGTCAGAATGGGCTGATATGATAGAAATGGAAACAACACAGAAACAATGTGGAAACGATGGGTCTGGTTTATACAGGAGGACTTGAATGACAGTGATTTATACACATGTTTATACCAAGCCTGAAATGAAAACACAGTGTCAAGACATTATCATTTCTTTTTATTTTTAATAAAGGCAATGATTTGGCTTGAAAAATAGAATTAATCTGACCCTAAACATGGACTTGATATTTTCCTTTGGGATTTTTAACTTCTGATTGTTATTCCTTATACTTTCTCATCTCATCTTTCCCCTTCTCAGTTTAACTGTCATTTGTTTATGACACTACCCACGTCTGAGCTGCCAGGACGTCTCATGTGAGCAATCCTCCCAAAGTATTTTCCACCAAGGCTTAGGAGCAGGCCTCTTCCTTGGTCCAGTCACAAAAGCCTCCCGCTATTACAAGGATATCCAAAAATAGTCCCTATTTTCAGGGAAGTTCATGAACTATGGGATTGCATGCAGCATTTTGTAGAGAACCATTAGAACAGAGCTGCCTGTTGTTTGGCTTGGGGGTAGGTTCAAGTCAGTCAACCTACAAGACAGAAGGTGACACATCACAGTTCCCTCCAGCTGAACAGGACTTCCTCTGGAGCACCTGGGGCCAGCCAGCACCATTGCAGTGTAACAGTCTGATAACACAGTGAGGGAAGAAAAGCCATTTTGCTGAAAAGAACCAGAGACACAGGCATCGACTATGCTGGCTCAGAGCCCCCCTGAGAAGCACCATATTATGCCACCAGCAACAGTCCAGAGCAGCAGTGATGCACATCTGGTCCTCAGACTCTTCAGAAGATCACAGGGATTTGAATAGAGAACCCAGATTCAAGCTGCAAGAATAAAACTCTCTCTGTTTCCTTGGGTAGGTCTGTCTCGGCCACAAATGATATGACAAGAATCCTATACTGGAAAAAAAGATTAAAGCCCATGAAAACTATGTGGCCCAGGGAGGATAACAATGAGAAAGACCCTCTGTGATGCTACAGACAAGACCACTGTGCCTGTGTGGAGCGGATGAGTAAAAACATACATTTTAAATTAGTCCCCTGGCAAATGTATGGCTCTTGTTCTGTCTTACAGCACAGGACATAAAGCCTGGACCCTGTGGTTCCTCAGCACACTCTGAAGAGGAGCCTTTTGTCAAGTTGTCCCTAATGTGTGTCAGCAGCTAGAGAGAAGTCAGAGCTGAGGGTCATGACATCTCCCTCTTTCAGTTCTGTCCCTGATACAGAAAGGCAGCAGGATCACATGAGTCAGAACACAAGTCAGTGCAGCTCCCAGCACCATTTTGGTTCCCAGTTTGGGCTGTCCAGGCCTCCCATGAACTCAAAAATCGATATGATACAAGTGTGGAGAGTTCATTGATCTGCATAATTTTGGCATTGGTTATACTGCTGTCACGGGCAGAATGGGAGTTTCAGCTGAAGTTTATTAGAGAAGCCCTTCTGTTGAGAAATGAGGGACAGAAGGAACCCCCTTGTTTTCTAAACTCCTTCCTAGAGAGGAGTCCAGGTGCTGCTGGATCCAATCTCAGCCCCAGATTTGTCAATGATTTATGGCTAAAGGATTACGTA
This sequence comes from Cyanoderma ruficeps, assembly GCA_008694505.1. Lineage (NCBI taxonomy): Eukaryota > Metazoa > Chordata > Aves > Passeriformes > Timaliidae > Cyanoderma > Cyanoderma ruficeps. The sequence goes on along the minus strand of VZDJ01007749.1, from coordinate 5,500,659 downwards.
GGTGTAACCGAACCTTTATACAACTTTATCCCACGAGGTATAGGATGGAAAACCAAATACATTCATATAAAAATAAATAATTATAATGACTAGACTAAAAGATCTTAATCAAAACCATTTACTACACAATAGAGGAAGCTATAACTATTAGTATTGTACACTATTTTGAAGCAATATTGAAGCAATTATATTGCAGCAAGCAAAACCCATTATTAAGTAGAGATTGATGTTACTCACCTGTGCCAACGGCTGCAGGCAAATCTTTCACTCAGCCTCAAGGAGTGAAAGGTGTCCCCACTCCAGGGAGGAATCTCCAAACACACTCCAAGGAGTATGCTAGAAGGTGTGAGCCCTGGCACACGATGCCCAGAGAAGCTGTGGATCTGCCATCCCTGGAAGAGTTCAAGGCCAGGTTGGATGGGGCTCTGAGCAGCCTGGCCTAGTGGAAGGTGTCCTTACCCATGGCAGGAGGGTTGAAACGAAATGATCTTTAAGGTCACTTCTACCCAAACCATTCTATGATGACCCTGCTGTTAAAAAGTGGGACTGGGTTTTTATATATACAGTGATTTTCTGTCCGTCACGTATCTCCAGGCCAGCTGTGTCAGCTCAGCATCTTTAGATAAGTTATCAGCAGTATCACTTGCTTGTCCCTTTATATCAGGTACTTTATCAGGTCTGCCACATCTTTAAGTCACTATCAGGATGTTTATCTTTGGGAATGGTGAGTCAGGCTGTTTTCAGCATCATTCAACACCAAAAGCAGCGTTCCAGTCCCCTTCTCCTTTCACTGCTGATAGTTTTGCAAACAGTGCATTGTTGGAGTTGTTTCCCTCCCACTCCAGGCAGAGCATCCTGCTGCAGCTGCCCTTCTGAGCACTCACTAGAAACTATTTACTTTGACTAGAGCCTCGGATCTATAATTCACTTGTGCTCCCACCAACCTTGAATTCAGATCAAACTTTTTCAAAACATGTAATAGCATTTGCCAATTAAGCCATTAGGCCCAGTTATCATTAATAGAGGTAACTTTTACTGGAAAAACTATAAACAGTTGTTGAAAGAAGAGATCTCTTATGCTACAAGTGATAAAATATTGCTAATTGGGCAATGTTTCATTTTCCTAGGGTGAGTATATGACTGCTGGGAGGATACCAGTAGGTCTGATTCTTGCAGGTCCTTCTGTACTCCTCCCTCCTGAGCTTTGCCACTCTCTCTCTCTTCAAAGAAAAACGTCTGCAAAAGGGGGGAACATTCGTTAACCTTGTGCTTCTCTTGGAGCTCATCAGCAGAGTGATTAATGGTTTGAAGGGAGAAAATCCTTCTTGCATGAGCTCAAAGAGTGACCTGAAAGATTGCTGTAATGTAGTGTCTCCTACACAGTTTGTGATAGCAGTTACTGGCTCCCATTTGTTCCAAAATTGAAATTTGTGTCCAGTTTGTAGCACGCCAGGCCTGGTGGGGAATATTTTCCTGGTCTAAGAGAGCTACCGTTACTTTTAATATCCTTGCTTCTCCTTTATTGTTTAAAAGGCAAAACCATGAGTGTTTTTTGCTTGAAGATTGTATTAAAATCGTGTCAATGTTTTGATTTCAAACACCTTTCCTGTAAATTAAAATTTTGGGGGAAGAGGAAATTGCATCAATTCATTGATATTCCCATTCTGCTTCAGCTCTCTTCTGAGACTGAAAATGCAGTAAGCCTGACTTGTTTCAACACAGAGCCGCTTTCTGACAAAAAGAACATTTTGAAGGATCATTTCTCAGGTGGGTATTACAGAGGCAGGCTGAGAGCTTTCCAAGATCTTCCTCTGCCCACTCTGGTACTTCACCATTACTACAACTCGCCTCTCTCCAACTTGTCAGTACCATTCATATCATTGGAATATCAAAATAAGAGGCTGCTTTGTCATCCAGTAGACTCTAGGCTTAGCAAAATGGTCGAGGGAGCTGCTTTGGAGCATAGCTGCTTATAGGAGAGCTGAGTCACAAACTCCAGCTTTGCATTTGGGTTGAACCTGGAGATAATCTGGAATAGTTGAGGTGGGAGAGGTGTGCAGCTGTGGGATGGCATCAGACAGTGCAAAATGAAAAGGGAAAAACTCCCTGGCTTTCCTTGCATGGTGAGCCTTGTTCATCGGGACTTCAGGAGGCCAGGGAGGTGCAGGCAGTGACACAGAGAGACACTCAGCATCAGCTGCTGCTTGAGCACTCCCAGGTTTATCTGCAAAATTAATAAATTCAGTGCTGATAAAGTAATCCAAGATAAGATAGGAGACAATCAGAGCTGGTCTTATTAGGATGTGATATAATTAATTTAAAATTACTTATTTGTGCAACTGTGATGATCAGTGTTGTGTTTTCTCTCCAGATGACAAGGTTATTAGTTAGCTTCAGGCTGCCTGAGGGTATGAAGCAGGCAGGAACTGTAGTTAAATAGCAGGCATGTAAATGCCACACGTATTACATTAATACCCCTTCCCTTTTTTCTCCCCATCATGCCCCCTGGCCATATCTCCTTGGTTTTGTACTTGTTTGACCTCTGGCATGTATTAAAAGCCACTGACAATCAAAGGTCAGTACAGTCACTTACTACTGCTTTTGAACAATATTAATCAGAATTTAATTTTAGCTGCTGCAACACAGTGTGAAATAGAAGCACTTTCTTTAAACACCTCCTGAATTTTCTCTCCCAGCCTCCAAGATTTCATTAAAATTACCCAACTGAGCTTTATCTTGCAGCGTTCAGGTCATATTCACAAAATGTTTAACAAACAACAACAAAAAAATTATTCTGTGATTCCATGAGAGGACACAGAATCAGTCCTTGATTCCTCTCCCCCATGCCAGGGCTCGCCCAAAGCTTGTCCCTGGGCAGAGGTTTGCATCAAGGCAGTTGATGTGAGTTGGGACTGGGCTCATTCTCGGGATCCACCCTGTGCTGACAGTTTGATTCTGCACTCGTCTCTGTAAGGCAGCTCCAGCACTGGTGGAAGTCACTGGCAGCACGACTGTATTGAATATGAAGTTAGGGGCATCCCTTCCTAGCTGGAAATAAAGGATGCAGCCACCTGGAAAGCCAGGAGCAGTGCTTTATTCTAATTGACTTTTCAGACATCATGGAGCCCTCTGTCACATTCCAATTTTTTTTCTTAAAGAGAAAAGGATATGTATTTCTATAACATCCAAGTAAGGCTTATGTTACGTTTTAAATGGTTCCTACCGATTTTAGTGTGTTTCAGTGGAGTTCTTTTTAAAACAAATTCACAACATTCTTTATACCTGCTCAGAAATCAGCTTGAATTTAAAGTTTAGTGTCAACAAAATCAATACCTAGGAGCCTTTGCAATCTGTCCGTGTTTCTTTAAAGACAGAAGGTGCTACATACAGGATAGAAATGGACAGAACAAATTCCACCCATTAAAAAAAAAAAAAGTGTTAACTGGAGTTTCAACAATCAAAGTGAGACCATTACAGCAAGCATAGATCAGACTGTGTCACTCAAACCTCTCTGGGGGAGGAGACGCCTCCAACACCTCTCCATCATTTATACATCTTCGGCTCATTCTGCCCATGTTTCTTAAGCAGGATTCTCAGTAGAAGACCTCTAAAATGGGGTGGACGTGCCTGTGAGGATCTTCCCCCTCGATTCTCCTCTGACAGAGCTTGTTCTGGACTCCCAGGCAGTCACATCACTCCAGCAGCACCACGCCCCAGCCAGACAGGAGCACATTCTGGCAGAGATCAAGGGGAGCTGGAGATTTCCTCTGCTTGGGAGCAACTGAGCTGAAAAGAAAACTTCCAGAAAAGCTCTGCTTAAAAATACCCAGCCCTGCCAAAAGGAGCTGGCATGTTATCATTTTACTAGTCCTGCCATGCACAAGTACTCACTGGGTCTCTGCAGTTAAACAGTTCCAGCCTTGAAAATGCTTTTGAAAACAAGTGATACTAACTCCTTCCTCGGAGTAGGAACTGGTGACATCCCCTTGACTCTTCCCTGTGTATTGAATCATGATCCTCATAGTCAAAAATTTATGTCCAAAACGAAGATTAATCATATTTATTATTTTTAGAGCTAGCCACAGGCACTGGCATATGTGAGTATGTTCAACAAGGTTGTTTTGAGGATTAGAGCACCCTCCTAATCTGAACTGGAAAGAATGAACTGTTTTATTATCTGATCTGACCTTTGCTTGTATTAGAGTCAAGCTTGAGACTTCAGTGATAACTCATGTTTTATTGTCTTTTATTCCTGTTACTCCTATAAACCCTGAAAAGCGTGGTCCAGATTTTATTGCCCTTCTTTATCACCAGGGAAATCATGTACTGAGTTCCCAAACATTTATACACTGCAAATTCACTTGAAGCAAAGATGCCACTCAGGGTCCAGGCTGGAAAAAGGTATCAGGGCCTATTTTGTTTGGTGGAATCTGTCTTCAACACAATGCTCTGGGGCATCTGCCCAGGCTGATGGGTGGCACTGAGACAGTTAAGAACTTTTTCACTTGGGAGCTGGGCATATAAATTTAGATGGGTGCTGTGGGTGGCAGAAGACACAGGGCTCTGCCAGCCTGCATGCAGAAGAACTTTTCCTTTTTGAAAGAGGACTCTCTTCTAAAACTCAACACCAAGATGCATGGTGTTGCAATTCCAGCAGAGCAGACTGTCACATATCAAGAGAGATCCCAAAGCAATAAGATGGGTCTGGAGGCTCAGGCAGACCTTGCTGCTGTTTTATACTGGTTTTAATCAGGCTGTGTTGAAAGGCAATTTTTGGATTTCACTGTTTGTGCAGTGCTCATGGATGCGGCACCTGGTACATGTCTTATCCAATTTGAAAGCAGATCTGTCTCACAGACCTTGGTTGTGGGAATGGATGGTAGGGAAAATCCTCAGGCCAAAGCCTTGTGTTGCTGGGAGTGAGTTAAAAGGGCTAAATGAAAAGGAAGCATTACAGCTTGGATATCATCATCACTAAGAAGCATGTTTGCAGACAGATATATTTGTCCCTTTGGGCTCCCAGATGCTTCTCCTCTAGGGACTGTTCCCTGTCAGGATAGCTTTTTAAATCCTAGTGTTTTTTTTTATTCCATCCCACAAGTAATTTTCTAGGGTTGTTATCAAACGGGAGTTAGGAAGGGATGCTTTCAGGTGATCTGGGGTCTATAGTCACCGTTATCATCAGATCTGAAAAATAGAGGCATGGGTTGTCCCCATGCTGTGCTTCCTGAAGGAACCCTAGAGACCCACGGAGGTTTTTCCCAACTGGCAGAGACCAGGATTATATGAAATAATTTTAATATATGTCTTAGTGCCCTCAAGCCCACACATTATAAGCTATTTTTTTTAAAAAAGCCAATTATGCATTTCTAGGTTGTCTTCTGCTTTAGAGTAATTGCTATTAATGAAAAATAGTTCAGCCAATTCAATAATTGGCCAGAACTGGGCTTTGCAAAGACGTTTCACAGTTTCACTGCCTAATACATCTATAAATAAAGAATAAACATGACTTATCACTCTGTAGCAATTATTTAGGGTGCAATAAATGCAGCAAAGGAAGGAGAAGGAGGAAAAGTGAAATCCTTCTGAGAGGGCACAAGTTCCTTCTGCTCTGTGGCATGTCAGCTCCTCTCTGCTCAGCAAAGCAGAAGCTGACAGGAGGTTCCTGGCAACCCAGAGGGGTGAAATTCAAAGTACTGGTGGTACCTGCACAGCAGATGGGGACAAGCTTATTTGAGGTAATGTGGAGCAAGCCCTGGTCTCCTGGAGGGGATCTCTGGTCAATCCAGTGGATCATCCTGTCTCAAAGCATCCAAGATCAAGTGTTTCATACTAGCCACAGAGATGGAGGGTTATTGTAAACCTCACAGCAGGTTTGCTTTCAATCTGTAATACTAGTGGTCAGCTCAAAGCCTGAAATTATGAAATTTTGTGATTTTTCAAAAGGCGGTTAAGCAATAAAGATTAAAACAAAACCACTGATTGCCCTTTTGTCCATACAAATGTCTGATCCCTCTTTTCATCTTGCCAAATACTGTAGACCAACAGCATCCAGTTACAACAAGTTTTGCATTTGAGTTAGAATTTTTAAAATGTATTTTCTTTGATCAGGTCTAAGTGTGTTACTTCAGTATTACATTGAACATTTTCTTCTTCTGGAGTATAGCAGATGTTTTCTTGAGAGAGCTCCTGGCAAACCCATTGGCTAAGAAGTTAGGTTCTACAAAATTTGAAAACAAAGGAAGAAAAGAAATACAAAATCTACCAAACATTACTATGAAATTTTTGGCTGGTTTCAGCAAAATATGGGGATAGCGCCAAAAGGATCCAGACTCCAGCTACTTGCCAGTAGTGGTGGAAACCCAGATGCACCAATGCTGTGTGAAAGCACACTGGAGCCACTGAAAGATGTGGAATACACTTAAATACACTTCAGGTATTTAACTTCAGTATGAGTGAAGGGGAAAGTGCACCACTACCTGGCTGATGTATTTGGCAGCACTGGGATGTGTTGGCTTTTTACTGCTGGTTGTAATTACTCTTGCATGGTTTTATTGTGTGCCAGCCTACACCCCTGTGCATTCCAGTTACAATGGTGGGATAAATGGAGGTGTCTGGAGGTGGAGGTTCCTTCTGCCTGCCAGGTCTTTTGGGGGTGATTGTGCTCCTTGTTTCAGGGGCATGCCATCTACTGATAAAGACTTAGTTTTTCCCCAGATTAGATGGTACTGAAGAACACACAGCATAGCTCCTGGGTATTGTAGGGCCAAGAAAACTGCGGATGTGCTGTGCCAATGGCTTCCTCTGGCTTTTGTTCACAGGAGATCTTAACAACTCCATTCCATCACACAGTAAGTGTCTCCACAATATTCCCATGGCTTCAGTGGCCCTACTCAACCAGGAACTCCCTGTGAGTGAGGGTGTCCATCCGGGCCTGGGAGATGTGGCTGCAGCAGCTGAGGGCTCTGCGAAGCATTCCCCAAGCAGTCTGTGTGGGCTAGCACAAAATTAGGCTGGGGACTGCACGGTTACAACAACAGCCAGAATAATCTGAGCAATAGATAAAGAACCAAGAGTCGTTCCCCAGTGTAATTAGGAAGAGCACTGTTATGCAATTAAGAAAATTAATTAGATGTAGACGTAGGGAGTGCAGGTTGAAGGCATATTGCAGCACAGACTTGTCTAGCTCTGTGGTACCTTTGAGATCTGCCGGTGGTATAATTGGTTTTACACTGTCTCTGAATGAGCTGTATTCCCAGATTTCTCTACTGACCACTCCTATGTCATGGAACATAATTTACTGCAAACAGCAGAAAACTTCAGCCTATCAGAACCACTATCAAAATGTGCTGAGCACTTTCTGCTCAATGCAGTGAACCTTGTTAGTCTAGTCGGACTCACTCCTCCTCTAGCTGAGTTCTGATTTAGCTGTCTCCATCCCTCCATGAAATGATCTGGTACTTAGGGATGGAAACATCAAGTATCCTCAGGCCAGCTATCAATGTGTTGCCAGCTCCTTTTAAATGAAATGAATGAGACCTGGCCAACAGTATTTTACTTACCTTTTTCTCCCAGGAATCCCAAAACAGAAGAGTTCATCCAGAGGGAAAGAAAGTTGGAATAAATGTGAAATTCTCCTGGTATCTGAGGAAATTTCATCTGTTGTGTGTGTAGGAATCCAGAGAAGCAATACCATAATGTGACAAACACTGTGATTATTCAAAACATGCTCACGTATATGTTATTCACAAAAGGTACCTTGTGTTAAAAGAAATGCATATCCTTAGTGACAGTAGGGCTTCATCATTGCACAGCTCCTTTATATCACAGAATGGTGATAGGACATCAGGTACTGAGGGGAGATAGCCTTTAAACTAGAATAATATTTGCATCCTGTGGAGAGAGGTGGCTCAAGGATTTTTTTGAGGACAGGCAAAATTAAATCTGTGAGTGACAGGGTAACCTATAATAACAACCCACGTAATTTTAAAAATCATATTTTTTTTCTTACTCATGTTACTGGTACCACCATAGAGTGCAAGGTGTAAACTCTGAAATTAATTGTATTTTCTCTCTCCATAAAGCTTGTTCATTGTTTGTACTCTAGTAAGCTTGGACACTAAAATTGGGTTAGATAATTTCTCATTCAAGCTTCCATGCACCAGACCAGCATGTCTGCAATTCAAATATTATCAGCATGTATAAAAGCACACGCACACAAAAAATCCCAGCCCAAAACTGAGATGAGTTCAAATTAAATTAACATGTAGAAAGCTGGCACTCTCTGCTGGAATCAACTTTGTTATTATTAAGTTTACTGCTGTTTCAGATAGCTCCTTCTCTAGGGGTTCTGGTTAAAGGTGCTTTACAAATTAGAGGTCAGGCAGGTACTTTATAATTTTCTCATTTTTCCTTTAATCTCCTTTTTTTTTCTGTTTAATTAATTCTATGGTGATTCTTTCTGAAACTGAAAACATTTTCCTAGTTTCCTGTATTCACAGTTGCCATCTGCCGGGCGAAGCTTCCCCAGCAAAAATTCTTTCACTCAAGGCAGATGGGACCATCCTTCATATGACACTGCACGCTGAAATATCCCTTGGGAATGCTGCTGCATTCCAACACAGAGACCCTGTGGGATGCCTGCCACAACACCAATCACCATCAGTCACAAGTCCCATGCTTGACGAGCACCACGTTTCCTGAGCTCTGACTCCATGCAAATTAATAAGCAAATATGATGATCTTTTAAAATGTAGCAAAACACAATTTGAAATGAACTATGTTGGTCACAAAGCTTCTTTAAACTCCCAAGAGATCATACCTGCTCTGGTATGTGTACTGGGTAAATTTGCACAGTGGTCTAAGAGTGTGATTACAGCTTGGGAAAACACACAGTTTTACAAACACACACAGTTTTAAGCTGGCTGGCTTAGTGACTATGCCAGATATCTTACTCGTATCAATTACCAAATAAAGCTCTTGAAACAAGAAGAAATATTTTCTTTCGTGATCAAGCCTACTTGGATGACATTAAAGATAGGTAGCATTGAAGTCCAGATATCCAGAGAACTATGCCCAAGAACTGGCCTAGGAGTGCTGGCTAATCAAGTAAATGTATGTTAAGAAACAAAGAGAAATGAGAGATCTCTGGAAATGCCAGATCCTGTGCTATCTGTAGCTAAGCTGTGGCAAAAGGATGGCCATCATTACTAAAGAGAGCACTGATGATTTTACCATTAAAGCAATGACACACTGCCTTGGCCTACTCTCCTTCTCCTTTGAAAGCTTCATCAGACAAACAAGAAGCCCAAGTCCTTTCAGAGGTGTTAAAGGCAATGAGAGCTACTGGTTTAATAAAACCAGTTTCTGTGTCTAAATACAGACCCTCAATGGCAAGGAAGGTGGTTCTTTATTTTCTCTTCATAGTCTGTGATGTCACTGCCAGGGCAGTAAAGTTTGTGTTGGGAAGTTCAGTGGTGTCCCTGTGGAGCCACAGGGCTGAGAACAGACACAGAGAAAACACCCACTTACATTGAAATGTGGTCACTGTACCCATGTATCTATGATGCAATGAAGACACACCTTTGGGAAGATTTTTGGTGTTTTCTACATGGACAAAATGAAAGTTTTCATGGGGACTCTGTGGGGACTTTGTGGCCCATGTACCTGGGTTCTGTGAGCTGTTTCAAAGTGGCCTCAGCAGAGCAGCTGGGTGATGTTTGCCAGTGATTGTAGCTCTTCCTGCTGCTCCACCTCAGCAAATGGTGCTGGTGTGGCAGTTCTGGAGCACAGTAGAGACCCTGTTATCTGGGTATGGCTTGTGTCTTCACTGGCAGGGAGTGAACAACTGAGGATGATAATGAAAGTTCCCCTTCAAAACCAGCCTCAGTGGTTTTTTATGTATAACAAAGGGACACTGAAACATTTCACTGTATCAGCTGAAAAGAAGCATACAGCAGAGATAAGAATGTGACAGTCTGTGCATTTAGGAGAATAAAAGAGAGTCTATCAAAAAGGATATGGGAATTCAGGGAAGCCTGAAATGCTTTAAGACATTGGAAGAAGGCCCTCACTGTTATCCTCTCTGTAAGAGTGAGATCAAGCTACACCATTTAAACTAGCCTAGGAAAACCTAATTTGGTGAGGGATCACATCGAGGAGCACACCAGCTAGTTTGAACTTAAAGAAAACACCTTTGAGTTTGGTGGTTTGTGGGTTTTTTGAATGAATAAAAAGTGGCAAGAAGCAATACCTTAATCACTCCTTGGGCTGACAACGTAGTTGTTACATGTTTATAGGTGAGTAAATAGACAAAACTACCAATGTTTTATACAGAGTTTTCCAAATAGCAAAAGGGCATTTTTTTTGTTTTGTTTTTTTAAGTCAGTCCTGTATATTTTGCAGGGAGTGTACATGTCTTCTTCCCTGAAACTTGCAGGAGCACAGAACACTTTTACTCCAGTTCCTGACATTGTTCAGCTCCTGAATGGACAAAAACTGTTTCATTCAGCTTCTTCCTGGTTGTTATTACAGTGTTTGTCCAGGTACTTCTTGAGTCCATCCCTCAGATACATTCCTACAGATTATTTTCTGCTGCCTGCTCTTCGTCTCTGCACACAACCCTCCCCAAGCACCTCCTGCCCACACAGTGCAAGTCAGGTGAGAGCTGCATCAAAGATTTCAAGGACTGAGGAAGGAGTTAATGAGTGGCCAACAGTAACAAGTGAAGTAATTTGCTGTGTTAAGGAAAGAGGGGATTTTATGCCGTACGTGCCAGTTATATAGAGAGAGGCAGACACCATGGCAACAAGCTTGTCAGGCAGGAGCAGGGCACTACTTTAAGATGAACTATCGCTGGGGACATCATTAGTGGTGGAGAAACTTCAAAAGCTTTGGAATCTGGGTTCCTTTTGCACCCAGAATCTCACCTGCTTTTATGGAATTTGAATCTCCGCTCTATAAGCTTAGCCTGGGATAACAATAGCAGGCTGGGATGTTGGATGCATCCTGAATAACATGGAAAGGAAGAATGTGCCTACAGTATCTCAATGCTTCCAGGCCTGCCTGGTTGTCTGAACTGTATAGAAAGGAAGAATGAAAATATACCATTGAGTCAGGTTCAACTGGATTGTCTGAAATAAAGATTGAAAAGGAATTTGTAAAGGACTATTTCTTCTGTGCTTACTCATAAGCCATGGATCTGATCATTAGCCTGCTCTGATGAAGAGATCCCTCAGTAAATCTCCCATTCTGGGAGGATGAGCAGGTGACAGATAATTGCACGTACGAGGCTGATTTTTTTCATTCTCCTAGCTCATAGGCAGAATCCCAAATACCTGTGGTACCTGTGCTGTCCACAATGCAGACACTTACTGTGGTGCAAAGCTGGTGTCAGATGCTGATGGGATAGGATTTATACCCACGGGAAGTTCCTCTGTAGGCGACCACAAAGCAATTAGTGCACAAGGCATTTGGAACTCTGAATGTGGTCTAATGTGAATCTCATTTTACCAGAGCAATGTACAGAGTTCAAGTTTCCAGTTCACCAGCCTGCAGTGCAGAGGAAAACATTTCTATGGGCAAGTGGAGAGAGAAAGTAAAGATCTGAAGAGCTGTGGCAGAGTTTCTGTGGGAGTCTCTTTAGCCCTGCCATATCTATAAAGTGCTGAGAATGCCACACAGCACCATTTTCATTGTGACATGATCACAAATTCATGAACCTTTGTGAATTGCCTGCATTGTAATTCCCCATGACTGAGCTACTCAAATCTAAGGAGAGCTGCAGCCCTTCAAAGCTCCAAAAATGAAACACAGCCAACATGCAGAGTGTAAGAGTGCAGACAGTCCAGATGCCCACGCCCTGGCGCAGCTCACCATGCCCCACTGCTTCCACAGGAGCTGCTGCAGGCATTTTAGTCAAAAGCTATTTTAGCCCCATCAGGACTAACTGGGAGAACTGATGAGCACAGACATTTGCCCAGCTTGCAGCATAGGGAAGGAAAATCAGGTGGACATTAATCATCCTTTTACAGACACGTCAAGTAAAAAGGAGAAGCACATTCAATCCCATGAAAAGGCTTATTTTTGAGCAGTTGTTCTCTAAGACCTGATAGCCAAGCGCTGTTCTCAAAGAACAAGTGAAAGAAGAGGTGGCTCCTCTGGAGCTGCCTGCTCTCCAAAGATAAAGGAAGATGGAGTGCAGCACTCTGCCCATACTGTACAGGAGGGTGAGAGCCATTGAGATAACTGTGAGAATTATTGTGATGGGGGCATCAGGCTTGCTGTAAAAGGAGAAGAAGTGGGAGCATGCAATGGATTTTTGCATATGTTTGAGTTTTCCCAATCCTGTGGAGAGAGGCCTCTCTGACCATAATTGGAGCAAGCTCATGAATAGCCTGTGTGAGCAGAAAGCAAATCTGAAGCCGCAAGCAGCCAGTTCACCCTGCTGCATGGTTAGCAGGAGACATGTTGCATATGCAAGATGTAGGGCAGGGAAGGACACGTTCATCCTACTGAACAGGCAGAGCATTCACCAGGATTTTCTGGTGGTTTTGGAGCTCTCAGACTGCCCCAGGTAGGCTCTGTCTTCCAGGCAAGTGGAGGTACACAGATATCTGTGCTTGGTCAGCAGGCAAATACCTGCCAGGAGACACTGGTGGCAACCTATGACAGCTGCACACAGGTCATGGCCAGTGATATGTGCAGAGGGACAGTGAGGGAAAGCCTGTGGTTCCTACTCCAGCTGCTTTTATCCTGCAACCCAAACTTAATATTTATTTCTCTTTTACTGCTAGAGGACATCAATTAGAAAGGCAGAGTCATGCACGGACACAGGTCATGCATCCCTTTTAGTCAGACAGCTGTGGCCAGCAGCAAGAAGAAATGCTGGGAAATGTGAGGTGTGGGGTTTGTCACAAGGCATTCCGTGTTCAGAGATGGGAACCAAACAACAGCTTTCTTCCTGCTCAGAGAAAGAGCTTAGGAACCAGCAGGTGTGGAGAAAGGCCTCTCTCAAACACAGCACTGAAGAGAAAGAGGGGTACAGAGTTTTGGCCCCACATCTGCCTCGAGGACACAGATGTCAGCCTGCACTCCTTCTGCTGCTGGGGAGAAGTGTCAGACATGCCACTGATCACGACATGCATGGTCTTGTCAGATCATTTCTGCAAGTTCCAGAAATATTTTCTGATTGGTAATACAGAGTGCTGGATTATCTTGCCTGCATTGCTATGATATTACTCCTTAGAATACTATGAAATTTAATGTAGAAGGATCTTTTTTAAGAGGACAAATGTTTTACAGGGTCTTAGGAAAACGTAGCACAGTGAGCCAGTGCAAAGTTTAAGACAGGTGAAGCCAGCTAGCTTCAGTTTCTTCGTTAAGTCACAATCCACATTAGCACATCCCCCACATTCTCAGGCTCCTAGACCCCCGACGTGCATGTTTTGTTTCTTGCCTTCATGAGCTCATTAAACTAAAGCTCCAAATCCCATCTTTGGGCATGTATATGGACAAGCATTCAGAGGAGAAGGTCTCAGCTGAAATAACTGCAGAATATTGCATCTGACCTTCCATCCTCTCTCCTCCTGGAGGACTGAGCCGAGACTTGTGGAGAAGTGCCATCACATTTTCCTGATTCCCAGTTAATCCTCGGGGCTGTGTCTGTGCCCAAATCCTCTGTGCTCCCAGCAGCTCAGCATCTGCCTCCAAGCTCCTCACCCCCAGCTTCTGCAGACACTTGGCACAGCCAAAGCAGACAATTGTCTGCGAAGGGAGGTTGCCAGGGCAGCAACATAAATTTTGCCCACACTCTTGAACATGGAGCAAAACATATGCCGGATTTTACAGCAATGGAGATCCCTTCCAGGATTTTGAACACTGCTGAACTTTTCTGCCACCTGGGTCCATCCCTGCTAAGTCAAAACTGATGAGATTTCAGCATGGCATGGAGCAATACTCTTTGGGTAGGAAAAGTAAAGGAGGTCAGTCCTGGGTTTATTTGTTTGTTTGTTAAAGAATGAATTTATTTTATAACTGACAGTAGATAATTTTTATTGGCTTAAAGTAACTTGCCAGGAATAAAAACAATTTTCTCTTTCTGTTTTTCACAACAAGGAGATGCCAAACAAGTGGTTTCATGCTCTAAAGAGCCTCAGAGGTCTCAGCTGAATTGATTTACCGTGGTTCAAATCAGTGTGCAGCACAGCCACTGAGGGAGAAACAGAACAAGGAGTCAGTGCCTCAGGAAGGTCTACAGGATGCCACTGGGGCAGTCTTCCAGGCCTCTGGGAGAACAAGCTGGGAAAGGCTGGAGTTGCATTTTAATTTTTTGTACATGTAGGATCCATCTGCTCTTGAACTTCAGGGAAATCTACTGCCAGGATCAGCCTCAAACATTGCAAGTGGGGCCTCTTCCAAAAGAAGATGAGCTCTACAGGGCAAGCTGGAGAAAGCTTCAACTTTCAACCTTGAAAAACTCTAGGGTGGGAGTATGCAATGTACAATTTCAGCTAGATTTAACTAACTGTGACTGAGGGTCACAAGGCTTCCTAACCATCCTCCCCTCAAGCCAGTCTTCAGCTGAGAGGACTAATTGGATGGACCTCTTGGGGCTCCTTCCAGCTGTTTCCTGAGATATATTTGTATTCTGCAAAGGGAAGGCTCAAGCTGATTGCTTTTACAACAGCTTCAACAGGAAAAATTTGCATTAAAAACAATGTGGGGGAGAAAAAAAAAAAAAAGACCTGGCATCTTAAAAGGTTTCTTCTAATTCTGGCAGGTTGATCAGTACATTCTCTGCCAGAAAAGAAGAGTTCCCTGCTGTGTGTTTTCTAGTGAATTGACCACTGCCCTCTAAAAAGAGATAGTGAAATGCACTGTGTAAGCACCTTCTCTTTCAGCCTTGGGAGTTTGGAAGGTATCTTTACTTTTTTGCTCGTATAAGGTAAAAGTTCCTTCTCCTAATTCAGACGGGCCTTGTGGGCTGAAGAACACTTTCACATAAACAAACTTACCCTTTGAATCACTACTGTGTTTCTCTTATAATAGTGATTGAATCACTTATAATAGTGATTTTAAGTAAGGGTATTTTAATGTGGTCTATGGCTGCAGTTGGATCAGGTGGTATTTCAATCCGACCAGTCCTACCTCAGGCAGAGAGATCTGGATGACTCCATTCTTGTCTTTGTCCAGGAGATGGAACACTTCTGAAATGTAGAAGAGTGGGGGAAAAAACTGGATATAAACCACTGAGTTTGGCATGTAGATGATCACTGCCTGAAGAAATGTAAAGGTCTGGCTTTTTGCCATGATCTACTGGAAATTTAGTCTGCTTCTGTAAGATAATATTACAGCTGTTCTTCTTTCTTTTTACAAATAATTTCCAAGCTGCGGTGGAATAGATCTACAGCAGCACAATGGGAGTTGGCGGCAGGACAACTATAAAATCTGACGTGGTGGCATCTGGCATGATCTGGGGACAAACCTGTAAATCAGGTCTGAGTAAGGACTGCAAGTGATAAATGGTCCCATTTGTCAGAGCTGGGACAATGTGGGGCCCAGAGCAGTGACCACAAGTTGCTGATGACTGTAAAGCACAAGAGAATGGTGTGTTGTGGAAACATGTGCCTTGCTCCCCGTGGCCATTCAGACGGAAAGGCTTTTGCTATTTCTCTGCTGCTTTCTCTGACACAGTTTCACTGGCACCCTGACCTTTCCATGCAATTGGCTAGATTCACAGCTAAGACACCAAACACCTAAGGCAGCCCCAAGGCTTTCAGGAGCTGCCCCTGGGTACTCACTGAACAGGGTCTCCAGGCGGATCATGCAGGCCACAAAGCCATCAAAGTCGATGGTCAGCTTGGTGCTGCAGGCGTAGCGGGCGACGATGCTGTGCTGCACCTCCTCGCTGAGCCTGAAACCTGAGGGCCAGGAGAGCACAGCAGTCACTGGCACAGCAGCTTAAGTTGCTGTCTTGGATGTGACTTATCCATGGAGTGCTGCAGCTGCAGGTTGAAGGGCAAGACTATTCCTCCCAGAAGGTCTGTTGGACTCCCACACCCACCTCTGTGGGTCTATTCCAAAGCCCATTGTGCTGGGTGAAGAAAGGCATAGAGTTCTCCCACAGCATTTTGTCAGACTGCATATTTCACATTGTTTCACAGTATAACCAGTCCTATGTTCCCCAGATAAACCCCTAATTAGTGAGTCTTGGCACTGCAGCTGAATAGCAGTGATTGCAGCAGAGCCAATTGCTCACATAACACATTGGGCTCTATTCAGGCCCATATTCATGCTATTTCTGTCTCTGGATCATTCACATAAAATCCACTGAGCACAAGAAAAATCAAAAAACCAGTGCTCCTCTAGATGCCCCTTTAGCTGGCAAGCTCTGCTCCAAAAGTGAACACATCAGAGAGGACATCACTGGGGCATGCCTTGATCAGGCTTGCACCTTCTCTAGAAGAGAGAAAGGTGGTGGGAGGAAGTGAAGGAAAAAGAGGGTTTGGGCATAGCTCTGAAAGAGGACTATTAGATTAGGAAATAATGAGGCCAAAAATAGAGCAAGCAATAATCAGATGGATAAGCAATGGTCACAGCATGGACAAAAGTACCAGCGGTTCATAATGCAGAACAGAGGATGGGGTTTGATGTATGAAACAGCAAAAAGATTGCAGTGTATCACTGTCAGGAAGGGAGAATGTCACTGGCAATGCTGTGATCTAGGTGACAGGAGGGAAGAAAAGCCATTAAAGCGCTCTGCTGTTCTCCCAGTGTTTGGTGATCCCATGGCATTCCAAGCAGCACACTCACCGGCCTCTCTGAGGGCATTCCGCATCTCATGGGAGTCAATGGTGCCAGAGTAGTCACTGTCCACCTTCTTGTAGATTGCCTGTGGCAAAGGGGAAGGAGGGAATGGGAGAGGGCCCCCGAGTGTGTGCCCCTGCAGCAGTGCCATGGTGTGGGCACAGGAGGCAGGCTGGGCTTGCATAGCTGGCTCACACCAGCAATGAAGATGTGGTAACACAGGTCTCATCAGGGGCTACAAGCCACAACAAATTACTCAGAGGGCCCCTCTAGGCTTTAACCTCGGTTTGCTAGCCCACCATGCAGCCCATGCCCTGCCATCCTCCCTGCTCGTGTAGCTAATCAGCACCAGGACAATCATTCCTACCTCTGCCATGCTCCCATTGTCACTGCTGTGCCCACTGATGGCTGGGACAGGGACTTTTACCACCACAAGCTCCTACTCTTTGAAACATTAATGAGCAAGGGAAACATTTCCAGCAGCTAGTGGCAAGCCAGGCAGAGTGGGAAACACGTTCCCATGGGCTGGCAGCTTGCCTGCCTTCACATTACATGGTGGCAGGCAGGCCAGTGAGGAAAATGTCCTATCATTTGGCAAACACTGCAACAGACCAAGTCCATCTTGTTTAATATTTCAGACAAGATGACAGATGCCTCCTACTGCCAGCAGGTTTATTATCCAGAATTAGAAGCCACCCCGACCTACAGTTAATACTGAATTTGAGTCTCAGGGCTTGCTTTCCTGACAAGCCTTAGGACAGAGCTGGGTCTTCATGAACCCAACATTTCTTCATGGGACTCTAGGGCAGATGCTCTGTGATGAACAACATCAAGTATGGTGGCAGCAGGCTTGCCTGAAAGGGAGGTGGTCACACCAAGAAGGTCCAGATCTGACCCTCCTTTAGACCACTTCATTTGGGGTGAACTTCTTGGGATATTAAGTCCTCTACCAGAAAAAACAACTCAGCAGCTCCATAAGATTTAAGATATACAAAGGCAGTTTTTTGTAGGTCCTAAAAATATGTTTCTTCTGTTTGCTTATGCTCAGCCAGCAATGTAACATATTGCAACAGCCGAGATATGTTCACATGAGCTTTAATAGAGCAGACAGCAGAGAGAGCTGTCTTTGCCAATAATCAAAGGGAGTTAATCTGTCTTTCTGTAAGGTATTCCAAATTATGGAGAATGATGGGGCCAAGGTGAAAGAGGATTTGCTTGTGCCCTGTTGAGTGAGAGGTGTTTCAGAGCCCCGGAACAAATTCGAGCCCTGAGAAGGAAGGCTTCTAATTATATCTGCCAGAGAGGGTTTATCTCTATCTCAGTTCTGCATCTGTACTTCAGCCCTGAGAGGGGAGGGAAGGGGATAGAGTCAGAAATGTTGTTACCAAATAATTTTGAATCTTCATCCAAAGTGTCTTGAATTCTACAAGTCCCAAGGTGCCGGTCCCATCAGTCTGGGCCATGTTAAGGCATGGTTCAGAAATCAGGATTCCTTTATCCTTAACAAAACTGGAGAGCAACCAGTTCTGATAAAAACAAATCACCCATCACAGTGTCATCTTAATGCCAGTTTAGTTCTCATTTGTAATGCATCTCCATCTCCCACAGGCATGCCCATAGCTCCACATTTGCTTGGCTAGAGGCATGCCAAGAGTTTCTAGGCTATCTTCACTCTCAAGGAATGATATATGGGATTGCTAAATATATAAGCATGATTAAAAGCACTCACATTTTGTACACTTAACAGTAGATTAGAGTCCTTAGGGGGAAAGGGGCCTGGCCTTGCAGCAGGCAATTGTCAGAAACCAGAGGCAGGAGCTGCAAGTGAAGAGAGTCAGTAGCAGTCTACAGTCATCTCCTATGTCCTTCAGGGCCTTGAACATCTCTTCCGGTGGAAAATTATGCTGAAACAGGGATTTGGACACCATGACAATTGTACTTACTGGGTTACCCCATTAGGCTTGGGAGCCTGTGGAGTCTAGGGCAATGGCACCACTTGTCCTAACAGCCAGTTATCCACAAGATTCACAGCAAATCCCTGCTGGCCTCAATATGGCCATGCCATGACACCAACACCAGCAAGATTCATGGCAGCATGGCTCTTCACCCTCCCGGTGCGAAGGAGGATTGGGGAGAGGTGCTGACCTCTTTTTTCTTTGGCTACACAAACCTGAGCAGAGGTGTTTACTCTCCTTTTCCCTTGGCTACGCAAACCTTATAAGCTCCCAATTAGTCCTCCCAGTTATGCAGATGGGAGACAGACACTGCCTGTACTTGCAGCTTCCCCCAGGGAACCTGTTCCTGCTGCTGTGAGCTCGGGGCTCTGTGAGCAGGACCTGACTCAGAGACAGCAGCTGAGGATGTGCTCAAAACCTGCATCCTGCCAAGCATGCTGTGTATGCACCTGGAACTGCACAGGTGCAGCCAGGCAGAAAGGCTCTACTTCTCCTCACTATATTTAGGTAAAAGTTTAAGCAATGAGAGATGCAGTTAGAGAAGCAGCTGATGATTAAATGGTTCAGGTTTCTGCCACCATGAGCTGATAGAGATGCTTGGCTGAATTTTTTGCCCCCAGCCATGCCTGGACAACTGAAGCATAAACTTAGCCCAGCTTGTCAGGAAGTTTTGCAAAAGGGATCCAGAAACTTCAAAAGTGATGAAATTACATTCAAAGGATACATCTAAAAGGCTGATCATCTCCCTGCAAGTGTTAATGTTGAATCCATCACTTTTCACATCCTTTCCTGTACAAAAATGAGATATAAAAGTCCAAGTCAGAAATAGTTTAAGACAAATATTTTTCTGAAGGCAGTGTTAGAGATATAAACCACCTTAAAATCTTAAAGTAAATGCTCTGCCATTTCTTCCACTATGTCCTTTCAGCTGATTAATATGTCTTTTTTTCTTTTTTTTTTTTTTTTCCACAATGAGAGGGGATGTTACTGGTTTTGGTGGTGATAAGCTTCTAACTGTCCACAGAAGTCAAGGTTGCAGCAGCATAATAACACTGCCCATGGTGGTCCCCCCAGAAAAGTACAGGGAATGCTGTGCCTCTGCAGAACATCTGTTGGCAGCGTTTGGAAGGGAAGCAGCAGGCAGCATTTTCACCCCACCCCATATTTAGAGGTTCAACAAGCCAGGAGAAATTCAGCTGGACCAGACACAAACTCGGTTTTTCATCACCCCTAGCTGACAGAGCTGGGTTTTGTTAGCACAGACCCCATTCTCAGCTCCATCCAAAGGAAGTACATAATGTCACTTACTCTTTGCCAAAACCCTGTTCAGGATCCTTTGAAGTTCAGTTGCAGTCACTTCACAGTCCTGGACAGAAAACAAAACATACTGTAAGTATTAACAGAAAAATTATTTGAAACAAGCTCTATTGATTTGCTATTAGACATCCAGAGACTATTTTTGTTACAAATCTAAGGCATGTAAACCCTTAATATTTTTTCTAACCCTTCACATTTACCCTCAGATATGAGAGGCAGAAGATCTTCAACCACATTTCCTAGACATTCAACCAGGAAATAAGTGGTTTGTTAGGTGCTACGGTGACATGACCAATTAAATGGCAACTTTTTAAAAGGTTTGACTGAATAAAAAGGTTCAGGAAAACATTTGAGATTTTCAGGGCTTGTGGAAACTACAACCAAAAAATTCTAAAATTGCCCTCTCAAAACTCAGAAAGGTCTTCCTAAAAAGATGTTTTCTCTCTCCAGTAGCAGTGGCCACCTGTTCATTAAGAGGAAAACTGACATGACAGCCACAGGCTAACACAGTGGGGCTTTGTAGATACTGTTTTTCAAATACATTAAGTAGAGAAAAAGCCCAGCCAACAGTTTTCCAGTTCCTGGGGCTAAACAAAAAGGAAGGAATTGGCCAGCCAAGCAATTGTCAGAATTATACGATAACTCCACAGGTAATTTATTTCACCCTGGGATGATATTTTCACAGTCCTCACTCCTATTGCCCCTATTTTCAAAGTTATTCCCTGCCTTGCATTATTCAAAGGGAAAAAAAAAATCACATTTTGCACCAATAAGAGGAACAATGTAGAAAATCTTCTCTATTGTAAAATAAACCAAACTGAAGCTGTGAGTTAATAAAAGGGGAGAAATACTTGGTTTTTTCGAACAGACAGTAAAAGGAATTGGCAAGTCAAATATTTGTATAATCATAACAGAGAGGTCTCGGTCTTTTTTGTTCACTTTAATCCACTTACCTCTCCAGAGAGCTTTTGGAATAGAGTCTTGAACTCATCATCTATATCTTTGTTATCGACATGAGGCTGGAGGAAAGGGATGACCAGGAGAGTGGTTAACAAGATGGTTCTAGAAAGTGAGCTGTGGATATTGTAAAGATGCTGGACAGGGGCTTATTTACAGCAACAGAAAATGAGCATGTGCTGTGCAGTAATGGCAAAGCAAAGGCGCTACCAGAGTCACAACCAGCCAGGGGCTGGCTTAGTTTGGAAGCAAATACTTCCAAAGGCTGATGAGGAAGTCTTCTTCTGTTACCAAGATAGTTTTAGAAAATAGTGAAAACATTGCTGCACTTGGCCAGAGCAATCCAGCAGCTCTTTGGAAGCCTTTTGCAGCTTCTCCCAGGCTTCAGGAAGACTAGTTGTTTCTATGGAAATGTGCCCCCTCCACCTTCTCCTACCCATGCTGGAGGCAAGGACAATTGAATGTGTTCCAGCTCAGTCTACAAGGGTGAAGTTTCCGTGCCACATGGCCCAGGTACATAAAAACAAATGTTAAACTAAGACATGGATATATGTAAAAATCCCCATGAGCAAAATATATTTTTCCTCAAAAAAAACCCCATTCTGTAATTCCAGCTGAAGTGAGAAATAAAAATCTTTCCTCTTTTACTTGCACATTATGAAGGAAAACTTTGCCCAGTTAGGGCATCTAACCTCATATGGCTTTGCAGACACCTCATCACCCATCACCCTAAGGAAAAGAAAGAAAAAAAAAATTAAACAACCAGGAATTATGAGTCTACTTTAAAGTCTTACCTTTAAAATAATTAGGAGGAAAGGAAAACCTGTTTAACCATAAGGTATTAATAAGTGCACAGAACAAACTCTCAAGCTTCCCACTTCCCGTGCTCCACATCCCACCTCTGCCTGCCCCAACTCTTTGAAGATATTTCCCATGGGAAATGCAGCCTTGCTGTTCTTGTCTTCCATCCAGACCCCTGTTTTTTCATCCAATGGATGCTATTGATACAACCCTTTTAAAAACCATCTCATCATCATCATAGTATCACATCCTATGGAAACTTCTCCTTCACAGAGCTGAGGGATCTTGTTCCCAGCTGAGTGCTAAGTGGACACCTCTAAAGAGCCATCTGAAGATGATGATTCTGAAGAACCATCTGCCATGGATTTGTGGTCACTGTGGTAGACTGTGGGAAAGATGGGTTGTGGAAATGGGCCTATTCTGCTGGTTAAGACAAAAGATCAAGCCCAGGGTGTGGGTACGACAGGTGGCCTTCTCCTTTGCATGCCTCCCCAGCAGAAGGGGGTGGGGGGGGGTGGGTTTCAGGGAAGGTACTCACTGTGATTTAGCCTGTTTCTCAGCAAAAACTCTCAGGCAGAACTCCCCATTCTTGTAGGGCTCAAAGGTGGAGGGCACAATGAGGTACTGTCCCCGGGGCAGCGTCATGCGGCTGGAGACCTCACGCAGGTTCACGTAGGGGTCGGTCCGGGCTGCTGGCTGGTGCCTTGCAAAGAAAGCACGGCCTGCCTGCACATCTGTGCTGCTTTCCAGCTGTGGAGAATGTGTTTTTTTGTTAGAAACCCTTTGGCAGTTTGCTGGTAAGACAGCCACCCGATTTCAATTTCAGCGCTTCAAAGCCATCTCAAGCTTTTCTTTGTGTGAAATAATAAATCCGTGAGGGGTGGCACAAAAGAAAACCACCAGGGTTCTGTCATGGGAAACAGGCAGATGATTAGAAGGGGCAAGAATCTTCCTCTATAAAGATTATCTTTTCACATGCCTTTTTAAACTTGGTACCATAAAATAAATAAAAGTATCATAATGTGTGCTCATATCGGATCAAATTACTACACTAAATTTTCCATGCATTGAGCATTTTTTTGCTTTCATAGACAGCTTGTGGACAAATTTAATTTTCAGAATATTTTTGAGCAATTTATGGGGTGGAAAAAATCTCCTAATTGCATAGGAATTGTAGTCTGATTTCTTTAAATAGACAGAAAATAATAGTAAACAGAACAAAGTAGTAGTCACAGGAGTGAGACTTTTGGGGCCACATTAGGTGATTTATCCAACTTCTATTAGTAATACTAAGGATATTCATTTGGATTTGTAGAAAACGGTACTTAAATTTTACTTAATACCAATATACTCTTTAGGAAATTAAACAGTTCACAGTTCATAAAATAAAACACTGACATAAGAAGGAACACTAGTGTAAGAAGTACATCTCTGCTATGAAACTCTCTATGAAAACAGTTATTCATGACTTTTGCTCCACAAAGATGTCTTTCAAAATATATGGTTCAGTGACACACAAAAATGCTGTGTGGCTGATGCAGGATGGGAAGCATCATTTAGGGATAAGGTTTCTTTCTGTCTAAGACCAGAGCACACAAAAATCCTTCCAAACATGGTATAATCATTCAGGTTTTCTGTTGTGAACTGTAGAAAAACATGGGGGTTTCCCCTCTTTTGTTCTGAGATAAGATTGAGTTTGGTATTTATTCAACAGCCTCATCATTTCCCCTCGCTCAACATTAAGCTAAGTGGGACTGCAAAGGTTAAGAAGACAGATCCATATCTTCCCCAATATATAAAGTTCATTTTCTACTTGCATTTGCAAGGCTACTAAAAGAACACAGTAATTGCTACATGGCCACACATTCATTTACTGAGAGAGGAAAAGGGCTGAAAAGCCAAGGAAAATTTGGCAGTACAGGCTGCTGGACCTCAGTAATGAGTATAGGCTATTCCTACTGCCAGACACCTCTGAGGTCTCTTTCTCCAGCAATGAAAAGTCTCTTTTCCTCAGTATTGACATCTGGGGGGATTAGGGAAGATTGAGCAGGGCTTGTTCATTATCAGGAGCCTCAGGTCAGAACTGTAAAAGGAATGGATCCACAGAGCTTGGCATTTCTTCTAAACAATATTAGCTACATTTTCTCAGTTTGAGAGTGCAGAGATCCTGTTCTGCCTTCACCTGAACTAAACAGACAAATTCTGACCTTCGTTGTACAAACTTCCTGGAAGCCAAATTTCAACAAGTATAAATGAGATCAAGACTGGGAGTCAGACATCTGTAATAAATCCTTGTGCCTCAGTGCCTTGAAAATGATTATTCAGAACTTGAGATATTGGTCCAGTGATTCAAGGGCAAAGCTCTCCAGAAGAGATATCATTAGTAAGGAAGAATCATTGTGGCAGCTAAATTCTCCAGTGCAAGAGGAGGTGCCCATGTGGAGGCTGGAACTCTTCAGGAGAGACTACATACCTCCTGAGGAATCTGGAAGAAAAGGAAAGAGACAATGTTAAAGTGCTGCCATATACCTGCACCTGCCAGGAGGGAAAAAAAAAATCAGATAAAGCCTCCTTCAGACACTTTCTGCGAAAAAAAAATTTCATTTACAACCACATATAATAGTATCAGATACACATGAAATTCTGTCTTGTCCTGGAGCTGTTCCAAAGGAAAAACTGAATATTCATCCAGAGAAATCTATAGCATATTAAATTGCTTTTCCCCTGATGTGGTGTTGTGAATGATACTGTTGGTTGGAAATATTTGAGTAAGTCTTTAAATGCTCAGTCAGGAAAGTCAAGAAGTTAGTCCTACTTTGCTAACCAAAACCAGAGAGTTTATTACAGCAGACCCAAACTCCACTAGTCTGCTGCTACTGAACATGATGAAAATATAAAGCTACTGTCACTAGCTGTCAGCCTGGGGATTATGAGATTGTTGTGAGGAAACTATAGCAAGTAGCAAGTTTCAATATTTGGCCCTTCCTAAATTAACTGAACTGCTACGTTAATTTGTACCTCCAAATATAAGGCAAATGTTGCAAAAGCAATGAGTTGCCTTGAGAGCGTGGGTTCCAGTGAGAGCCAAAGAGAGTGTCCTCCCAAGTCCCAAAAGAGCTTTTAAAAATATCACCCACACAACATTTCTGGAGCCTGAGTGGCCCCTTGAGACCTCAGGTGTTGTTGCCTGTACCCAGCACTCTGGCAGGGCAGGAGCTGGGTGATGGACACACAGTTGTTGTCAGCAGGCAGCTACATGACTTACAACAGCTCTGCAAGGCAGGTAGACAGACTTGAACACACACCTTTTCACCTTCTCCTGCAGAGAGATTTGCTTTAGGTCATCATCTCTGCAGTCCCAGCTGGAGCTCCCCAGCTGCATCATCAGCTGCGATGAACTAAATCCACTATGGTGTGTGATCCAAGGAGATGGGATCATAGCTAGGTGCCTACCTGAGATGACTTAGCAGCCAGGGTTTTCCAAAAAATTAACATCTTAAAAGTCACATGAGTGACTTCAGAGTCACCAAGTCTACCCTACTGTGGGTAAGGCCGTAGAGGACGCAGATGGGATGGAATAAATGTAAAGCACAGAAGCTCTCCAGAGGGGAGCAGACAGACATCCACAATGCACAAATTTGGGATGCTGATAGGTGAGGGTGCCTGGTACCACAGAGAAGGCAGCTCAGAAATGTGCTCAGTGAGAGCCATGTGTGCATGCAGGCACTTGGGCACTAGGGAAAAACCTCCCATAATTTCAAGTTGTCCCACACAAGATCTATTAGCAAAAGTCAGCCATTCCCATCTGCTCCACCTGTGCTGGCTAATGATCTTCATCCAGTGGAGTCTATACAACATTTAATTGCTTTTCTTCACATATGATCTTGGTAATGATGATACTGATTGGAAATTTTTACATTTGCTTCTCTCCCCTCACACCACAGAAATTAGAGGTTACGCTCTAGGTTTTTTCCTTATATTATATTTTTAGCAACACTGGGAAAACCAGGGAAAACAGAGCCCCAAATTTACTGAACAAGGACAGTAGCATATGGCACACAATGGATCAAAAAAAGTTTGAAATACAAGGGACAAATAATAACAAAAAAAAAGGTGACTACTGAGGACTAATGATAGGCTGTAATCAGAAACACTTATCTGGAATTGCCAGGCACCCCAAGCCTGCCCCCATTCAGATTTTGTAAAAGAGGATTCTCAATGAGACTGTTACTAAATTACTGGCTGAATAATTTACACTGCCATCCTGTGGAAATGGGAAAAAAACTGAGCCTCAATTTATCTGAGTCTTCCTGTATTATGGGGGTCAGGAAGAAATGAGAGAAGTAATAGAGTCATTTTGCAAAACTAGATCTTATTGAAGTGCAGTGCTGGATGCCAAGAGGTAGCATGCTGCTAATTTTTTCCACCTTAACAGGACAAGGAATAAAGTCTTTAAAATCAGGAACAAACTTTACCTGATAGAGTGAATAACCAATACTAAGCAGACCTTCTCCCATCCTCTTCTGCCTCCTGCGATTCTTCTGCATCAAGCCCACCAGAATTGTACAGCATGGCTCGTTCAAACTCCCTCTGTGGTCATCATCTGCTTCATCCAGACGGATTCTAAACTGGGGATTGGTCCAGTATGTTGCTAGGAATTCCCAACAGGAGACAAGAAGGAGGAGGCTTTGCTGTCATTGCAGCCAAGATGGCTGTCACTAGACCTATAGAGACTATCTCCCTGGAACGACTTCTACCTGGAATTTTTCCAGTTCTTTCCATTGAGTTATATGGCTTTATGTTTTCACAGCTATGCTGAACATCAATTGGAGCCATGGGAAATCAAAGCACCAGGGTATTTCCTGGGACTAATGACCAACAGGGAGGAGCTGATACTGTTAATTCCAGCCAGCCATTTATCTCCAGGAAATGTCCTTGGCTGAGGCTGTTATTGTTGCAAGAGGACGAAATGCCAGACAGCCTCTCCAGAGGTCTAACCTGAAAACGAATTGGAAATAACAGTGCCACTGAACTGTGACACTTTCCTGGCCTACCCAACCCTTGAGAGGATTACTCCAGCCAGTAGCAAAAGCCATGTAAGTAGGAAGACCAGATAGAGGGAAAAAAAAAATAGCCACGAATTAACTGCTTGGTGGGCTGGTAATCCCCCACAAGGAAATAAGTGTGAATTAGATCTTCATTTAAACTCCCAGGCTCTTGCTTACTGTCTAAACCCCACAGAAATTGTTGCACCTCCAAGCTCTTTTTTTCCCTCCAGTTCACAAGCAGTTTTTGAATGTTTTGTTTGGGATTTCAGCAAAGGCCCATTTAGTAGGGTCCTTACCTTGGTAGTTCTGGCAGCCTCCAGCAGATGAACCCCGTCTCCACTGTCCATTGAACAGGGTCAGGTCCCATTTGTTGACCTTATTGTTTGTCAGTGTGTCAGGAGTCAAATTGCAGATCTCAAGGCGGCTAAACTGCCTTTGGAAATCTGAAAATGCCATCCTGGCACACAGAGAGACCGGGTTAGTCCATCAGCCTGCAACAGATGAGGTGGCTGCGGCTGGACACCTCTCCCAATGGGGCAGCAAACTGTGGTGTAGCAGAGCTGTCCAAAGCTGCATTTAATTGAATTCTGAAATTTGGAACTGGCTTTTGGGAAACAAAATTGCTCGCTGTCTGAATGAGCTGTATCTTCTGGAGACAGCCTCTGTCAATGGCTGTTACACATTATGGGCTCAGTCAAACCATTTTCTGTCATCCCCAGCTGTGGGCAATCCCTCATGGATTGTGCTTCATAAACAAATTCACTGGAACTGGTGAGACAATTTGTGTGAGGAGATCCCATTTAAAGGGAGTAAGAGTTGGCCCTTGGGAAAGCATCATTCTGCAGGAAAACAGTCTCAGTTTGGTGTTTTGCTTCAGTCCCATCATTGATGTTTGTTTTTACCATTCCTGGTAGGTTTGCATGAGTGACAGACCTTGATTGCTTCATGCTGAAAGCAGAGGTCTGCTCTGATTTCCTAGTGCCTGATGGCCCATGCAGCTGATTGCACTGGAGGACGGCGGCCGTTTATCTTTCCAGGCTAGGACAGAGTGACATCAACTCAGCACTGATCCATATATAATCAGATCAGGGTTAGGACAGGCTTTCTATTAGGTCTGAGTAAACACACTCTTCCCAAGCTTGTAATCTGAACTTTTTCATTAGTGTGTAGCATTTAAGCAAAAAAACAAACCTCAAAATGCAGAGCAGCTGAGGTTCATTCTTGCCACCTCATTAATTTTATTACCATCTGGTCTCTATATTTTGGATAAGTGCCGGGTTATGCAAGCTCTAATAAAAGGTAATATTTGAATAGGAAGGGAGATAAATAAGAGGCTAACAACGCATGCATGTCATTATTAACCCCCTTGGTGCTGGCAGTTTTTCTCCATCCAGTTGAAAGGATTGCTTAAGGCACATAAAATGTCCAAAAGAGTAAGTCAAATGAACAATTCTCACCAAAACTCTCCATCATCTACTTGCTTATCCAGAGCCTGTTTTTGTTTGGGATCAACATAATTCCACTCAGGAGCACTGCAGACAAAGCACAGAAGCACTCTTCAGTTGTTGCATTTTATTCTACAGGGAGATCTGAGTTAGATTCTATCTTGGGCTGATAAAGGAGTATATATTTCTTCAACAAATAGACCTTGTGCCCCTCCAAATGACAGCACACCCTGCAACCTGACTGCTGGGCTGGAATTAGACTGCAACAGTATTTGCAACAAATAGGCCTTGAATTGAATCTCCCCTGCCAGGTGCCAGAAGGTACAGACAGACTGGCTGGATTAGGAAATTCACAGACTGAAAGTCAGTCAGAGCTTCTGCATTTTAAGATCTATTGGAGTGCCTGGTATCCTCCCTAGGGAAATGATATAACCTCCATTGTTGGGTGCCATGAAAGGACAGGAAAGCAAAAACGTGAAATCAGAAAATTTACTGCAGAAAACAGCATTGCTCCCTTGCCATTCTGATATTAATGTGCTCAGGATGGATTCTGCTCTGATCTGCTCCCATGTGACAATGCAGCGCCGCACCTGCCTCAGCAAGGTTGTCCCATGGTAAAACAGGTGTGACAAAACCAGGATATGGCATGTGTGCGTGCCTGAGGCACCTTACCCTGGAGCTGAGCAAAGCAGCTCTGACAAAAGTAAAATTAATTGTAAGGTTATCTCTATCTTTAATTATGATACATCAGCATCCAGGCTGCAGTCAGTCAGAATAGGAAACTGAAATCTCAAAGTGCTGCAGGAAAAAATATATTGGGCCCAAATGACAGTAAAATTTATGCCATTCTAAACATAAAAATAAAAGAGGTGTTGTCGCTACCAGGCTCCCAAGATTCCAAGATGGCTGAAGCCCAGACAGTTTCTGAGAGATTTTGAAACTTTTGTGTCCTTATCTTAGTCAGCATCCGCACTTTTTCAAGATTATAAGATAGGTACCAAATTCTGGTGTTCTTTAGAGCTGAGCAACCTCAGAGTCAAAGCAGAGGTATAATGGTTTATTCCTGCTTTAACTCCCAGGAACAGGACTGGTTTGTATATTTTACTTAGGTCCTGGAACCATTGGTAGGATCAATTTGAGAAAAATTGTCTTGCAAAACGACGTGGATATGGCTTGCATTGGGCTGCTCAGAGCTAAACTGAGGGCTGTTGCCTCTGATGAGAAAGCTCCGCCTGAGGCAGGTATTAATGCCTGCTGGAAGGGATGGATCAATATCCAACCTTGGTAATAAATTAATAGTGTTTTATTCCAACTGATTTAGTATCTCTCCTAAATGTGTTTTGTGATTGGATTAACTGCATTGTCCCAATTTAATTTTTAATAGATTCCAAAATACACCAAAGAGAGAGAAGCAGGGGCATATAAAAACCTACTTATCACTCCAAGATCCAGTCCATTCTACTTCACCCCAGGGATTCCTAAGCCTCACTAGTTTCTCTGGGCGTCCTCGGTAATATACCTAAAAGATCCACAACAAACAGAGCCTGAGCACTTCCATTATTCCAATCATCAGAGGGCAATTGCTTTTCAGATAGGATAAAACATGATTTTTGCTTTAGTGATGCAGTCCATTACAATTTGCAATAGTTAAAAGACACCTAGATGCCTTCTACCCTTATTTTACATTATCTTGTGCCACCAAGTGAGCCATTAGCTGCAGCACTCACCATTTCATATAATGACAGCAACCTGCAAAGAAAATCGTCAGCTACAAACCAGCAGAATATCTACATCCTCAAAAGAATAAAAAATTGCACAACACAGCAAGGTTGGAAGGAGGTTATCTGGCATGGACATCTGTGTAATGATTCCAGTTTCAGAGGGGCAGGAATACCTGGGGCTCACTCTGAAGATGAGACTCACGGTGGAGTTCATCAAAGAGGCTTTTACTCTTTTCCCATCAGCCCTGACTGGGAAGGTGCTTGCTCCCACCTCACACAACATAAACATGTGGGGAATGGCTGCCTCCTCTCTTGCTCCTTCTTTCTGTACCCTGAATTTTGGTAACAGCTTGGCCCACCTTTACACTTTGTACCTCAGCCTGTTGGTACCATACGAGTGGCAGACTGCACAGTGTGCTTGACACCACTACCAGTACAGAGCTTCTGACCTGGCTGAGTACTACAGGTACTTCCTTTTTCTGTATGAATGTGTAAAAGTTAGGAACATTTTTATGGTTGGTCACTGAAAGACATCAGAAAGCTGAAGGCACTGCAGTGTTGCAACCCCAAGCTGGTTGGCATGATGGCCCCAAAGAGGCTGGCTTACCTCCTCTGCTCCAGTGATAGAGTATGCATGTCCTTTTACCAGCTTCAAACTTGTGATTGCTTCTATTTCAGCTGTAGCAGTTATCTGGAGCAATAAAAATATGCACATTTATGATTATATATTGTGTATGAACTGAGCTTTCATAAGCAAATTAATATGGGGGAAGATATCCAAAGTGGTATGCACAGTGAATACCAATATTCTTGATGCAAACTATATTAAATGAAGGTGAGATCCACAGCAAAAGCTGCAGTTTCATGCCCCTTAATATGCAGTCCAAGCACAGAAAAATTCAAGAATGTACAATGAAATCTAAATCCAGCTCCCAGCTGAGGTGACAGACCTAGTCACCTGCAAAGGCATGTTCACATGAACTTAGCTCTAGCCTGTCTCAGTCGAGATCCAGTACACCAAAATTGGAACTCTGGTAATTCTATATGCCACAATGAGAACAAGAAAATAAAACAGGATGTGAAAGGTGTGAAGTTTCCAAGACATGTTCAAACATCATCTGTAATTTGAGTGTTTGTATTACAGGCGTCAGTAGTTTTTTAGGACTGAAAACCAAAGCCAGAATCAGACTACAAGGTACAACAAAGTGTTTCAGTGAGATTGTCTCTGGCAGTTGAGTGTCTGGAACTGAAATTACACAAAATTTGAATCAGAAAAGAGGTTCAGAGGATGGAGTTCCAGATGACCAGTTGGTTGTTCACAGCTCTGAGTTTTATCACATGCTGTCATGTAAATAGGAAGACACGGTGAACATTGGCTATTTAGAACTTTGTCCAATTTTTTTGATACTGAAATCAATAAAGATCTCACATTAATTCAGTTTGCTCTTCTATCAGACCTTCCTGCCTATATCTTACATTGGTCTGGGGTTTTGTCACAGTGTGGGCCAGAGCCCTGAGAAGAGAAGCAAGGAGAGTAAAGCTTTGTCAGCCTCTTACATCAATGGAGCAGCCAAGCAGTGACCCAGCTCTCAGGGCCTTCTGGATGATTTGGTACAGGTTTGAAGGAGCCCTCCGCAGCTCATAGGACTCAGAGATGCCTCCAGTGAAATCCTCAAAGCCCTCCACAGTGGACCCTCCTGCTAGAGCTTCATAAGAGCCATTCAGCCTGGGGAGAAATGATAAGAGCTACAAAAGGGTCCATCTCCACCTGAAAGAAGGGTTTATCATTTAATATCTCTTAATTTGGTTGACCATCAGTGTGATCTGGGGCAGGAAAATTCAAGCCCCTTGAAATACAGTTGGCAACACCCTTTATGGACCCGGGGGGACTGTAAATTCTGGGTGGGAGGGAGACTGGAGGGAGGCTGCCTTAGAATGAAGTGTGTTGTGACTGACACCCGTGGTCTGGGCCACCACCAGGGCTGCAGCCAGAGGCAGAGCCAGGGGCACATCCAGGGGCACAGGTCCCACCCAGCCCCATACTTGGCGTAGGCCTTCTCCAGCAGCGCGCTCCAGAACTCGTTGCCTTCCTCTGAGTGCACGAAGAGCAGCTTCCCGCTCCTGGTGGGCAGCCTGTCGTCCACCACCACGTCCACCCACTCTCCATACTGCCAGAACTGAGGGAAAGAAGAAAGAAAAAGATGACGGAGGCTGGTGTGCCCATAATAGCTCCATGCTACCATCCTCCTACCCCTTCACCTGTCACCATTTCCCCCTGCATAAGCCACTGTAGGGTTTATTCCCATGCTGGAGTCCTCTCCTTTGTAATAGAGACAAACTCCTTCCAGCTCTGTGGATTGTTCAGCAGGCTTCTTAATGCTATGTTAAATTTTGCTGATAGGAAATATTAACAGCATCTTGTTGTACGTAGCATCAGAACCACTCTCTGGACATGTAAACTGGGTTTACATGGTGGATAGCCCAGAAATCCAGCATGAAGATAGGATCAAGCTATCTGAACTAGATCATAGCTCAAACCTTAAAGGAAAAATAAAACAAACCAATATGCCTGTAAAAATGCCTGTAAGGAGAGGTCATCTAAAGGGGAGGCACTCAATAGTGCTAATCCTTTCTGGAAATACGGGGAAATGTGTGAAACACTGCTAGTGCTAAATTTTGGCCTCAAAGCTAGAAATGTTTACTCCAGGATTTGCTGCATTCCTGAAAGGAGAGATGATAATTCACACCATAACACTCAAAGGTGAGCTGGTGGAAGGGTTAGGTATGGGTTCTAAAACTTCTGTCAACACCAGGACAGCTCCTTTAGCAGGGTGAATCCACACTGCTCCCACCTGAGCCTAACCTCCAGCCAAAGCCGGTTGGCTAAATCCCAACGCTCTGGCTCCACAGGCAAGGAAATAAAGGCAGAGCAGGGAGGGAAAGGGAGGAAGGAGAAGAAAACACACCAGCCTGAATTCACTCTCAATAGCTGGTAGCAACAGAGCTTGGTTTGAGCTCATGCAGCCTGATGGTTTGGCTCAGTTTACAAAATCTGTATAACTCCCCAGAGCCCCATCAGCTGTCAGACAGCAGAACCTCACCAGTGAGCAGGTCTCATTTAACATTATTTAACTCTGTTCTTATTTTCTTTCTCTCTCCCCCATCAATTTCATGTACACACTGTAACTGTTGATTATTTCATGTGTTCCAAACAACAATAAAAACAACCACCACAACAAAGCAGCTTCTAGTTAAATACTAGCATTTTCCTTTTTTATTCTCAATCCCGTGATCATATGGGTACCTGGAAATGAAAGATTCCAGCATAATCCTTCTGGAAACTCTGAGCCTTGGGAACCACACGGAACAGAATGTCTGGATTCAAAGTGAGAGATGCAATGGCAGCTAGGAGCCAGCAATCACCTAAAAACACACATTACAAGGCAGAAAAGTTCATTAATAACTCCATTAAGTCACACTCTCACTTGGACTAAAATGCCAGCAGTAAGAGCTATGCCAGACTCAGTCTTGGTTCAGCAATCCATTCTTGTTCTGTTATTTCTCTCTTTTGCTCATTTTCCACTCACCCAAACCACACAGGTATCCTGGGGCCTCTGAGGCTGACCACAATAATAATTCCAATGGTCTGGTTTGTGCCTTGATTTTGTAATGAAGCTGTGAAAATAACCTGCGAAAACAACCTGCTTTACCTAAACTTGTTAATACCCTCAGGAGATCAAGAACAGAGCCAGAAGAAGGCATTTGAGGTATGTGGTTTGCAAAGTGTGGCTGGGCAGAACAGAGTTAATGTGATACTTTAAGCAGACTCAAGCCACCACATCTGGGGCAGACAAAGGCTTAGATGTCCAGAAGAGGATAAAAGCTCAGGATTGATAGAAAGATGTTGGGACTTCCATTCCTGTCTTTTGGAGAAGCTTCAACGGATAGCAGGAACATTTGTGGTCCTATTCCTTTTCAGCCCTTTCTTTGAAGGTCTGAACTTGAACTTAGAACTATTGCCAGAGATTTGCCAGGAGTCTAATGGAAGCTGAAGTCTCCTGGGACCTTTGTGAGTAGGTGATTCCTTTCTTTGGCCCATTCCTTACTCTGGAAAGGCTGGGCTTACCCAGCCCTCCCTGGAGGCTGTGTGCCTTACAGCTGGAGCTGTTTGCTGGGCTGGTTACGTGTTTATTGAGGATTGGAGGCTGGGTAAGCAGAAGCTCTGTCACACCAAAGGTGGTGCCCCTGGGAAACACGGTGACTCGTGGTGTTTGCACACTGCAAACAGCAGGAGGAACTTCTGTGATTCTGTTTTATTTCTGAGGTGTGCAGAAAGCCTAGCAAAACAAAACTGCTCTGAAGGTACTAACATTTTCCTGGTTCCCTGAGGATTATCTGTGCCAAGACAGATCCTTTGGCGGGTGCATATTCTGCAGCAGGAATTGGCATCGCAGCTCTTGCTTCACAGGAAATAAGCAAATTGAGAAACCAAGGGAAGAGTTTAATCTGCAGGGAGATTGAACATCCTAGAGCAGCAGTTAACTTTTTATATTGACTTGGGATTTATGATTCAGTGCCACGGTGAATACAAGTGTAAAAGTAGGATGAAGGGCCTTGCCAGGTGCTCTCTGCTGCCTGTAACCCATGGGGAGGTACCCAGATGGCTCCTCTGGGCTGCTTTGAGAAACCTTTGTAAAGGAGTGTCCCTGCTGTGATGTCCCTCTGTAAACCTCTGTAAAGGAGTGTCCCTGGTGTGATGACCTGTAACTACCTGAGCTGGCTAATCACACCATGGGTCCTAACCCATGACGTGCAATATGATATCAATATGATATCATGCCACCTGTTGTGGCACTCCAGGCCTTTCTAAAGACAAGGGAAAAAACATTCTTAGTATGTGGGGTGCTGCTTGAGCCTTCTCTCAGGATTCTCTGCCTTATCTTGGCTGCCACATTCAGAAAAGAGCATTTAAGCTGGAAGAGGGCAGACAAATGTTTGGATTGCCTGCTTCTCCCCCATGAACCTGCATTTTATATGAGAAGAGGTTAAAAAAAATTTGTTCTGCTCATCCCATACAAGTGAAGTTTGAAGAGGAAGTGTGAGGCAGGTTAAATGCTACTTTGCAGAAAAGCTGTTTGAAGCAAGAGCTCTTAGTTGAAAGATAATATTTCCTTTGCAGAGAAGGAGATAAAATAAAAGGATGACATGTTTAAAGTGGAAATAGGGAAAAGCTGATGCTCTGCATATAGAAAAGAAAGTCCAGAAGCCTCAGACTATAGAAAGACTATGAGCAAAGACCTTCTCAAGGAGGGATCAACTTGCTGGCCTGGAAGTTTCCTCCCAGCCTTAGGTACTTATGTATAAGACAGGTAAAATTATAAGAGCACAAGGTGTGGGAGAGAAGGCTTTAAGAATATTCTCTCCCAAGGAAACGTACATGCAGGGAAAAAAATGAGACTGCAAACACTCGGATCTGCTTTGTAGCTATTTCTTTGAGGCTTTTCTTGGTACAGCGTATGCCTTAAGCTGTTATAATTTCTGCTTTCCTTGAAGAGGCAGAAATAATGGTGGTAAGTCTGGGGAATGGATTTTTTCAGAGGAGGAAGATGAAAAGCCATATCAAGCCAGAACTGAAATCCTCATTTTTCTGATGCTCTGGCTGCCCTTGGCACGCTGTGAAGTGCAGAAGATTATTTCTGAGAAGGTGGCAAGTTCGGTGTCCCTGGTGTTCCTGTTGTGTCCCTCCAACCTGCGAGACCAGAGAAGGCCTGCAGCAGTGGCAAATTGGTTCTCTCCCAATGTGCAACATCTGGAACAGTTTCCCCTAAAATCCTGGCCAGGATTTTAAAGCCAATGAGTGAGAAACTACTCCAAGTTTTGCTGAGGATGGTGTATGTTGGATGAACAACTAGGCAGAAGATCTGGTGAAATGAGGGGGGTTTCCTTAAATATGTTGTTTACTTCCTGCCTCAGAACTAAACAATTTCAGGGTCTGCCTGCTCAAAGCACACCTGGGGAGAATTATGTTGGAAGAATTGCAGTGATGAACTTGGCCCAAAAAGCAGCCATGCCTCCCTAGAGCACTGCAGAGTCCTATCTCCAAAACTTACTTTCTGGGGCCTAATATCTTTGACTGAGCTTGTGCCAACCAAAAAGAACCAGCTGGGAATTGGTTGCTGCACAGTAACTTGATAAAAATGGAAGTGTGTCTGAATGTAGGTGGTTTGGGGGCATCTTTGTATAGCAGAGATACACAACATTTAAGCTCCTGTGTTATTAACTTTCAGAGGATATAGGAATCTGTCCATGTCAAGGAGTTTCCATGACAGGGCCTAAACTGTGCAGTTGGCCTCTCACCTTCTTGCACACCATAATGGGATCCACATTAATAGGCCTGTTAATAAGCCTTCTCAGCCCTACTGGGTAATACATGATTAGTTCTAAAAGAGTACACATTGACACTTCCAGTTCTCTTTTTCAAAGTTCAACATCATTTTGCCAGCAGCAAGTTTCAGAGTTTAGTTTTTGGTTGTGCCCACAGGACAGCACAAGAGCACAAGCTCCCTGGAAAGGCAGCATATGTAGGACCCTCACACTTGTTCTGATTCTGCTGCAGGTTCTAAGTAATCTTTCACACTGTGAGGAAACTATTTTATTCCATTCCTAAAAAGAGAATTTTTTTGAGGGAGAGAAAAAGAGGCCAATTGACCAATTAATTAGAATGGATTTCAAATAGGCTCATAGTCAGAAAAATGACGATATCAAAAAGCATTTCTGTTCACTGTATGGGTTTATAGTTGTAGCATTTCAACGTATAAAATTTTTTTTTAAAAAAAAAGTCTTCTCAATATTAGCCCTGCAAGGCTAAATAACTTATGGACACATATCACTGCTTCTGTTCAGTCTCATATTTCATGAACA
Organism: Cyanoderma ruficeps; assembly: GCA_008694505.1. Taxonomy (NCBI): domain Eukaryota; kingdom Metazoa; phylum Chordata; class Aves; order Passeriformes; family Timaliidae; genus Cyanoderma; species Cyanoderma ruficeps. The sequence continues at coordinate 5,463,688 of VZDJ01007749.1, read as the reverse complement.
AAAGCTCCAGACAAGTGCCACTTACAGCGTTTACTGCTGCTGCTGAATGTCCTGTAAAGAAGGCAGCTTGATTTCTGGATCTGAAGTAATTTAAAAGGGTAACAAAGTGAAATTTTGCTTTTTTTTACTTCTTGTTTTTAAATTTAAGCAATCCTGACCTTGAATTTGTGGTGGAAAGGGTAAATGTGAAGCCTAGCTGTACCTATCTTCTGTGTGTGTAAGTGTATATATAGATATCTATACCTACATGTGGGATCTTGGAGAATTATTTTGACTATTGGTGCACTTGAAAAAGAACCCCTTGCTGCTCACAGATGCCCTGAGTTGGCTCTTGTTCTCAGGGCTACCCAGGCAGCTCCTGGTTTACAGAGATAATCAAGTTGCTGCAGCAAATAACGAATCCTTGGTGACCCAGCAGCTCAGCGACTCCTCCGTATTGATGATGTTTACCCAAGCATGCTCCACTTGCAGAGGCCATAAAATAAATGAGAAATTTGATTAGTTTCAGTTGCTCCAGAGCTGTGCTCAGTTTCTGTTTAGCTACCATCAAAGTGTCTAGACACAGAGCATCTAAACTCTCCTTTGACCTAGAGATGGTGAGTTTCAGCCAAAAGTCCAATTGTCTGGTTCCGGGATGCAAATGGACAGCACAGAGGCATTTCTGTCCTGACTGTTCTGGCTTGTTGCTGTTTCAGCAGTGCCTGGTGTTCAGAAAGGATCCAAACACAATGCTGTGGCTTCCTGGATTGCCAAGCAGCTCGGACTCTCAGCTTTAGTCTACATTGGAAGCCCTTGTTCAGAGCTCGTAGTACCTGGGACATCACACCAGACAACAAGGAAGTACTGACCCACTAGCTTATAATTTATGGCAGTGCAGATTGCTTCTGCTTTGAGATTTCTAAAGACTTTCTGAGGTTTTCTATGGAAGTTAATTTTGTTCTGCAGCTGTGTACAGAAAGGCGCAGGAGAATCCAGCAAAGGAACATGCTTCCTTCTCCTTGGGGTCTCAGAGCTGCTAGTGAATGTATTTTTTATATCAGTGGGATCTAATTGCTAGAACTGGGATCTCCAGTATCTCTGAGCCCATGGGATTGAATGTCAGAAGGGCCATGTATTAATGTCTACAGCAAAATAAGTGAACAAGCCCTGTATTATTAATTTCTCTCCTGCCTACAACCACTTCAAAGGCTCCCTCAACAGGTGTCAGATCTTTCTCAGAGCTGTCAGGCTTTGGTTTGTTTTCCAGGATACCTCTAATCTCCCCAAATCTGCCTGTAGGACAAGGCATGCACAAAGCAGCTTGGGGTGGGCTCCTGGGCTGCTGTGAACTGGAGCACTGGGCTTCAGGGAACCCCTCCAGCTGCCAGCCCAGGCCCAGGGAACTGCCTGCCTGGAGTGGCCTCTGGGCGCTCAGAACAAAAGGCAACTCATGAATATAAATAGTGTGGATCTGGAAAGCTAATATTAAACTGAGGGGGTTTCAGTACATTTTATATTATTTAAATTAAATTTTATGCCACTTACTTCTTAAGAACTTCTGCAAACAGTCCTCGGGTTAACTTATTCAGATAGCAGCAAGAAAATTTCATAAGTCACCTTTAATAACTAAGACTATGTGACTACATTTCAAGTTGTTACTAGGCTATCAAAAAGATATGGTTCAAAGAACGTTTAAAACATTTCAAGACTTTCAAGTCCCCATCAAACTTCCCAAGCTGATATTCATCTAGCTTACGCTGTTGTCAAAGAAATAGGTTTAATGGAGTGAGACCAACTCTGGATTTTCTTGTTCCTTTTGTTCATATAAACCCAGACCTGCAGTGTTATTCTTAAAAGAAAAGAAACATGTCAGAGGATATTATTAAAAATAGTCTCTATTTCCCTGAAGGACGTGTTACCCAGTCACATACGTGGCTTATGTAAATATGTAATCAGGGTCTGTTTCAATAGAAGTGTTGTAGATGAGGGTTTTAGTAACAAGGACTTTGATATTCAAGATATTGGATCAAACACCAAAAAAACTTAGTATGCCTCAGAGATGTAAAGCAAATACCTGAAGGCTAGAAGGGAAGTCCCATGCATGCAGTTTATTTTTGTGAAGGGTCAGTGTGTGTAGAAGCAATTATAAGCAGCCTTGCAGAAACAAATTGGATTATCTTTCATTATTTTCTCTCTCTCTCTCTCTCTCTTTTTTTTTTTTTTCCCATTTCTTCCCCANTGGGTCTGTATGTGTGAGAGAATCAAGCTCCTAATAATAGCAGAATCAGATTTTGGGGCTTTTCTTCCAGGTTTGGGATAGTTTTTAGGACCAACTTTTGGGTTACTGCCCACCAAAAGCTGTCTTGGGAAAACCCAGAGCAAGGCACCATCCCCAGATTCACAGGAGGTTTTGGGGTCCAGTTCTGTTGTTACCACTATGTGATGGATTTTGGCACTGATCTAATGAAAGCCCATCAGCACAAGGGACTGGGACTCTACAGAAACTTTCAGCAGGTGACAGAAACAGAAAAGAGCTCAGGGTATTTGTATTCAGTTTCTAGGCTAAGCACAAATAATGCACTGGCCTCTTCTTGTTTAAGAACAGATAATATTTTTCAGTCCTATAGCTTGTAAGCTGTCTGGGAAAATGAGGTTTTACTTCAGGTAAAAGTATGTTCTCAATTTTTTTTTTATGCCATTGTAGAAACTTTCCAAATAGGAGGTGACAAGAAATGTCGCTTTTACTACTTATTTGAGCCATTCTCCTGAAATACAGTAAGTGATTTCCCCATACTCTTTTCCAGCCCTCACCAAATAAATATCCTGGAGCAAGTATATGATTGGGCATCTTATTTTTAGCATTTGGAGCACAGGCCCACACACCAGGGAATTTTTTAGCAATTGCTTTAATAGTGCTGTGTTTACAAGAGCAGCACTGGTGTTATTTATCGCCAACGACTTGCAGAAATTGTTTCAATCTCATTTGCACAATGGATGTGCTGGAAGACCAGTGAGGTCGGGAATACTGCAGTTAGCAGCACAGGAGGGAGAAAGGCTGATTTCTCTGTGCCTAATCTATCAAATTCTCATTACAAGAGTTTCAGCCTTCTCGCCTCTCTATGCAGTCAAGGGTTTGCTGCTGCTGTCCTCTGCAGCTGGATCTTATCAGCGAGGCAGGCAGGGAAGGCAGCTGCTGCAGCAGCTACTCCAAGGGGGAGTAAAGTCCCCTGACAGCTCCCTTCTGGCCACTTGCACAGCAGCTCTCTTTAGTCAAAGGCAAGCACTGCAGAAAAAGGGGTAAGGAAGGTTTTTTATGATGGATGTTTGGGAGAGGATGAGTGCTGCCTGAGAGATACTTCCTCTGCATCAGGCCCTGATTCAAGGAGCTGAGCAGCACTGCCTTTTTTCTGTGTGGCTGGTTCCTGGTTGTTCCTGTCCCTGCTCACAGCTCTACATGAATGTTGTTCAAGCAGAAAGGAGGGTTCAGCATGAAGGGCTTGGAACAATTTGTTTGTTGTGGATGGTATTACAAAGTTTACATTCTCTGTTCATTTTGTTCTGATGTGGTCCTTGTTTCTAACTCATACTTGGACCATCCTGCTTGGCACAAAATAGTACATCACAGACCCAGCCCCTCTACTAAGCCAGTTCCTGCTCTGTTCCTTGGTTCTTGTGTATTTGTTTTGTGTGGAACTGAGGCAGGAGCTTGCTCTGCCTCCAAAATAAAAGAACCTGAGGACAAGGCTACAGCAGAAAACTTCCCTGGTGTCCCTTGTCCCCTGAGCCTTTGGAGCTGCTCTTGCTGGCACAGGCAGGAATCCCACTCTCTTGCCTCAGGGCAAGTGTTCCTGTGATTAGGTTGGCATTCACCTCTGTCTTAAGAGGTCAAAAGCAAACCAGATTTCTGTTCCACATAATTACTTCCTTTGTCCAGGAGACAGCTTGGTGTCTTCCAATTTTGACATAGCTCTTACAAGCCCTGTCTCAGGCAGCAGTGCTGGTATCTGAGCCCTCTTCTTGAGTATCCGTCCCTCCACACTATGTCTGGGAGACAGCCAATAAAATGGTCCATGTATCAGGAGTTTTCAAATGAAGCCTCATTGCTTTTTCTTCTTCTAAAACAAAATTCAGAAGCACTGTACATACCCAGCTCTCCTTGGCAGACATCTGTTCGGGTAGCTCCTCCAATTATAAACTGAGGGTTGGCACATAACTCCTGAAAAGACATGATTTCAAAGTTTGTATCACCCTTTCTGGTCTGAAAAGTTCCTTTTTCTTGTTCCTTGTTTCAATATTCAAAAACTATTAAACACTTTGAATATATTTTTTAAAATATATCCTTTCTCCTCTGTCTGATTAACACAGTCCCAGGACAGAATTTCTTTTTTAAATTGAGAGCTGCATGGATCTTTTTGGTGGTTTGCTTTTTGGGGGCTTTTTTGAGGCAAATCCCGATGTCCTTTGCTACTAGGCAATGTCAGTGATACTACCAAGAATTCTTCCTACTGTGGAGACAGTGGTGAAAATTCACCTCAGCGTTTACATCTTATTTCATCTTGCTGAGATTTTGGTTTGAGTAGCACAAAGGAGTTGGTGACTGTGACTGTGCCACTGGAACTGTGCTGAGTTTCCAGTGCCAGCAGTGTAGAGGATGTTCCCCCACCCTGACCCTGCTTCCTGGGAGGCCAACCACACAAATGCTTTTATTAGCAACAACCCCCCTTTCTTCCTGGTCCTTTGGGGCCAGCCAAGTAGGTTACGGCAATGACTGTCACTCCTATCCCAACTCTGAGCTCTCCAACAACTCATGGCCTATATTAGGAAGTCATTATTGTCCCTCTAGAGACAAAAGCCTTTTCTCTTTTTCTGAGAATTTTCCATGAGCTTCTGGATGGCAGCAAGGAGCAGTTTATAGGAAGCCTAACTTGGCAAGCAGGGTTGAGGACAGTTTAGGCAGTCACTGGCTCTCCTCAAGAGCAGCAGTTTTCAGCTCTGAGCATCCCGTGGAGAGACAGAGACAACCCGTATGATGAAGAGCCAGTTTGTGAATCTTCCCTCCAACAGGAATCATCTCGGCTACATCCTTTACTTCTGTCCAGTGGAGAGGGGTCCAGCAGTAGGTTACCCACCACACAGAAGAAGGTTTTGTGTAATTTTTTCTCTTCTCCCTCCAAAGTGCTGCACCTGGTGTCAGTCAGCTGCATATGACTTATTACTCACCCAGATACCTGTCCTTCCTGAGCCACTGGCAAGTGCCACATGCACCTTTCACACAGCTGAGCTTCCCCTCAGGGGTCCCACAGGCTGGCCTCTGGCAGGCAAGGCTGGGGCATTTAACCCTGTCGGATCTTAGCCCTCAGTTATTCCTTACCCTGCTATGCTTGTGGTTGTGTCTCTGCCTGCAGCAGGCCCAACATTGTTCTTGTACGAGAAACCCAAGTCTAATTTAATGAGTTTTCTAAGGCTGATCTTCTCCAAGGATACGCAAAGCCAAGATACATATCCATGGTATTTGTGGAGGTAACATCCAGGTGCCAGAGTGAGGTGTTGATGGATAAATGGGGTTGCCAGGGTTATTAATCCTAGTGTTATTAAACCTGAAAGTTTCCGTTTCTTGCTTTTCAGGTGAAAAAATAATAAACTTTAAAGCCTTGAAATTTTCTGTTCTTCTAATTCTCCTTTCCTGTGAAAAGGAGGTAAGTGATTTGGGGGAAGAGGAATCCCCATTTATTTTTAATATTTCTTGATGCTGCAAAATGACAAAGGAGAAGTGGGGGCAGAAACAAATGACTGGAAAATGAGAGTGCAGAAAAACCTCTGAAGTCCTGATTTTGTGACTTTAAAAAAAATCATCATCTAATCTTTGCTGATGAAAATTACCTTCTTAGAATCAGAGGCCATTCCTAGGATATATGCTTTTAGATAATAACATTTCCAGTCAGTTGCTATTTAACAGTTACAGGCAGCCTGAAGTGAGGCAGAAGGTTTTATTTAGGTATTAGCCTGATTTCCTGAGGGGCACAGTGGCAAGACCTTGGTGTGGGTCCTGTTACAAATAATCGTCAGTATCTCCTGGGATGGCTCATGATCTGGAGGTGGATATATGTGGGGCTTTTGCATCCATCTCTGGATTGCACCCTGGATTTGTAGCTCTCTGGAGCTAGAATGGATAGGAAGAAAGCAGGTTGCCATGAAGCAGGTACCCATGAAGAATTTATAGGATTCCCTGCTTTATAATGGGCTTAGAAGATGATCATTCCTTTTCCCACCCCCTTTCCAAACCTGCTTTTGTCATGGAAGTAAAGATAGAATTAAGAAAATAGACATACAGGAGCAGTGGATATTCAGGCTCACCAGTGATTTAACCTGGATGTTCAGCTGGGTTTGGTTAGATTTGAACCCAGTGAAAGAAGAAGTTACAGAGCATTCTTACCGTGGGGCGCTTCCAGACTATCCCCTGAGTTTTGTAGGAATATGGTCCCAGGTCCTGGTAGCCCAGAGCAGAAGGACAGGCTGGGAACTCCTCATCCTTGAACAGTGTGCCAGTCTGCAGGCACTGCTGCTTCAGGGCTTCATAGTCCTGCTTCAAATACTTGATGGCATTCCCGTTGGATCCGAGCCCATCCGCTGCTGCCCGTTCTTGGCACAGTCTCGCTGTGACCCCGGCCATGCTGCCCACCCTCCCAGTGTGTGCTGCAGCTCTCGGGGCAAAAGCAGGAGGTGACTAAGGGCAGGCAGCAGGCTCGGGTGGAGCCAAGGACTGCCCCAGGTGCTCCAGCAGCCCTGGAGGGAGGAGGCACCAGGAGAGCAAATATGTACCGGGGAGAGGGGCGGGAGCCACAGCTATCACGGCTGGGATTCTGGGCACTGCCTGCTCCTACTCCCACGGTATTTGCTTTTTTTGCTGTCCCTTTTTAAAATACTTTTTTTTTTTTAGCAAGAAGCCATGGAGAACTTTTTGCAGGCACACCTGTTAACAGATGAAAAGAGACTGTGCACATTCCGTGTGCTGAAAGTCAGGTCTAAGGATCAGTCCTTTAAAAATCCAGGTGAAGATGTTTCAAAACTCCTTTCCTCCTTCTGGAATCAGAGTCTATGCTGTGGGAGGGTTGTGCAGCCACAAAACCTGGAGCTGGATATCTATTGCTACAGCTTACATAGCTATGGAGACGCCATGGAGTTTTAAAGCCAGGAAAAATTGAGTCCACTTCCGGCATAAACAATGAGTTTTCTTAAAAAGATCCCTCTCTTTGGTACTCTCAAATCAGAATGAATTTACAATTTAATTTATTAGCAACAAGAAGTTTGAACTTGACAGAGCTGGAGTTGGCCACTTGTAGAGGGCAAGGATACAATCCAGGATCATGACCTAGGCCAAAATCACGAAATTGTTTCACCAGGTAGGAGGGAAGCTGGAAAGCCCTGCTACCCCTCTATAGTGTCACCTTGGACAGAAGTCACTAAAATGTCCCCATCTATAAAAACAGGGTCTTGTCTCAGCTAGTGAGAGATTACCCATCATAATGGTTGTGTTTCCTGCATATAAAATGTTTACAGGCAGAAAACAAAGAAAGCCTTGGGTACAAAAGGCTTTATAGACCTTAGGACACAGTGATTGCTCTTCCTGTAGCAGAAAAACTCCATTTCTACCCTAGCAACCCCACCTTGAACTGACACAGGGGTCCATACCTCGCTGGCAAGGTGGTTGCCTTTGTAGGTCTAGGAATTGAAGGAGGAAATATTTTCCATGGAGCACAGCTGCTCTCTGCTGTCATCCTGTGTAATGATAATGGCTGGGATTCTCCAGCAAAGCCACTGCCTGCCCAGCTGAGAGCTGGATAAACAGTAACTCTGTTTGCCAAGGACCATGTTTGATGACTACCTCTAGGTAAATTTAGACAGAAGGTGTGGGGAAGGGAAGAGAGAATTTTTAAGGAATGAAACCTGGTGAGATAAGGAATCCAAACAGAGGCTAGCCTGGTTGCTTGTCTGCAAATATTTGACGAGAGTGAATGCAAGGGAGGAAACAAAATGACTTGGTCATTTCTGGGCAGTGAAGGCTGGGCCGAGGGAATTAATATATCAGTTACCCCAAAATTAAATGAATTCTGTTGAGATTGAGTAAATGAAAAGGGTGGGCCAGCATTTTATCCCTTTGGCATTTCAGTACTCCCAGGCATGTCTGTGTACTGAATCAGAGTGAGGAGTGGAATAACAAAAGCTTGAGGGGAAGTTTTTTCTTTCCAGGGTAGATTTGTTTTCCTATCAGATAGACCCACTCAGAGGTACCCACTTTCTTTGCTCATGAGGCAAAACATTTCTTTCTTCCCCCACCATGAACCAGTGCCTTGTGCTGAAATTTCCTCTCTTCCTGTGGTGCCGAGGAAGGCTCTCACTTTGTTGTGATTGCTGTAAGCTGCAAGTTTGGCAATGCTGTTCATGGAAAAGCACAGTGCTCCAGCAAATGGAAAAGGTCATTTTGAACAATGGCAATGGTTTTTTTTCCATGTACTTTTTCAGACATACACTTGATATGCTGTGTGGTCTGTAACTCCAGTTGCCACTAGATGTGAGCAGGCACAGCAGGGGTGAACCCTTGTGCATCACTAGGGTGTAACAGGGAAAGACAGACAAAAGGTAGGAGCACTTCCCCTGTGGCTGAGAGAACTGGGGTTTTCCAGTCTGGAGAAGAAAAGGCTCCAGGAAGACCTTAGAGCACCTTCCAGTTCCTAAAGGAGGCTACCAGAAAGCTGAAGAGGCGATTTTTACAGGGTCTGCAGTGATAAGACAAATGGGAATGTATCTTCAGACTGCCAGAGGGGAGGTTTAGATGAAACATTAGGTAGAAATTCTTCACTGTAAGGATGGTGACACTCTGGAACAGGTTTCCCAGAGAGGTTGTGGATGTCTCATCCCTGGAAGTATTCAAGATCAGGTTGGACGAGCCTTTGGGCACCTTCTTCTACTGAAAGGTGCCCCTGCCCATGGTAGGGGGGATTGGAACAAGATGATATTTAGGGTCCCTGCCAACACAAACCATTCTAGAATTCTATAATACACTCAGAATTTAATAACTAATTTCAGTTTCACATTTGGAAAGAAGCTGAGGACAACCCTTTTCTCTGGGGGAAGCCTGGACCTGGTGGCCACCCAGTGTGTCCACCACAACTATTTGATGGTAGTGATGTCACAGCACTCCAAATCCATTTTCCAAGCCTGATTAGCATCAGCATGATTTATTTTGTGTAGTATGTGATACACAAGCACCATCTAGAGGATATAAAGAAGAGGAGATGATGATGACTATAGTTGACTACAGCAACACCTGACAGCTGTATTATTGGAGGAAAAAGTTTTAAGGTTCCCCACGACTCAAAAGCTGCTGCTGAAGTGGCATTAACCCCTCAGGTTAATAGTTATAACAATTATTCTGACTTTTGTTCCTTCTGAGATTTGCATATTATTGCCTGGCTCTTCTTGCTTTCCTTTCCCTTTCCCCCTTTCCTGATGATAGCAAGAGGATGAAGGGAATAAGGAAGAACCAATTAAATCAGAAAAACGCATCACCTGGGTTTCAAAAAAGAGACTGAAAATTCCATGCAGTCAGGACTGCTCTGTATATGGGGAAATCTTTAGAAGAAAATAACTGCCAATTACCCAGCAATTTCAGATACATTTCTGATATAGTGCATTAGAGAGGAATGAGAGGCCTCTCCTGTACTGCAGCACTTGGCTAATGAGGATTAGATCTGCTTTGCTGTACTGTAGACCCCGCAGCACAAAAACAGATCAGTTTCATTCTGAGAGGTTGCCTTCTCATATTCTAGATGTATGGGTTCCTACCCACCCTATTACTGTGAAAATTGAGTGAGTATCAATAGGACGACCATTGGGAGCTATGAAAGTTCCTAAATGTTTGTCTCTAAATTATTTTTTCATTGTTTCATATTTTATCTGAGTGTTTGGGGAGGGACAGGTTGCTACAAGCTGCAGCCTCACAGGTTCCCTATCGGGAAACACATCTGAAATTAGCTCTTATCCTGCTTGGTTGTTTTATAAAAGCCATAAAATTGTTGATGCCTGAGGAAGAGGAAGATGATATTCTGCAGAGGTAATGCCTGCACCCCACATGTGAAGCCCCACAACACAAGTTGGGCTAATCCAAAATGGTGGTTCAGCACTGGGAAGGAAGCTGGATTTTGCGGGATGACCCAGGTCTTTCTGACACCTCACACTGAACTGGCCAGGGCTGAAGCCACCTTGTGATGTTGGGGAAAGCTCAGTACCTCTCCAGAACCCAGCCACAGACAGGCAAGCAACTCCCTTCCTCATGAAACATCACTACTGACACTGCAAGCCTCTTCCCCTGGGAAACCACCCTCATCCTGATGAAAATGGGGCAGTTCCTGGAAAGGAGAACAGGAGCCCAGGAGGTACATGGGCCCATTCCTCCCTTCCTAAACTATTGGCCATTTGTTCATCAGTATCCAGGTACAGTGAAAGGACAGAGGAGCAAGAGGGAGGAGGGATGATACAAGGCAGAGTGGTTCTGAGTTATTCACAATTGCTGAGTGTGAGCATAGGGAAGGACAAACCCATCCTGCCTGAAACTCCATGCTGTGAATGGCAGCTGGATGCTCTTTATTAGGAACCAGAATGAGTTGCTGCAGCAACAGCTGAAACCACTCACTTGCGAAATGTGAGAGTTGGTGACTTCTTTGAAGAGCTGCAGGTGTGCAGGGAGATGAAGAAGAAATCAGATTTCTTTTTCCTTCTGAAATTGCCTGGTTTTAGGGAGACACAAGTAGGTAAGTATTCATAGAACTGCTACTTTCACTTAAGAGCATTACACTGGTCTCACAGTCAAATGGAAGTCACCTCTTTCTTTAAAGAAAATGGGCATACTGTGTGAGTATGTAGAAAATTAAGGAACTGGCTCACATAGTGCTCAGAAGAACTTCCTTCCCTCAAACTGTGGACTCCCATCCACATCTGCTGCTGGGTGGGACATAGTTGACTTGTTGACTTACCTGGCTGCAGAGGGCTTTGTGGGCAAGTGCTGTTCAGATGGGATAGCCAGCTTCCCAGACAATAAGAGAAATTCTGTATTACACCAATATATCCTTGTCCTGTCATCAAACCACATGGGACAGTACAATCCCTATACATCTGGGACCAGCCTAACAAGCCAGGGTGGCAAATATACATCTTCCCTGCATTGCCCAGGTACCTCTCCCACTGCTTAATTGAATCCTTGCTGGTTCCATTTCTTTCTGGTTTTGTTCCCCTCTGTTCCTCTCCTTTTCTGCTTGGCTCAATCTCAATCCTCATTGCACCACAGGGACTTTAAGAAAACTCTGGTAGCTCTGACTGAGCAGAGAAGCCACATAAGTCTTGCACATACTTGGTCTTGATCGTTGTCCAGCAGAGGCTGTCAGCTGCCAGCAGATTCCAAAGTGGTCTGTGAGTATCATCTATGGGGCACACAAGAGATAACTAACAAAAGCAAAGTAATTACATGACAAATTTTCAACCCAGCTCAAGCTCCTGCATCGGCTGGAAAATAGCTAGAGCAGAGGAGTTCACAAACCCCAACTGGCTTTGTGGGCCAGTGAAAACCATTGCTGTGAGCTGACTGGTTTCCTTTAACCCTGACTCTTGTAAAACCAGAGAAGTCTGACCTGTGGCAGCTGTACGGATTTGAACCACTGTGTGGAGCCAAAGAAACACTTTTTGAGCTGCTCTATAGCTCCCAGATCTGTCACGTTAGGATGCAACACAGCCCACTGCGAGTTAAACTTCCAGATGGTGAAGTGCTGCTGTCTCCTGGTCCAGGAGATGGCCTTGCCTGTGAGATAACTCAGCAGTGCTTAACAAATCTAAACAGCTGAGCAAAACCATCCTCCTGTGCCACTATGTCCTGCTCGAGCTTTAGCACAGCCATGCTGAAGGGCACACCCTCAACTGAGTGCACACAGCTTACGGCACGTTACTGGATCTGCTTCCAGCTCTCCACAAGTGATGGATTTCCCACGTGCTGCTAAAAATACCATTATTCGCTTTATGAAGAGAGCCCTTCTGACCCATAGGGGTCAGGAGGCATCTTCAAAACACAGTGAAGTGGGACTGTGCCTTGGCAGGTTTGGATAACCAGGTGGTATCAGGGCTGTTTTCTTGTGTGGCCATGATCTGCAGATAGGTGTTGCTCAGACCATTCATATCTAACTTCAAAAAGATTTTGGGGGCTTTCTCTGCTACACTGGGAACTGAATGGGCAATGCTTGGCTCTTTTTCCTGTTTAATGGCAATGGCTTCCCATGAACTGTGCAAGTAGGGCCTGTGCTGAGCTTAGGAAGAGGAATAATAAATGATAAGAGTGCAAAACTAGCAAGCAAATGGACAGTGGTACACAATGGTTTGGAGCACCATGAAGCAATGAAGGAAAACTTCCCACCACATCTCAGCAAATGGTACTGCCAGTAATTTTAGGTTCTTTAAGCATTTTTCAAGCACTAATGTTCATTTTATTCAGGATGGCTCCAAACCACTGTTTCATGCATCCAGGACTTGGAAAACAATGTGTAAAAAGAGGTGCCAGTCCTTCCAGAACAGCTGGACAGCCATGCAGGCAGTGGGTGCAGCACGAAGGGCTCACAGCCTCTGTGTGCTGCCCAGGGAACACTGCCTGGCACCAGCACATCCTGAGTCAGACTTAAAATATGAAACAAATGGTTTGAATTCTGCCTCGGAGAATTGCTGTTCTACGTGGGTGCCAGCAGCAGCATTTCAGCCATTCTTGGCAGCAACTCACTGCCAAAAACGGAGACGCTCTCTTCCCCCACATCGTGTGTGTGTGTTTTGGGGAACCTCGGGGGAACTCACTGTTTGTGGTTTTGGCTGTGGGGGGACTGCAGGTGTGTCCATGCCAGCAGTGGTGCTGTGGTGACCACCAGCAAATCAAGCTGTGAGCGATCTCTGTTACTTGCAATGTTCAAAGGTGTAACAAGGTGACAACACGGGGTATAGACCTACCGTAGTGGGATTTGAGCCATATTAGGTTTTCCCTTCCTTTGCGTTTCTTGTTTGGTTTGGGCTTTGTTTGTTTGTTGTTGGTTTCCCTCCCCCCTAAAGTCTGAGAATGTATATGGGTAGTTCTGGGTTTTACACGGAAAATACCAACTTCTTTGAGTTGATGCGCACATGTGGCCATGGGGAGGCCAGGGATAGAGCAGGTATGAAGATGATGAGGTGGCCAGCGAGGCAGAGATGCTTCTGCACGGGCCAACGAGCTGGAGAGACCGGGACGGGAACTTTCTCCATCCGCGACTGCCGGGACAGAGCGACTCGAGCCGAGCCGGGGGTGCGGCGGGGCTGAGCAGTGGCGTGGCACCCGGTGGAGGGGAGGGATGACAGGCGGGGCCGGGATGTGCCGTGCCGGGCTGTTCCGAGCCGTGCCGGGGCGGGGCGGCGGCGGCGGCGATGGCGGGGATGGCGGAGGCGCTGGCCAAGGAGCGGGCGGTGGCGGCGGGCGCGGGGCGGCACGACCGCGCTGTGCCCTACCTGGGGCAGCGCTTCGGGGCGCTGCGCCAGGAGTGCCTGCAGGAGGGGCGGCTCTTCCAGGACCCCTCCTTCCCCGCCGGCCCCACCGCCCTCGGCTACCGGGAGCTGGGGCCCCGCTCGCACAAGACACAGGGCGTCGTCTGGCGGAGACCCACGGTAGGGCGGCGGGGGACCGAGGGAATCCCCGGTAGCATCATTCCACAGTGTCTCCCGGTTTTTCTCCTTCCCCCAGCCCGTGAATTTGGGTGGGTTGAATCGCGCGGGGGCGGCGGGCTGGGGCGCGGCTGCCGAGCGCGATGCGAGCCCGCCCCGCGCTGCAGGGTCGCGGTGCCCCCGCTCCGTGCGGCTGCGGATGCTCAGGGGACCGGGGGCTCCCCTTCGCTCCGGGGACAGGCTGGCAGCGTGACTTGCTCTCCCTGGAAAACAAACAAATCAGAAAAGACGTTTTCCTCTACATCCAGAACCCTCCGTGTGGACAGATCGCTTTGGGTAGCGCTTGGGGCTCTCTCTTCCCATAACTTTTCCCTCAGCAGAGCCATGAGTTGAACACCGTGCGGTTTATTCCCGAAGCAGCCCTGCCAGCCGCGGGAGCCATGGGGTCAGGTGGACTCCGGGGTGCCTCCAGGCAAAGGCCTTGGTGTACTCAGTGGTGGGGAGGTAATGGCAGAGCAGTGTGTGCACGTGTGTGACAATGCAGCGCACCCGCTGGCACGTCCTGTGAAGTGAGATGGCTGCACACGAGCTTTGGTCACCAGCTCCCGTTCTCACTGTGCTTGGTATGTCAGGTGCCCGCACCCATTCCTGCCCTGCTCCATCTCTGTGGTGTTCACCTGCTGTGGTCGATGGTTTGGTTAATTTGCTGCAGCTGGGGCCTTGTTCCCTGCCTTGCCCGCGGCTGTGTGTGATGCCAGGCTTGTTTTGTTCCCAGGAGCTGTGTTCCAGCCCGCAGTTCATCGCCGGCGGAGCCACTCGCACGGACATCTGCCAAGGCGCCTTAGGTAAGGTGGGGCAGACAGATGAGTTTTCCATGCAGGTGCTGCCCCGGGACAACATGGTTTATACATGGCTGTAACTCACTCTGTAAATACCTCCTTTTGCATCCTACCACCTCCACTCCTATCAAATCAGACTTTTCTCGCCTTTCCTTGGCATTTGCAGATGGGGACCATGTGTGGCCACTGAGCACAGCCTTTCTGCATGCACCAGACAGGGGTGGTACACACTGGTTTCCTGATGGCTTTTCTCATCCTGGCCAGTTCCTTTCATGTTCACATCCATGTGCCTCTGAGCAGCCTGACTCATTTCTGCCTTTAACAGTATGCTTGGAAGAGCAGTTGTGTGCATAGCAGAACTTCTCTTTCCCCAGTGGGAGAGAGTTCTGCTGAGTAAGAGGAACCTCCTGAAACCTGGGGAGATGCTGTAGAGAGAAAAGAAGTTGTATGGGGGGTTTCCTGCTGGTCACCAGCTCTCAAGGAAGACAAAACTGGGTGTTTCATGAGGGATGGGCCAGCCTGTGGGCCCTCTGCTTTTACCATGGCTTCTGCTCAGTTTGTGCAATGGCAGCCCCTTGGTGGGGCTCTCCAGGGGAGCTCTGGGAGCTGTAGGGAACTGCCAGGGGACAGTGGGGAACAAATGGCTTAGCCTGACTGTGAGTGCACAGCTATCCCCATCCGGAAACCTCTCTCCTGCCTTGCCTGACAGAAGGACGTTTTAAGTGGAAGATGTCAGCAGAGATATGAGGAGAAGAAATAAAGTGAAGTGAAAGCAGTAGGCTCCTATTCCATAGCTGGAGTGAGAGGGTTTTAGATTAGACAGATAGTGTGGTTGAAGGAAAGCTCTCGTGTATGAAGCATGACTAATAGGAGCTGTGCTGTGCTGCTGCAGTTGGCAAAGGAACCAAGTTCTGTTTGTTTGCTTTCAAATATTCGCCACACTGTGACTTCTTCATTTCCAGTCCCACTGCTGCTATTTGTGCGTTCATGTCCAAAAATGTAACAGGCAGAGAAGCTTATATTTTATGCTTATATTTTCATTCAGAAGTTTTTTAGGTTAGTGATTTGACAACCAGATGCAATTTGTATAAACAATCCGTGACAGTAAAAAATACTTAGATTATGAACCTGGTTCTCCTCACGCCCCAATATCATCTGTGGTGTGGGTTAGGCTCTGTTGTGCCTTGGGTTGTTACCATGTCACCAGCTTCCTTTCTGTGCTCTCTCCACCCAATGCCGTATCTCCCACCATGACTGTTTTGGCATGAAGCGTGTCCCAGTGCTTAAACACATGTGCCAGACATCTGTTATCTCTTTTTATTGTGAAACTTTATGGTAAGAAGTTCTTCAAATTGAAATTAAAGTTTACTGTAGTGCTATTTCAATATCTGGCATTTCTGTAGAGATGGTGATTTCTGTAGTCACTTGCTTTCTGCCTTCTGCTTTTCCACTTTTCTCTGCAGATGCTGTGGCAGCAAGAGCATGGCAATGAAAGATTTAAAGCTTCATTTTCAAGTTGTGAAATTGCTGTTGCTAATACCAAACTCTGTTTTAAACTGATGAAAGCATTTGCTGCTCTGGTGATCTTTGGACCAGTCAGATGTTCTCATGGGGTTGTACGGTATCACCAGAGGATATGAAGTGACTCACAGCTGGTATTTTTGTACCTCCTGACAATATTTGAATCAGAGGTTGTCAGTGTTCTTGTTTGTATCTCCTTTTTCACCATCACTAAGTACTGTGATGACTCTCCTGGCTGTCTTCTCATGAATCTGGGCACACCAATATTGTGTGACAACTGTTGATTAAAGATTAGACGCTTTTGATCTGTATAGCCACTGAGTTCCTAAGAGCCTGGATGGAATCTCTGCTCCTTCACACAATGGGGCTGGCAGATGCACTGAACAAATGCTTTCTTTTTTTTTTTCTTTTTTACACTGCCTTGTCTGACACCAGCATTTGTATTGATAAATTTGCTTAAGCTTCCATTTACTTGAACGTTGTATTTAATGTCTTTGAATGTTCACGTCCCATCACATTTTAGGATGTTATAGAGAAGATTGCACTGGAAGATGTGAGGTGCTTTCGGAAACCTGTGCTTTTTGTTATGCTGCTTCTTTTCTATAGGAACCTTTTGTAATCTCGTTTATCTCCCAAAAGGCTTGATCAAAAAGCAACAGACCTTTGCCCCTGGGGAGTTTCACTGCTGTTGATGAGTCCTTCAGAACATGTGGGAGTACTGCAGGGACAGTTGAGGCATCCAGAGCACATGGATCCCTCACATCTGCATGGCAGCTTTTTGGCAGGGAATGTGTAACCAAACAGCTCAGCTAATGAGCAGAGATTCTTTCAGCTCAGGAGTCTTTGACCAGGTGCATAAATTGGTTTCATTGCTTTTGACCTGGACTAGAAGAAACTGTGATGCATATAAGGCATAGCTAATCATCAGTGCAGAAAAGGTTCTCCAGACACCAAAGTTCTGCCTCTTGGGATTTGGATTATCCTTTATTCTGGCCTTCTGAGGTTTTTTGTTTTGGTTTGTTATGGTTGGGTTTTGTTGTTGTTTTGTGGATCTTTTCCTTAGGAGAAACTTTTGAAGGCAAGTATTTGGAGTTGGTTTTGCAGTATCAGATCTGCAAAGTCAGTGATGGTATTTTGCTCCAAATGTCTGCACATGGGATGTGGTGACTCATTACAGCTGAGGGGAGGATCTGAAGCCAGAGAAGCCTGATTCACCCTTAACCACCTTTTTTTGTCACCATGGTATCACAACACTGGGGTGTAAACAGCACAGGATCTCCCAGCTGCTTTTTGGATGCAGGTGTCTCCTCCTTACCTAACAAATAACAAAGAAGAGGAAAAGAATATGGAAAGAATAACAAATTGAATAGATTGAATTTTGAAAATCAGACCCATGGTTTTCTCATGCTGACAGGCACTCTACTTCCCCAGTGGGTTGCCACAGCCTCGTGTTTGTAGCCAGAAAACTTTCTGGAGTGCCGTGGTATCAATATAAATACAGTCATAGTAGCTGTTAATCTAAGACTGTTTTAAAATAATGATGAGTCTGTGATTGGCAGAATGTACATTTTTCCTTTTACCCCATACCCTTACATGAGCTGTGTGGTGACCAGAGGAGCTGCCTTTTGCTCACCCCTTCAGGTGTTTGATGGGTGTGTTTTGTTTGTCTTTTCTTTCCAGAATGGCTAATTTTAAGCCCTTAAGGCTATTTATACTTGCCTTGCAATTACTTTTTTTTTCTAACATTCTTGTTACAGCTGGAGATTAGGTAAATGCAGAGATGGGTATATGAAAATAAAAAGTAAAAAAAGCATTGAAAGCAGGAAAAAGTAAGCATGGCAGGACAAAATATACCACTTCTTGTTAATATGTGTTATAAACTCATAGCCTGATAATACTCCCTTTTCTGATAACCTTGTGCTGCCTGCTGTTCATTTACAAAAATTATTTATGAATAATATAGCCTTGCTAATGCTCCTTCCAGACTCTAAGCAACCTGTCTGTCAGCCTCTCCTTGGACTTTCCTTCCCTATCAAAGGAAAATCAGTGTAAAGAACCTTGCAGAAGCACCACTTCTGGAAGTTCAGACTATCTGGTAAAGACTCTACTCAGGCTTGCTTAGTGCAGGCTAAAATTCCAGATATAATCACAAGATCTGTTCTCATCCAGAGTCTGAATTATGAAGTTTGCTTTTAGTGATGGCTGTTCACAAAGATAGAGATGATATCCTGGCTGTTGAGCACTTCTAAGTGTGGAAACCAAAGGATGTCTTCCATATGTGCTGCAGCTGCCATTAAACCTCAATACCTTGCCCAGAGTTGTCTGAGTTAAGATTTGTGTTTGTCTCCAAATTCTTGTTAGAAACCAGTGTAAAGTTGAACGGAGAGATTTTACAATAGGCTGTAAATTTAGTCTGCCTTGCTGGGACAGCTAGAAAGTAAAGGAAATTCTTTATAAATTTTGCTTGTGGGCGTGGAAGTCCTCTGGGAGGGAGTTTCTCCTTAGATTTCCGTGCTTCTTACCTCCAGGGGAAACATGACTCAAAGATGTATTGCAGCATTGAAGTGTATGTTCATAATCTGGAGGCCTAATCATCTTCTTGACCAAGCCTTCCTGAGCTGCTGTGGCCATCTGAGTTGTTCATTTGTTCTTCTTGTGCTGCTCCCTGCCTGCCTAGCCCCTGCCCTGGGTATGGAATAGAAATACTAACCTTTCTTGGGAAAAATGGTGTGACAGCTGCCCTCTGAGCCAGACTCCTTCCTCCTGGCCCTGTCTTCCCCAGCAAACACCTTTGCAGTATGTAGTGCTGCCTCTGGATGCAGCTCCCAGGGAAGAGGGTCTCAGCTCCTTGAAGGAGGCTGTGAGAGGAGTCACCACTTTGCAGGGCAAGATGGATGTGTTGTGACAGAGTAAGGAGGGGAATTTCATCATTGCTTCATAGTCTGTCACAGGAGAATAGCAAGGTGACTTTCCTGCTTAAAAAGTCCTGTTTAAAAACTTCTCTGACGTGCTGATTTTTCATTGCAGTACAAGCAGCCAGGGGCAGGGCTGAAGGGAAAGTTTTATGTTCGGTTCTTCCCCTCCAGGATGTGAAGCAGAATAAGCACCTTAGGTTTTGAAATTATTCTGTAATTTCACCTCTTTCACCTTTCCTGAGATGTACAAAGATGTGTGGGACATACGTATTTCACAGACCTGCTGCTGGGGGTCAGCTGTGCAGGGAGGGCAGCCTGGAGAGAGCTGCAGGTTGTCCGTGTTCCTGCTGGTGCTGTCTGAGCAGTGAGGGATTTGGGCCTGAGGGTGGACCTCGAGGGCTGCTTTGGAATTAATTCACCTTAAGACTTTCTCCCGTTTGGATCTCAGCTTCTCACCCATAAGCTTTTAAGCTTTTTCCCATGGGAGAGAGGTGGCTGTGTATGGCCTGCTGCTTTGCTGGCCTCTGGCTTGCTGGCAGCTGTGGCAGGTTCACACATGGAACTGCAATCCTGCAGGACTCTCTTGTGGGATCTCATGTGCAATACTGACTGTTCTCCGTTCACAAAGCAGGGGAACAGTGGATCTGGTAATGGTAACAAGGAGTTCTGTGTCAGGCTGTGGCAGCCAGGGGATCATCTGGGTCTGTAAATCTCTGACCACCTCGCTAATGAGCTACAGGAGGCCCATGGCTGTGCAGAAGGGTAACTGCTCTGGGAAAGTAAGACTGGGCTCTGAAAAGGATGACAGAAAGTAGAGGTGTAATGTTTAAGGAGCTGAGGTCTCTTCCTCCCTCTGCGTGGCAGGGAATGGTGTGGGGAAACACTGTGCAGGCAGCCCGTGGTGTGCAGGCCTGGTGTGTGTTGGCTCCATCCCAGGCAGGGTGAGGAGGTGTGTGGGACAGGGAAACAGAGCCTCCCTTCAGGCCTTTCCTGCCTCTCCTGACTGCACTGGAGATGAGACAAGGGATAAACAGAGAGGCCTCGAGCAGGAGCCTCCAGAGATGTGTAAGGTGAAAGGAGCTCCTGTGTGCAGGGAGGCTGGCAAGAGACCTTAAAGGGAGCTTGCCCACAGGTCTGTGGATAGCAAGGCAACATGTTTATTAAACATGGAGAAGGGAAAAGAACGCAGCCTATGCCTGAGAAAACACTGTCCCTTTGAGGAGAAATTGCACCCCTAAGTACCTGTGTGTGCCCACAGGCTCTTTCCCTTTTCTCTTTGCTGCTTCCTGTCATGCAGGCACTCAATTGAATATTAAGCTTTCTTTCAAACAGTGCCAGAATGGGTGATAACTGTGGGGGTAAGCCTGCTTTGGCTTTTTATGACTTTGGTCTTGGGGAAACACTTGCCTGGATCTGGAGGGTATTTGCATTCATATATATTTGATCTGGCTCAGAGATAAAGTGATGGGAGGGAGCATCCTATCCCCGCTGAGGGAATTATTGGTTATAATGCACAATCCTGATGCAGTGCAAAAACTGAAGTCTGAATAATGAATGCTGTCTGTTTTGGGTTTTGTTTTCCTTTTCTTTTTACAGGGGACTGTTGGCTCTTAGCAGCCATTGCTTCTCTCACCTTGAATGAAGAAATTCTGGCCCGTGTTGTTCCCAAAGACCAAAGTTTCCAGGATAAATATGCAGGAATTTTCCACTTCCAGGTATGTGGCAAACAGCTTTTTCCCCTTAGTGCTATTGGGCAGGAGCCAGTGTGGCTGGCTATGTATCCGTGTGTGATGTTTCCTGGCATGGCTTTGTGGGATGTCAAAGAGCCAGACAGAAAAAAGGAGACATCTAAAAAGGGTGGTGGAAGGAACAAGGCCATTAATCAAAGATCTGGGAGCAGGGGCTGCCGTTGTGGTCCTTCCTCCCTGAGCAGAGCATGTGCATTCCTGAACAGAGTGGGTGAAGCTGGCTGGGACGGGGATTGCTCTTCCCCAGGAAGATCGAAGTTCAAAGATAAACATCCTGGTGATGGGAGTGCACAGCATGGGGTGGTGATGGATGTTTGTGCTCTCTTCCCCTCAGTTCTGGCAGTATGGGGAGTGGGTGGACGTGGTGGTGGACGACAGGCTGCCCACCAAGAACGGGGAGCTGCTCTTCGTGCACTCAGCGGAGGGCAGCGAGTTCTGGAGCGCACTGCTGGAGAAGGCCTATGCCAAGTGAGTCAGAGCCAGGCTTCCCTCCACTCACACCCCCACTTCCCCATGGCATCCCCAGCTGCATGGATACTGTGCATTTAAAGTGTCAGTCTGCTTATTAGCCTTTGCAGCTTCTAGAGTATCCCACAATGGCTCCTTTCGTACTGCGTTGTTGACAGATGCCTAAGACAAGGAGCCAAAAGCCTTGGATTTATTGCTAGTCAAGAGAAGTAGCTCTTGCCTCTTGTGGTGAGGTTGTTTCTGGGGCAGCCTTCTGTCACCAGGGCCTGGGAAGTTCCATTTCATGTGCTCTATGCACCTCTGAGGGCTTGGCAGCTGCAGTGCTTCAGTGTGCAAAGCACATTCAGTCCATGTGCCGAGATCTGTGTTCAATGCTCGTATCTGAATCTCCATTTTTGGGTTGGCCAGAGAGGAATTCTATCCTCTACTATTTTGAATTGACTCAAGAAATTCAGATCCACTGAAAATCAGATCCATAAGTGTTAAAGGAATTTAAAGACTATGGAACTAGAGAGGCAAATTGTTTGGTCTTAATTTTTTTTTATACAGTATTTTTTTCTTCAGGTAGTGTTCATGATTCCTGTCATTGATATGACTGAGCCTGCAAGGTGTATGCATGATTGTATAATATTTTATGCTGGGCTTTCCAAGTACAGCGGTCTAAGAAGCAAAGCTGAATGGAGGGGCATGTTTGCAGCTGCTGTAATGGCCCTGAAAGCAGAAACACTGTGACAGCTGGCACATTGAGTGCCTCTCCTGAAGGGAGAGGAGAACAGGGAGCCTGATGGTTCTGTGTGTGTGGGAAGAAGAGAACAGGGAGCCTGATGGTTGTGTCTGTCCCCCTTTTTGTGCAGGCTGAATGGATCATATGAGTCCCTCTCTGGTGGCACCACCACCGAAGGCTTCGAGGACTTCACCGGTGGCATTGCAGAATGGTATGAGCTGCAGAAGCCACCCTCCAACCTCTTCAAAATCATTCAGAAGGCACTCCAGAAAGGCTCTCTCCTGGGCTGCTCCATTGATGTGAGTTAGCAGGTTTATTTCTGTGTTCTTGCTGTGCACACAGGCTGAGGGTGGACCTGTGCTGCACCTCCCAGAGCTGCACGCAGGATGCCAGGCCCCTCTCCATGCTTCCCTGCTCTGCCTCGTGCCTGAAGAATTTGACCCACAAATGTGGCCCAGGCATGTCCTCTTCATGGAGGTTAGGCTGAAACTAAACTTCATTAGTTCATATAAAAAGCTCATTCCCTCCCTTGTGCTTCTTCCATGAGACCTTCTGCTGTTCAGTAGGTTCGTGGTAATGAATTACACAGGGAACTTGCTAGGGGTCCCAATGGGCATCTGTGTCCCTGAGAAAGCCTTAGCTTGGCAGCAGGATGGCAGAGGCTGAGAGGCTTTGGACAGAGAGATACTGCTAATGACTCCTGCAGTCAGGTGCTCAGAGCTGACAATGTCCATCCTTGCTGATGCCTTCTTTTTGCACAAGTTGTACTTAACGTGTTCCCAAAAAAATCTGGGCGCTGTTCTTGAAGCAGAGAGGTTTGGGCTGTTGCCAGATCTTTAAAAGGTTTTCTGGGAAGACACATTGTCAGAAGCTGGACCCACATGGGAAAGAAAAGAGGAGCTTTGGCCCTGCCTTCAAGGATTCAGCATTGCTTTTGGCCTTACTGAAATTAGTCTAAATATTGTTGTTGTGGTAATCACCCTTCTCCCAAATGAGATTGAATTTTAGTTATGTCTAAAGGGAAGGTAAATTGTTTACAAAAACTCCATTCATAATATAAATGTAAATGTTTCCTCCCATTTTTCAAGTTAAATCAGAGTCCCAGGAGAGGGAAGCTTCACAGCAGGAAAAGTGCTTGGTTAATGACAATTTGACTTCATGGTATTCTCAAGGCCTGTTTTACTCCTTTGCATTTAGATAAGAATCTGACATCTGGTATTTTGCCCCAGATTGATACAAATCCCTTGGGTGGGTGGGGAGGGGAAAGTAAATATATTATGTTGTTGGTAAGTGCTGGCACTTTCTGTAGTGTAAATTAACTGTTGATAGTTTATCCTTTGGAAAAAAAAACCTTGTAAAATCTTTCCTTCTCTTCTGTAAGAGAACTAGGGACACAGAGATTAAGCATTAAATGGAGAGTGTGCTGTGGGGCAGTAATAGGCTATGAATTGACAGCAGGAATCCTGCCTGCTCTATCCAATCCTCTCCGTTTGTTTAAGCTTCAAATATGCTTGTTTAGAGGTCACACACTGCTGAAATAGTGGAAAGACAAGGACAGGCACATTTCTTAGGTGGTTAAACATTCACTGTCTGGCAAGAAGTGACTTTGCAATGTTTAAAGGCCAGACTGCCCAAGCAGTGGCTGTGAAAAATTGGGAGGGGGATGTACCTTCAGGTACGAATGGCATCCAAAGCTCAGCCTCTTCCCTTGCTGCCCTACAGGGCAGATCCTAGGGTGGCAGGGCTGGGGAAAGGGAGGGGAACCTCCCACCCTGCATTGGAGCTGATGGGGGTGTTTTGACCCTGAAATTTGCTGCACCTGGGTGTGATCCCAGTGTAGGCTGCACCACACTGAGTGTTTTGGAGCCAGGAGGGAACTTTGCTGCAGTGCCAGGCTCCTGGTGTGCACTCCATGCCACAAACATAGTCCCTGGGTTCCAGCACCACCACATGTGCTGCTGTCCCCTCTCCCTGCTCTGTCACACTTGTTGCTTTTGTGCAGCAGCTAAACCACTCCTGCAGCCTCCCAGTGAGATGACAGCTCTGTTGGAAGGGGAAGCTTTGTTCTGTTGGAACCCCTGCCCATGGGAAGCTGCAATCACTGATGTCCTTTGCTCCTCCAGATCACCAGTGCTGCAGAAACAGAAGCAGTCACTTCCCAGAAGCTGGTGAAGGGACACGCCTACTCGGTCACCGGGGCAGAGGAGGTAGGTGTGCCACCCCAAGGTGCAGCAGGTTTTGTGTGTGGCAACCACAAACCCATCCATCTTCAACACTGCAGATCCTTAAGTGTCACCCATTTTGCCAAACTGGATTTTGAGTCTCTTCTTTCTGAAGGAGTGCTTAATTCGTTGGTTAGTTTTGGATAAACACAGATTTCCCTTTCTGGGTGTTTGACCAAAAAAACCCCCTATTATTCCATAAGCATGACTATTTCCCACTGGGCAGGGTGGTGGGCAGCTCTGTGCAGAGGGCATGCTACCCTCTGCTGATGACCAGGCCCTTCAGTGCAGTTCTGTACAGCAGGCCACACTTTTTATCTTAGAAGCACAGCAAGAAGTGTCCTGAGCAAAAAACCCCATGTGTTATTGCCCCTGAGGTGCCTGCTGAACAGCACCTTTCAGCTGGGCTTGGTGGTCCAACACAAGGGACACCCCCCCAAGGGTGGGTGACTGGTGAAGGCAGGACAAAACAAAGGAGGCAGGTCATGGCATCCCTCCATGTGCACAGTGGATTTTTGGCTCCTTCACTGATAATTGTTTCTGAAATAATTTTTGAAAGTTCAGGGTGAGGTGTCCATTTGCTTGCTAGTTTTGCACTCTTATAATTTATTATTCCTCTTCCTAAGCTCAGCACAGGCCCGACTTGCACAGTTCATGGGAAGCCATTGCCATTAAGCAGCACAAATCAGACACTTTGGTTTTCATGGGC
Organism: Cyanoderma ruficeps; assembly: GCA_008694505.1. Lineage (NCBI taxonomy): Eukaryota > Metazoa > Chordata > Aves > Passeriformes > Timaliidae > Cyanoderma > Cyanoderma ruficeps. The sequence continues at coordinate 5,438,850 of VZDJ01007749.1, read as the reverse complement.
TTCTGTTTGTGCATGCTGTAAAACTCCTCTGGACAAGCCTGGCTGTGTGAAGCTCACTCAGAATCAGTTGGACTTAGGTCTTTAGGACCAGATGTGTGCCTGTTGTCACGCCTAGCACTGAGATAATTGCTCTGTCATGTTTTTAATTACTGTGGAAGATGAGGGAGGGAGTGTGGTGCTGAGTCCCGGGTAACTCTCCATGCACTTCTGGTCCCATCAGGTGAACTTCCGAGGAACAATGCAGAAGCTGATCAGAATCCGAAATCCCTGGGGAGAGGTGGAGTGGACTGGGAAATGGAATGACAAGTGAGTCAATGGCTTACTTGTTGCCAGTAGCCCTTTACTGCAGGGGTGTAGTTGTGTTTCTGTGCTTTTCTGTCTGTTCCCTACCTGAAATTCCTCTGTAAGTCCTGTCTGGATGTGGTGTTCACAGGGAACTGTTTCAGAGAGAAGCATCCCCTCGCTGTCATCTCCCTCTTAGCCATCACAGTATGTGGCGCCTTTCATGCAAATTCCAGCCTTTGTGTAAGATGCAGTGATGTGAATTGGTGAATGGTGAATCCTACAAAGCTCCCTGTAGTTTCTGTTTAACAGCCTGGATTCAGTGGAAAGCTTCTGAAAACTCACTTTCTAAAAGGTCTTTAAAATTCCATTTCTTCTGTTAGCCATGAATGCTGAAGTTTACTCACTTCTGTGGCTGGGCAGTTTTTATTCTGACTCTTTCTGTCTCAGTCCAGGCATTAGCACTTTCTAAAAATAACACTGTTTCTCATCCTTACCTTGGATATTTGAGAATTGAGGTATTTTATGAGCCAGGTGCATCTATTTTTAATTCTGCAGCGGTCTGAGAATTCTGGAACTGCTAAAAGTTAGATCTTGTGCCAGAACAGCCACATTAGGGTTTTACCTTTCCCATAGGCTGTAGTTGATGTGGGATTCTCTTCCAGCTGCCCAAACTGGAGTGGTGTTGACCCTGAGGTGCGGGAGCGACTGACCAGGAGACACGAAGATGGAGAATTTTGGTGAGTGTCACTGGCTTCCCATTCCAGCAGAAGGGAATGTCAACTGCTCTGCTTTTATTCATGCAAAGTGACCTCTCCCAGTTTGCTCTCCGAGATGAGTGTGCAAATTCACCCCAGACCTTAGTGCTAAATCACAGTGACAGGGAGGGAGGATGGACAAGGTGGTGGTATGGAAAACCCTGGGGAGTCCTGAGCAGTGCCAGTGGCATTGCCTCCCACAGGATGGCGTTCAACGACTTCCTGAGGCATTACTCCCGCCTGGAGATCTGCAACCTGACTCCAGACACCCTGGCAAGTGACAGTTACAAAAAGTGGAGCCTGCTGAAGCTGGATGGGAACTGGAGGCGAGGAGCCACTGCAGGGGGCTGCAGGAATTACCCAAGTAAGAAAAACTGGAGAAACCTTTTACTTGTCCACTTGTACTTTCTCCTGGAGCTTCCAGGAGATGGTTTGGGATGGGATATCTAGGACTAATCTCCAAAAAGGGCAGGTGTTTGGGAAATGTGGCTCCCTGATGAGGGTCTACTGTGGTTGTAATGGCTGGGGTGGGGGTGGGCAGGGCAGTGCACTGTTTTCTCTTCTCACAGCTGATTTTGGCAGTCAGAGCCACGTCTGTCCCAGCTGACAGGTTTAAATATCATCACGGTTGCTGCCAAAGCAGCCTCTGAGCAGTTTGCTCTAATCCACATTCCAGACACTTTCTGGACAAACCCGCAGTATTTGATCAAGCTGGAGGAAGAAGATGAGGACCCCGATGATCCCGAGGGGGGCTGCACTTTCCTCATTGGGCTGATCCAGAAGCACCGTCGGAAGCAGAGGAAGATGGGCGAGGACATGCACACCATCGGCTTTGCCATCTACGAGGCAAGGAAGGCTGTACAGGAATGTGGGAGGAAAAGGGAAAATCATTCCCCCTATGAATGGGATAGTGCAGTTCCCATGCTGGGCTTTCCATCGAAACTCAGATGGGTTGAGTTGGACGGCAGCTGCAGCAAGGAAGCTGTAAATAAACAGAAAGCTGCATTATTGTCTTGCTTAGCCCCTGTCTCTTCTCCTGATGATAGAGAGGTCAGAGGGGCAGGAGTGTGAAAGAGGAGATGGGGAGAAATAGTAGAGGAATTGAGTAATACAAATGGCTATACAATAAAAATCATTGTGGGCTGCAGGGAGGAGATCCAGCAGGAAGCCACAACCAGCTTGACTGTGGCTGTGGCTGTGCCCACGCTGCCCCAGGTGAGCCTCACCTGCCTCAGGGATGGAGCTGGGACCTGAGCCACACTTGGTCTTGGGTGATGTGGGCTCAACACCTACCTTCCCCTCCAGCCAAGTCTTTTTTCCTTTTGGTTGTTTTGTTTTCAAAAATGTGGATGTCCTTGCTAAGTAATAGTGAAAAGAAGATGGAGATGCCATTCAACAAGCAAATAACTCTCTCCTTTTCTCCTTGCAGGTGCCCCCAGAGGTATGTGGCACGGGTTGGTGGTCGAGGTGCGGAGTTGGGGCTCAGTGGCTGGTGGGAAGAAGAGGTTCAGAGGATCCTACTTCATTGCAGGACAACATGACTGCACAGAGTCTACAGTTAGAGGCCATTTATTCTGGAAGGGGCCTTGAGCCATGTTGCATTTTCAGTGTCCTGGATTGGGATAAGAGTGTTCAGTGCTGCAGAAACTCCCCAAAGCAGCTCTTCTGTGGCTCTTCTCCCAACCCAGCCCCACACTTGCTCCCCCAGAACACAGCTGCTTTTTCCAGGTTTGCACAGAGTTTGTGTTTGACTCATGAATTATACTCCAAGGAGGTGTTTATATTCATTTCCTTAAGCACCACCTCTTTTGGTTTCTCTCTATTTCTACCTGCAGGCAGCTGTAGTACACCCTGGGGGTCACAGAGGGGTGGGAATGCAGAGATGCCTCTGAACTGTTGCTCCTCAGAGGAAGGACTGAAGCTGAGCAGAACCCCTGGGTAACTCCATTACTGGGTTTGCTGTCCCTGTGAGGGTCTGTGCCAAGCAGCTGGGTTATCCTGTGGCTCCTGAGGCTGTGCCCAAACCAGTGGCTTTTATGTAAATTATGGTTTCATCAGGAAAAGACATGGTGCTACTGGTTAATTAGATTTCCTATGTACCTTTCTAATGCCTTAGCAGTGCTCTGTCACTGACCCTAGTGGGCAAAAAAAATCTCATTTCCATAAGAAAAATTATTCTGGCTACAGTCCTGTGACTCTTTTCCCCCCAAAAGATAGAACTTCATTTCCTACTATGCAGCAGGTCTGACAAGTTTTTAAAATTCTTTCTTTATCCTTAAAAATCTGAGAGGACAGGAAGGAGGAGGTTTCTGAAAGATGCACATTCCTGAAGTCGGCTTCTAGAGCTGAAATAGCCCACCTGTAAGACTCTGCAAAAATAGTTCATTCTGGAGTATGACAGAATTACAGAATGGTTGGGGTTGGAAGGGACCTTAAAGATCACTCAGTTCTAACCCCTGCCATGGGCAGGGGCACCTTTCACTGGATGTTACACTCCAAATATGATTTTATTTCATTACTTTGTTTTGTTTTATTCTTGGAGCCCTCCATGAACGGGCTCTGCTCTAAGGCAGCCTGACCTCCAAGCCAGAGCTGAGCTGCAGGTGGCACCAGCTCTGGGGACCAGAGGGACATGGCTCATGTGCCATCTCGGTTTAAAGAAAAATGACTGGTGGAAGAATTTGCCCAATGTCTTCAGCCACCCATCACCATCTGCAAAACAAAAGCATGACCTGAATGATTTATTGCAATGATCTGCAAAATACATTTGCAGCCACATTTCAGGAGTTCTCTTTCTCTTCTTCAGTTCTGTCAAACTGACATCTTTTTTCTTTTCCCCAGGCATAGCTAACAGACATGCCTATGATAATTTTGATTTGTAAATGTGAACACATGCAGACTGCAGCATGGTGTTTTTCCCTTTTTTTGCTTTTCCTAAGTTTTCTGGCCAGACAAATATTCATCTGAGCAAAAACTTCTTCCTGACCAACAAAGCCCGGGAAAAATCCAACACCTTCATCAACCTGCGGGAGGTGCTGAACCGGTTCAAGCTCCCTGCAGGAGAATACATCGTCGTGCCCTCCACCTTTGAACCCAACAAGAACGGGGACTTCTGCCTCAGAGTCTTCTCTGAAAAAAATGCAAACTCCACGTAGGTGGCTTTTGGTGACCATTTTGTTATTGTTGTTGTTATTTGTATGGGTTTTGTTATCCCTGTTACTATTTAATTAAAATTAAAAGGCTCAGATGTGTCACATCTTGAAGAACAGCTGGGCTAAAGCCTGAGGAAGGGGTGTAGGGTCTTTGTATTGAGTTGCCCTGATTCAAAGCAAGCAAAACCCTTCCTCTATCCTGGAATATTTTGCTGCATATTCCTGCAGCAGTGAGAAACCCAGGATGTTTGTTGTACGAGGACGCATTTTGATGTGCCCTTAGGAGTGCTTGGGCACCATCTCTAGGTCTGGGGCTCCCTCAGCACCTTGGGGACAGCATGAGACAATCAGAATTACTTTAGGGCTCTCACTTTTCTGCTGTTTTAAAGGAGAAATGACTAGACAAAGTTTGATTTGTACCCAAGAGCCTGGTCCTGTGCTGAGTAGGCAGTGACCCAAAGAGTTATGTGAGCCCCAAAGTCCTGTCTGTGGCTCTCCAGGACATTGCACAATTTGTAGTGTCTTTTCAAACTCTTCTTGCCATAACTGGCAAAATACAGCTTTCACTGTGCTATGCAGTGTCCATAGCTGATTAATCCAGTAATTTTTGAATGCTCATTATTTCCATATTTTAAAGACTCTCTCTTTAACTGAAACTTGAAGGAAAAGCATCATATACATGAGTTGTTTTGATTTTAATATTGATTTCTTTCTCTTTCTAGGGTGATAGATGATGAAATTGAAGGCAATTTTGATGAGGTACATCAAATTAAATGTTTTAAATTGAGATAATTTTGTTGTAAGGCGGGTTTGCAGTGCCTGTTCCCTCTGCAGGGTGATAATGCCGATAGAAATTATAGATAATTTCTATAGGCATTATCAAGAAATGTTGTTCCACTTTGAGAAAATGGGAAAAGATCTTTCAATATTCATAGCTGAGTGTCAAACAAATAGAAATATCATCAGGAATGTAATGGAAACAAGTGTTGTCCTTTATCTAGAATTCCTATCCTTTATTCTGACTTCCTAGGCAGAGGTACACTCTGAAGAGTTAGCTGGAGCCACAGGAAATTCCCTTTGCTCTCCAGGAATCCAGGAGTGCAGCTTTCAGCAGCAGGCTGTTTCTGCATGTAGTGCTGTTTCCAGGAGTAACTAGTGGCTCACCATATGTTTAGTCTTGCTGGAGCTGGGGATGCTTTGCCTACTAAAGCAGCTACCCCACGTGTCATGGCTGTTTTTTTCCAGCATTTACAATGGCAGCATTTTGAGGTGCCCCTGAAAATAAAATTGAATAAAATCATAGTAAGAACCACTGAGTACCTTCAACCTTGCCATTTGACTTTTTTATTAAGGGCAAGGAAATGCATTAAGTCTTTCTCAGGAAGAAACTTTCCCCCTTTTGACATTCTCTGTTTCCTCTTTTAGACTGAGATCAGTGAAGATGACATCGAACCCAGCTTTAAGAAGCTTTTTGGGCAGCTAGCAGGAAATGTGAGTGTTTTTCTGGTAATATCTTACTGGCATTGTGGGTGAGTGGGTAAGAGAGGTGCCTCCCCCAGGACAGAGTTGAGTTCTTGTGCAGAGTGAGCTCTCAAGTGTGAGCACAGCTGTGCATCCCAGAATCTGTGCAGTCATCCACCTGCTTCCACAGCGGATTTGTGAGTGCTCCTGGTGAACAATTCCTGCTCTTCTGGAACTGTGGGCTTGACTTTTATCTCTGCAGGGCCTGAATTCTGTGCTTGGGCAGAGCATATGGCTGGGCTGGGCCTTCTCCCCAGGCTACTCTTGCCTTGGGCACCCCTTGCTGCTTGGTATGCTAATCTCTGGGAATTGGTGGTGCTCCTGGGAATGGGAGGTGGGGACAGCTTCCCATTTGCTTCCATTCAAGGGATCTGAGCTCGAAGAGGGGTTTGAAATGGGCCAACTTGCCCAAAGCAATCAGTGAAAAACTTGTTTTCCTCTTTTCCGCAGGATGCAGAGATCTCGGCCTTCGAACTGCGCAGCATCTTGAATAAAATCTTGGCTAAACGTGAGTGCCTTCCTCCAGCAGCAGCTTCACATGGCCACCAGCAGGTTTTCCTCCTAGCCATGGTAGCACAGAGGGCACCACTCTCCTGGGCAGGGTCAGAGCCTGGGCTCTGCCCCAGACCTGCTGCTTGGTTCTCCATACGGCCACGACTGTGTGCTCTCTCTGCTGCATCAGGGGGGTGCAGAAACGCTGGGGCTGTGCCAGCCCAGAAGGTGTTGCACAGGATGTGTGCTTTGGCAGGGTACAGATGGGTGTCTTTTATCCCAGCATCTGCCACTGGGAATTGGCTGCCAGGAAGATGGATGGATTTGAATAATCCTTAATAATAATCAAGTGAGGTACTGCTGCTGTTTTAGTATTGAACCAGCCAGTAGTGATTCAAGCAGTAGCCAGCCAGTGGTCTGGGGTGTCCCTGAGGAGGAGGAGAAACTTTGAAACTTGGCTTCTTTTTCTGTGAAGAGATTCCTAGCTTGGCACTGCATTATTTTCCTCCCCACTAAACAGTGCTTAAGAAACAAGTGCTCGGAGAAGTGTCTCTTTAGTTTCCAAAGTGAAATCTTATCAGACGGTCAGGACTGTGGTGTATGTCTGTGTGCAGCAGCCAGTAATCAGCACTGGGGTGTTGCTGGCCACCAAGTTTGGCTTCATGTTCATCCCTTCATGAAGTCACCTCCTGCTGAGCTCCATAAGCTGGAAGTCCACACTGTCCACAGAAGTCCACTTTACAGGCAGACAGTAAGAGCAGGAAAGCTTTTGTCTCTGCCTCCTGCTCCTGGAGCAGCCTACAAACCAGACTGCTCAGGCTGTTTGCCTGGGGACACATCCCAGCTCACTTGTGCCCAAAGCCTCTCTGTCAGCTCAAAGGACGGAACCATTGGAAGCAAATAAAGGGTGGTTGGAGAGCTCATGAGCTATTTGGGAAGGGGCTGTGGTACAGCACGCAGTGATAATCCTGTCTTTTGCTCTTTCTTTACAGGCCAAGATATTAAATCTGATGGCTTTAGTATTGAGACGTGCAAAATAATGGTTGACCTGTTAGATGTATCCTTTAAAACTCTTCCTAGGTGATATTCCCCTTCCTGTGCTGAAGCAGGCGAGCTGCCTTTGCTCCCTGGTGGGTCCATCCTGGTGTACTAATGGCTCCTGAGGTGGAGAAGCTTGGCTTAACCCTGATTCCCCTGCAAAAGCCACTCCCTTGTTATTGTTGTTCCCATGTATGTTATTCCAGGCAATGGGAAAATCCATTATCAAACAAAGTCTGCTTGGAAGCCTTCCCAGCTGCTGGGTGTTCTGGTTTAGCTGGGGACAAAGTGACGTTTGTGCTGGGAAAAGGCACCTGGCTCCCAGCATGGTGAGGATGGCCTTGGCTGTAAGGTTGTTTCACCTCTCTGTTATCTGGCTGGAGCTGGTAAGAGCATCACAAAGCCACGGGGACTTGGCAAATGGAAAATGAGGGGAACAAATGCAGTATTTTGTTTTGACATGCTGTACAGGAAAGCAGAGAGTATGCAGGATTGTAGGAGCTTTTACTCTTAAGAATACACACAAAAGTGTAGGATGAAGGATCAGGTCTAAGAATAGTTGTGTTCAGCTTCTCTGTGCAGTGGGAGTTGAATTGCAGAGTTGGAAAAAGGGAAAATTACCAACACAAGGTAATACTCTTCTATAATTTGGTGTAAAATACAGCAGTCCATAAGGACTCCATGGCAGGTTTTGGGAGCAATGCCACGACCAGGCTCTTTTGTTAGCTGTTTGCTCAGGAGCTGAAGGTCTCCAAATAGCAGGCTTGGCTATGTCTTTTCCTGTTTATAATCCAGGACTTGTGCTCCAGTAACTGCAGGTGTTGAACCCACTATGCAGAACAAAATGGCATCATCCTGGCTCGTCTATACTTGTAGTGGAAAGACAGAGACCTGCAGCAGGGGTGCAGAAAGAGCTTGTGAACTGGTCATGATTTAAATTAATGATTTAGAAAGAAATCTTGGACAACAATTGTGTATTCAACAGGATGAGTCCTGGAGAGAGGAAGAGTCCTTCAGAGAGGACTTGAATCCCATTTTTGTTTGCAATTTTTTTAAAGTCACAACTGTCCATGCAAGTAAACCCAGCCGAGGGAAACCACTTTTTCCTCCCTCCAAAGAAACTTCCTTAACTAAGAGAAGAATGATGGGAGTGGCAAACTGGGACTGAAGGAGTTCCACACCCTCTGGACAAAGATTCAGAAATACCAGGTAAGACACAACCCCTCTGGGAGAACAATCCCACGTAGAAGTGGCTGTAGACTGATTTGTGCCATACAACATGCAGAGTCACCTTTCCCAGAGTAGGGACTGTGTGTCTGCAGTCCCCCAGGTTCTGTCTTTATCTGCTCTGCCTACTGCTTTAAAAAAAGCATGTTTACTTCCTAAAGCCACTTTTAGGAGAAATGGATGTAAGCACCAAGTCCTTCAGACCGATGTTGCAAAGTGCTTTAAGTAACATGCAGGCTGCGTTTCAAAATGTTTCGCTTTTGCCAGAAGCCAAACCAGGCTCTGAATTATTGTCAAGGTTTCACTTTGGGTTTTGTGTTTTGCAGAAAATTTACAGAGAAATTGATGTGGATCGATCGGGTACCATGAACTCGTATGAGATGAGGAGGGCACTGGAAACAGCAGGTATTTACATTGATCTGTCTCTGTACGATTCCATCAGTTTCAAGCAGGGTTTAGAGATGCTCGGGGCCACACAGTCCCATCTTAACTTTCTGAATTTTGGGCACTCTGGAACCTTCCCCTCCTGCCACTAGGCAAGATGAGGCATTTCATTTTGTACCTGTGTTTACTCTTTGGAAACAGTCTTTTAAATCCTTGGCGTTGCATTTTCAGGGTTCAAACTGAACTGCCAGTTACACCAGGTCATCGTGGCTCGCTTTGCTGACGAGGATCTCATCATTGATTTCGACAACTTCGTGCGGTGTTTGATTCGGCTCGAGACCTTGTTCAGTGAGTACAGAGTCAGTGACCAGACAGCCTCTGCTGCCTTGTGATTTCAGAGGGTAACTGTCCAGGCACAACTGTCCAGAAGCCCAGGATAAGGCATTCAGACAAATTCAAACCTGACATATTAATCTGGCTTCTCCTGGATTCAGTAATCAGTCTTCTAGGGCAGGCTGCTGAACCACAGCCAGTCTTCCCTGCAAACAACTCTATGTTGATTTAAAAATACTAGGCAAGAATTAAAAATGTTCAGTCTTGCTCCTGCACAGTGACTTTAGACTGGCCCTTTCTGATTTGGAGTGTAGGCCATTGTCAAATTTTAGATTCTGAGACTAAATTCCTTATTGATCCTGAAGCACAAGGACTGGGAAGACTTTCAAATTAGTTCCTGTATTTACCCTTGTCTGTCATCTCTTTCTCACCACAGAAATGTTTAGAAAACTGGATACTGAGAAAAGTGGGACCATAGAATTGAACCTTGTTAATGTAAGTTCATTTAGCTCCAAAACATTTGTTTTCACTTTGGGGGGGAATGTAGAGTCTGTCCTGCTCCATTCTGACTGAGGAGGGCTGGTTATAAGTACTCACATTTGTACTGGATTTATCTACCTTGTGTATTTAGAAGCAGCCTTAGAAAGGTTACCCTTTAAAAATGTACCTACACCACACCACAAGATATTCTTTAACAGACAAGCTTACTTGCACCAGAAGCCCTTTATCCCTTTGGCAGTAATTTTGGCTTCTTCCCTGCTTTTTCTGTCAACAGAGAAAATGTAGGTGCAGTTGTGTAGGCAAGACTGATGGTCTTGCTCATGGTCTGCTGATGGTCTGCTTCTTTCTGCCCCATGTGTGCCCTGTAGAAAAGACTAAGTTTGGAGAAAAGTACCCTCCTTCATGTGTTTGCCTTGCTTATTACCTAAACATAACTTATTTCTGAACCTAAGAATCCCAAAACTCTGATTTAAATGAGATACAAATTTAAATTGCTCAGGAAAGATCCTAAAATTACTTCTGTAACAACAGGCTGACTATATGCTAGAAATGTGACTATGCATGCTTGCTACAGGTCTTTTTACTAAATTTAACCTTGTGTTCCTCTCTCTCTTGTTACAGTGGCTTTGCTTTACTGTCATTTGAGACACTGGCATCAGTTTGGGACCTCAACAAGAGCATGATCAGGTGAAGATAATCAAGCTACATTATAATATCCAAACATGAATATGCCTTAACTTATACATAGCAAGCAGATTTTGCACGCAATTGCAAGAAGAAAAGCATTCTCCTGCCACAGAAGAACCTGTAGCCTCATTTTCATGGGTCTGACAGTCTGTGCCTAATACCATATAGCCTCTGGACAAAGGCTTTAATTTAGTATCAAGCCTCAGTGCAAGTTTTGAAAATCCTGCTTTGCTAATATCTTTGTATTAAAGGCATTTTACAGGACTTCAGGAAGAAAAGCTCATTATAGCTTGACAATCTGGTTTTAAAAAGTGCTTTTTGAACAAGATCCTGCATATCTGAAATTAGGAAAGCCATAGTATTGCATATCTAAACACCCGTACTCAGAGATAGGGGTCTTCTTTTTGTTGAGCCCCAGCACTATTCTAGTTAAATATTCCTTCAAGAATTTGAGTAGCAAGCACATCTTTGACCACAGCAAGCACTGATGTGTCTGGAGCAGGAGGCTGTTGGCAACAGGATTCTTCAGGAGAAAGCCCATGCTTTCAGGTGGAATCTAGTAGTTCCTGTATCTTATTTATCTTCCTTTGAAATACAAGAAAGTATTTAAGTAATAAAAAAAATAGTACAAATAAAGTCTGCCAGAGTGTTATTTCTGCTGAAAATAAGCACTTTTTTCTTTTTCCTTAGAGCTACATCCTTGCAGTGCACATGCAGAGCTTTTGCTTTCAGGAACAGAAGTTGCTGCCTCTTAAAGGGGAAAACCAGCATGCTGGAGCTGACTGTGAATGTGTGAATGTTAGAGAAGCTGATACTTTAAAAAATTAATATTTGAACAGCTAAAGGTTTCTCAGATAGATAATTGATGCTATATACCCCACACTTCAGCCTGTTGAAATCAGAGGTTGTGACCATAAGCCAATTACTGCTGCCTTTAGTTTCCCCACCTGAGGAATTGTGTCCTCCTTACAAATTATTTCTTCCTTATGGGCACCTATTCAGAAAGCAGCAGGACTTAGTGCAGGGTCAGGCACTTTCTAAATACCCTTAAGAAATTATTTGCTCCTCTGTTAAATACTGTCCAGTATCACATTATTGCCAAATAGAGAGATAGAAAGGATAGCTCTATAGGAAAGGCTTTATTTGGAAAATACTTGTACCAAGTTGGGTTTTTTTTCTTAAGTATGTCCCTTAGCTTTTAAGATTAACAAAGGTTAACAATGTACAACTAACAGATTCAGCTCAATTTTAAATGCAGAAAAACTACCTTTAATGGATGGGGGAGGAGGGGTTCAGTTTAATACAGAAAGTAGCTGAAAATTAGTGTAATGTAGAACAGCAGCATCTTTTACTGGTAACATTTCTAATAAAAATCACTATTAAAATGAAAGAGTTAAAGTTTAGGAAAAGACAAAAGTTTAATGGTAAACGAGTGGAATAAAAACAAGTAAGTTGTCAAGGACTACAGAAAGTTTCTACACTTAGTCTTCAAAGTACAAAATACAATAAATACATGAGGCTCTTGTAAAAAGAGGAATCTAAAACTACATTTCTGTTACAGCACATGATATTTTGAATACACGATTTCTAAGATGCTACAGCTTTTTTAAAAGTTATTGCTTAATGGACTGGTCATGTGGTTGTCACTCTTCAGATGCACTTCAGGTTTTTTAGCTTCTTTTGAAAAACTTTCTGCTTCCAGCAATAAGCAGTTGGGTGCTGTGCACACACTTCAGTTTCTCCCATCTGGAAAAAGCCTCTGGATAAATCTGGACAAAGCCAAGTTGTCTGTTTCATGACGATTCCTTCAATGGCAAATTCAAAAGGTCCTTGTATTTAATGCAGAAAAAAAAGTGAAACTCTCTTCTGCCATGTTGGAAAAAATCCGGGTGGGTACTTGAACATAATGGCTTGATTCGACCAAAGGCAGCAGAATTTCATTTGCTTGTAAGCATTATTTCATCTTGTACAATGCCCTCATCCATTTGCTAATACATCAATCCTTCATTTGTTTTCAAAGCACATTTTTCATAGCTTTCAAATTACATTGTCATTGAAATAAGTCTCGTGATACTGGAACCAACACAAAATGGACCCTTTTTTTTGTAAGTTATCCATGATTAGTACTTCAAGAATCTGGCTTCTGTATTACTTCATGCCAAGCTTCTTTGTCTAGGTTTAATCCTTGGATACAGCTGAGGGTAAAACAGAAATGAGGTTTAAAATGTTAGTACTTTAAAAGGTTACTTTTTTTAAAAAGCAAAAATGAACAAAAAACTCCCTCTCTTTGGTGCTACAATTCTAATGTAATCCATAGTAGCAAAAGCATGGTTATAAAAAACACCCAGGACACTGACACATATCAATTTAGCAGTCTTAGGCAAGCTTAAAAAAATACCAACCATGTCAGTACAAAAGGAAGGTACTGAACAGCACATAACTGAGTACTTTCAGCTTCCCAGATGGGTGGGCCAGGAAAAGCACGTGGCTTTGTAAGTCAAGAGACTTCTGTGTTCAGTGAACTGTGGGATTGTTTCCTGTTTTATAAATGGGACCAGAGAGATATTGAAGTCTAATTTGCCTTCTCTCACCTACCAGCTTTTATGGCAGTATAGCTTTGGGCAAGCTGGAAACATCTGTCTGCAGAAGCACCATGTAAGGGAGGGTGGGTGACCAGTTCCATGAATGACCTGCCCAGCAGGAAATTGGTCCCTGTGCTGCTCACACATCCCAGCCACACACACAGGGGTACAGGGGACAACTGACAGGACACAGCTTGGGACAGCACCCAGCAGGGACAAGATGCCTGGGAAGCTGTTGGCTCCCACTTGGAAGGGCTTAGGGAACAGCTGCTGTTCTGAAAAGCATGGCCAGCTTTGAGCATATGAAAATAGGAGGATGCACCTCATACAGTTAGGGAAGATGAATCCTCTGTGCTCTAAATGGCAATGCATGTCTACATCACAGCTTTTCCCACCTAAAGCTTTCCTTAAAGCTGCCCCCTTCTCTCTTTAACCACACTCTGGCTTTCTTTTTTCAGTGACTAAGACAAGCCCAACAATTTCAACACAAGGTCTGTCTCAGCCTGCTGTGATTTCACCACTCTTAGAGATGAAGTCAGTCAGTTACAGTATCCTAACACCTGACAGTGTTCAAAAGACTCCCTTTGACAGTATTATCTTATTAGCTTAGGGAGCTAGGGAGTCACGAAGAAGGGTTTGGCACTGATACAGATAATTTAATCCTTGTTTTTATTCAGTACACCTGACTGCAATAGGATAAAGCAACTATGATAAAAACAACAATATGTTAATCTACCAAATGTTTTCCTCTTTTGGTGAACATCATAGACTAGAATTCAGTTTCTATATTAAGAAGCCAGTAATTGCTTTGGAGAATCACCACAGGATATTTCAGTGGCAGCACTAGAACAACTGAACAGACACAGGAGTGTCACAGGTAGTAAATACTGTGTAGTTTTCCCCAGATTCTGCTGGAATTGTGTTGTGCTCACAAGGGCAAGTTTTGATCCCCAGTTTAAGCTGTGCTGCCTTGTGCTTTTTTTTCCTAGAAGCACTGATGTTCCTTATGTTCTTACACACCTGTGCTCAGGCTCAAAGCCCAAGCTTATGAACAAGCACCACATGCACAATTCACCCCGGGGCAGGCAAGAATCAAAAAGTGCCATTTTAACCTTACTGTGCAGGGCTGATGGCTGCTCTCAATTTAGAAATGTTTACTTTGGAAAGGAAAAAAATGAGCAGGAGTGCTATGTTAGGGAGGATTCTACGGCCTGACCTGGAAATGATACAGATATGAAAACTGATTTTGCATTAGATAGAGTCACTCTGCAAAATCCAACCAGTTTTAAGAGTAAGGATTATCTGCATGAGGAAGGAGATTCAGCCTCTTTCAAGCATCACACATCAATCAGCTAAAATTCATAGTGGTTAATCTTGGAGAACCACTTATCTCCAGCACCCAGGGCAGCTAGAATTGTAGAAAAGAGCTTAATGGAATTTTTATATATGTGTCCATCTGCCATCGTTTTCTAGCAACCCAGCTATGAGGAGAAATATAGGGACATAATTGAAAGGATCTTATTTGTACACAGTTGTTTTTAATAAAAGGCAATACAGAAGGTGATGAGAGAAGGAGAGGTCATTCATGTAAGGCCTCAGATACATGGTTAAATGTTACTTAAAAAGCATAGGAGAAAAAGATCTGCCTTTACTGAGCAGTGTAATCTGTTTTCCAGCACTAGAAAAAAAGATAAACACTGCAAAAATCTAGGTTACCTCCTTGGATCAAAAAGTGCCCTGTGTACACAGAGAAGGACTCATGACTCACTCTTCATGTAAGTTTCAGTTCTGAAGGCCCTTTGTGCCAGTACATCATTTTTTTGAAACGGAGAAAACTAGTTTTGTTCTCAATCACAGAATAGCCTGAGTTGGAAGGGACCCCCCAAGGAATCATAGAGTCCAACTCCTGGCCCTACACAGTCACGCCATGTGACTGAGAACGTGCTCAAGAAAATCTTATTCACATTTCATGCTTGGATTTTTCATGCTTGGGTTTTTTTCTCTAAGATGGTGGGACACGGTTGGTCTTAGAGCCTGATGTGCATAGCAGGGTGGTGGTGATACATGTTCTCTTTAGTGCACCCATTAATCTGTAAGTACCTTGAACAGAGGGTGTTAGCCCACTCTGCTAAGGTATTCAACTCCCTAAATGAAGATGGAGAACATCAACTCCTTCATCTTGACTCTTAAAGCTGCACCTCAATGCAAGAGATCCAATGAGAATGCAATGCTGTGTCCACCCCACATCCTGGGGTGGGGTTTTTTTGGCTCTGGAGGCAGCCAGGACTCACCCCTAGCAGGTTTCGGGGCACGTAGCCTTCCTTGTCATTGAGCCGTGCCCACCACCACTCGATCTCCTCCTCATCCTCGCGCCGCAGGATTGTCATGCAGTCTCCTTCCTTCATGGACAGCTCGTCATCGTTCTGAGCCTCGTAATCCCACAGCCCATAAATCACTCCTTTGTTCATGATCCCCATCTTCTCCTGCACTCCTGCAACATCGAAAACACAGAGCAGCTCTACTGAGAAGATAATATATAAATAAAAAGGACAACAGGAGGGAAGACTCCTTTGTTCTTATTGGAAGAAAGTCCAGGGAAAAAAACACCAAAATTCCTGCCTACTTGGCACCTTATTGCCTACTCAAGCGTGGGCCCTGGAAGAAGTGGCTTTGTAAAGTTACTTACAGCAGACAGATTACTTCCTTAAACATGCTCAAAAAATACATGACAAATGGAGAGAGCAGTACTGATTGAAAAGAAGTTACATTTTTGTCTTCATGCTTTCTAGACCTAAGTGGTGAGCAAGAAGCACTTTCTGTACTCTGAGTGCAATAGCAATCTCTTTTTGTCACAGCAAGATAGCAATACCGGCTTGGGTTGACCACTATTGTCATTTTAGTGCTTGTGGTGTCATTTGCCACCTGGGTCATTTTATTTGAGAACTTTGAAGCAAGTTGCATCTCAGACCTGTACTTGAGAGATCTGACTGCTGCTCTGCAGCTGCTTTTGGTTATCTCAGCAGTTCTTAATTTCTAACTTTTTTTTTTTCCTTGCTTTAAACAGTGCCTTCAGAAACACAATTCTGTTAAATTATTTCTGGACCAAAGTGTTTTGGAGTACACACATATGCCCTACAGGGTTATTCAGAACTTGCTCATTTTACAGCTGTAGCCAGAGATGATACTCTTCTTTTTGTAAATATTCCTCAGCCTCTAAGCAGAAAACTGGAAAAGGTATGTTAGTTTGTACACCAATTGATTTTTTTCTTACGTAATTATTTTAAAATACTGAATTCTACTGGGGGTTTTCTGGTTAGTTTTGGTATTTTCAGGAGCAGAGAGTACACTGCACACTGTGTCACAAAACATGTCCCTTCCTTTTTCATCACGTACCTATTTACCACCTGCATCTGCTAAAGGAAGCAAATCAAATTCTTTACTTCTGCACACGAGCTCGGCACATAACATTAAATTACTTCCAGTGCATGATAAGCTCTGCTCAGAAAACCTCTTCCCTTGCTTTGCATTTGGTGTAATTAGAGGTTTGGCCGAAGCTGTGCTCTGCACCTGCCTGGAAGGGAAGATTGAACACCGAGCATCAGAGTAGACAAGGCATGTGGTGTCCTAAAGGGGTGTTAATAGTCACACCTAGTGGGGCAAATAGAGCCAGCACACGCATTACATTTAAGAAAGTGAAAATTTCCACACTTAAGCAGCATCAGACCTGTCATTTAATCAATGCTAAAACATCATTGATTTAAACCTACCTTTACCTCTTACATGATACTGGACATCATTTGCAACAAAAAAAAATTAGGTGAATCAATGAATTACACCAGGGTTTATTAGCTTAATAATGAGTTGAGAGGAACAGGTTTTAGTGCAGTTCTGGAAACAGATATACATTCCCAAACTTCTTTTTCAGAAGCAGTTTTAGGCAGGGAATAATTTCTTACAGTAACTACAGGCAACCAGAACCAGTCTTAGTAAAAGGATTAATTTCTGATGGAACAATATGGAACTTTGATAGCTGAACAGCCAACACATCAAAAGATAGTTTCAGTGGTTTCAATCTGGAAAAACTGGCAATAGGCCAAAGCCTGACCATCCTTTCAGGACCCATCAAAAAGTATCTCACAACACAAAAGGATCCCAAACTCAACAAAAAACCAAGTATCAAGTGAAATCACCAGATGGCAGACTATAAAAAAACCACAAACAAAAAGAATGTATTTCTTCATGCTGTATATAATGAGACCATGGACCTCCTTTCCACAGGATCTCATGGGCAATTTATCTGAATTTAAGAATTAGAAAAATTCCAATGAGAAATCCCTCAAGAGCTGTTCAAAACAAATTTACCATCTCTTAACTAATATCTGAGTTAAAACCAGTTTAAAATATTAGACAAGTATTTTTTTTATCAAGTCCTACAATCTTCCTTGGGTATTTGGTGCTGATGACCTCCGTCAGAGTCTGGATACAAAACCAAATGGAATTTTGCTTAACCTACAAATTTTGATGCCAGTTAAAAAGGCTTCTTCCCTTTATAGAGAAAACTATACATTTGGCACCAAAGACACAGTTTTCAAGCTTAGTGAGGACAGCTGGACAGACTGTTTTCAAATCTCCTGGCTGAGCAGCTTAGAGAAACTCAGCTCTCGCCTGTGCCACAAAAGCAGCAAGGCAGTTTTACAGCTTTTTCTGCTGTGTTACATTGCTGTTACTCTAACCTCTTGCAGAGAGATGACACACCAGCTGGTATGTGCCATGGGGACATGAGCTACATACAAAACAGAGAAAAGTAATTCAAAACCTCATTACACACAAAACATACAGTAAAGTAATGTAAAACCTCATTGACTAATACTCATCACACCCTAGGGGGAATTCATTTTCTCCATTCAAAGATAGTATCTCTGTAGCCTTGCTATTTGAATGAAGTCTAAATTTAATATGGGATTTCTTTTTGAATACAAGTAAAGAAAAACGTCAGGAAGGAAAAGTCAAATTCAGTGCTTACTAACATCCATCAAGGCAGGAACTTGGCAATACCTTTCCTGGTTCTAAGGTGCACATAAGGGAATACACCTCATTTCAAGACACCAGGTAACAGCTATGAACTGCCTACTGACGTATCCATTCCACTTTTGTTTTCATGTAGAAGTTGTTCTTATGTGGCAAGATTCACCTAACTGGGGTATCTGTCAATGCACACGCTCCACTCAAAGCTTTTAATGTAGGGAAACCTTTTGTAACTCAGTCCTCCTCCACAGGGTGACTATTACAAAGTTAGTCTTGATATAACTCATTCTGTGACAGGAAGCTGGCCAAACCCTCTCTCTTTCCAGGAGGAACCTGTGGCACAGGCACCTCACCTGAGTGTGCAGCTGACCCCTCCTCATGCCCAGACGGACTGAGAGGTGGCAGGGAGGCCCTGGTGTGACCCAGGACTAGGGGTGACACTCACCATACAAGAACTGGGAGCACTGTGTGTATCCTTCCTCCATCTCCTCGCACTTGTCCGCAGCCGTCTGCATGTCGCTGTAGGTCATGGCAAAGACAGCTGCCCCCGACTCCACCAGGAACTTGCACACCTGCACATTATTGCAGGAGGCTGCACAGTGCAGAGGGGTCCTGCAAGGCAAGGACACAAGGATGGCACTGCACTCCCATGGCTCATGGAGTGCTCAGAGCCCTGGGAGCAAAGGGCATCCACGCCTGCAGGAGCTTGGGCAACCAGCCCTGCCCTGCTGAGGGCTTCCCACACAGCACTTCACCCAGCAGGCCAAGAGCAATCACTTTTCACAGGCAACACAGAGCTCCTTGAGCCCTAAAGCTAAGTGTCCATACAGATCTCCAGTTATTTTACCCTTCTATAATCTATTAACATTTTAGGAACGTTCATTAAGGTACTCTAAATTAAAAAATTAATCAATATTTAAAACCCACTCAGAAATCTGACATCATGCCTCTTACAATCTAGATGATTACTTCAAGATTTGACTTCGTGACAAGTGCACGTAACTGTGATAACCCCTCAGGCTGAGGGAGCACACGTACCTTTATTCAGTTTTAGGCCTCAATCACTTCTGTTATAGGCAGAAATAACAGTAAAATCACTACCCCCTGCACCAGCCTCCCATAAATAATCTCCCTACTAATTTGTAAAAAGGATATGTTACACATTATCAGCTGCAAGCCTTGTTTGAAGGTTGTGGTTTTCCACTTTGTTTTGGTTTCAAGTTGGCTGATAATCAGACAAAGAACTGGGGAGAGTTTGCAGGGCTAGATGCTGCCCAGAACACAGGTAAGTTACAGGTAATCTCACAGAGGATATTGGGAATTTTAGCATAAGGCACATTATAAACTGTCTTCAATTATCTCAAAGAAACAGCAATCTCCTGACAACTCTGTCCACCCCTACAACGTTTTTTCCATACAGGGAATATTGCTATAATATCCCTATTTTCCCATCTACCCAGTCCCATATGATCCCCCACAGAGAACTGCTGTTGCTCTGCTTTGGAAAGAAACTCACTGCCAGCTCACAGGAGCAAAGCAAAGGACATTCTGAGGGACCTGCAGCAGCTCCTAAGTCCTGATTCTTGTGGAGAACATCCATAAGAAACCACTTAATGAAAGCCTTACCATCCATCACTGTCTGCAGCGTTCACATTCACCCCAAACTGCACCAGGAACTTCACGATTTCCGTGTGCCCGGCACACACAGCGTTGTGCAGAGCAGTAATTCCTTCATCATTGGGCATGCTAGGATCTTCCACCTGGCCAGCCAGAAAGCAACCAATCATATTCAGGTGAAACTCTCTGGAATAAACACCTCTTCTCATATAAAAATCATTTGTCTTATTCTGCAATATGAATATGTTACATATTTCTAGGAAGCACATGAGCAAGAAGACTACAACCACTACCAATTTTGCAGGAAGATTCATATTTAAGCTTGCAGTCTCCCTTTAACAGTGTGGTTCAGAGAAACAGAATCTTGATTACTTACTAAAAATACTTTTAACAAATTTCTGATATATGTCTAATTTAACTGTGAGCAAAGTTCACATGGATTTTGGCTATCAAATTATCTGATAACGTGCCAGACAGGGAATGAAACATTACATAAAAAATGAGAAAAAGCTGTCCTGCAAATTTATAGTCTTGATGCTAAAAATCCACTGTGGATTTAACACGCCTAAAATCAGCCTTCAAGTATGATCACTTAAATCCTAACAGCTTCTATCTCCTCAAAAACAGATCTAGTCCAAAAAAGCTGTGACTTCCCAGTTTCAACCAGGATTGAAGTTCCTTGTCTTGCAAATTAGCATTTGTACCTCATAAATTATTCTCTGCACAAGGTCAAACTCCCCCTCCAAAGATGAATCCAGAAGCAATGCCAAGGGATTGAATTTCACTCTCATTCCATGCCCAATCCTTTCAGAGCCAGTCTTACGCAAGTTCGTCCTCTTCCCCTGTGAAAAGGTAACACAAAGTTACAGGTGCTTTTTATTTGGAAAGAAGATGAATGCAAAACTGCTTATTTGGGAATGACAGCAGAAATCATCAACTAGAAAAAGTGTTTAGTAGGAAATTTACAGTATTTTTAACCAATCTCCAAACTCATTATGAATATATTAGGTTAAGCATGTTACGAAAGATCTCTGCCTTTACCTCCAGACAAGGTCATTATTCAACCCTCATACATAAGTTATCTTGATCAAACATCAACAAAGTAGCAAAACTACCAAAGATTAGGAAAAGATGCAATTTTTTCTTGTTATTTGGACAATTTTACCATTAACTCTCATAGCTGTTGGACAAACCAAGCAGCACACTCTACAAAGTACACTACTTTAAGTGCCAACGCAAAGTTCCTAATATTTTTGTAAGCATAGCAGAGGTTAGCAGGAGCAAACAGTGATGGAAAATGGTTTTGGAAAAATATAGAACCAAGTGCAGAATTGCTTTAGATGCTCCCATTGATACTGGAAAACCAAGGATTTCTATAGCTGAGCTTGTACCCATTCCTTTAGGGAACATGCTTGCATTAGCTCAGCGCTCGCCCAGCTGCCTGGGCAGCAGCAATAAGACTATTCACGAGGGTATGTAAATTTCTGACAGATGTCCAGGCAAAGATGAATAGTACTGACTCATCTTCTGCAAGAGCAGGCATGTGGAGATAAGATATATAAGTAGAGAATCCCATGAAATACTCTTCTGCCAGTAGATTTGTACATAATATCAAAAGTATGGACTGTTTCAAGAGTGAGCCTGGCAGAACAACCCACGGATTTAAATATGAAATCAAGAAGTTCAGCTGGTTTCTTCTCATCATTGCAGAATTATTACAAAACCAAGCAGAAACAAGTTCTCACAATTCAGGAAATCCTACCACTCAAGTTTCCTTGTAAAATGGAACAAGAACAAAATCTTTATAGCATGAACACATGAAACATCTACTCCATGCACAAATTACAAGGTGAAAAGGCGCATTTAAACCTTTTAACTCCTGTGCACTGAAGTGATAGAGGAAAAAACCACTTTCATGTATCAGGTTATCAAAACTGTTATCAAAACCCTACTCTTGATAGGTTTTTAAAGAAAGTCTTTGAGCAACCAAAAACATTAAGCATTTTTGTTCTACAACAGCGAGATAACATCATACCACACACAAACTTGCAAAATAAAATGGTACAAATGCTGCCTCCTCCCAGCCCCAAGAGACTCCATTTTGATGCAACTTGAGAGTAGACTGATGTTAAATCAGGTTTCAAAGAAATTCAGGAAACATTCAGTAAAAGAAGTACTAACAGCTGATGTCTACAAATGAGTTTTTAAGGCAGAAACTAAAGAAGTCTGTTTCCGCCATATTTTTCAAGCAAGGCACTTTCAGACAAACAAATGCAATCCAGAATTAAGAAAATTAGTCCCCAGCTCATATTAGCAACAGTGGGAAATGCTTGTGGAATCTGTATCTGTACCTCAAAGAAAAGAAAAAAAAAAAAAGGCAGCTTTAATTTTTCTTAAAAAGGAAGTAAAATCTGGGTGTAGGCAGATTCAGGTGTAGGAATGTTCTTTACAGCTCTGTGGAGTTTTACTATTTGTGTAGTCCATTTGAAACTTTTCATTATGTCATTAATTCTAGGGACAAGAGAGACTTTTCATTACTGTTATGCAGTCTGGAGATAAGAGCATCACACAAACAGAACAGATACCCACAGAGACTTCTAGACTGTGTGCCTGTTCTCCCACATCTGCCTGAGCTCTACAACACAACACACAGGGTTTATGGCAGCACTTGAGATGATTTATTGACAGGGCACCCCAGTTGTAAGCTAGTACTTACAGGAGGCAAGGAAAACTGTCCAGTAACTTCAGGAGGCCTCATATTGAATGAGTCCTCTCCCAAACTCTCTGGCTCCCCTGAAGGATAGGGAGGTGGTGGGTATGGAGGATATTCTTCCATGTACACCTCCAGTGGCAGAGGAGCTTCTAGGTTTGGTTCTTCTGGTTTGGGCTGCGAGAGTTCATTGCTGTCTGATACAGCTTCAGGTACAGTTTCCAAAGGCATGGGGGGAAGAGCAGCTTCACTCTGCTCTGCTGCTGTGCTTTCTGTCTCCTCAGCAATAGCTGGTTCTGGCGTGGAAGCAGCTGTTTCTTTTTCTGATTCTGTGCTTAGATAAGGATTTGGGATTTCCACTGGGCTTTCAGGAGCGGCAGCTGATGCCGTCTGTTTGGAGGGATGCGATGGAGCTGAGATAGTCTCCATTGCAGCCAGAGTGGTCCTCTGATACAACAGCTTCTGAATGTTGGGGCCATTAGGCCCCTCGGGCTCAGTAATGGAGCTGCGTTTCTTCAGCGGTCTGGGGGCATTGGACAGCTTTTTCCGCAGCGCCTCCAGGTCGGCGTCGCTCTGGTTGCGGTAGGGGTTGGACAGGAAAGGCAGCAGCTTGGTTGGGCTCAGGGGACGGGGTATCCTCTCTGCCTCGTGGTTCTCATGAGCAGAGGCTGCTGTTTCCATCTCGGGCTCTGGACTGCCTGGCTTGCCCTGGAGGTTGGAGTAGACGTTCTCTGTCTGTGGCAGCTGATTCTGTACCCCAGCTCCTGCCATCACGGGCTTGCCATACACTGTGGAGCAGTTCAGAGAGGGGTGCGGGGAAACAAGTTTGAATATTTGATCAACAAGAAAACAACAACAAAGAAAGGTGAATCAGGTTGTATATTCTTTATATAGGGCAAAGAAGCAGAATACAAAAAACTTAACAGAACTAATCTGGCAACCAGATCTACCATTAGTTATCTTGCAAACCCAAGACATGCATTCTGCACTTCTTGTTAACACTGTTATATGGCATGGAAGATCCACCTAAGATTCTTACAGCTGCCCTCACCCACTTGATTCCCCTGAAGAACAGCTTCGTACCCACAGACCAAGTGGAAACAACATCTATCTGAGGTTTATCAGACAGGAGAGAAGGAGAGAGCCACATGCTTACCACTTGGGAAGTGTGGTCCTCTGGTCTGCACCCTTGTCAGAGCACTCTGCACTGCCTGCTGGAAGTTCTTCCCAGGAGTCTGCTGCTGGGTGTACATGCTGTAAATAGAACTTGCAGCCACAGTCTGAGGCTTTCGAAATGGTGGCAGTGAAGTCTCTTTGGATGGCTGAGGAGTAAAAGGTCTCACAGCTGCTGCTGGGGGATTCTCCTGTTTGGAGGAAGGAAGAATTTGATCTGGGCTAGAGGAAGAACCTGCAGGAGGTACTGAAATTCTTTGCTGTATCTGCTGAGAAGGATGAGAAGGCTGCTGTGCCACTGTTTTTTGCTTGTTCCCCATTGCTGCAATACCCAAAGGCAGCTTCTGCAGGTTTCCATCCAGCTTTGTGTCAGCAGGTTGCAGGTGACTGGCTTGACCAAAGTAAGGCAAGTTTATCTGTTTTGGTTTAGTGGGGACAGGTGGTGGCACCTTGGTTACATTTTTATTGGTTGTCTGAAAGACAAAAAAAATTTATTAAGGTTGAACAGTAAAACATGATTTAGGAGTTCTGCTATGAAGAACCAAAGAGCCTCAGAGTATGACACAGTACCTTACATCTACTACTGCTGTAAATAAGGTATACAACATCATTAGAAACAAGAAAAAACTGCTTGAAACATTTTGTCATCGCTGATGTTTGTAAATACTTTGAGCCTATTCTCCTTAATTCTTTCTGTAACAGCTATATTTAAAGCAGGAGCAATTGCAAGGCACAGTAATTTCTCTGGAGATATCAGACACTCAGTTGGCAAGAGGCAGCTCTCCAACAAAGCACTAGGCATCCTCAGTTGTAGGCTAGCTCACCACTACCTGGTCAAACTGTGCCCTTGTGCCAAAATTCAGGTGGGAAGTTTTGCTGCTATCAAACATCTGAAGGACGCTTGCATTAAAGAGTTAAACAAGCATGTAGATGATTTTGAAAAAACAAACAAACATGCATGCAAATGCCTCTTTGTATCTTTGGGGCGAAAAAACCACACTCCTACAAATAATACAGCCATAGATTCTCACCAGAGGGACTGCAGAGAATGATATGGAGTTACCAATTGCCATCAAAAGCCTAAGAGACTTTTTCTCGGAAGCAGTCTTTCCAGAGCTGTCTGCCAGCCACATTAGAGCAGCTGTGGGGGGGCCTGGTAGATGGGAAGCAGCAGCTCCCTGCATACCTGTGCTTCCCGCAGGAGATCCTCACTGCTCTGGTTCTTCCTCAGTGTGCCCAGCCCAGCAGACTGCTCCACGGAGTCAAACATGGAGAATGGACGCACCTTCTTCTCTTTGTCTCGTAAAAAAGTTTCTCCTTCAGCTGTTGTTGAAGAGAGAGGAGACAACTTTCAAGTGGGATGGCACAATTGTAGGGGTGAGAGTCCTGCTCTGGGCAATATTTACCACAGTGTATGCAGGGGATGCTTTTTCCATCCATCCTACCTCTGCACTAAGGGCCCCTGGGCCTGTCAAATGCTGTATTATGCAAATTCAACAGGGGCATGTAAAAAGGAATTAGGATCTACTTCAACACCTGAAGCAAGTTGAGGGTTTGGTTTCATTCTTCTTAAAAACCCTCCAACACCATACCAAAGCAATGGCAACGTTCTTCAACTTTTTTTTTTTGTTTGTGCTTTTAAATGAATTCTCAATTATTTACTGAAGCATCAGGAAGAAAGGTATCACCAACTAGATTCTCCGAATTTTAAAATTAGCCACGCATATGAGAACATACCTTGTCCTTCAGTTGTCACAATTCCTTTTCCTGAAGTCAAGGCTGATCCTTGATTAATATGATTGTCTGTATTTGAACTACTCCAGTCAGGGGCAGATGGGGAAGGTTTTGCATTGGGGACCACAGAACCTAGGAGAGAATAAGTGGAACAGAGTAAAGCTAAAATAGTTTTTTTATTGACTTATTACAAATACGGGTTTTCAGTTAGAGTCAGGTCTACCTAATGTAAAAGTATCACACAGAGGTTAACTGCTATAAAACCTATCATTAGAGATTTTCATTTGGTTGTTTTAAAACAAGAATGCTAATGAAGTTCAAGAACAACTACCAAAAGCAACAGCAAAATTCTTCGTCATAGTACACATCTGCACTTAAAGCATTCAAAAAAGCAACTTCTCTACATTGGCTTATTTCCAGTTAGTAGGAAACTTTCTTTGACTATCTGTGCTAAGTTAAAAGTGATACAATGTTAAGTATAAAAAAGATATACTGTACAAAGAAAAGCATGGTGCTTTAAAGCACAGACAGACTCTGCCAGGGATATCCAAAACAGGAGAAAATTCAACTGTGTGTTTAATGTACATATAGGGTCTGCAATAAAGCTGATCTTCATCTTCACTGGAGTAGACATCCAGATCTGCAAAAACCACTAAGAAAATGCTTGCAATCTCCTATTAAGTATTTCACCAGATTCTCTCTACTAAAGTCTAAACAACCTAAGTAATGTTAAATGCAAACAGTAATAATAAGCAGAAAGTTTCATTCTGACAAAGTACCAAAACTCCCTCTAGGAAAGCAGTCCTGTCCAAATGCTAAAAAATAAGAAGGGATATTTTAGTTCACCACACATTCCTCTAGCAAAAATTCGAGTTTTGTGTGGTCTAGAGTTTAAATTCCTGTCCAGTAGTTTTAGGATCAGCAAACCAAATAAAAAGAAACATTCCTCCATTCTCCAACACAGCATAAGACACTTGGAACTGCTTTTGTGCAATGGTTATTTTAGTATCTGCCAGAATTGGAGATGGAAGAAGAGAGACAGAAAATAAACAGAACTATTCTACAAGCTCAGTCTCCATTTCTTGCTTTTGGGAAGACCAGTGTTTCTCTTCTCTCCCAGCTGAAAAGGGAGTCTTCTCCCAGGATAGTACAGAAGAGATATTTACAAGTCTCTAAAAGTTTCTTTGGACTTCTCTTGCTGAACTGAACTGTCTCTCATAGGAGAAAGCCACAGAGAGAAGCCAACACATCTCCATTAACTCTCTAAGTAGGAGAGGCCAAACCTCACTCACCAGCAAGTCAGTAACTTTACTGCTATTTCTGTGCTACAAGCAACTACCTCCTTTGTAAAATCCGTCATATTGGTTAATTCTTTACATAGGTCATTTCCAAAATGCACAATCAGAAAACCTGGCATTGCCAGTTTTTAAATCCAGGCACCAGGTATGTACTAAAATTGCCTCTAGAAATTCAAGCATACTGTTGAATTGTTTTTAGGAGAACCTTAAAATAAATAATTACTTTATAGTCTATAGTCCACACTGTATAACAACTCAAAGTGCTCACTAATAGATTTACTTAATTTTTAACATTGAATTATAGGATCTCAGTGCTTATAAAATATATTCACTGGTGCAGGAAAAATTTCAAGTAGGAAGACTTGCATCTCAAATAACACTGTGCTTTAAAAAACCCCAAAACATCAAAACAGAGCTGTTAGGTAAGAAAACGAAACATCTCTGGACAAGAAATATTAATTGTAAGCTATTACCTGCAGGAGCTTTAGCTTGTGAACTGTTCCCAGCTCTCATATTGGGCAACGTTTGTGTTTTCAGTGGCCCATCAGGCACCTGCAAAGCTTGTGTCCCATCTGAAAATGCTGGCTTCACCAAAAGCTCAGGTCTGGAAGCAATACGTGGCATAGTAGAGGACTGAATATATGGACCTACTGCTGCCACTCGACTTGGAGCAGAAGCCACTGGCTGTGGTAAATTCCCATCTGAAGAAACCTTGGGGGGAAAAAAAAAAGAAAATTTAAAGAATTTTATTCTGCAGTATCCATTCATGGAGTTTGAAACAGAAGTCAAAAAGGATAAAACAAGGAGCAAACAACATTCTAATATCAAAAGTGCTTTTTTTGATAAAGCTCTGAGAATTATAAAGCTGATGTAGTAATAACAAAAAAAAATCTAAAATAAAATTCATGACAGCATAAGACTTCTTGTCTGTAAAGAGTAAGTAGGTTAACACTAATGTACCATGAAAAGGACTTTAATAATACAAGACTTCCACTACATATGGATAAAGACAACACGTCTAGCATCTCAACACCCTTCCCCGCAAGCAAGCTTTTACTTCAGGCTGTACAGACAAGACACGGAATTAATGTTTTAGTTATTAAATAGCCCACACTTACTGGTACATTCTCTTTCTGTTGCAGAGCTGCCTTTTTCTTCCAGAGCCGCTCTCGCAGCTCATTAACACGCTTATCCATGACTGCCACCTCCAAGTTGCGCTTGTTCAAACACTCCCTCTGTTGCTGCAGCTTGGCATTCTGCTCCTGGTTCAGTTTGTTCCTCAACTGAATAAATTCACAAAGCAGTGGGGGAGGAGGGGAAAACAACCAAAATAAAAACAAATTCACTTTCAGGATCGAGGACAGGAAACCGTTGGAAAGAGAAAAGCCTTCTAAAAAGTAAAGTCATGTTTTCCCTCCAGAGAAAACTTTGGTTAGTCTCCAAATTTTGCAGAAAGGAAAGGTACAGGCAGCGTGTGCTCCTTCCTCTCTTTACCTTGAACCCAGCACAACTAACCCTCCATCCTCAGCATGCAGGCCGTCACACAGCCCTGGCAGGAACAGGGGCAACGGGATTTTTTTCCAACAAGGCAAGAAACAACCCAACCAACTTTTAGAGTTGAGGGTCACGGGCTGGTCTCCCATTACCTGCAGCTCCTTGTAGAGGCGGTCGAGCTCAGCTACAGCCGACTGGTTGTCGTGGTAACCATCAATCCGGCCGTTCTTCAGCATCTCCAGTTGCCTGGTGAGCTCCTCCACTTTGGACACGGCCAGCACCAGCTCGCGCTGCTTTTGCTGGAACAGGCTGTTCATCTGTTCAATCTCCTCCACTGCAAAGAAGGGCAGAGCACAATAGCTGCCCTGAGAAACAGCCCAGCGTGGGCTGCTTCCAAGGCAGCACTTAAGGAGACAGAGAGCGCCCTGCCAGCCCCCAGAGCAGGGCGGCTCAGCCAAACCCACTGCCCTGTCACACCAGCTCTTCCTCTGAGCTCTGGCAAATGCACATTCACTAGAATGGTTATGGAAATTTGGGCTACATAGAGCACTGACAGGGAGGGAAAGAGGACACTTTTCTTTTTTTTTTCTTAAACTTTGTGAAGTATGGAAACAAACAAAACCACAATGCCAGACTGAATTCAATCTGGAGAAGCCTAAATTCAGTGAATGCTAAATTCAGCAGGAAGACACTCACTAAACCACAAGGCATATTTATGATACTTAGAACTCTGAATTTAGGTCATAAGAACTCAGTGACAAAACACCCAAGCTGTCATATTAAACAAAAGCTCAGAGGGCTTTTTAGGGTCTATTACAAACATCTGTCATCAGCTGCTCCCACTGCTGAAACTGCTCTATTGTAGAATGAAGTTTAAGGAATCAGTAAGAATTCGAGCAAGTACCAAAATCAGACCTGCTGGGGATGGTGCAGAAAAACAGATTTACATGCTCCAGGATCTTGTATTATTCTACCATCCTTCCACGCCTTAAAACTTATGTTTATTTTGTGCCACAGAACCCAAACAGAAAAGGGATTCTCTGACAGAAAAACAATTTTGCTTCATCTGTCAACCAAAATGCTTCCTACTAAAAGAGCATACTCATGTTTTCAGTTAAGTCAGACTGAAAATAAGAAATTCTGCACAACAGAGAGGATGAAAAGGTAGGCAGAAGAATAAATATTTATTTCAGACTTTATGTTGCACCAACATGCTGAACTACAAGCACATAACCTATAATACACTATAGCAAGTGAGACCCTGGTCAGATTCACATAATTAAAAACAAATAGGCAGCCAATTTGGCCACTAGTTACCTCTTGCATAAAAGGTAAGTTGGGTACCACCTAAGCTTTGTTACAGGCCAAGAAAACAACACTCTAAATTGTGTAGGGTATTGACATCAAGGATGGAAAAAGTTACTGTGGTGCACAAAGGTATCCAAGGAAAAAAACTACACTGTAATTAAAGAGCAGACATGCTAGGCTCAAAATACAGGGTGCTCCTACAAGGTTTTAAAATATAGTAAGAAAATATATTTTGTTGTAGGTCAGTCATGAGTTTTCTTGGGAAATACAAGATGTGAAATAGTTAATCTTAACATTTTCTGGAATGCTATAAGTAACTCCACTGAAATTACCAGAAATTTTTGGCTTCCAAGAACTGCGTTTCATGAAAAATCTAAGGTTACCTTCCCCAAGCAGCAACTCACCTAATTTCCCATTGCTGAGTCTTTTTTGCTCCACATGACCTTTCAGTGCTCTCACTTTCTTAAGTTTGGCTTCTTGATTCTCAGCGATTTCCTTTAATCGCTTCAGTTTTTCCTGTTCAGCAGCTTGCTGCTGCTGTCGCTGATCTTGCTGCTTCAGGAATTTCAGGCGTTGTTCCTACAGTAAAGACAAAGATTTTGAAGTCTAAGAAAAATTTTAGTATTCATGTTCCAAGACATTTGCTAATTTGATTTAATCGCTACTTGACTCTTGAGTTACAAGAGCCAAGGACTATTTCCTCTCCACTTTCTCCATGCTGCTTGAACATTATATATCTCTAACATATGTCGTATTTTAAACAACTAAGTCATGCTAGAGAATATTAGACATTCTTTATGTAGAAGCTATGCCATCAATTATTGGTATTTTCCATTACTATTTATATTTTTACTAGTTCTGCTAAAACCCCCTTAAGATTGAGGGCAGCTGCACACCAAACCTCTGAAAACACACTGGTCTCCTGATAATGATCACCACTGCCACCACACAGATAATTCAAGACACAGGAAAACCTTTACAGTGACCTGGCCCCCATTTAAACAACAGATATCACCTTAGTGGAGAGGAACCTTTTGCCTTTCCAAGAGAGTGAAATAATGTGTTATCAGCTTGTATATACACGTCTAGTTTAGAGCTAAAAGAAACCATGAGACCACTGGATCATCTACAAAGAATTCCTCTAAATCACTGGCCATTATACACAGCTTCCAGCTCTGGAGATGACAGGTTGCTCCAGGGGAGTAGAACTAGTAAGACTTTTCCCAAGAATCACTAAAATGCAAGACTACCACTGCTCACTAACATTAGAACTCCACACTTCCTCTAAAAAAACCAAGCCCAAAAAAAGAAAAAAAAATTACCAGTCACATTTATAAAACAGGGATTCTCGTGCATTTGGAAAAAAAAAGGCAGAGCAAAAAAGTGAGCTTGCCTTCTGGAGAAAACCAGGACCAGGCAGCATCCTCAGTGTATGCACTACTTTAGAGTCACTCCCACGCAGGAAAATGTCACCAAAAAAAAAAAAAAAATTGCAGCTCGTGTCTAAAAAGAAAGTGTATTTTTCCTCCCTCAGAATCTATTTTTAATATTGCATCTGATTTCAGAAGGCAGGAAAGAGGCAATGGAAAGTCACTCTGAAGAGGCACCTAGGAAAGCAGGTTTGCTCCAGGGAGGCACTGAAATGAAAAATCCCATCAGTGGGACATGCACAGAGCTACTCCTCTTCAAACTAGAGGCAGCAGACACCTACCAATGGGTAGCTACTCTGACTCAAACTCCTGTTTTTATTTTTTTAAATCTTGTACAACTCCATTTACACTAAAAATAGCCTTCCTGTTTCTTGTGACTACAGTGTTATTTATAAGACCAGGGTGTATTGCCATCACCTGGAAGGGAAGCAGAAGCTGTGAAAGTTTAGGCTTCTCATACATAAACATCTCAGTTCAAACTATAAGAGGGCAAAATTCTTTGGCCAATTAAACAAGACAGTATGGGTATTAATTGTGCTGCTCCATTTCAGATGAAACTTCTCATCACTTGGCTGAATGACCCATTTCCTGCATCATAGCTGCACCTGTTCTTACCATGAAACAGAGAAAGTTTTATTGGCTATTTTGACAGGCCATAATACCACTTAGCAGGTGCTGCAGAACTATCAGAAAGCCATAGCTTGAAGCATTTCCCTGAGATACAATTATTGAGGGCCGAGGGAACTGAAGAAGGTACTAAACATACCAATACACACAGCTGATCTCAAAGGGAGAGGGAGATAGGGTGTGTGACACAGGGAAAGCACTGAGAGCAGATCCCCAGAGCAGCCTTCTTCCCCAGCAAAGAACATTCTAAAATGCACGGGAACACTCACCCAGACAGATGAGCCCTCTTCAGGACAGGCTCACATTTAACAATTCTCTGCCAAAAGCAGCATTTTCTGTTACATTTTCAAGAGTAATGTGTACCAATAACACTCAAGCAAAACATGAACTCTGTGCCACCATCCTGCAGATGCATTCAGAGTATTTTTCCCCCTATGTATTTCAGAAGCACCCTGTGTGCTTCCATTAGCTTTTGTTATTGTTCTGCAAGCATTTTATAAATCACAGTCCTAGGTTGTTTTTATCACATATAAAACATCTCTTCCAGCCAGCTGCTCCAGAAAACCAGGCATACTGAACTCTTATCAGGAGAAGACAAGATAGCATGACAGGACAGCAGAGACAAAAGCATTGTTCAGTGATCAAACTGGTAAATTGCTGGTCACCACATGGAGCACAAACAGAGGTGACAGAACCACCAGGATGAATGACAACATATTAATGTTATGTGCTCTATCCTTTTAGTAGGCTAAATGGTCACTTCTATCACTGGCATTATTTATATGTTTTACAACTGAATATTTGCATACATTGACTTTCAAATTTAAAAACAGGCAGCCAAGGAAAAGGAGCCCTCTGTTTAGAAGAGGTGAAAAAAACCCAATTTCCCAATCCTCCCTCCACTTCATGTGACTCTTACTACCTTTGTTTCTGGCTGTACACGATCTAATTCCAAACTCACCTTGTTAGCCAGCATTTGTTGTTGAGCCTCGATTTGTTGCTGTTGGCGTGATGCCATTTCCTGAAGTTCAGCCAGTGTCATATCCATCCTTGGTGCACTTACCTGTCAAAGAAAACCCAAAGCATGCTAAGTCTAGAATTTTTAATTTGCCTAGCACTTAAGAGAGCTACTGCAGAAAAGTATGACAAAAGTCTTTCAAAAATAACAACAACTGAATAGACAATACAACAGAGAGACCCAACATCTTCTCATGGTAAAGGAATAAACAACTGTAAGCTTATGTGCATGTGTAGCCCAATCCAACAACTCACACAAAATGACACCTCTTGAAACATGAATGTTTCTAGCAAAATCCCAGCAGCATTTTAAAGAGGCATTTCAGAGCCCTTTATAATTCAGCCCAGCATGAATCAGCTTTGACTGACTGAGCCCAGAATGCTCAGCATGTGGCAGCATGGATCTGTGCTCGAAGGTGTATCACTACAATTTGAAGCACTTCGACATAAGCGGAATAAAATAGAAAGTTTAAATATGGCTGGGCAGGAGGGAAAACACCACTCTCAAAGACAGCACTGTTATTGGTTGTCTGTTCAGGTATTTCCTGAATCCAGATTCAATCTTACATCCATAATTATGGAGCAAGAGTGGCACACAATGGATTCCATGCTGAAACAGTAACTGGTGTCAACTTAAAATCTGGAGTGAGGGACCCCTGACAAAACTGCAAGTGAAAAAACCCAAACTGAAGTAATATAAGAAAAGGACTGATGAGAGTAGAGAAGGAAAATTATGGCGCATTTGCTGCTCTGAGATCACCTGTACAAGCACAGCTACGGCAGCCAACAGATCCTGGTGACATCCTGAAAACTGAAAGCCAGGATGATAATGGCTAGAGGTTTTGTGTCTATTTCAGAGCAGTCATTAACAACCTCACCACAACAGCCTCTTAGTTCCTTTCCATAGTATGATTTGCACCAGGATCTCCAAAGAGGGGAAGCCTCCATTTTCACTATAATGGTAATTCTTCCAGCGACTTATGGGTGCTAAGTGTCATGATGTATTCATTCAATGCCATTTGGCTTTTCCCAAGAGTTCGAGGTTATTTGAAAAATTAGTCCCTTTGTCTGATTCAATTCTCTCCAAGGTACCACATCACCACAGAATGTCTTGCAAGGCCCCATCAGACTTTTGCACTGGCCATGTGGAGCTGTTAAAGGGTGAGTGGGTCCTGCTGAGCACTCCTTGGCTCTCCAGTCAACAAATTAGTTCACGGTTGGAAATGACAGAGTCTCCGTTGGTGTGGTATTGCTGCCAGTGCACTGTCCTGGTAGCAATTGTCACTTGCCAGCCTTCAACTTGCAGCAATCCCACAATGAACAGGTCTTTTTGTGCCAGGCAGGGTAGATAACAGATCTTCTCTGTATTCACAGTAACTACAGCTAAACTCTATCAGTACCCCTTGGGATCCCTGAAGTTCCCTCTCCTGAGGCAGTTGTTGCTTTTAGCACTTGTCCCCTGTCAAACTCACCTCAGCCTCTAATACAAACAACTCCTGGCATGCCCCAGTCACTCCAGAGATCCAGATGGGTTCTGCATTCCTGTGCCTCGATGGCATCAGTAACACACACCAGTTACCTACTAAAGCTTTACACTAGCGTGGATCTGATGTGCCAGGCCATCAAATCCACACAGTCCAGTGACCCAGTCATCCCTTTCCTCCTCTTGGCCAGAGGTAGGGACCCCCTATTCTTGTTCCTGGTCAGAGTATTCTGGCTGACCTTTGCAATGTCACATCAGAAGTTCCCTCACCATGGTGAAGGGGGAAATTTCAGTCCTTTTATGTCTGGGAAATCACTGATTGCCTTCCTGTCTCCCTGTGGCAACTACACTGACAGCCTTCTTGGGTGATCCTTTCTGAACAGCTCTCTTCCCTCTCAGTTCATGGACACGGGCTTCCAGCTCAGAGGTGGGCTCACCATCCCACCGCCTCATATCTTTTCCCTGCTCATGCAGAAACAACCAGAGCTCGTTACATGGCCTGTTCTTGGGGCTGCCCTTCCCTCTGACTGGGGCAGAAGAAGAGCAATCTCCTGGCCTGCCCCTAAAATCTGGGGTGCTGGCCAGTAGGGATGTTGGAAGTACCCAGTTTCTTCTACATTTCAAAGCCAGGAGGATGCCATCTCTACAGCTGGTGTATCCATCTGCAGGTGACACAGTGCCACCAAGATGCTGGAAT
Organism: Cyanoderma ruficeps; assembly: GCA_008694505.1. Classification (NCBI taxonomy): domain Eukaryota; kingdom Metazoa; phylum Chordata; class Aves; order Passeriformes; family Timaliidae; genus Cyanoderma; species Cyanoderma ruficeps. The sequence goes on along the minus strand of VZDJ01007749.1, from coordinate 5,404,280 downwards.
ACGATCCAGGGGCACTATGAACCACCTTCCTCCTCCACATGGTCACTGCACAAGAGACATCCTCTGGATCTTTAGGGACATTGTCACTTTTTACATCACTACAGATGACTTCCAGCACTGCTAATTCTCTCACGGACTAGATACCTTCATGTGCAGTGGTTCACTTTCCTGGGAATTTACAGGGTTTTCCTTAAACAGATACCTTGCCCTCACACATGAGAGGAGCCATGTCCAGAAACTGCAAAGTGCTCTCTGTTTCCCAATTCCTCTTTCAATTTCCTGACCTCTAGCAAGGGATCCCAGCTGTTGGACTTCATGACCTTCCAAGTGCTGACTGTCAGCCCCATTACCCCAGCACTGAAGCAGCCAGGCAGAAATCTGCTCACATGGCTGGCAGCTGTTATCTTTTCACAGGTCTTGAAGTTCTGATGAGGTCAAGGACCAAGTAACTTCATCTCCTGTTTGATCTGTCTCACTCCTTGCAATTTCTTTTTTGAAGGACTGGCTTCTTTATCTGACCCTTACTCTCCAAATTCTCCTTCTTCCTCCCTTTACAACCAGCAATATGGACCTGCAGCTTACTTTGTCTGTTTCCCTTTTCCACTGCTGGGGCAATTATGGTGGTTTGAGTCTGTGTCTCAGCCACAGTGTCCTCAAACAGAGTTTGGGTTCCTGCCTCAACTACAGTGCCCTGAGTACTGTGGTTCACAGACAAGGCCCCAGTACAGCATGAGAGGCAGCTGGTTTTCACTAGGGTAGGCAAGGCACCATTCTCTCAGCTGACATGCCAGTTTGCCAGGGTTGACTGTTCAGGTGTAAAGTCCCAGGCAATGGGAGGTGATAACACCCCCAGGCAACTGCCCAAATCCTTCTACACACCCTGCTCTCCAGGAACTTAATACCTCAGAGCACATCCCAGTATCCTCACTAAAGTTTGTTTTCTCTTTCACCAGGGTGACAATGAATTCCACAAACCCCATGGGGTGTCAACAGTATTAGTTAATATCATTAACAGTATTAAACAGCCTATATATGGATGAGCAAACATGGGAGCCTGCATTTTAAAAGCATTCACATCGTTCTCAGGCAGGGAGAGGGAGGTGTATTCCCTCATCACCCCCACAAGACAGCTCCCCCAGCGTAACAAGGCCATCAGCGTGAGGGCAAAGCACACAGCCATTGTTTGTATTATTATATTCCCAAACTCAGCAAAATAAAGAGATAAGCAATGCAGCTGACAAACTCTGTGCCCCACATAGGAGCTCAATACTTGGCAACTACTTTTTACTGTGGTATGCAAAATATTTATATTTATATATATATATGTGCATATATAACTGCCTTTGTCTCACCCCATTCAGGGACCAAAAAGGACTGTGATTAGTTGACCTTGGCTGGATGCCAGGTGCCCACCAAACTGCTCCACCACTCCCCTTCCCAGCATGACAGGGCAGAGAGAATAAGCTGGAAAACTACTCCTATACTGAGAAAAGGCAGTATGCTAAAGCCAAGGCAAAAAGTTTGTGCAAGCAAGCAAGGACAAAAAAATAGTTTATTCTCTACCTATCAGAGAGCCATGTCCAGCTAATTCCCGGGAAGCAGGGCTTCAGCACAGGGAGCAGTTGCTCCAGGAGGCAAACAGTGTAAAACAATAAATGTTCCTAGTCCTCCTCCTTCCCTTGGCTTTGTATCTCAGCTGACACCACATGACATTGGTTACTTTGGGTCAGATGGTCTAGTTGTGTCCCCTCCCAGGACCTTGTCCACTGCCAGCCCCTTGATGCGGGGGGAATGTTGCATTGAGACATTGATGCTGTGCCAGCCCTGCTCAGGGGAAGCCAAAACTCTGGAGTGTTATCAGCACCTTTGTGGCTGCCAGTGCAAAGCACAGCACTGGGAGGGCTGCTGTGGGAAAATGAACTCCAGTTCAGCCAGACCCAGCCCAAACCAGCCACTGCATCAAGCACTTACCCCATTCTCTATTCTTCGATCACCAGGCACTTTAACACCATTTCTTTTGAAGGTTGCATCTTGAGACCTTTGTCCAGTCCCTAGACAGAAATAGTCAAAGATAATAAGGTAATATAAGATCTTTCTTATCCTTTTAGACATAGCATTCAGTACAAAAAGAGAATCAGAACAATCATTAATTATGGTGTAGAATCTGATGTGCAGTTCTTATGTGTTTACTACTAAGATGAACTTAAGTGATGACAGCATATTTTCTGAAAATATTTCTCTTCAATGTTAACTTTTATTTTAAAGTATAGTTCTGTTCAAAAATATAGACCAACAAAACCAGCTTAACCACTAGTAGGTTATTCCAGTATTTATCCTGTAGCAAACAGGTAGTCAGCCCCTACTAAATGTGCATTATAGATACACAGTTTAAAAGCACTTTTTTGTTTTCTTCTTGGCAGTCATTGTGTCAGTAAAGATGCTGCTTAACTAGAACCCTACTTCATTCCCATCAAATTATGTGCAAACAGTGCTCAGATGCCCAATACCAAGCTCACTGATTTCCCTGTAGAACAGAAGTGTATACAGGACAAAGCCATGCCTGTCACACTCTTGCCCATTTGATTCCTATTTCAAGACCGTATTTCTGCGAGACTAATTCAGAGCTCAAATACACTGCTTAGCAATGCTGTGGCCAATAAAACAACAACAATCCTAATACTACAAGCACCCTGGACTTGAAAAAAATACATTTTGACAACTAAACTGCTCTGTAAGATCCTCAGCAGGTAGAAATGGCACAGCTTTAGCTTTTCATGCACTCATTCTATCACCAGTATGCATTTCAAATATCAAGATACACTTAGTCGTCTAAAATATGGTAACAATGCCACTTAACAAATGCAGTATTTCCAACACTGAGGAAGATTACCAAGGATGAAAACAGAAAAAGGGGAGGAAGAAGACTCTGGTAGATTGATTTAAAGGCAAAAGTGAAAAATTCTACATAAGATATGAATGTGGGATACACGGAAAACCCCTGAAAAGCTGAAAGTAATTTCCTTTACAGGTTCCACATTTCAATTTACAATGAGAAATATATTCTCAGAGAACTTGACCAGGCAGTTAATTTAATGCTATTCCTAAAACTAACACAAATGTGTAGGAGAAACTTTGAAGAACCCTATCTTTGCCAAGTATGCTCAGTTTATCACCCTGGTAAAGTATTATCCAGGTAATCGCAGATTAGATTACTGGGCAACAATTTGGTTACCGTATTTAAAAGAGATCACCACAACAGATCACAAGATATTTTGCTGGAGAAAACATATTTAAGACAGTATGCCCTTGGATGCTTTGGTGATAACCAGCTCAAGAAAACATTCAGAAATTTTAATTTGGATTTACCATTTCTAGATATGGCAAGGGAAGATGAAGCCATTACAAAGATTAGCCAATGGTCAGGCAACAAAGGGCTGCAATACCTACTGGCTATGAACATTAACAAATAACACACACGAGCTGTTTCCTTGACCTGGAAGAATGAAACAGAAGCTGAACAAATGAACCAGCTGAGATGAACACCCACCTGCTTCCCGGCAGGGAGAGCGCTCGTGCCGCAGAAAGAAACGCACCTCGCTCCTCTGCATTCCAAACCTCTGCAGGACATCCAGCATCCGCTCATTATCGGCTATGGGACGCTCTGAAAAGGTAAAAAACCAGTTAACTGCTACACCCCACCACAGCTTGGGCCCACACCAAACCAAAAATATCTGTCCATCTTTCACCTGAACACCTGTCAGTGCACAGGTGTAGTGAGTGCACATAACGTTTGCCCTCATCCAAGGTATTTTTGCTTTTCCCTTAAAAAGCCACTGCATCCCTCCTTGCTTCTGAAACTAAACCAACACCTCTGCATAGCAGCCCTGGAAAAGCCCACCCCTGAAGGAAAAAGCTGAGGCACCTCCACATCCGAGGGAAAACAAACAGGGAATTTAGAGCTTTCAGTTCTAGTGCCCTCATTTTCTATGTGCAAATCACCTTACCCACTCACCAGCGCAGGAAATGTGCTGTTGTACCTTTCACTCCTCTTCTGTGGCACCTCAAACTCAATCCTTAGTCATTCCCACCCCCTCCTCAAGGCCACTGCTGCCACAATTCCTAAGGGACTCATTTACTTCCTAAATCCAATGAGAATAAAGAGAGCTGCAAAGATAAACTCTCAGGGAAGAGGAATTCTTCTCTTAACGCTGGATGGCAGCCCTTGCATTCAAGCTCAGGCAGAAGCACTGAACACCCCGAAGAGGCTCCTTGGCAGTACCCAGCAGGCCTGATCCGCAGCGTGCCAGCACAGCTCCTGTCACTTCAAGTGTTCTCCCACAGCTCCTGTCAGACACACATCCAGCTCATTGTCTTGGACAGCAAATTTCATGAAGTTCAGATGAGATGCATTTTGAAAGCCCTATTTCTGATAAACCTTGAAAAGCTGAACTACTTTGGATTCACAGCTCAAAGTAAAAAAAGGATCAGACAGTGAAAAGTGAGCCCAGTAAGAACTTGCCATTTCCTTTCAAGTAACTGAGATGAAAAAAGTTACATGCACAAGTTCCACTGAATTTCTTTTCCTGCTTTTATTCCCAAGTTCAGGATTCAGCCATATAAGTAATTTTTAAACCTTACTTGCTGCCTTTTGATAATAGACAAACCCAGCGAAAGTCTAAATCTACCAGTACTCCTCCCTTTCTGTATTACCATTCTTTAAAAATTTACATACATCACAACCAGGCACTCACAGCCAGAATATAACCAGAATTACCTACTGGCCTTCAAATCTTTACATAAAAGCAGTTTCTTTTGTTATTCTAGACGTTTTTCCATAAAATTTCCTGCCTATTTTAAATGTGATGGCAACAGTGTAGTCAATATATCACAGCAGTGACTTTACATAGTCAGGATACTGTCACAATATCTTCTAACAGCACTGGGGCTCATGATCATGTTGGACCCGTTTGTGCTGGATGCCAGACAAGCAGAAGATATTGTTCCTGGCCTGAGAAATAAGACAAGGCAACAAAGAATGAAATTAAATACCACCATTTTTGCACCAGTTTCATTTTTCCTGACGTTGCTTTTGTTGGCGGTTTCCCTTCATTTGTTAAGCAGGGGGAGGGGAAAAACAGAAAAAAGAAATCAGAGTAGCTCATTCATATTCAACAAAGTCTTTTAAAAAGTCACTGTCTTCATATGAAATAATCTTTTCAGCAGGAAAAATTGTTGGCGTTAAGTATAAATGTTTTCAGTTTCATAAAAAGAAGGAGCTCCTAACATGTTTTCAGTATGGGAAAAGCTCCTTTCAACATAAAAATGTTTCTTTAAATGAAAATGCTGCAGCTGTGCTCAAGCAATCTAGGAAGGAGAATTTCTGGAGTCACTGTCAAAAGAGATTAGCTTTACAGAATAAGCAAGTAGGTCACTGTTACAGAAAAAGCCGTCTCTTGGCAGTTACTTGTCTAGACAGCAAAAAACATTCCTCATTTGCTAAACCTTAATTCACGAAAAAAAAGGCAAAAAACAACAATAATAAAAGAAAAATCAACAGTACCACTGGCAGATTTTTGTCTTAAAGGCTATACAGCAGGCTTATGAAGCAGATTTCTAGCAGCTCAGCAATACTTCAGCTGAAACTCTATAATCAAGGGAGATGCCCTTTACACAAGGATTCAGTCAATACCACTCACTGGCTTCAAAGGAAGGTCAAAGAGATTTTCAAATACCAAATAAATGTACATTTGGAAAGCTCAAGAAGAATGGACAATCAGTTTTCTTTTTTTTCCCCCCTATTTGTCTCAGAGAGAAAAAAAAGAGATCTTCATACACGTACTCCTTTTGACTGCTTTCCACAGCAGACAAGGTAACTGAATTCTGACAATAACAGGAAGGTCAAGAAATTTTGCCCTGATATTCATCAAATTTCAAGCAAAACTAGGAGGACAGGGAGAGTAGTAAACTTGCACCCCTTCAGGGAGCAAAATGCCTCAAGCACACTTGCAAGCAATCTTTCAAAGCAGGCTTAATAAGGTCTGACAACAGAAGCTAAAATTCCTGAGCAAGTGTCAGAAAAAGAAAGAAACGAGCAATGTAAGAAGGATCTCAATAACTGAAGTCTGAGAAGTGATTTTCCAACACCAATCTTTTGTTTCTACCCCCAGAGGTTAGCTGTACTGCCTCGTGTTTGTTTTAAAGCAGTTGAATTTGTTCAGTGTAATATGCAAACAAAACAGAAATCGTGGCTAATCCTGGCAGAACAGGATGGAAAACTTTGCTGACATCTAAAATGAGATTAGCAAAAAGCTAAAAGTATTTCTCTCCTCCACTGCCTCCTCCCCTCACCAAAAAAAAAAAAATCCAGAATATATATGAAAACATCTTGCAAATGCTTGCTACTGGATGCTACGCAGATGCTTAAGACATATTTTATCCAAAGCAACATGCATGAATCCAGCACTCCAATCTTTTAATGCTATTGAAATAACTGCATTTTTGTTAACACATACAATTGGGACCTGTACTTGGAACTTCAGCAAGGCCAACTGCTGAGCCCTGCCCTTGGGTCACAACAACTCCAAACACTGCTACTGGCTGGGGGCAGAGTGGCTGGAAAGCTGCCCAGTGGAAAAGGACCTGGAGGTGCTGGTCACCAGCAGCTGAGCATGAGCCAGTGTGTCCCAGTAGGCCACTGACACCCTGACCTGTATCAGCAACAGTGTGGCAGCAGGACCAGGGCAGTGATTGTCCCCCTGGGCTCACACAGGGCCACACCTCGAATGCTGTGTCCAGTTCTGGGCCCCTCACATTGAGGGGCTGGAGAGAGTCCAGAGAAGGGCAATGGAGCTGGGGAAGGGGCTAGAGCACAAGTCTCATGAGGAGCAGCTGAGGGAGCTGGGGTGGTTCAGCCTGGAGAACAGGAGGCTCAGGGGGACCTTGTCATTCTCTACAACTGCCTGAAAGGAGATTGTAGCCAGGTGGGGCTTAGCCTCTTCTCACAGGTAACAAGTAACACGAGAGGAAATAGCCTCAAACTGCTCCAGGAGAGGTTACGGTTGGACACCAGGAAGAATTTCTTCACTGAAAGGCTGGTTAAGCATTTGAACAGGCTGCCCAGGGAGGTGGTGGAGTCACCATCCCTAGAAATGTTCAAGAGACAACTGGACATAGGACTTAGTGCCATGGACTAGTTGGCACAGCAGTGTTCAGTCAAAGGTTGGGCTCAATGATCTTGTCAAGGTTTTCGCTGTAAAAATGGATGAAGGTGTTTTTTTTGTCTTACAACAGCTGTCCAAGCAACATTTAGATACCTGTTCTTGTGTGCCTCATGATGTCTCTACAAAGACTAATTTCAGAAAAAGTTATCTGCTTCCCTTTATGTTTCTGTATCCAGATTGTTTTCTTACACCTCCTTGACTAGCAGAGAGGCTGATAATTTGATGATATGAATAAAACACCACATGCTGTATGGTCCCCCTCACACAGAAGTCCACTTTTCAGCTTAAGAAGAACATTTGGGCACTAAGTATTGACAGACTTCACTTGCCTCTTACTATAGGTGCTCTCCCCTTTGATTTCAGAACAACCTCGCTGCCCTTTCTAGCGTACTCTACATCACCATCTCAAAAGCCAAGCAAAAATCCAAGTTCAGGAAACATGAGAGGAGCTGTCCACTCTAGCACAGCTCCAACTTCAGTAGCAACAGAAGAATCCTGTCCCTCACCAAAATCACTCGGGCTCTTTAACAAGGTGTGGGCACTAAGGCTTAGTGCCACCACATAAATTCAGTAGTTTTACCTAAACCTTTATTTTTCTTCTCTTTCACTGTAGACTTCAGTATTGTGTTGAGCTAGGCAAAGATGTACAATTAAAACACATTCCTAGAAAATCTCTTTCCACAATGAGTCAGTAATTTTATTTTATTATCATTTGTGAAGCAAAGCTTCTTTATCTTCTAAGGAGAAGGAAAAAATTCTGTTCCATTTTTTAGACTTAGAAATATCAGAAACATTACATCTCTGTCAGAAGCAAGTAAATATCAAGAGATAACTCAGGTATCTCATAGCATTAAACAAAAATCCATCTCACCAAAGACTTCTTTTAACAGATGTGAGCCTGAGATAACAGCAGAGGAAGACAGAAATATAAGCCCTTCTCATCTGATTCTTTTATAATCTTGTTGAAGCATCTCAAAAAGGTTGGCTCAGACAATTATTTTTCATTACTCAAAATCCTGTCAGGGATTCATCTATCTTAGGCCTCTGGATGGCTCCCAGTATCTAAGGAGTACCATGGAGACAGGAGACAGTCCAGAGCCCTTTCCCATTTAAGCCATGAGACATTAGTAATATTTTAGGTTTTATTTGTTGACATATTCTCTAGTTCCAATGGAGCACAGCAAGTTGGGAAGATTTGAACTCCCAAGATCAGAAAAACACAGAAAATTTAAAAAAAAAAAATTACAATGAGCCACATGCATAAACCCCTTTTCCACAGGCCTGAAATGACAGTCAAAAGTAGCTGCTCCATCCTCCCTGTTACCCACTTTGTTTAGAGCACTTCACAGTAGATAACTTCCACTACTTCTGCTAACACACTCTTTCCCAGCCACACACAATACAATTGGTAACACTGAAGGTTTTTCATCAGAAAAAGGAAGCTTTATTTGGCCACTGCAAGTGAAAATAGCTGTGGGGTTAAAGAAATTATTTTGAACCAGTCATAGAACTACCAATACTTAGTACTTCAAAACCCCCATAAAGGCTGCTGGGATCCCACTGTGGGGAGGAGGAGGAAAAGGAAAAAAAACCTCTCTCACACCCCTCAGACTCATTTGAGTCACAGAAGGGCTGCACAGACACAAGAACATCTGTATGCTTAAGTTCCTTTCTGCTTTTAACTCAGTTCTGCATGTGTGAGCCTTCTTGCAGGTGTGTTATCATACAGCCAGTCTGATGAAGAAACCAATGAAATGGGAATGCAGAAACTCTCCGGGACAGGATCACATCTGTCAGGTCTCCACGTGCTACCTTCTGGGGAGCAGAGAATGCCCAGTAATCCACCAGCTGCCAGCCTGACTTACCTGAGCCACACCACACCTCAGCCAGGTGGCACTCGCTCTCCCCAGGCTCCTTGCACAGCTCCACCACATCTCTGCAGGTTGTCTCGGGGGTGACTGGCACCTCGGTGAAGTGCTGCTCATTGTTACTGAGGTACACGGTCAGAAACATCTGCAAAAGACAAAGGCAACAGCACGGTTACCTTCCAACACAAAGGCAGGCTGCACCTTGGAGCCACAACCCGCTCATTAAATGCATTCTTTCCCACACAGATAACATCTTATCAACTACAGTGGGTACAATTTTCTAAACAACCCCAATTTTCTTTAAGGTGTAGGCAAGAGAGGCACTGCAGAAGTAATCCCCTGCTCAACTAAAGTACATTGCTGGAGGATTACTCGGTTTTAAATCTGGATCTGGTGCTCCATCCTTCTCTCCTCAGGTGATGTATCAGAACTCCTCCCACCTTACTATGTGCATATGTATCCTGCAATCATTTGACACAGCCCAAAAAACAGCCAACTACAGTTCAGCAGGAGTGAAAAACAATGGTAATTACATCTGGTATAAAAAAAGACCAGAGCTCACTATAGGCAGTGAAGTAGAAATACAATTTGCATTTCTGTAACATATTTCATCAAAAGGTTTCTAGAAACACAAGTCAACTTGCTGTGATCTTAGTCTCAGCCTGAATACAAGGCCACCCCCCAAACCCCACTTCCCAGGAAACCAAGGATATTTTACTTGGCTTCCTCTTCACAGCTGGAAAAGGATGCTTGGTTTTTCTGTATATACACACCACACAGATGTTGCTCTTGCTCATGTCTTTCCTGCCACAACTACTAAACGAGCACTCTAAAAAATTAGTTGCCATATTTGATAGAAAATGTTGATGATTACTGCCTCTGAGCACCATCTCACTACATGCTATTAATATTAAACTGCTATCAAAGTTTAGGTGCTAGCTAAAAATTAATGTCAATTCTCTTGAGACCAATTCTCAACTTCAGTCTCAACTGGCTGAAGTCACAGGGCTTCCAGCAACATAAAAATCAGGCAAGTATCTCCAGAAAGCAATTACTCCACTAAGCATTTCAAGCAATAGCAACCTATACAACTTAGGATATTTCATACAGAAGGAAAAGGTGTTTTCTCAAGAAAAGACACAAATCCTTGCCTGTTCTCATCTCTAAAGGGTGAAAGGGGTATGCACCCTTAGGAGAAACAGTTCAAAAGGTCAAAAAGGAGGAAAAGGAGGCCAAACTAAACAACAGGATAGAAGTATAAATAATCTTCTAAATAAATGTAAAGAAAAATAAAAAAAAATAACAAAACCATTACCACATGCAATATATTTCTGTGATTTTGTGTAAATACTATGGAATTAAGAGTTTTTTATCCCTTTGCAAAGTGAAATTTAGCCCCATCTGTTTCACAGCTTTAGGAATCCTCTGTTGGGGAGTCTCATGGAATAAAACAGCGCACATGCACATTCCTGATGTCTCCAAAGCCTTTCCAGGGCTCTTTTGAGTGACAAGATCCCCTTCAACCCTATGTGAGAGGCTGCCTTAACTCTTTTAGAAGCTTTGACAAAAACACTCCAGACTCTGCACATCTTGTTACACAGAGTACAAGTATTTGGCCCACTCGGGGCAGTATAAATACTTGCAAACAGTGTCTTTCAGACCCTGGCACTGCACCAAGAGCACAGAATTTCTTACCACTGGTTTTGCCCAGCTCCCCAAGACAAGGGTATCTGATAAATTCCTGAACACCTTCTACAAATATTCACAGAGAGCAAAAAGCCTGCTGAAAGCGAGCTCAAAACTGCCTGATGGCTACATTCCCCCACCCATTTATTTGTCACTTTATGGGAGGGGAAAAAAACAAAACAACAACCACCACCAACCACCACCACCACAAAAACAACAACANACAACAACAACAAAAAAAAACACAAGAGAAAAAAAAAACACACACAAAAAATCATCAAGAAAACCAAACAAAAAAGCCAAACTTGGAGCTTGTAAGGAGGGAAACTAGGAGAGGTAGGTAAGATCAGTTTAGCACACACCTATTATATAGTGAAGATGGGCACAACTGGTTCTGCTGTCTACAGTACAAGGAGGTAGTGACCTAAATTAAGAGACAAAGCTTTCCAAGCAGGAACTCTGGTACTTGGCTTTAATCTTTTGTCACAGAACACACTACCTACCTCTCAGATGCAGTGTCTCTGACTCCCCTAGAGGACCCTGACAGTGAAGGATGTCAGGTGCAGCCAGGTAAGAATATCTCAATCACAATTACTGGGGCAAAAGAGTATAAAATAAAAAAGAAGATCCCAAACAGACTTACAGCAGGGTTACATAGGTGTGTAGAACATATAAACCCTTCACATTTAATGCTGTACAACCTTGCAGTCAGAACACCACTAAATGGCACAGACTGTGTGTCTGCAATAACATTTGTTAATTTAAAAGATGAGCTCACAGATGGGAATTAAGAGAAAATTATAAAAACCATGGCATTATACACAAAGCAGACCTAATTTGACCCTAGCACGGCTGTTCACTCTTCAGTGTGCCTGTCTATATCCAGTTGTTAATCCTTAGGATTTAGCAATACAGACAACTACACAGGAAGGATCACGAGTTGCCATTTCTATCCACAATGCTCAGGATAATTACTAATACATTAAGCCAAGAGCACTCAAACCTGCTGTGTGGGGGCCGTTTCTGGGACTTGGGAGTGTCTGCATTACCTCTAGCCCACATATTCTAGGAACTAAGGAAAGGAAAAGAAACCAAACTGCAAATTCCCTGAAAACAGCCCTCAAAGTCCTTAGAGCCTAAAGCAACTAAAATGTTATGACACTGATGTTATCTCATCCTGCTTCCCTTCAGGGGCTGAGATGATTAAGTTCTCTTAAGTAGCCCTGCTCCTCTCACACCGAATGGTGTCACACTTGTCACCTCTGTGTGCTCACCTGCAAGGCTCTCTCACCTGCTGCCCACCTGGACACACTGGAGCCCGGGGCAAGATGAGCAGAGTATCCATGACAGAGATGCCTCTTCCCAGAGAGGAGTGGGAAAGGGGAAAAACCAATGTGAACCAAACACCTATTGTGGCTTCTTGGTGCTGTTCATCACTCCTGGTGGCTGCTGTGGCTTTCACCACCTTGCACTGGGACCCCAAGGACTCACTCATGCTTCCCCTGGGAATGGTTCAACTGTGACATCCACTAACCACCCTACCAGTCAGTTTATATCACTGTTTTATTGCTGTGTGGCAACAAGAAACAAAGGAAATGAGTACTCCCATGACACTTCGTTCAGAAGCTGGAATCCTTACATCCACCTAGAGCACAAAACAGTTTCTTGCTCCTCCCTGAAACTGAAAATGTTAAGACAGCTGTATACAAACATCCAGCAATTTCAAAGGGGGAAAAAAAAACCTGACATGCAAAAAATTCAGTTTCAAACTAGGCATAAATGAAGACTTGATTAAAAAAATAACAAAAGGAAGACAAATTTCAGTCAGACCTTGTACTTCTCTTACAGATAGCATGAAAGCAATTACTGAAACATCTGACAATTCCACACAGCCCTGGATGAGGGTTTTTTCCTCTAGACTTTCAAAGATTGAGTTTTATGAATGCTGAGCACACAAAGCATTTTTTGAACAGGACTCAGATCCCTAAAGTAAGATCTGAACTAAAAAATTCCCTCCCTTTTCCCAGCCTGAAGACATGCTCACTATAGGTACTGAAAAGCTTTAAAATATAAAAACACTGCACTACTTTGGCATACTTGGGAGAAACCAGGGGTGTTGTGTATCTACTGAAGCAGTTCCTTTTAAAATCACATCACAAATTCCAGCTGACTGTGCTCCTGCTTAGAAAATAGAAGTTTGCAGTTATGGAGCCACCAAATGAGGCAGTTCGATCGGCTGCACCAAGGACATCGGAGAGAAGACCAAGGTCACACGAGCTAAAGCAAGGGAGAGTTTCCGCAAGGAATAACTGCAGTGTTTGACTTACAAACAACTGGATGAAAAAGCAGAGTACTGAACATAAAGGACCTCGTGTCTCAAGAAGTCTGCCACTCAAGTCACAAATAAAACAAAAATCCACACTGGTGTGAAGTACAACTTTGAGTACCATCAGCATGAAATATATAGTTTTGCTTCAACTCATTATCTATGAATGAACTCCAACTACAGCCACTAAGTCAGGATTGTAACACAGCCAGGAACAGGAAGGGAGCGTAGCAAGAAAAGCAACCAAACAGAAGGACAGAAGAGGGCATCAATTAAAGCAAATCAAGGGCCATTTCACAATCCTCCATCTCTGTTCTGCACATCATCCCAAACAGCCTTACATCTGCCTGAAAATCTGACCCATTCATTGCTGAGATCATCAACGAGACCATTTCATACAATTACACCAATATTAAATACAAAAGGTCTCAACACCTGCAAATACATTTTCAACTGAAAGTAAAATATTTAAGAATGGCTAGGTCTGTAAAAATGCTAAGCTATGACCACACTCTGTTTTGGCTCCTGCTCTGTTGCCATACAAAACAAAAATTAAAAACAAAAGAATAAATAAGTTTAAAAAACCCCTTCAAACCCAGAAGAAATCATGTCCAAAAACCAACCTGAGCAAACACATTCTTATAATTCACATCCATCTAACAAGATATTTCACATCAAAGGCCTCGTATCACTCTTCTTAGATCAGAAGGCCTCAATTATTGATTAAAGGGGGGGAAATAGAAATGCAATTTACTTTTCAGCTTTGATGGTGTTTCTGCAAGGAGCAGACTTCTCTTACTCCTTAGTTATTATAAAGCTGATGCCACACATCTTCAGTGTTAAAAGGGTGCTCAATTGGACACTTTCTAACTAATACACTAATAGCATTAAAGTATTCAGGATTCAAATATTCAGAAGATGCATGATGTAAATTAAAATACCCTTCATTAACTCCTGAAACTACCTGAGTTAAAAGGGACACATTTCCCCCTCTCTCCACATTTCTAGGGAAAGATCTAATTCCGATCATAAAATGTCAGCAATGGGCAACAATCAGCAAAACTCAGTCCCTCACAAGATATAATGAAGAGAATATGTTAAAAAAAATAACCTAACCCTTGTTTTCACTATTGTCTGAATTCCTAACTTTATGGAGGCTTCCTGCACAGCATGCACTATACAATACAAAAGGTGGCATCTATTCACACAGTATTCTTCAGCTTCAAAGCATTTTATGACCAGGAAGTCATGACACAAGCAAGCAGTTTCCTAGTTTACAGGCAGGGAAACTGAGGCATACAAGAAGGCAGTAACAGAACCAATCCCATTATCTGATAGCCAAACAAGCATTCTGCCTCTGGAAAATTTGATTCATTTTGTTGCCTTGCATCAGAGCTAATAACATAATTCTCCACCACATTCTGCATTAGCTGCATTTCAGACTGAAACCTAATCCCTTCAATCACTCATTACTTGTGTTGAAGGTTTTTATATTTCCATAACACAGCTAAGTAATGGTTTTAGCGTGCATAACAAATTTTCTCAGCTCTCATTTTTAAGGAGGCATTAAAAGCTGCTCTTTAGGTCTTTTCAAACCTAAACAGTTTCTATGAATTTACATCCTGAACTAAAATGTAATTTTAGAAGGTAGTTTTAGTTAACTGAAAAACTAGCAACATAAAAACTTTAGAATTAATAGATTAACTATCACATTTCAAGTACAGGGGACAGAAATGAGGAAACTGCTTTCACCCACAGTTTAAACTACTACTAAGTCTTCCCTGATAGTTTTAAATTTAAGTCTTCCATCTTACCTAGTGGGAGCAATGATGCTGCACCTTCCCAGGTGGCTACAAAGAAATCAGCGGCTAAAACAGGTATTTTTGCTGACTTGATGCAACTTTCTAAACAACAGAAGACAGCCTGCACAACAGCACATTTCCCTGTTCTGATAAGCAGCAGTCAGAACTGGTGCACAGTTACAGCTCTCCATTCAATGCAACGTATACCACAACAATAGAGTAATTCAGTGATTCCTCCGCATGAAGTTCCTCAGAACATGAAAACCGTCCTTCAGGAGGCAACACCCCCACTTACCCTGCCTAAAGATTAAGGTAAGCAAAAGATTAAGGTAAGCAAAGATAATAATAGACTTACTAGAAGACAGGCACACGGGATGATTGCTATCCCTGGTCCTTTTCATATTCAGCTGGTCAATAAGGGTTCAACAGAAATGCAGAGTAAAGTTTAGTATTTGCCTGCAGCCACACCCAAACACACAGAGTTCAGCTCTGGCCATCTCACCCTCCGCACACACTACTCCGTTTATTTTGCACTGGCTTTGGGCCATAAACACGAGAAAGGAAGTTATGATGCAAGGTAGGTGGAGTACAGTAGGAAGCACCATGAGATTGTTCATATTATTCCCAGTCTATATAAAGCACAGCCCTTTTCCCTTTTCATTGTATCACAGCAGAAAACAAGACTGAGCCTTTACTCTCAATGGCACAGTTGTTTCTACTTACACAGACTATTTAAACTATGATTTTCTTGTGCATTTGAATTTTATCTTTAGTAAAAATGTCAGTTTTTTCCAGAACTTAAAATACAACATACATCTATGTGCACTTTGAGAAGGCCATGGGGAAAATGAGCTGGAAGCAGCAAAGGAGCAGATTTTCCCTTCCTTTTTTTTTCTCCTCCCTCGTATCCTTACTGTAGAGAGAACAGAATGAAAGCCATCTGCTTATGGTATATGCTAGTTCAACTGGGCAAAGGCTATAGCACAAATGCCACATTACATCTCACTATCAGGCATCTGAATCATCATGATGGGAATCTGAAGAGCTGCAAGGGGAACAGCCCGAGTTCTGGCCAAGTATTGTTACTGTCTGAAATTAATGGATGGAGGTTTGCTCTCATTCTACTTCATGCACTGCAACCTCAACAACAGAACTCAGCACTGCAGTTCAGAGTTACTAATGAGGAATATGCAGTTACAATCCTCCTGCCCAATCTTGTAGAAAATCATTATCTTAGATTAACAATTTTGATTTTGTGAAGTCTATCAAGACTGGTAAACAAAGGATTCCTGACCTACATCCCCCCTTCTTTCAGCAGAGCATTATGCACGCAGTCTTTATGAGAGCTTTCCAAACAAAAGCTTTTACTTTGAACCCAAGTTATGTTTTCCAACTTGACATTTTTCTTCAGGCATTTTCATACACAAGAAAGCAGAAGTCCTCCCACAAGCCAAACACCAGAGAGGTCTATGCAAATAAAGCTCACTATTTTAAAAAAAAGCACTCTGCACAGGAGCAACATAACTCCCCATTCCTTGGTTGAGCCACCATATACCACACAAGGCAAGAAAATCTTAAAGGTGGGTTTTAAAGCCACCCACACTTTAGCACTGCAAGCATCTACTGCAGCATCAGCATTTACTAGGAGGAAAAAAAAAAGACCTAGAAGTTTGTAGTAGGTTGACCCTGGCTGGACACCAGGCACCCACCAAAGCCTCTCTATCACTCCCCTCTACAACTGAATGAGAGACAAAATATAATGAAGGATTCATACGTTAAGGTAAGAAGCTGGAGATCACTCCCCAAATAATGTCACAGGCAAAAGAGATTCAAATGAGAAATATTAATTGGATTTATGACTGAAAACCTCAGAGCAGGATAGTAAGAAGAGCAGTAAGACCCTTCCCCAACCTTTCCAGCTCTAGCTCTTTCCCCACTGTGGTGCAGGAAGATGAGAACAGGGACTGTGGTCAGTTCATCACACGCTGTTCCTGCTGCTGCACAGGGAGATTAGTCTTTCCCCTGCCCAGTGAGGGGTCTCTCCCCCAGGACAGAGATCTCCATGAACTTCTCCAGTGTGAGTCCTCTCCAGGGGTAACAGCTCTCCACAAACTGCTACAAGGTAGGTCACTCTTCCACGGGCTGCAGGGTTTCAGAGGCACAGCTTACTCCAGTGTGAGCCTCCCACAGGGTCACAGGTCATACCAGGAAACCTGCTCCAGCATGGGCTCCCCCCTCCACAGATCTGAAGGTCCCTCCCAGGAGCCTCTTCCACTAGGGGCCTCCCACAGGTTCAGCCTCCTCTGAGGCATCCCCCTGCTCTGGTGAGGGTCTCCATGGGCCGCAGATGGATCTCTGCATCCCTGTGGACCTGCAGGAGCTGCAGGGGCACAGCTGCCTCACCATGGTCTTTACCACAGGCTGACAGGGAATCTTACTTCCAGGGCCTGAAGCACCTCCTCCCCCTCCTTCTGCAGTGATCTTGGTGTCTGCAGAGTTGTTCCTCTCACATATCCCCACTCGGCTCTTCTCCAGCTGTAATCGCATCTGCACAGTATCTTTTTTGTTTCCTTCTTCCTAAATATGTTATCCCAGAGGTGATGCCACCATTTCTGACTGGTCCAGCCTTGGCCAGCGGCAGGTCCATCTTGGAGCTGGCTGGAATTGGCTCTGCTGGACATGGACAAAGCTTCTGGCAGTTTCTCACAGAAGCCACCTGTGTATCCCCCCACACCAAAACCTGGCTGTACAAACCCAATACATGGATAAAAACCAAACAAACTGGCCTGTAAGATATATAAAATACACTGGTTTCAGTAACACAAGTAGGAAACCACAGCCTTTTACTGAGCACCCACATTTGCCAACACCAATCCTCTATAGCTCATTCTGCTCAGACCTGAATTCACTTGAATTTGCACCAATATACTTTAACAACTGCAGAAATTCAGAGTAAACAAACTCTGAATATATTCATATTATACCACACAGCAGCATGTTCACAGATCCCTTACCACTGCCATCTGTGTAGCTCCTCTCCTTCAACATACTCCCTTCCACTCCAAAATACTTGTCCCCTTTCTCCCCAAATCTTTTCTCGTGGCTCCTTGCAGACACTGCCTTTGCACTGTTGGGACACTTTACCATAAACTCCTGCAAGCTGACTGTCAGAAAAGCAAGCCCACACATGGTGTTTGGGCTTGTACTATTGGTGTCCTACTTGCAGCTTGTTCCTCCTCCTCCTGGAGCCAGTAAAGGAGAATTGGATCTTTGGAGGTTTGCCCCTTCAGGCAGACTCTACCTCATCTTCTGCATTCAACACCAAGTTATAAACATCTCACACACAAGGAGAATGAAATTAACATTATTTTCAGGCAGATAAAAAATTATACCATGTAATTCTTACAACAGATACGTACTACAGAAAAGAGGAACAGTCCAACTCATACAACATAATCAGAGGGGGTTCCAGTTGCTCCTCCTCCAATTCTTCAGTATCAAACCACAGGCTGCTCCTAACGATCCTAAAGCCAAGGCAACATCCGAGCATAATGAATGGGGTTATGAACTCAAGCTTAAGCCTGAATCATCTCAATTTTCTGTACTTGCGTCAAACCCAGAGGAAGTCTTTGTACAAAAGAAAAAAAAAAAAGTAGTAATAACTACATAAAGAAAAAAAAAGTAAGCTGCTCTTGCTGCTCTCGAGCTTTGCATCCCCCCCATTGGGAATAAGTGTTATGGTTCTCTCAGCCTCCTGCATGGCCAGAGGCCAAAAAAGGCCCACACTAAGTGCTCCCTGTCGGGACTTGGGAGAATTACACATCTTAAGACGGTCCTTTAAAATTCAGGTACTTTTTTTTTAAAAGAAAGCCCAGTGTTCTTCCTGGTAATAAAAAAAGATTTTGTACAAAACAAGACTCTTCCTGGAGAAAAACAAAAATAGATGTACATCAGGGATGAAAGCGTATTTAACACCACCTACACCTAAACACCACAGGCTATCACAGGATCTGGCACCTGTCCCACGCACACCACACCTCCCACTGCCCGAGACACCAACCCTTTCTGGGTTCAAAAACACTCCTTTTCTGCTTTTCCAGCCCACATGTAATCATCTCACCACTAAAAAGACGATCGACATTCACACCAGGAAGCAGCTCCACCTCAGCCCACCAGAATATGCAAGGCAAAGTCACACTTATCATACATCAAGCACATTTATTACTTAAATTCTATTTACTGATACCAGGAGGCTGTGCTGGTGGGAGCACCCATGGGGGAGGGCAGGGTATGGAAGCAGAAGAGAGGAATTTCTTTTTTTCTGAGTCAATGTATCTAAAACAGTATTTTAAAAAAACCAAAAAAAACAAGAGAGCAGAAGATTTGTGATGCAATAGCAACACAAAACCAATCATGGAGCAAGTCAGAAAAAAAAAAAAAAAAANAAAAAAAAAAAAAAAGACGTGTAGAACACTCATTTACTCCAAACCCAGCAACTTCACAGAGCTCTGTGGCAAACACTTCTGAAAATACATTGTATTAGTCACTCCTCCACAAAAACAGCTGTCAAAATCTGTGTCCTACCTCCATAAAACAGATCTGTTCCAAACCAAAACACTCATGACACACACAAGTAGGTCAGAGGACACATCATTTCTGGCATCTGAAACAATGACATATTTAACCACACAGGTTAATTCCAGTGTGGGAAAAGTCACAGGACACACTGGACTGTTCTGTGATGCAGGCTGACCAGGGTGTTTCTGGTACCCTAAAATGCATTACTACAATGGCAAATTCAGAGGCATTTTAGCATGCCACAGGTTGAGTTGACATCTCCTTTATGCTGCAATCCCAGAACATGCTATTCAGCCATCTACCTTCAGGACAAGCAAAAAACAAATCAAACCAACCCAAACTAGGAATTTCAGACCACACAGCACAATAACCTGCCTGTTTACCTCTTTCAAAGACCCCCCTGCCTTCCTATATATTTGCTGTTACAATGTAGAAGTTCCCTTGTTACATCCTCTAAATATCACCAGAGTTAATTATATGTTTTTGTCAGTCCAACTTAACCCTTGCAGTGAGTGACAATACACAAAGATGGTGGAGAAATTCCCCTGTGTTATCAGCTCTCAAGGGAGGGTAGGAGGAGGATAAGGTATCATCTGACTGCTCTAGCTCAGCCAACTTAAATGGTGAGCTGAGGGACACCACGATGTTCCCAAATCCATCCGTTATTTCTGATCGAACAGCCATGTGACAAATCATTTCCATCATGGAAGTCTTTTAGTTCCTTTTTGCCTTTAGTGCGGGCAGCACTTCCTACAAACCATCACTCAA
Source organism: Cyanoderma ruficeps (assembly GCA_008694505.1). Taxonomy (NCBI): domain Eukaryota; kingdom Metazoa; phylum Chordata; class Aves; order Passeriformes; family Timaliidae; genus Cyanoderma; species Cyanoderma ruficeps. The sequence continues at coordinate 5,384,032 of VZDJ01007749.1, read as the reverse complement.
GTCCTTACTAAATTCAAGGGGAAGCTACAAAAGACAAGTGGCTTTGGGTGTGGATGAAAACCAAAGGAACAAGACCATCCATTTGAGCAGCATCCTACTATTAAATTAATTAGGTGTAATGTCACACCACACCTTTGCAGAAGGGCAGCTCTTCCCTATTCACCACCAGCTCTGGGTGGGTACACACTCCTGCTGGATGGGAATGACCTTCACTTGTCACATCCAGGTGACTGATAGGACACAGTGCTGCCACCAGCCATGCCAAAGATGGCCAGTGTGAAATGCCTGTGCCTGGTGATCACATCCATGTGACAACAGCTGATATTATTATTCAAAGTCACAAATGAGGGGTTTTGTCCTACTCCTCTGGGCTGCAAACACACAGGAAGTCATGAGGAACTAAAGCAGCACCCATTCAGTTGGCACAGAGGACACACTGAGCATTTGCAACAAAACAGATGGATCTTTGTTGTTATTTTGCAGGTTAAAAGGGATCACTGGGGCTAGTCCAACACAGGAAATAATGGACAGTCTTAGCTAACTGCTTTACAGGAACAGGGTATGTAAAACCACAGCACAACTGGGAAGGAGAAATCTTGTCCCTTCAGTCAGCCCATGAGCCCAAGCAACTCGCTTGATCCAGCCTTTGCTCCTGTGATGTGGAGCTCTACACACTTCAACTCATATCCCAAACATTCAGGCACTCTACCAGACGCTGCAGAAGGGTGGCAGATTGTAAAGCTGATCACTGTCTGACAGGTTTTATTTAAGTGCTGCTCACTCCCCACAGCTCTTTCCAGGCAATAGCAGGCTCTGTGCAGACACACCAGCTGAGAAGTGAAGGGAGAGCAGCTCAGCAGGGGAAGGCAGCAGAGCTTGCTGGGGGGCTTTTGGCTTTACAAGTTGTCACCAAAGTCATGACAGCGAACAAGACAGTGTTGTACAGAATGGTGGTTGCTTAGGTGATGTCACACCTATTTTAAATGAAATAAACAGAGCAGAGTTTAAACGAATAACATTCATATTATGCCAGGCTCCTCTTGCTTCAAGAGCTTCAGAAGCTGTCCCTTTCAGCCTGGGACTACTTGGCTGCTCATTCAGCTTCCCTGGAGGTAGAAAACTTCTCTTAGCCAACACTGCTAAACACTATTTGCAAGAGAAGTACCCTAAATAACAATGGTTTTTGTGCAACACTGGTAAATCACTCTGCAGAAGGGCCTCCTGGGCAAGACCTGTGGACAATAGCAGAGGCAAGAAGCAGAGAGTGCTGTTCCCATGGCTTCCCTGCACAAACCTTTCCTTGCAGCGGAACATGTTCTCCAAAGGCTGATAGAGAGGCTACAGGGCAGCATGACAGGAGAGCAATGCTCTTCAGGAACAGGACCTGGACGACCCACAGCAGAGTCCCTTTGCCACCTTGGCATTTCACAGGAGAGCTTCCTGGCATTTTCCTGGGAGGTCTGGTTCATTTTGCCTAGTCCCTTGCACTCTCCCGACATCTCTCTCCCTGTTACAGCCAGAAATCAGTCATTCTCTGCTATGTCAGCTTCTCCTGAACATGTGATTATGTTGAAAGACACACAGTTGTACTACAGCTGAGACCAGAGAAGCTGTAACAAATTCTGGGAATACCATCCCTTAGAGGGTCTTCCCTGGCTTAGGATATCCAAAAATGGCAAGAAGGGGTTTCACTTGTCTGAAGAAGTCAGGCAGGAGCTAACAATCATTGGTCTGCACGATTCAGATACTGATCTAGATAAGATTCTGCACTGAGGACAGCAAATACTTATGTACAACGGAGAGCAGAGTGAAAAACGTGTTTGCCCACTCTTAAGAAAAAAGAGAAAGCACACTAGACAAGCCACCACCCTCAGGCAGCAGGGAAACTAGCAAATTATAACTGTGCACAGGTATGACAGAAACAGCTGAGTAAGAGACCCAGCTACAGGGAGTAAAATCTCTCCTCTGAATTCATATAACTTGCTAGCCCAGCCAAGTTGCACAACTTCAGCTTTGTCCAGCAAAACTAAGGAATAGGAGGGTGAGATCCCTGTCTTGCTGAAGAGGTTTGTGGCTACTGAAACTCAGGAAAGGGACAGTCAACTTGTAGAAGATGCGGCTTGACTGTCAAACCTCCACACCTTGAGAATGCAAGAAGGATAAACTACAGCAGTGCTTATGTAGCCTTCCAGTTCCTTGCTCACACACTCACAGGTTGCTGCTGCACTGGAGTTACGGTGGTTTGGTGCAGAAAAGAGCTTAAATACATTAAAAAATAATCTACTGAAGAAGATTTAAAAAAATCATTTTATTCTTTTACATGACAGAAGGAAAATTAAGGTAAGAAAAATACACAATTTTAGAGACTCTCCCTTAGCTTTCAATTCAAAGAAACAATGGGATTTAACACTCTAATGAAACAGAGGAAAACCAGTAATCTAAGCTTAGATTTAAATTACTCCTTAAGCAGTTAAGTTTCACAAAATAGAAGTATCAAATAACAAGGAAAATCTCCTAACTTATTCAACAAAAAACCAAAACAAACACCACATGCTGCTTCTTATCCAAGATACATCTTAAACAGTGAAATGAGCATATTTATTTTATATACATGTAAAGTATTTGTGAAGAAGCATCTCTTTCAGGGCCCATTCCCAAGCATGGAACACAATGAATTATCACCAGCATTCTCTCCCCATTTGTGATTAACCCTACCAAGCATTTAAATACTGATGTTGGATATGACAGGCCTGTATTGCAGCTGCACCACAATGTACCAGCTGGTATGACTCTACAGGTCCCCCATCCTAGGCTGAACTCACTGCATGATCTCTTACAAATGGCTTGACCTCCCTGCAGCTTCTGCTCACTTAGTTCAAAGTTATGATTAATAACTGTTTGCATTTTACAGATCAAATGTTTGATATGGAATAACTCAAAATAATAGTGTCAGAACCTTTAAAGTCATCTCCCTGTCAAGTGTGGGAACATGCCCGTGCTTTTACATGAGTTGGGGTACTATAACCCAGATACACTGCAGATAAAGGCTTTTAAGAATCAGTTGCATTATCAAGAGAACCACATATAACAAGTGATAACTGCAGTGCAAGCTTGATTCTAAAATGTCTAAGCTTTACTTTGCAGAAGGATGAAATAAAGACATGAAGAGGATTAAAAAAAAAAAAAACCACCTAGACAAATGCACAAAGTTTTCCCCTAATCTTCCTTTTTAAAATAAACACCAGTAAAAGGCAGGGCACTGCACACAGCCATCTACCAAAGGTTCATATCCTATTAAGACTTCGAAGCATCACAGAGGAAATTTGTACAGAAACTACGTTACCAGCTCAGTAAAAAAAAATATCGGTATTAATGCCATAGAAACAAAAACCAAAAGGTTCATCCTTAGACACCACTGGGTTCAACATTCACGTAATACCATCCCTATGGTGAAATACCCAACAAGGACACATGCATGACTAACTCTAAACAGGAGCAGCAGCAAGATCCTGAACATTAATGATTAACTAAAGGCAAACAGCAAAAGCAGAAGACAACTTTGTGCCCTTTAACACCTCAGAGTCGCCGTTGCTGTTCTGTCCCCAGCTCACTGTTCCCTCTCCATGAACATTTATCCTGAACTACAGCAAGTTATCTAACACTGTTTTAAACAACATTTCAGATCTTTCATGTTCCACAGAAAAGTCTGAAACCTCTAAACCAGTTAAGCAGTAGTGACTAAGATAATTAAGTACACTTCAATGTCCAGGATTTCTGGTGACCTTTACTCACAGGATCATCCGACTGTTTGGGAACTGAAGATCAAAAAGACTTTGCCTGACTCACAAGTGACTAAGCTGACAGAAACCAGGCCTCAAGATAATAAAACTGAGAACCAAGAGAAGTTTTATCTGCTCGTTACCTCCTGAATAGGAGCATCCTCCAGTTTCCAGAGCACTGAGGAAGTTTTTACATTTCACAAGATGGTGAAAGCCCAGACATTAAAAGAATCTGAGTGTTCCTTTGTTGTCAGTGAGCACATGCACAAAGAAGCAAGAAGTCCTCCTCCAGCTGTGCCACCGAGCCATAGGAGGCAGCTCGAGCCAGTCGTCTCAGGGTTACCCGACTCCTTCTCCAGGGAGGCTGTTCGGCAGGAAGACACGGCTCTGCACGTAATTAAACAAGCTCCATAACACACGCAGTGGGAGAGAAAGGAGAGTCCCCAAGACGGGCTGCTAACAAGGACAGAGGATAGACAAATGGAGCACTTTCAAGACTGTTTCTCCATCAATAACTGGAAAGGAATGCTAGGCACACTGCCATCCCGCTAGTTTATTCTGCAGAAATAACCTTTATACCTGCCTCTCCAAAGTCCAACTGGACTTGCATGTAAATTAACCCCACAAAGCAGACCTGCTCACCAAAAAAGCAGAGATCCCATCTGACAACTCTAGGGAGGATAAGATGAAACAAAGTTCCGTGACTTATCCATCCATCCCAAACTTCACGACTGCATAGTAGCCCTTGAAACTAAATGCAAGAGCCCCACAAGGCACTCAGCCTGAACTGTTCAATAGACCAGAAGAGGAATAATTAACTAGTCCCATGGTCTCCACAGCTTGATCCGGTATGAATTTGTAATATTGCCCTTCCCCCATGCCTGATAAAAGCTACACAAAGAAACAAAGATATTAACACACTGCTGTGTAATACAACACAAACTGGAGGTAGACTGCTATGGTATTAAAAAAGACAAAGGAGAGAGTAAATGTGTTTAAAACTACTCCTGGAACAATTATTCACTGGATGGAAAAAAGTAAAAAAGATCTTGTTGTAACACCATGAAGCAAAGGGAGGGGGAAAAGAAAAAGAGTACTCTGGGAACCTCAAGGCAGTGTTTTCTATTGTGCAAAATGACAAGTCAGAGTCTGCAAGAGAAGCACAAGTGGTTTGAGAAGTTTAGAGCTAAGACAGCGAGCAAAACAATCACCTAAGCTTTATTTAGCATTCTAGACAGAATACTTAAAACACCGAGTACCACATTAAAGTGTCTGAATATAATATTAAAGCTTTTAAATTATTAACATTAAGTGGATATTCAGTTAAAAGAACACTTAATAAACTAAATCTTCCAATCAGATGAAGATATGCAGCATATTCTTTGAAGAGCTCACAGTCTGAAACCCCATTCATGCACTGAAAGGGGCCAAGAAAAACAGTGTTACTGACTGATAAACTTGATCAGAGATAAGTAATTAGAAGACCACAGGAAACAGCATTGAGATCCTACAGTTCACTTATTCCTCTCATAAACTCTGCTGTGAGTCAGTTTGTTTATAAACCTACAGCGGCTCATTTTACAAAGTGCAAGACATTCATCTCTGCTAAAAGGTCTTTAGTTAAACTACAAGGAAAGTGCTTCCTACAAAAATTCCCAAAGACTAGCTAGTACTAGACTACCTCAGTAAATCAGAACCCATATGGCAGCTCCGATTAACTACAAAACAGCTTTAATTATAGGAGTTTTTTAAAAGGTAAAAGGTAGATATATCCACAAACTAGTGAGCATTCTGCAACGAAAATATGTACTTGAAGTGCTTACTGGATGTGGCAACTCCAGGATCACTTGGGACAAGATGTTAAGACTTTAGAAGGAAAGCATTACTCCTTCTGGTATCAAAGTTGCAGCGCTACACTTGAAAGCTTAACTTGATCAGAAAAGAACACATGGTTATCAAGAACTTCACTGTCAGACATTTCAGTCATTTCTGATGATAGAAGGCAAAACTTACTAAGGAATTAAAGTGGTCTTCAGTTTGCCAAGTTAATCCCTAACAATACAGCCTCAGGCATGGATCCATCCTGATTTGAGGAGGCCCCCAGTAACCAATGCACATAATTCAAATTGAAAAATTAATCCTTATCTAGATCAAGGGGGTGTGATCTAAAAAGTTTTCTAGATACTAAAGGGTAGCTCAATCTACCACATCCCACATTTTGACAGAAAAAAACCCCAAACGTTTATCCAGCATGCATAATGACCCAAATTATTTCTCAATACATGCTCCTTTTAGGGTAATAATGTAAAATAAAAGGAGAGATACCAATTATGCTGTGGAAAAATATGCTATTTTAGAAAGTGTTTCCAGATCCTTTTCACTACTTAGCAGTACCAGTCACACTCCCACAAGCCTTCACAGATGAAAGGTGAGACAACCTCACACAGCTTGCCAGCATTAACCCTGTTATTACCTTCATCAGTACAGCTACACACAAATTACTTCTTAGTACACCCTCGTGCAGACTTTCAATCACATTGCCCTGGCATATGGTTACAGCAGCAGTTTGGCTCCTATCTGTCATTACCACAAGGAAAACATTCCCATTTCAGGGTAGTCTCCCAAGAGCACGAGTAGTTATGCTGCTACAGCAATTTCCCAGCTTTTCCCTGGCAGCTGCTCAGAGGTGAATTCCTGGCTGAGCTCACATTGCCTGTATTTCCCACTTGGGGAACACACTGTGTTTAATCCTTTGCCCACACTCTCTTCTAGAGCACAGGAGATGGAACTAGAGCTGAGAGTTAAAAATCAGATACAGATGATTTTGTCTCCTTCTTTTCCCCTGCATCTTAAACTTTAAGAAACAAGACATTTTGTAGATGGTTTAGGGCCAACCTACTACTTCTCATTCAAACAATGCAGAAAAAGATACTGAAGTCTGTGAACACTTCATTACTGAATAAATAAAAGCACCCTCATGTCCTGCTCACTCCTGTCTTCAAACCCTCCTTCTCTGCCCATCTCAAACTTCTAATTTTTTTGTGAAAAGAGAAACGAGATTTATTTTTTTTAACTAAAAGACAACTAGGAAATCTGGAGAAAAGCTGTTAAAGCTGAATTAAAAGTTCTAATACTCAAAATACTTACATTTTTAATTCCTTAAGCCACTTTCAACCCTCACAAACCTTTCATTATTCACAGTAAATGCGATGTGAGAAGGCTGAATTCATCCCTTTATTTATGTGTAAAAAACCAGTCACTAATGAGTTAAGTCATCAACCAAGAGAAGTCTGAGCCACCGGGGCAATGCATACTCTGGAACTGGTCACCTGCAAATGCTGATGGGGTAAGAATGGACCCGATTCCTTCCTCCTTTATTTGAACTCAGTGACAAGGAACTCACTTGGTAATAGCATCTCCTGGAGATTTCACTGATATATGAGGGCACTTACCTAGCTCCGTTTTGACATGGATTGAATTAACACATTATTATATTTACTGCTTGTTTTTCTAAGTTCTTACAGGCAGACAACACGACTGTTGCACAACACATTGGCTGTTTAATCTAGCTGGGCTCATATTCTGTCTGTTCCTCCCTCATTAGCTAGAGCAATCGTCACCCAGCCTTCTCTAGTGTTCTGCGAGATCAAATTATCGCTCATTATTTCCTCCTAATTGCAGAGGAAGAACCTCACACCTATAAGCAAAACAAGCTTCCCTGAAACACCCACATCCTTCCAGCATGGATTCCCAGTTTCACCTTCCAGTACAGCTTCTTTATTGCTTGCTGCAGTCAGTTCCTGAAGAGTTAAAACTAGAAATAATCTTTAATACAAGAGTGCTGTTGAAAGAACCACCTATGCGTGCAAAGCTACTCGGTAAGACAGGCCACATCGCCCGGGGGAGGACGGCAGAGAGAACACTTTAGAGCACCCTCAACCCGGACTAAATAGGTATTAAGCTTGTCGGGATTTTCTGTACATACTCCAGACTATCAGAACAACAGAACATGGATTTCACGGGGCATCCCTGCCACTAAACCCAGGTATTTAGTGGCAGGTGTACTTCCAGAGAAAACTATTCTACGTCACCACTTTCACATATATTGTGCTGGAAACTAGGCAAAAGCTGCTGGGCTTTGCTTTCATCCAACCGCAGCTGACAAAATCGGTGCAGTTTTAAAATTCATGGTAAAACTCCTCAGAGGAGGTGGTGCCCCGTGTGCCTGTTGAAAGTGTTAAAACAGAGACGTCTCTCAGAGCCGGGCAGGTTTAGCACACACCGCCGCCAACAGCTCCCGAAACTCTTTCGGCCGAGGTCGGGAATACCTGCCCCGAGAGCTCCCAGGCACTCCGAACCGTAAACAACATGGACACCATCTTCTCTGGGAGCCCGGGCACTCCAAAACAAAGCCGCCCCCACGCCCCAGAAGCAGCACGGCTCTAACCAACTTTAAGAACTCCGTACCATTAAANAAAAAAAAAAAAAAGAAAGCAGGAGCCAGACGACGGGCCCGTTCAGCCCGCGGGAGCGGGGCCAGCAGCCCTGGCGGGGAAGCCTTATCCCCCCGGCAGTGGGGCGAGGGAAAAGCCCCGGGCGCTGCGGGCCCCCCTCCACCCCGCGCCGCTGCCGGGGCCCCGCGGCCCCCCCGGCCCTGGCTCGGCTCCAGCGGGCCCGTCTAACAAGTTGATCCCGGCGTGAAAGAGGAAAAAAAGGAAAACCTAGGAGGGGGAGGGGAAGCCCCTGCGCGGCCGCGGAGCCCAGGCTGAGCGGAGGAAGGAGGGTCTCCTCCCGCCCCCCTCCACGTCCGCAGGATCCATTTTCCCTCCCGCTGCCCCGCTCCAACTTTGCGCTCGCCGCGGCCCGGGACTCACCGGCATCATCTTGGAGCCGAACCGCATGGGGGCGGCCGGTGCTGGCCCCGCCACCCGGAGCGGGGAGCGGCGGCCCGGGACACGGAGGAGCTGCGCTGCCGCCGGGACGACCTGTTGCGAGAGGCACACAGCCCGGCTCAGCCTCGCCACCGGTCCTCCGCTTTGTTCCCCCCAGGAGCCGCTCTCCTACCGCCGCCACCCCCAGCTCTACTCCGAAACTAACCGCGGCCCGGCGAGGAGGAGCCGCCGCGCCCCGCCCGCCGCCCACCCCCGGGAGGGGCCGGCCCGCCTCCTGCCCCCGCCGCGGGTGCCGACCCGGAGCTCCACGCGGGAGGTCAGATCTCCCGGGGCTCGGCACTCAGCGGGGACGGTGACCACACGACATCCGTGGGAGTCCCCACGGGTCACCTCCTCCTGCACGCCGTTCCGAAACGCGCCGGTTTCGGGGCCTCACGGAGAGCAGGGGCACACACAGCCCGGTTTTCCCTGGATGGGCAGCACGGAAGCGCGGGTGGGAAGCCACTGGCCAAGGTCAGGCTTCAACAGCAGAGCCTCCCCTAGCCTGACCTGCGAGCCCCTGCCGTCCCTACTGCATCAGACGGACAGTCCTTCAGATGCCTTTTAGCTCCTCGTTTATGCAGTCAATAGAGCATCCCTACCCGGGGCACGTTTTATTTTTCTGTTATTTTTTGTTTGGACCTGGTGAGTCGATCGAGTCAGACCTCACTGAGATGACAAAGTCTTAGTTGGACTGTCCAAAAAACATCCCCACGAATCTTTTGCACTCACTTAAGAGGTGGAGGGGAAAAGTTCTCCCTTCCTTGAAGCAGTGTGCAGGGCACTCCTTTCAAACCCAGGTACTTTGCTAGCAGCACTTCAGAAGCTCACGCAATGCTTGGAGGAAAAGTGCATTCAATCAGCACCGTTACAGGGCTGTCTCGGCAGGAAAACCAGCTCCATCTGTTTTTCCTACTCGTATTAAAATCTTCGCAGTAATTAGGCAGGATAAAAGAGGAGGGGATTAGAAGTTCTCAGATGAAGAAAGAGCGAAACACGAACCTAATTTGTACACAAACATTTATTTTTCTAAAGCAGTAAAGAAACTTTGAGACTATTAATAACGCCCCCCTCCCACCCCGCCCCTTCCCCCAGGAACTCCCAGGCGGTAAGCAAGCACTGTTTAATACAACATTGCTGCAGTGAAGGGCACAGGGATAAAATCCCGGCCGGGGGGGCCGTGTCCCCCCGTACGTGTTCGTCCGGACCCCGCGGCCGCTTCCGCATCCCTCCCCGCCCACCCCGCTCCCCGCGCTCCTCGCCCCCGCGCCACGGCCGGCCAATGAGGAGGCGTCGCCGCCGGCATGACATCACCTCCCCCGGCGCCCATTGGGCGCCTCACGAACACAGCGCGGTGTCTCCTGGCAACACCGTGACGTCATGGCCCCGCCCTGTAGGCGGGGCGGCCGCGTCCAGAGCAGCGGCTGCCCGTCGTCCCGGCGGGGAACGCGCGTCTTCAGCGCGGCCGCTGCCTCGTCCCCACGCCGTTCTTGGATTCAGGGACGGGAAACGCGCCCCCCGAACCGCGAGCAAAGAGCCGCAGTGCTGTTCCCAAAGCCCGCGGATACCCCACCGGCTGAGCGGATCTGTGAATTCCAGCTCTTTCCCGATTTGCGCCCGTTCTGATTCGCTTGTCTGCTGCCCGCATGCATGGGTCAGCCTACGCACAAAAGGTTTATAAAGCCAGTTTTCATTTGCTAGGCTTTTTTAAACTCACACTTTAGATTTATCTTTCAGGATAAAAATGTTCCAGGTGAAAGCAAGTGGCAATGGAGAACTGAAATTCTTAGAATCGTAGAGTAATAGAATCACTGAGTTTGGAAGATCATTGAGTTCAATCATTAACCCAACAGTGCCACCTCTGCCACTAAACCATGTCCCTAAGCACCGCATCTCCATATCCTCTGAACGCTTCTAGGGAAGGGTGACTCCCTCACTTCCCTGGGCAGCCTTTGAATTAAGACATTTCAGTGAAGACATTTTTCCTCATATCCAATCTAAACCTCTCCTGGTGCAACTTGAGGCCCATGTCCTCTTGCCCTATCAGTTGTTACTTGTGAGGAAAAACCGACTCCCACCTGGCTACAACCTACTTTCAGGGAGCTGTAGAGCACAACGTGGTTCCTCCGATCATCCTTCTCTCTGGGCTAAACAATCCCCAGTCCCCCCTCAGAAGCCTTGGTGCTCCAGACCCTTCACCAGCTTCGTTGTCTCTCTTTGGACACACTCCAGCCAAGAATTCTGCAAATCCCTGCTGAATTTTTAGAAGTGTCTAGCTGGTAAGGGATAAAATCAGGAGTGTGATCTTTTAATGTACTCCCTAAATACAAGCACAAATAATTCTAATAATTAGAATATTAAAATAACAATTTTAAGCCTGTAAAATAAACCTGGAAATGGTTAGGTAAAAATCAAGTAGAAAAGGCGTTTCAGATGAGTATATGTGCAAAGTAGCCACATTTTGCTAGCACAAGCCTCTTGCAGGCCAACCCACACAAATCTCTTTTGGCTCAAGTTTTGACTTTGACATCTTCCACAAAGAACTACAACCCCATCCCTGCTAAGGAAATGAAGCTCCAAGGGGTGCACCTATTTATTTCCAGTTCTGTGCAGGCTCTGTGACTCATACACTGCAATGAAGGCTCTCAGAGCCATCTGGTCTCACACTTTAGCTCCTCTCCAGCAGAGGGGACAGTGCTGGCCAGGTTTGCAGGTAAAGTGGGGCCAAAGCCACATGTCCCTGTGCCTATCTCAGCAGCACTGCTCCCCCTCCCTACGGCACCTCACATTCCTGCCTCTCACAGCCACTCAGACATGATTTCACTGGAGAAGCATGGCATGAATTTCTCACAACAGGTTATTAATTACAGGAAAGGCTTTTTGGTTTACGAGCAGAGAGTTGATGATTCCCCCAGAGAGGGCAGAAATATGGGAGGGTTTCTGACCGCAGGTTCAACCTCCAGCGTGCGGACAGTTGGAGACAACTGAGTCATGCACAGGAGCATTGGCAAGGGGCAGCAGTTCCCAGCCCTGCATACACAAAGCTATCAGAAAAACAAAGAGAAGATGAGATCCACAGGATCTGGAGCCTATGGCATGGACAGATAAAGCTCTGCAGCTCTTCCCTGGTTCCCACTACTGTTGGTGGGAAAACAGCACGGCACACTTGACCAAGGCCACATGCAGTTCCCTAGAAGTATTCACAGCAAGGGTTCTGGGGAAGTTGATACTCCTGGAATGGCTTGAAAACTATCCAAGAAAAGGAAAAATAAGTCTACCAAATCATTAAATAGTAATGTAGAAGAATCATTCTTCTTTCTACAGGAGACCTGCTTGATCTGAACCACAGAAACCTGCAGTAGCAGAGGCATTACAGATAGTATTGGTAATGATAACCAGTAGAAATAAACAGCATCATATTTCCTTGTCAGTAGTCTTTCCATACAATGGGATCTGTAGGACAGGGCTGGAAAAACACTGCTGTATTTCATGCTCTCAGCACACTACTTAGAACCCAGAAAACTCCACTTAATTCCTTCAGTGCTGTATTTAAGCAATTTTAATAGTAACTTCACAGCCTCTACTCTACCAGACTGCCTAAAACTATTTCCAGACCATCCAAGTCCCCTTTTACAGTCCTAACAAAAATTTTGACGATTATCATGTAACATTCCTTTTGCAAGAACTCATAAGAATTTAAAGGAAAAAAAAAAAGCTGCACCTGGCGGTTGTTTTTAATAAACCTTTCAATTCTTCAGCAAAAAGCTGAATATGGTTCTTAGACTGTTTCTAAGACAGTAATTTCAGAGGGTGTTTGTCATAAATCAAGAGAACAGCAGCAATAGAAGAGGTACAGGAGGGCAGCTGGGTTAGATTTGCTGTCCACTGCCACCTACTGTTAAAACTCCACCAAGCCAGACTTGGGAGCTCTAATTCCCGAAGGATAATAACATTCAAGAGCACAGAAGGAAGGAAAAGCTTTGGAATTGAGATTACCGTGGTGAAAAGGAAAAAAAAAAAAAAAAAGGAACATGCCAAGAGAATTGCCCACCTAAACTCATCAGGCTGTGGCACAGCAGCTTCACAAGTTTGGATTTTTCCCAGCAATGTTGAAATCCTGGCACCTAATTTATACAGCTACTCTTCAGTTCAAGATAAGGCTTTTCCAGGCAGTGATTCAACAAAGACCTCCACTGGTCCGTGTTGTCAAACTTCCCCACAAAGAGCAAATACAGCTAAAGAAGAGAAAACCCGTGGTTTAACACGTTCAGCACCTACATACAGTTCTGCTAATCCACCAGCTGCCCTTTTGCTGCTGTTAGATTAATTTCCACTATTTAATGCTGCATTCCTACAATTTAATTTGTTTTCAAAACATCAAATAATAGGCCTTACAGCAGAAACAGTTTGGGGGAAACATGCAGCAATGACTGAGTCTATCTCCTAGCTGGAAAATAAAGTTCCCTAGTTCATAGAACCATAGAATCATTAGGGTTAAAAAAAGACCTCTAAAGTCATCAAGTCCAACCATTAACTCAACATTTCCAGGTCCTTCACAACTATAGGGCCACAACTGTACATTTTTGGAACACTTCTGGGGCAGTGCTTCCATCACTTTCCTGGGCAGCCTGCTCCAGCACTTGAGCAAGTTCCAAAGTCTGCAGGTAAGATTTATGAAATCTTCTAAGAAATTTGCTAACAACATCAGCTAGAAGATCCCATGTTATTGCAGTGGCTGCTTCCAAAGCAAATGCCTTTGGTCTATGCCACATTCCAATCAGTACATTACAAAGCATTTAGCAAGAGTAAATTTTAAATTAAGACACAGTGGCTTGCCACAACTTCTCTCAGCCCAGTTGTTTAAGTGTAAAGTTTCCTTTGACATTGAGGAGCAATAGAGCAGACACACCTTCCTCCTGGAGATAAGACACTTCTCTAAACTTGTGTCTGGCAGCTGAAATGAGCCTCTCTAGGGAGTTTTTCACACCAGTGCATGCTTAATGCATCAAGCCCCTACCTGGATGGTGTGTGCTTGTTGCTCACACCAAGTGCAATTTGGTTGTGGCATATACTTCCTTATTCACATGCAGATGAAATCCATTCAAAATCTAAACAAATAACATGCTCTGTCACATTTGTATGGCTCAGCTGAAACAAAATCTAGACTTTCCCGACACAAGGAACAGCTCAGTTCCTCACTCAGGGGCATGAGAGCCAGTGCCTTGCTTTGTGATAGCACTTACAATGACCCAAAGTAAATATAAACTTCATTGGTCACTGTATGCAGGAGCTAGTCATGCACATAAGCAACTACATGAAACAACAGAGGTTCAGACTCTGTAACTTTAAAGTTAGTTAAAAATTATTTCTTGCTTAACTTGTGTGCTCTCTGTAAACTAACCCCATTATCTATGTTGTGACAGTCCCACATGCACCCACTGCACGAAGTACATAATCATGTTACTCACTAAACTATAATTGTACAGAGCCATCAGCACACAGAAAATAGTTCAGAAATTTGCATCAATTTTGCTGCAACCTATTCAGGCCTTAAGCTGATCATTTAAATACAGTTTCAAAGGATGATTCTCCAAAAATAGCAAATGTCATTAATATTACGAGCATCACTCACTTTAAACAGAAGTCTTCCATTTATTCCAGATCAACCAGGAATTATTTAACTTCAGTAAAATAAAGCTCCTCCAACTTCTCGAGTTACTTGCTGGAAGAAAATTCTAGTTTCCTCACTCAAAATTCTTTTCTATGTAATTTAAATTCAGTGTGGGTTTTTTTTCCTCACAGGTAATTTAATGACCAGCTAGCTAAAGCACGTCTACAGTGTGTGTTAAAAAGAGAAGAAATCAACTTCCTTTTCCATTAGTCCCCAGCATCTTTCAACAAAATTAACAAATTAATGCTTTGTATGCATCACACACAGCTGCCATTCTTCTCAATAACTAAATTATATTCACTACACTCACTCTGGATCCCTGTCGATTTATCTGAGCACAGATCCTGACAGAAGACCCTCTGTAACAAAACGTCTGTTTAGGGCAATTACAGCAATTTGGGAAAGCTGTATCTGCCCATAAAGGCTCCTCCCAGTGAGGAAAAACAGGGAAGGAACTGAAACGCATGCTCATTAAGCACAAATATATTCAGCTGTTGGAAACAAATTCTGTGATCAAAATCCCATTCCTTACCAGAAACTTTAAGACACAGATTAGCCATAGAGTGACTCTGGACCTTCATCCCATCTGGATGTTTGGAGGATGTGGAGAGTTAAATGAACACTGCCATTTTATTGTTGCCTCATCCCTATTGCTCAGCTGCCAAGAAGCCAGACTTAGCTCATGCTAGCAGTCCCTCTGGAGTCAAGAGAGAATAAAACCAGAAGGATTTCAGAAAATACAAAATTATTTCACAATCAGGCCCTCAACAATTTCTTTTTTATACAGTGACTGCAGGACTGAGCAGACCATATCTTTGTAAACCTCTTCTCATGGTTAATTTATCTATTTTCTTTGCACTTCCTCACACAGAGCTGTAGTCCTGTGCCTCAGGATATCAAACTCTGCTTGAGATAACCTGGGCAGACATGGGGACACCAAAAGTATTGGTGCAGTTTGTTGTGTCTGTGATATTTCTCCAAGCTGAACTGAGGAGACACAGACATTATTGATGTCTTCACTGAATTATCTTTATCATAGTGCAAATATGTGGTAGTATACTGAAATTAAAGGAATTCCTTGGAACTTACATCAAAACTGAACCCTTCCTCATGGTGAAAAATTCTATGCCCTAGGGATGGCAAACATCCTACAAGGGAATAATACAGAGAATTAGCAAAAGTCATGCTATCTAATGAAAGCCTCTTATTTTTTTATCTAAGCTTGTTCACCAAGGTTACTTCTGAGTACAGCTGTGTGAGGGCATATAACCCCACCAAGGCAACTTGCAGCCAGTACTTGATTCCACAGCCCTCCTTGGGGGAGGTACTTTGACTACACGGAAATAGAAAGGGTATTCGTCTGAACCCTTGTCCTTTTTATTCCCCAGGTACATTGGTTTACCTGATTTGTAATTAGTCATTGGTAGTACAGAATTAATACAGTATGTGTCTACAAACCCCAATTTTCCTGTGGATTTGAAAACACTTTAAGTATTTTTTTTAAATTTGAAACAGAAAAACATGTTTGATGAAAGCTTGGGTGGGCAACATGCCTGGCCTACATAAACCACTCAAGATTAGTCTGGTCCCCACACTTTCAGTTCAGAAAAATCTACAGAGGCTGTATTTTCTATCCTCCTGTCTTCTACTTGTTTTCCTTTTGCTTCTACCTCTCATCTCCCATGGAACATTATATTCTTCTGCCTCTCAATGTCAACATCTGGTTACTATCAGACACCTAATATACAGTATTACAAGTAAATTAAGGGGTGGATGTAGATTTTAGAGTCAGTTTCTCGACCAGTTTTTTATGCAACATGTAGCACTACTGGGTCCAAAAACTGATTAAACTGCAATAGATCCAGTTAAATATTTATATTGATTTAATTAAAATGGGATTACATTCATATCTGAAGGTGACTCCATACCACAATCTTTACTAATTTACCTATTGAAGGATTAAATGTTTCAGCTGCAAAAGATTAATATGTTCAAATTTACACTGCTGTCTGCATTTATTAACAACACTCTCAAAGGGAATTTAAATATAACTTTTTTTCCATTTTTAATGCCTTTCACAAAAAGAACTTTACTCTGCCTTAGTGTCCAGCAGCCTGAATGAAAATACAGCTGTGTGAATAGACCAGACTTCTTTCAAATTTAGCATCTCTTTTAAAAAAAAAAATCCCTAATATTCATGAAGTGAGCAAACTGCTGCCCCCAAGAAGAAAACATATCATGTGGGAAAGCCTTTTCTATTTTTCTATTGATTACACTAATTTAATAAAACAAATCTGTTCTCCTCCCACCCAACTTCTGCTCTTACCCTCAGTTTTTGAGCATGTTGCTCCTCTCTGCTCCAATATTCCACATCAACGTGACAGTTCCTGACCTACTTACACACTTTCCTTCACCTTTAACCCCTGCTGTTAATTTTTTTCCCTACTCCCATCTTCCCAGATGTCTGCTTGTTAGCTCCTGTTTCTCTCTCTTTCTACCCTTTCTTTAATTTCTTCTCCTTTCTCAGATCTCATAGATACAACTTGACTTGTGTTTGAGACAGGCTCCTTCCCCTTCATCACAGTTCTTGGTGTTGCTTGCTTCCAACCAAAATACTCCACATAATTTCAATAAAATTTCACAGTTCCTGCTGACCTAAACACACCACACTCCAATCAGCTGCGAGCACAACATGTAATCCAGAGTACTGAGACATCCAAATTTCGTTCCCCCAAACATAAATAATTATGAGGATCTTTGCATGAAAGGAGTGAAAAAATTCATTTTGTCTGCCACCTTCTTGTGAGTCATTGAGGAGTTTAAAAAAAATCAGTCCAACTATACTTATAATTCTAACATGGTAAAACCAAAACTATGGCTATTTCAAGATTTTAAAATTTAAGGCTATTTCAAGATGATACATGACATGTAGCATTATTCCACATTACTTTATTTCATCCCTTTCAGAAAGTATTATCAAGTTTTCTGGCTTCACAGTATCCCAAAATAACTGAAAAGTTCATCCACTGGAGAGTCTGTAATGGGGGTTTTGTGAAAGTGCGTGAGAACTGTGTTTTTCCAAATTAATGCAAAGTGATGCATGCTCAGAAAAATGATACCAGATACACTGGGGAAGGACATGAGTCAGAACCTGGAAGGCAGCAGAATTACCCTAGTTACTAAAATAGACTTATTAACTGTTAAGCTATGTATATAGTTAGCATAAATTATATATAGTTCATTGTATTTATTCTGTTTGGTGATATGATAAACATACAGCTTATATTTATTAAACACAGAGCTGTATCTAAAAAACTGAAATTGTTTAAATGGTATGAGCAAAAAAAAAGCTTTCTTGAAACAATGTGAAATCTTATATGCTTAGGTAAGATGTAAAACTCCACTTCCTTTTAAAGCATCAACACACTGCCAGCCCAAACTTCACGTGCCAAGTCACAAGTTCATAAAGAATTCTCCTGAGCGAGTTTTAAACTGCTGACGGTGCATGTGAAAGGAGATCAGGTCTGAAAACCATGCACAAGAATAAAACCCTTGTTGCAAGATAGCAGCATTGACGAGCTGAGGGGAGGGAGCAAAACACTTCCAGATCCATACAAGGCACACAGTGTTCTGCTCCCAAAAAGGAAATATTAATTTCAGTGCGCATTTTTTGAGTGCCATTGGGATGACACACATAAAGCCTTACCCTTGCATTTGCCCTGCTCCCAAGTTAATTCTTTTCCAGATGCCTTTTTTATTTTTTTTTTAAGAAAGAGGTTGCAGATGAGTTTCTGAGGAGGGACTGAAAGAAGTGGGTTAAGATAAAACTTCAAAGAGAGGAAGCATGGCAGAAAAAAAAATGTACAGAGGTGTTGCAGGCAGCTAGTTCTTTAGTCCTGTAATATTTTAAGCTGTAGTACCTTGGTGCAGGTACCGAAATAAGTGGTCTCGTTCCCCACAGACATTTGGTATCTTTTCCCCACACACTTTGTTACCATCACTCTTGACATTTGTTTAGTGATTTCCTCTGGCAAGTCAGTCTTCAGCAGCGCCAGTTCCCCAGTCAAGTACAGACACCCAACGCTGCTGACGTGAAACAAAGCAGCAGCAGCAGCTGAGGAGACTGGCACCATACTTTTCAAAGGCTGTGCCAACTTCTGTCAGGCTAAAATGCTTGTGAAACTGAGGTGTGTCTGTTCTCAGAAGCACCACAGATTGCTCTAGAAACAGCCCTGGGTCCCATCCCTTTGTTGTCCCAGCAATCTGATCCAGAAACTTCCTTAATGTATGGGATAAACGACAAATAAAGGAGCAGAGTTTGCTTTATTCTGAGTGTTCTGCCTGCTCAGTTATGGGTGGTTCCAGGCAGTGGTTTTCAGGCTGCTGAGGGTTTTGCCAGCTGGCTTCGATCCCAAAGGCTGGCAGCAGACCTGCAGGCCCCCGGCTGCTGTGGCTGCCCCTGCCAGCAGAGCAGGGGCAGCAGCTTGGACACCAACGCAGAAGGGGTGCTCGCCCATCTGTAGGTAAAATACTGCAGGCTGGATTACTTTGTAATAAGGATGTAGTTGTGCCTCACTCAGGAGCTACAGGGGTATTTTCCACCCTGTAGCTGCCTCACTGTAATCCAAGCACATTGTCCCGATAGGTCACTGTGCCTGTGCGGACCGAGCACTGCCCGACTCCTATGCGGCAGGACCCATGCAGTTTCGAGAGGTCCTGCCCACAGTGTCCCCAGAGGGGCATAGAGAGGGAGGCACTCATCCCTCCTCTCCGGCCTCCAGCCGTAGGACACGAGGGGATGCTCCAAAGCCGCCTCGGGGGTGGTTCAGGTTGACTATTAGGGAAACTCCTTACGGAGAGAGTGGGAATCCTGCACGGGAATCACAGAATCGTTAGGGCTGGAAGGGACCTCTGGAGATCACCAGTCCCACCGCCTGCCAAGGCACGGTCACCTGGAGCAGGTGACACAGGAACGTGTCCAAGTGGGGTCTGAATGTCTCCAGAGAGGGAGCCTCCACCACCTCCGTGAGCAGCTGATCCAGCGCCCTGCCACCCCCTCAGGTTGGGGAACTTTTCGTGTTTTAGTCTACGGCCCTTGCTCTTCGTCCTGTCTTTGCGCGCCACCGACAAGAGCGAGACGCCAACCCTCTGGCACCCGCCCCTGAACGGCTCCCCGAGCAGCGGCGGCAGCCCACGCTCCCGGGCGTTACAAACCGCTCAGGGTTCTATCTCCCTGACACCCCGCGGGAAAGCCGGTGCGGGGCTGTCGGTGACGGCTGCGGAAGAGGCGTCACAGAGAGGCGGTACTGTCCCCCCGCGGAGGAAGGACGGGCTGCAAGATGGCGGCGCCGGAGGAGCGGCTCGTGTCGGAGGGCGAAGGCGGCGCCCCAGGCTCGGCGCGGCTCTCCCCAGCCCCGCTGCCGGACGCCGGCGAGCCGCTGGCGCCCATGGAGCCGCCACCTCAGAGCAACACGCTCATGGGACTGCCCATCGTGGCTATCGAGAGCATCCTCAGCTTCCTGTCCTACGATGAGACGAGCCAGCTGCGCTTGGTAGGGGCCGCGGAGGGGAGGCGGCGGGGCGGGGACCCGGCTGCGGCCGGGACCAGGCTCAGCCCGCCGAGCTCAGCCCGCCCGGCCCGGGGCAGGTGCGGGGGCGGCGGCGGCCCCGGCGCCCCCCGCCGGGCTGCTGCGCTGGCCGAGGAAGGGGCTGGATGAGGTGGGGTGGGGTGGGATGGGGCTTTATCCCTTCTTCACTCTCGGTGTGCGCTTCCATACACGCATTCCTAAAGCTCTTTTTACCGTCTCTTAACGCTTTCATTCCTTTCACGTTCTGTGAGAAAGCACCGGGCTGCTGGAGGCTCATTTCTCCTACTGACTGGTTGGGGTGGGTAGTCTATTGTGTCTCATATGTGTGCTTATTTTTACTTATAGGGTTTAAGCCTACAAGTGTAGGAGGTGGTGAGCCTGCTGCTCCAAGAATCCTCCCCTATGTAGAAATGTGGGTCAAAAAAGAAGATGTAAAAAAAAAAAAAAAAAGACCGCCTGCTTCTTAGTGGATTTGTAATTAATAACATATGGGATCTGCACCTCTGAACTTGATAATGCCAAAAAACCCCGCAGCTGTCAGTGAGGAGATCAATGTATATCAATATTTAACTGCCTGCATAAGGAGCCTGATGTAAACCATGTCATATTACGATAAGCTGCTGTCTTACTGAATCTCTTACGAGGCAGTAAATGGAATAATAGTGAGGGAATTAACGCACAGCTTATGTAACTCTCAGTAAACGTGCATGCAGTGCACTGTTCCTGTTTTAAGAACTCGATTAGTCTAAACTGGATAACATTACAAGCGTGTTTCTGCAGGAAATTGGACTGCCTGTGTCCTCGATCAGCAACCTGAAGTGTTGCATCCTGACTGTAACTTTAAACCAAAAGCTCTTCAAGCAAAAAACTGTTCTCATTTATACTGCTCCAAGCACACCAGTTCCTAAATATTTCTGGGGTGTGCTGTCAGTCCCCTGAAGACTTCAGCTGCTTCTGTGAGAGTAGGTAGTGGATCTGTAAAAAAGATGTGGTGCTTTGAGAACCAGAGAATAGCCTGAGTTAGAAGGGAGCCACAAGGATCACAAAAGTCCAGGTCCTGGTCCTGCACAGGACAGCACCAAGATCATGGGTGGTACTTGCAGTTTGACCACAGGGAAGGGAAGTACATCACACAGTGTTTGGATATGCCACGTTTCAGGCTCGGAATTGCAATGCTAGGCACAGCCCGTGGCTGCATCTTTCCCACTGCATCTTATGAATGGCAGTGCCTGTGGGAGCTCTCAGAAGTCAACAGAAGGCTTTTTCTTTCTCCAGCATTAAGTGTTTGTAAGCAATGCTGTGTTGGCAGTGAAGGTGAGAGTAGGAAAGGTGATGATGTCAGGACTGAACCAGCTGTTTAACTCTCGCTGCCTCTTAGGAAGTAAATGTGGCACTGTTACGCTCTCTTGTATAGCCCTTCCAAGTTCCTTTTTCCAGAAGATGATTGCCCCTTTCAGAAATACGCAAAATCAGACTGCATAAATACCAACTTTGAAACATACATAGAACAATACTGGCCGTAAAATGAAGGAAACTCTTTGGTTGGTCTTTCCCTATTTTGAGTTTTTGAGTCAGTGACAGCCAAGAAAATTAATCTCCAAATTCTTAACTGTTCCCTTAAGCACATCAGAAAGCATTATGGGCATTCTTCTGAGAAGAAAGTAGCCTTTTGTTAACCAGCAGTAATGTAAAGAATCAAAGCTTTTCTGGTTTGAGCCCATAAGCTTGATCAGCTGGGTCTGTCAGGTGGCCGTTCAGAGCTGAAGGTGTTCTTTTGGCAGTTCACTGAGAGGCAGACACTGAATGTTCTTCATAGCTCCAGGTGCTGTCGTCAGAGAATTAAAGCAGAAAATAGCAATGCCCAGGCATAAATACATAATGAAATTTCATTACTTTGGGATTTTTAAAGGTGGTGAGTAGCCTTTGGGAACTCCTGTGCATTCCTGCTCTAAAAGCTGCCTTGCACAAATGGTAAATTTTTGTTTTCTGTGAGAATTGACTTGGGCTGCTTATCAAAGATGAATGAGAAATAAGTAGTATTGTGCTAAAGATACATTGCAGGAGCACATTAATTGAATGATATGTATTAAATTGCTCAGGTCTCATGCATATTAGAAACATGGCCAAAAGCAGCCTCATTACCCCTTAGAATGTGAGATTCCATGGGATAAAGCTTCTTGAGGAAGGCAGGAAAATCCAGGACATCAATCGACCTAAACAAAGTGTGATCGTACATGTTTAGACGAAAATATGTGGATTCCCTAAACTAATCATTTTGATGCATTCTCTGGATCCCAGCATGGAGAAGGAATGGATGTCCTAATGTGCTTTTTATTTTGGATCACCTTAGCTCAGTGATCCATAAAAAAAGAAAGAAAAATAAATTCTCTGAGTTGAGCTGGGTTTGGATCTAAGTGTATATAAGACAACAGACTTAGGAGTTGGCAGGGTGGGAGGATATAGAACACCAGAATGTTTTCAGATTGAAATGGAGATAGGAACATGCATTGTTTATGTAGAGCATAATGAGGAGCATAATCTCAAGCATAAGATTCAGAAGTCTTTTTCTGTCACCAAAGGATGGGATAAAGAACATTTCCTGCTTGTGATGATTGCCATCAGGCGAGGCAAGAGCTTGGGCCCCTCATTGTGCAAAAAGCACTTGCTTTCCTGAGCATAATGCTTTCTGCTATTCCTGGGCTTACTGCCTGTAAAAGCCTAAACGAAGCACCTACTGGTTAAGCAGTGAAGTAGATCCAAGGAACAGAGACTAAACAATAGGTATTCAGAGAGCAGTCACGTCTGAAATGAGGGAAATCTTGAGCCCTCAAACTTTTGTTCAGACAAAGTGAATGAGAGGAAAAGCAGCAGTGTTTTGCTTTCAGCTCCTTTGAGTATTTACTTCATCTGCTTCCTGTGATGATCCCCATGAGAGAAACACAGAAAAACCCAGAGATCCCAGTGTCTGAAGCTGTAACGCTCTGGACAAGCCTACTGTGCATGCTGACAGGGAAGCTCACTATCTTCCAGCTTTTGAAGGCTCCTTCCACTGGGATATTTTTAGTGACTTGCAAAAGCTTTGAAATTTTTACCTCAGTGGGATAGTAATGAAATTCTTAGATTCCAGCTTCTTTTTCAGTCACATGTCTGAGCTCGGAAAGGCACTTCCATTCAGGCTATTACTACAGCAAGCACGATTAAAATCGCACAATCCACAACCTCCTTCCATGAACACTCTGAGGAGGTTATCTTGGATTCTGACACACGTCAGAATTATTGAGATTCTGCAGCAAACTTGTGCTTATTTTCTGCACAGCACAAGTAAGGACTGATAGCCTTTGGACAGCATGGCTTTAATATTTCTGGTTTCAGTCAGTCTGTATTTACAGGCATTTCTATTTTAAAGTTTCTTGATGAAGTTGCAAGCATTTTTCCAATTACTTTACCCTAAAGAAAGGCATTTTACAGAACACAGTGTCAGTGTACCGTCTAAGAAAAAGAATATATATCCAGTCTAAACACTCTAGGATATTTTATATTTGTTTGGGAGTTGGTTATCTGGTAGTGAAACTTGGAAGAAATAAGACATGCTTGAGGAAATGGAAGTTAGTAGATTGTGTCAGTTTGTTTACAAATTACGTGGAAAATTAGTTTATAGGATCATAGAAGGCTGTTAGCACATACAAGTGAGCATATGAAAAAGCAACCTCTTTGCTTTTTACATGGGCTTGGAATACCTTTCTAACCCTGAAACTTTAACACAGGGTCTGGTTGGACTCAACCTTTGAGGAAACACAGCCTCTTTCAGTTCTGTGACTAAAATAAGAAAATATTCACACCAAACATCAAAATTGCCAATACAAGGATAAGGAAATTCAACTTATGATCTGTCAAATAGCTAATATCAAGCTGTCTTGGACTACTGTGGACACCTAAAAGTGTAATGATGCTACTTTGCATATGATTGTGCAGTCTAGAAGAAGTATATTGTTTCTATAAATCCAGGTACTATGTGGTTTACGTGGTGAACCAGCTGAGAATTACGAGATGGTTTGTAAAATAAGTTTCAAACAAACACTTTTGATTTCTGGTGGTACCGGTGTTTGGGTTCTAGACTGATTATTGGCTGAATACGGGTACTGTCGAGAAATTGGAGCAGATAATTCTTCATGCTGTGTAGGGTGAGCAGAGGAGGAAGATGAAGAAGGCCGGCGCGGTTCGTGTGCGGGGCTGCAGCTCCCTGCGGGGCCTGTCTGCCGGCAGATGTCACTGTGCGCGGGGTTATCGCCCGCCCTGTCCCGCCGCCGGGCGCCCAGCGGCGCTGGCCACGTTTTCCTCCGCTGCCCCGTGGCTGCAGGGCTGTGCCTGACCAGGGCCTCGCTACCATTGGAGCTGCCAGAAAGCTGCAAAGCCTTGGACTCCAAAGCGATTTAAATCCCTGCGCCCCTGGAGCCACGAGCTCAGGGAAGGAAGAACGATTTCCTCCTTCCTGTAGGAAGGGCCAGAATTTTTCCTTGTACACAGGAGATGATTTAACTGGATCACTGAATGGTGGGGCAGGGTGTGCTGAGACTCTCCCTCTACAGTTTGTCTGTCTGATCCTTCTTTGTTAATCAGAAAGATCTAACACTGAGTCAGTATTATATACAGATATACATATATCTGTATATATAGATAGGTATATAATACAGATCCAGTCACTGCCTAACTGCATGTTCATGCAGATCTCTCTGAAAGTTCTCAGTTCTCACAGAACTTCACCAGCTGTGAGTAGAGGGAGATTCACAAAGCAGAACTTCTTTCTGTTTATACAGAAGGCATTGCAAAAGTGATTGCAGGCTTCTCTGGGAGAGGTGAGAATCTTCCTCAAGGTATAAACTTCCATAGACTTAAAAGTGAGGAATGTATGAAGGAAAGGAGTGTTTATTAAAAAAAAAAAACAAACAACCAAAAAACCCCCCATATTTATTGGCAAGTAGGGTCGGAGCTGCGGACTTTAGAACTTAAAAAAAAAAACCCAACAAAACCAAAACAATTTCAAAGAATAGTTGGGTCACTAAGCTCTTGCAGCTTCAGAACTGAATAGCAATTGCTTTAGACTTTTATGGTTGGCTTTATTCTGTTACTGGTAACTTTGTGAAGGCTTAACTTTAGCAGTTTATTATATCTTCTGCAGCCATAATGTCCCTTCTTCCTGAAGTTGGGGAGCAAAAAACCCCTGAGACTATTGCTGTTCCACATAGGAAACAAAGGATTCCTTTAAACAGAGGAGAAAAGACTTTCTTATACAAAAAGGAGAAACTTGTTCCATGTGCAGTGTTTTCCATGTGTTTTTAAATTTAATAGTGGTTGACTTCAAAAACATAAGCCTTAAACACTGGAAGAAAACCACTGTGACTTTTTGTCTTTAAAGGTTTCTGTTTTTGAGATTACAAAGTATTAACATTCTACCAGAATCACTCTGGAGAGACCATGCTAAAAGTCAGGCATGGGCATTTGCAACTTCCATTAAAATCAGAGGAAATTCTGTTTGCTTCTAGTAGGTGGCATTCAGCCTACTGTCTCTTGTTAGACAGAATCAATAGATTTATTTGTGATCTGTGTGGAACATAGCTGCTCCTTTTTGGAGTATCATGATCTTTGAAGATGGGAATGCCTGAATCTTAACTGCAGTTTTTGCTTGCTGAAATGGAACAAAAAACAAAAGAGAATCTTTTGCTACCCGGCAAATAGGGATAAGATAATAGTAAAAGTGACTTGTGACCTTAATTGGGCCTTAAGATTTCTTTTTACTTAAATACAGGTTTGTAAGCGAATGGACTTGGTTTGCCAGAGAATGTTAAATCAGGGATTTCTGAAAGTGGAAAGATACCACAACTTGTGTCAAAAGCAAGTTAAAGCTCAACTTCCAAGGTATGTACCAGTTAAAACTGGAATTACATTTAATTTTGTTAGATTCATTTAAGCAGATTATTGAAAAGGAATTCCTTTCTGCTTGATTCCTCTTACATTGGAGGAAAATTTGAGCCACATTTGCCTTTGTTTTTTTTTTTCTAGTAGCACCTTGAACCTAAGATTTAATTACAGAATAATGGTGTGAAAAGTGTGTCTGGTATTTCAAACAGAGAAGTCTGGGTTCTGTGTTACTCAACCCTTCTGGCAAATCAAGCGAGGATTCCCGGGAATGAATAAATGCCATTCCTTTTCAAGACCAACTGCCTTCACTGATCATTTATCAAAGACTCTGCTTAAAAAAAAAAGGGCAAGGTTTTTCACTGGCAAGGATTAAATAGGAACGAGGAGGAGGGAATTGACATGTGAGCATTACTGGGGACTGGTTTCTCACTAAAGCAATGTCTTTCTTCCTGTTTCCAGTGAATAAGTGCAGCTGCTGCTGTGTCCTATCAGATTTCCTAGTCCAAGGAAAGAGACTAAATGCTGCTTAGCATAGAGATCTTTGTCAGAAAGCATTTCTATCTCAACCTAAACTTCATAGCAGTTTTTCACTATGTAAACTTCACTACTAGTATATTACATTTATTATTTCAATTGCATTGAAGTACTGAGCGTATGAGTGAGTGGGATAAAAATATTCACTCTGACTCAGTGTCTGCTGCTAGTCAGTACTGCAGCCTTGTTCTTAAATGGTCTTAAATTACATGCAAAACTTATGGAGCACGTAAGGTATAGTGATTATTTAGAGAACAAATTTTGTCTAAGAAAGTGTAGAATGCTGTTACTAGCTGGGTCTCAGTGTCTTTTATTTCCATGAAGACAAATGCTAGTGGTTACAGGCTTTTAAGAGTGAAATGAACTTGACAAATGTTACAGTTTGATTTTTTGACTCCTTGTTAAATCAGTGTCACCTTGTGGTCTGTTTTCCAGACGGGAGTCAGAGAGGAGAAACCATTCATTAGCTCGCCATGCAGACATCCTCGCTGCTGTGGAAACGAGACTCTCTCTCTTAAATATGACTTTCATGAAGTATGTGGATTCCAATCTCTGTTGCTTCATACCTGGAAAGGTAAAATGTAGACTATATTATATGAATGTGTGTCTGTGTTTAAAAAATAGGATTGTGTAGCTTAACCTGGCACAGCTGGGGAAAATTGATATAGTGTGTGTGTATGTGTATCTATCTATATATATACGTGTATATATACTTGCAAACAAACCTGCACGCAAATACTCTTTTGTACCAGGCAGTCTGAAATGAACAAACCAGGCTGTATTTAAATATTAATTATTTTAAATTTGATTTCTGTTTGCCCTTAGATTCTCTTTGTTCTGACATTTGCCTTGTGGTACACTCATCCTCTACAACCTTTTAGAAAAAACATGTGATCAGGCCATCTGATGATGTAGTAATTTAGACTACATATTACACTAAGCACTCAGTCAATCAAGATTTTAGGCACCTTTCTTAAGGGTTTGAGTACTTCCTGTTAATTGAATTAAGGTATTTAGTATGTCAAAACACTGTTCAGTATTACAGTGAATGGTATATTTTTGTACAGTAGGTGGAATTAGTTTTAAATGTAAAGTGTGTTAAATGGGAACATTACTGAACAGTTCTGGTGTTTTAGAATACCAGCCGAGCATTAAATGTAAATTATGCAGGCAAGATGTACATTTGAGATACCAATGTTTTATAAGCTGTGAAATCACCAGTGCACAGGGGAATTGACAAAATCATTCTCAGAGGAAGATTGGTACAGCTCAGGGATTAAATGAGATCAGTGAACATTATCCTAACGCTCTGTTCATTGATCTTTCCATGTAACGTTTGGATATGTTGATGTTACTTTTTTGTGGGCAGAGAACTGAATTGCAGTGAGGCGAATGGAAAAGTTATCTCTTGGATTCTGGGGAAGCATGCAGGCATTTATGCATGCAGGGGTAGGATAAGCTGTGGGCATGGCATGTATTCTTATCTTGAAGAAGTAACTATTTCTCTACACTCCTGTTGACTTGATATTTAATTAATTTTAAATTATATTTTTACTTGACTTTACCTTATATTTTTTAAATACCATGTATTTTTAAAAAATTAATATAATGAAGTCAAATGAACTTAAGTCCCTGATACTTACATGGTAAATTGTAAAAATGTTGCCCTACTGTTTTGAAGAGTAGAGGGAAAGACAGTACTCACCCCAGACCAGGGGTGTGCAGGAGTTGGGCAGGTGAGTTTGCTTTTCCTTGTGGGCACCAACTTGTAAGGGCCTTGATTTTATTTTGATAAAACTGCTAAAAAGTTTGTGGTGGGTTTTTTTTTAATTATTTACTTAGTGTGTGAGTTTGCTAGCACTGCTGCTCTCTCAGCACAGTTATCAGTTCACCCATTAATTAATATTTTGGTCAATCAGATTCAAGTCTTAGTGTTCACTTACAGTCTGTGGTTTCGCTCCCACCTGCTTTGCTTCCCTCAGGAAATTTCACCACAGAACTGCCAGGAAGTGACTTTGTTTTAGAATATGCAAATCCTGATTTGAGGTTCAGCATTCTGTGTGATGCAGAGCACTGCTGCAAGGTTTTATATTGAGGATGTTGTTTCTAACAGGATATAAAGTGGATGAAATTAGAGAAGCCTTTTGTTGTTTGTTGCTTGATGAGAAATTTAGGTCTTGTCTAGCTTTTGGGACTTTTTAGCTAAGCTTCCTTTATCAGAATAGAGGGTGCAACTGTATTACAAGGTCCTTGCTATGTGTGTTCTTCAGGAAACTTCAGACGCTCTTAATCCTGTGAAAATACCTGTGTAGCTTTGGCTAAGAGACCAGCACTCCCATCTTGACCTGCCTCAGACTTTAATTCATAAATTAGTGAGACACCCTTCATCTCTGTATCTCTCCCAACCAAAGGGCTTTGTTTCCCAAACCTCTCAAGAGAGTTTTGTTCTCTGTCAATAGTGGATCGATGTTTTGTAAATGAGCATATTTTGGACTTAATCTGAATTTGCAGTATTTTGTGTGTGTGGAAGTGGACTCAAGTAAATATTTACAGCTCTTCAGGCTGACATAATGCTAATTCTTGCTACTCCAATTCTGTTTCATAACTGACAGGGGTAGTGACTGCTCTGCTTTGGGGCTTCTTGCTTCAGGTTCTCCTGAAGGAAATGATCATGCTCTGCTGAGTATAGATTATGTAACTTGCAAACCAATTATGGCTGTACTTCAGACTTCACCCAATGAGCATTATTTCATGACTTTGAAGAGAGCTGTTGTGATAAATTAAATTAATAGCTTCTTTGATATATCATGAACAGCACTTCAAAAAGCTGATCTGGAACTAAAACACGGAGTAGTGTGCAATTGTTATGTGGTAAAACCCCCAGAATTCCTAGAACAAACTGAAATAATCTTGCCTTTATCAGAAAATCCTAATTCTTCTTAAATGTTTTAGGTAATAGATGAAATTTATCGAGTGCTAAGATATGTAAACTCTACAAGAGCTCCTCAGAGAGCTCATGAAGTTCTTCAAGAACTAAGGGACATTTCCTCCATGGCTATGGAATATTTTGATGAGAAGATTGTTCCAATACTGAAAAGAAAGATGCCTGGGTCAGATGTATCGGGACGCCTAATAGGAACTGCCCCAGGTATTAATTCCAACTATAGTTAAGTTTTATTCAGTTTTTCTTTAAAAAATCACAGCACTGTATGTTTTCAAAGCTCCCTCCCTTAAATGGGAGCTTTATTCCGTAAATATTGATGATACTTGTTTCTTAAGAATGCTAACTGAAATTCATATGCTTTGAAATTTAAGGAGCCTTTGTACTACCAAAAGAACAGTCACTTGAATGTATGTTAGAGTTATGCACAGTGTGTATTGGTTAAACAAATGCTTTTGTGCCACCGATGAATGAGACTTTATCACTGCGTTTGGTTGAAATTTGGCACTCAGTGCCTTTTATTTTTAGAACAAGCTTCAAACGAATTTGCCTAAGCTGTAGTAGTGCATAGAGGGCTAGACTGAGGGTACTATTTTATGCACTATACAAGCAAAATAGTTATAGGTAATAGTGAAAAGGTTGTTAAAATACCAATCTATAAATAAGCCATTAAACTGGTGTTTCGTGTACTTTGTCTGACTTTCCAGAACTTTTGTGAACCAAACTCTAAGGTAGTTGCCTCATGGCCGAAGTTATCCTAATGGTAAAAGGCAAAAGATCAGTAAAATTGTAGAGTTTTCCCTATACAGGATGTGTTTACCCTTTGGGAGCTGTGAAATTTAACTCTCTAAAAGGATAAATTGTAAAAATTTAAAAAAAAAGGAGAAAAATACATTTTTAGCATAAACAATAGGCCTACTTCAGATACTTTTGTTTCTTGTGTGTCCTGTCCATCCTTTTAGCCATAAGTGTGTATGCCACCTTTTAATTATATCCTGTTAGTTATACTTTCATTTTTTAATTATATACCTTTTTAAAATTATATAAGGGTTTAATTTTTTTTAAATTATATGTGTTAATATACACTGAGCCTCTTGGCTAAGGAAGTATTGCCCAGACCCGGAGTTGATACCAATCAGCTTTTCAAGGCCAAGGCTTTGTGGTGCATCAAATGCCTCTCTCTTGTTGAGGGAAGAGTATAACCTCTCTAATAGCACCCCCTTAGTGTCACTAAGGAGGTGACATACTACTAGTGGTAGCTGTGCTGACATCCTAATGGGAAAAAAAGGGAGGAAAAGGAGGATGACTGTTCCAGACTCTTCTGTCTGTAGAGCACTTGCACCTTAGTTGCACAGCACTGCTAGAAGAGTTATAATGACAGCAAAAGTGATAGATATCTTTTATGGCAGAAAAAGTGAAAGATCTATACAGTAGCTATTAGTCTCCTTGATTTGCAGGAACTTTATTAGAATCAACAGTTCCAAGCTCAGATTCCAGTATGGTTTTAGTGCTTAGGAGGAATGATTCTAAAGAAGCATGGAAAATAAATTCCTTTCTTCTAAAATGTAAGTTACACTGAAATACCTTGTTAAGTTCCACACTACAAATTTTTAGAACTTTAGCTGTCTGCAACTAAGACAGCAGAATTTTGCTGATCTAATGAAAGACATTTATTCAGTCTTAACTATTCCATAATAAGTAATTTATAGATGTTTTGTGGGGTTTTGTCTTAACATCTGTGACACTAAGTCTAGATGACAACACCATAGTTCTACACAGTTTTTGATACAGCAAAAAGAGGGGGGCTTATATACAGGAATTGAATTGTGAACTTTTTTCCCGACTACTGAAAAGCTGTAAGTATTTTAAATTAAACTGGTTGTGCTCTGAGATGACCACGTTCTTGTTAGACACTTAAGTGACTGTAAATCTGTTTACCTGTCCACGTAACTTGCAGTGGGTATTCAGATTCATGTGTGGGGGGAGTAGGGATAAGCACAATCTGGACGCTGGGACCCCGTTTGCGCCCGTAAGTTGCAGAGCGTTAATCACAGTTCTCTCTGAAGTTCCAGGGCCTTCTGCAGCGCTGACAACAATGCAGCTGTTCTCCAAGCAGAGCCCTTCCAGGCAGGAGGTCACCAAGCTGCAGCAGCAGGTGAAAGCCAACGGCACGGGGCTGACGGCGCTGAAGCGGGAGATCTCGGAGCTGCGCGTCAAAGTGCAGGAGCAGCAGAAGCAGCTCCAGGATCAAGACCAGAAACTGCTTGAGCAAACCCAGATCATTGGGGAACAGAACGCCCGCTTGGCCGAGCTGGAGCGCAAGCTGCGAGAGGTGATGGAGAGCACAGTAGGGAATTCCTCGGGTTCCGGCTCAAATGAACAATCTCCCAGGAAACGGAGGAAGGCCGTGGATTCCACAGACTGTCCTAGGAAATCCAAACGCCTTCGGAACAGAAAATAACTGGGGAAGAAAATGGCGCCTTCGGGAGGATACACTGCTCTGGTAGCCCAAGCAGACCTGCTTGTCTGGATACTGTGACCGGCTTCGTGGTGTCACTTAGGCTGCTGGCTCTTCAAAACACCACTTAGACTTGAACAGTAATTTTCTTTCATTGACTTTTCCCCTGCTTTCTATATGGGTGGGCCTAATGCACAGAATCTTTAAGATTTGCAATAGCTATATACTAACCAGACCTGCTCTGTTATGTTTTGAAGGGTTAACCTTTTTTTTCCGTGCAGATGTGTTTAAAGTAAACTTATTTGTGTTTATGCATATGTTCACATTAAATCTTAAATAAATTGTCTTAACTGACTAAATGGTTAAGAGTAAAAACAGATGTCCTGTTCACTTGAAGGAAAGATCCGCTTTTAAAACCTTGTTTTTGAGAACTTGACCTTTTTTGTTACAAGTGACCTTGTCTGGAATGTCTGAAAAGTAGTTAATACTTTTTGGGGTTCTCTGTAACGAGTAAAACTGACTTCTTAAGCTACAGTATTGGCTATATATTTTTGTAAACTTCCGTGGAAGGGCCTTCTATCCAGTCTTCACATGCACACACCCTGGTTCTAGGTCTTGGGAGCCATATTCTACATTTGCATGGATAGATGCATGTACAGCTTAGTCAGCCTGCCAAAAGCGCTTGCCTGAATCTGTTCCAAACTCTGGGAGAGAGCACGGAGACCTGTGAAGCAATTCCTTTGTTGCTCAGCCATAGCTCAGTCTCTGCTTTCAGCACAGCGGCGTCCGTGCAGCGCCGGGTCTGGGGAGGCGAGCGGCGAAGCCTTGGAGCCCGGGCTGTGCCGTGCCACCCGCCCTGCCTGGAGGGCAGGGATTTATTGTTAGCCAAAGCTGGAGAATGGAGAGGCTGCCTGTGCATCACTTGGGCCACAGGCCAACACTGAACACCTGCAAATTGTCCCTGGAGTCACCGAGCTCTGGGGGCATCATTGGAGTGAAATGCTGTATTATGGAAAAACTTAAACTATTTTGTGTGTCTGTGTTGGGGTTGGGGTGGAAATTTCTCTGTAACACTGATGACAATATTCTAAGCTTTCCTTATCCTAAAAGGTAAATCACTTCAGACAGAGCTTTAATTTCTTTTGCACTTCTGTTTTGAGCTTGTAACTGGAAAAGCATGTCTTGCACTGTTCAGTCTCTCTGGTCACTTTAACCACCTCAGAGTTGTGTACAGTGATTATTCCCCCCCTGCCATCTGTATATTTTTGGAATCTTATACAAATACCATTGTCCTTGGTTTTGTTTTAATGTACTAAACTATGTAGCTTTATAATTTGACTTACGTTTTCTTTTTTTAACCAGCTGCTGCTTTGTCTTTAGGTGGTTCTGAATTCAGCTTGGGATGGCACTGAAAATGCAAATGCTGCCTTTGTAGCTGCTCATAACCCTGATATTACTGCTGTGGGTGAAAGTGCAAGTTCATTTTCTATGGCTGTCAGCATAACCTTGTGGCTGTATTTAAAGCACCAAACAAATCAGAAATGGCCTGGTCAGATATAATCATGGAAAACTGACATTTTTCCTGAAACTTCAGCTACAATTTTTACTTCTAAAACATAGTAGCTTGTACCAGAAGTAACATTGCAAATGCCCATATTTGACAGAATTTAGATTTCAAATAAACTTCTCCAGTAGTCTGAGTCTTTTCCAAAGAAAAAGGCATTTTTCTTAAGCATCAAGGAAATGATAAAAGGCTGTCTGAGAGCAGACACTAAACTGAAGCATTTGCTTATACTGCTTTTCTACAGCTCAGGATGTTTTTTACAGGCAAGTCTATCTTGGAGATAGATACCTGCTATTCAGCTTAAAAATACTGGCATATACCTTAACTTTTAAAAAACAATTTTGAGTCAAAGGGTCAGCATGATAGCTAAAATTACTGTGTGATACAAATTCATTGAATGATTATTTGTGATAAAAAATTCCTGTAATGCCCTAATTGCCAACTACTTGTGCTTAAATACTTCCAAACAAGTATAAACTTGTGAATTGCATTTACTGGAAAGGTTTATTCATACTTTTGGAGTATTTTTCACTTTAGTTTCTTTATAAATTTCTAGATCTGTGAACAATTTCCCCCTCCCCACCATGCCAGTATAGAAATCGTTTCAGGTTACTCCAGAGTAGCATTTCTGGATGTGTTGGGAAATCTCTGGCTGTTCGCAAACTGAGCTGGAAAACAACAGCCAATTGTTATGGAAATGTTCTCTGGGAATGGTTCCAACCGGGAACCTTCAGCTCAAGGAAGTATCACATGCTCCAGGATTGCAGGTGCATCCTGCTCTTCCATGTGCTGACAGTGGAATGGAATGAGGCCCCTGAAACTTAAGGGGTAGAGGGGATGGTTACAAGGCAGCTCTGAGAAATTCCACAATAAACATACACCAGTGTTTTCAGTGTCGCATCCCAGATGGCTCTTGGCTGGAATGTACACCAGAAAAATACACACATGGAAAAAAAGGAATGAAGTAATTGTTTGGGCAGAATAACTGGAACCATATAATCTGACACCATATTGTCCCTTGTTAAATAAAAAGGATGGGTTTTGCAATATATGAACAAGCTGATGAATCACCTGAAGTAAAACTAAATCTCTTTTCATTCTCAATGCCTGTGCACAGTTGTGTGTGTTGGTGTATCAGCCTCGAAGTAGTGTTGGTAGTGATGAGTGGTTGTATCATCTGTTCAAGGGAGAGCCTGGAACCAGTGAGACTGAGATGTAGTTTGCAAAACTATATGAAAAACTGATCTGTTTGCAGCCACTGTTCAGTTTTAGTACTTGTGGCGAGGGCTGAAACTGAAAGAAAGGTCAGAGCTGACAGAGAAAGCAATTTTAAGTGTCTTCTATTTAGTTTCTTAGAGTAACTTAAAACTACGGAGGGCAGCTTTATTGCTTTTCTGAAAACAGCACTTGCTTAGAAACTGCTTTTTGTTTCATAGTAAGGTTGGGGATTTTTTTTTTTTTACATATTTGTGTACCTAGTGAACATGGTGAAAATGAGATCAAAAGGTACCGTAGTGGCATTTTTTGAGGGAAAAGCTTTTTGCAACAAACTCTCGCTTCCCAAATTGAACACAGTATGTAAGGACCCTCCAAACCTGGGGTAATGGATGTAACAGGTGGAAGTGCTGAAGGAAGAAAGGCTATCTGCCTAACAAGACAAATGTCACAGATTAAAGAACAGATGGAAACAAATGGAACTTTGTCAGTTCCTGATACTCGGCATTACTTACACGTTAATCACCGAATTCATTAATGCCACAAAGGAGGCCTGCCTGTAACTTCTAAATGTAAAAGGTAACTTAGTTGCTCTTACTCAGATCTTCTAACAGGGAATTGTGGGGGGCACTAGGATTGCCGAAGGAATTTTTAACATCAAAAGCCTCTTGAAAATAGGAAGATGTGGGCTATAGTGGAATGTGTCTTGGCACAGGAGAGGATTCCCCGATTCCTTGGTGTTCCTGATGGTTTTAAGAGGATAACTAGCAAATTACAGTGATACACTGTTACTTCATGAATAAGTAAATTCAGTTTGGATTATTTTACAGCAACCTGTCTGCTAGTTGTGAACTATTCTGTTCAGCTCCATTTCTGTGCTACTCTGCACTGTACCTGGGCCAGCTCGCTTGTCCGTGTGCTCTCCACTCTTGCAGTTCTCTTTCCTGGATCTCACCTTCCCCATTCTAAGGATGCAGTCCTGGCCTTGGTTCACATGTAAGTGAACATTCCAGGATTTTTGTTCAAGCTTTGTGCCAGCTGAAGACGCAGTATGTAATTTGTTACACAGACTGCTTAAACCAGACTGATTAAAGCAATGACACTTTGCTCTCCAGTACACTTGGGCAATTAAATTGTCCAAAGCTTTCCTATTTAATATGTATTTTTCAGTTGTTTAAACTTTCTTTAGCTGTTCTGGAGTGTTTAGATTATAAACCTGGGATCTTCTGTTTAATTGCCCTACTGAAATTTGTGATGGTTTACAAACCTATGTATGTTTGCAGTGCTGTAAACCTGCCTCTGTGTACTGAACTCCTGATGTGCTGTCACTCCCCCAGCGCTCCTGTCATCGGCTGCCACACCCCTTCTTTTGGCAGGATCCTTCCCAGGGGTGAGGAGGTCTTTAGCACAATGATGGATAGCAGTGCTGATGTTTGAACTCCAACCAGAAGGGAATGCTGTCAGAAGTGTTACACGTGCAGCGGAGTGAAACGTTAGTGACCCCGGCCATTCTGCAGGTTTCCAAAGCTCCCAGGTTTATTGTGAAACGGTCACTGACCAGAAAGTAAACCTGGCAAGGTCACAGTGCCTCACTGCAGTCAGACATCAGCTTTGCCTCTTATCACAGGCTGCACAATCCCGATTCTGTGACGAAGGAAGGAAAACCTCTTCCCCGTCTCACCTCCTTGCTGCATTTTTCACTTCTAAATCCCACCCTGATATACATTAGTTAAAATGCGTGCAAACCAAACTATTCACACAAGTGTTATGTGTTATGGATCCTGTGCTTTGTCCACTACTTCACACTGCAAACATTTCCAAGAAGGGATTGAATTTGCCCTCCAATTTCCCTCCAATTGCATGTGGGACTTTCAGCAGCTTGTTGGCATAAGGCTTTTGTACTCATTATTACTAATAAATTTTAAGTGATGAATCATAAACCTTGAGATAGTACATGATGAGATAAGGTATCATTCACTTTGTGATAATAGCCTCCATTATTTTTATCACTACTGTTGATTTAGATTAATTTGAGTGAATTTTTGATCTACTGATTCAGATTATTATGAGTGGACAACTAAAATTCCAAGCAAGTAGTACTTCAACTTCTACGTAGGCTAATCTTTCTCGCTGAACTGCCCACAGGCAGTGTTACATGACCAATACGTGCAGTGACAGATTAAATGGAGGTAAATTCTTGCAGAGGAGTTTGTCAAAGAAGTTCTTCAAATATCTTACCACAAAAAGGGAAGGAAACGGAGACTTTGGTACAGGCGTTTGGAGTTGTAGTTCAGTACCTTTAGGCAGGGGTCAGGCCAGGCCAGCAGCTCGGGAACGCGTGTTTCGGGCGGCGGATCGCTGCTCCCGTTGCCGGCGGCCCCGAGGGCTCCGAGGGCCCCGAGGGCTCCGCGGGTTCCGAGGGCCCCGAGGGCCCCGAGGGCTCCGAGGATTCCGGGGGCTCCCCGGCCCCGCTCCGCTCTCTCAGGGTCCGCCCCGCCCCGCCGGCAGGGGGCGCCGCCGCGGCGGGAGCGCGCCCGGCAGCCGGCGGCGGCCAATGGGGTGCGAGGGCGGGGCGGGGCGTGGCCGCGGGCACCTCCCGCGCTATAAAGTGCGGCGCCGGGCGCTCCGCGCAGCGGGCTGGCAGCTGGCGAGGGGGTGTTGAGCTGCCGCCATGGGGAATACTGTGGCTAGAGAGGATTTCGAGTGGGTCTACACGGACCAGCCCCACGCCGACCGCCGCAAGGAGATCCTGGGTGAGAAGCCGCGGTCTCGCTGCTTTTGCTGCTGGCTGCGTGGCGGAACGGGGGGAGGCACACGGACACCCCACAAGATGGCCGTCCTTGCCGGGGGGCGGCGGGGCCCCCCGGAACCTCCCGGCGGGGCGACCGGAGTCGGGCCGGGCCCGCGTACGTGGAGGCGGGAGCCGCCGCCTTGGCGGCGCTGGCGGGGGAGGGGAGGGGAAGGGAAGGAGCGGGGGAAGGAGAGGGGGGGCGGCCGCCTGCGGGGGCCGAGCCCGAGGCGCGGGGCGGCGGCAGCCCGGGCTGCCATCCCGAGCGGCGGAATAGGAGCCCGGGTTCCCGGGCCGCTCCCCGCCCGCACCCGGCCAGCGGGACGGGCGGTAAGGCGGTGTCCGTGTCTGGGTGTCTGTGCGCAGAGGTCACCGCGGCACCCACGTCCTGGGCTGGCGGATAACGGCGTCGAGTGCGGCGCTAAAATCGGGGCTGAGCCTTCTTGAGCCCTCCTGAATTACGGGTGGGTTGTCGGCTCAGAGCCATTTCCTTCCTGAGGCGGCTGGATGTGGTGCTGGTGCTTGCCATGTACGTGTCTAGTTGCTGAGCAACGTAAAAGTGCTAAAATGACTTGATTCCAAATGATTCATTATAGCAGTTAAATATCACAAGTGGAAAGGTCACGCGTTTTCATTACCTTTGCAGACAGCTCCTAATTGCGACAAAGGGAAGAAAAAACTAATCTAATTGGAATAGTTGGCTGTGAGGAGAGCTTTGAAATAACTTCTTTTTCATTTAATTTTTTCCCATCTAGCTAAACATCCAGAGATAAAAGCATTGATGAAGCCAGACTACAACCTGATCTGGGTGGTTGTGTTGATGGTTCTGGCGCAGTTGACTGCATTCTATCTGGTTAAAGACTTGGATTGGAAATGGGTGGTCTTCTGGGCTTACGTTTTTGGAAGCTGTATTAGCCACTCCATGACTCTGGCTATTCATGAGATCTCCCACAACAGTGCCTTTGGCAACAGCAAAGCCATGTGGAATCGATGGTTTGGAATATTTGCCAACCTCCCTCTTGGTCTCCCCTACTCCATATCCTTCAAGAGATACCACATGGATCATCATCGTTACCTGGGCGGTGACGGCATCGATGTGGACATTCCTACCAACTTCGAAGGCTGGTTCTTCTGCACCCGTTTTAGGAAGTTCATATGGATTGTTCTTCAGCCTTTTTTCTATGCCATTAGACCTCTCTGCATCAATCCTAAACCCATTACTCGGCTTGAAATAATCAATTTATTGGCTCAGCTCGCCTTTGATGTGGTGATATATTATTTATGGGGAGTCAAATCCATTTTTTACATGCTTGCTGGTTCAGTACTTGGTCTTGGGTTGCACCCAATTTCGGGACACTTCATAGCTGAACATTACATGTTTTTAAAAGGACATGAGACCTATTCCTACTATGGGCCACTTAATTTGCTCACTTTTAATGTTGGCTATCACAATGAACATCATGACTTCCCCAATATTCCTGGCAAGAGCCTTCCGCTGGTAAGTTAACTTCTAAGGTTATTACTTTTTTCTTAGATTAAGGCCTACTTTAACATAAAAATACGGTAGAACAGTGACAGAAGAATGGAAGTTGGGAGATTAAAAACGAAAAAAACCCCATGACGTAAGTTGAGTGATACAGGAGGTAATTATGTAGCATTTTAGTGGTACCCTGAACGAGGTTCCAGTTTGGTGCTGTTCAATCATCTTCCATAAAAGGAGAGGGGAGGGAACACGTCTTAAGCTTTGCACTGACTTTGGCTTTCTGTAATTACAGCCTGTCTTCTAAAATCTTGTTCATAAGTATGCAAAAAACTAGCTAAGAAGTTGCAGATAACTCTGGAGATTTGTTATCTCTGTCATTGAAATGTTAAGGACAGTATTGCAATGTGTGCTTATCCTTCAGTCTGTTCTGTCAGGGACATTCTCTGGTGGGGGTTGAAAAGAGAGGGTTTGAGGTACTGTTAATGTTTATTGTGCTGTTGACAAATGTTTAATAATTTCTCTTGTCTGGAGCACTTCAGTTTTCTCTAGCAAGAGCCTTTGAATCCTAAGTAAGTATCAGCTGTACATTGGCAGAGTTAAGAGTTCTGTGCCAGGACTTAGACCTGTCATGCCTGCGTGAATAGCAGAGGTGAAGCTTCTGCTCACTTCAACCTTTGCTTCTTCCAGGCAGGAGCTTCTTTCTCACTGTGTTTCCCGACTGAAGCATGGGAACACAGGCTTCAGGGTTACATCTGAATCTTCAGGTTTTCATCAGAGGTTACATTTCAATCTGACAGCAGCTGTGCTGTAGGTCTTACAGCTTTGTTATTGCACTTGGCAACAGTGAGACTTTGTAACGTCATCCCTCTAGTGAAGTTTAAACTTGATTGGTATTTCTGTTGTCATTGGTGGAACTGCAGCTGAAAGAACTGCCAGCAGTTTTACCAGGGCAGGTAGATCATGCAGTTGGTTTGTTGAGGCTTTGTGTGTTTNTTTCTTTTTTTTTTTTTAAGATGGATGATTGCTTTTATTCATAGATTTAAATCTTTCAAAACCAGCAAAAGTTGCTTTAACTCTCCTTTGATATTTGGGTCTGTGCTGTGAACCAGCATTTCACTTTTTGGACAGATACTTTAGCTCTAAGGAGGGTGTGAATTTTTCCAAGTATTTAATTCTAGGGGTAGATACCCAGTTCTGCTGCAGGACTTATAATCCACAGCTCTGATAAGAAAACAAAGCCTTCTTTTGGAACAGTGCAGTTAATTTGATTGGATTGGACTCTGCTGTGCCATGTCCTAAAGATCCCTAAGTAGTGAACGCTTGACTCCTCAGCACTGGTGAGCTGAGAGTTATTATGTTGAGTAGAAGTACATTGCCTAGGTGCACACTATTCTATAGGTGTGATGATGTGTCAAAAAAAGCTTTGCCTTCAAACCAGCCATGTCAATACCTTGAGTTTGCTTGTCTTTGTCTATTCTTTGGACTAAAGCTATGGAATTTTGTGAAAAATCCTTTTTGTTCTGTTCATGTTTTTAAGGCTTGAAGTGGTTGGCCCTAAATAGCAGTAAAGGCACCTAATTGAACCTGCTGCTCTCAGTTTAAATAGTGGTCTAGTTAACATGTGCAACTGAGAACAGAGTCTTTGGAAGCAGTTTATATTCATTCTTTGAAGTCTTATCTTCAGAAACAAAATACTCCTCAGAAATAAAATGCCTTTTTTCTTCTGAGTACCAAGATTTGAAACTACATGTAAAAATAGCTGTGTTAAACAGCTCTTCCTAGAACTTAAAACATCCTTTTTACTGTTACTTGTATGAGTCAGCCCTGAACTGAGTCACACATTTTCAATAGCAACCAAACCACTTGCTTTGTGAGCTCATCATCCTGTAGGTAACACGGTGAAGGGACTTTGGAG
Organism: Cyanoderma ruficeps; assembly: GCA_008694505.1. Lineage (NCBI taxonomy): Eukaryota > Metazoa > Chordata > Aves > Passeriformes > Timaliidae > Cyanoderma > Cyanoderma ruficeps. The sequence goes on along the minus strand of VZDJ01007749.1, from coordinate 5,343,249 downwards.
AGTTAGAGCTGAGTTTGTTCTGGTCAGCTCCAAAAACTTCACAGGAGATCTACTTAACAACTAGGAAATTGCTTTTTCCTTCAAGGAACATTCACACTGTGGCACGAGTGGCCTTTCCTGCCTGTAGGATCTAACGTCTGGAATGAAACTTCCTGTGCTGTTGCACATTGCTAGGGTACACATTGAGGGTTGTAAAGTTGTCACGCTTGATGTTAATATAACCAGTAAATGAACCTCATATCTCTCCTTCAGGTGAAGAAAATAGCAGCTGAATACTATGACAACCTGCCCCAGTATAACTCTTGGATAAAAGTACTGTATGACTTCGTGATGGATGACACAATCAGCCCATATTCACGCATGAAAAGGCAGTTAAAGGGTGAAGTGAAGCAAGATTAAACTTCTGGCAACCAAAAAACTTTGAAATGTCTGCTTGCTTTAAAGTGGCTGGTATAAAGGTTTCCTGCTAAAGCTGTTCACCTCTGTCCTGAATTAAGATGTACAACAACATAGCAATGCATCCTTAAGGATTTTGTAGCAGGCTCCTACCAGCTATAACATTCCTCACAGTCCTCAGATCCATTGGTTTAATGTGTCTCTGTTTGCCTAAGGATCAGTGTTATATGTATAATGCAAAATCACTTTGTTACAGAATTTACTTTGCTAGGTGTTAAATCTATATAAAATGTCTGTCTGACTCATAACAGTTTAAAAGTTCTCAGTGTAGTATACTGCCTTCAACATGCTATTTAGGTGACTAGTTTTAAAATGCTGTACTTACTTGTTAATTCTAAACTAACATGATTTGTTAACTTAAACATTCTGTTGAAAATGTTTCCGAACTGATGGTTGGAAGAACTAAATTTGCACAGAAATATTCAGTCTGCTTTTGTTTAAATATGTGTCATTTGAAGCAATGCTTTAAAGTTCCACCTTTTCTAGTGAGAGTACCTTAAAGGAGCAATCTATCAGAATGAAACTGGTGTCTTTGAGATGGCTTCTGTGGCTTCTTTGTTTAAAAAAAAAAAGTGGGGAATTCAAAGGGTATTGCCAACTCCAAGGGTCCCACCTACTGCCTGAGCTGCTTCTGTTGGCATTTGGGTAGCTTAACGTACTCAATGTGAGGTTTCCTGTTGGAATAATCTTGTTACAGAGTTTGGGAGTTTTCTGATCTTTGAAGAAAAATTATTACCATGTTACTATGGTTTCAAATATAAATATTTACACTCATTTAGAAATTTGGCTTTTATGGGAAAGTGAATGGATTGAAACAGATACTATTCTGGCAAACAAGTCTAGCTACAGCCACTGACAATACTACCTGTTAGCACATCAGTCATGTGTGTACACAGAAAGGTTGTTAAATAATTTTGTTTGGTTTTTTCCCCCTAAACCTACAGTACACTCCATAAATACTTTTCTATCTTACATATGAAAATGTGGTGAGAGGTGGTGATACCAAACTTCCTGCTTAGGAAATTTTTCATTGGGAACAGATAGACCTGCTGGACAGTGAAGAACCTTTCCATACCTCAGCACAGTAGATTTGCCATCTACCCTCTAGTGCATTGATGATGGCTTTAAGCAGTCAAAACTGGCTACAAATCACCCTTAAATCTCCAATGGTGGCTCTGTGATCTGTTCTTCATTAATCTGAAAGATGGAATCTGAGGGAGGTGGAGGTTGTAGCTGCTGCAACTGAATTTTAGATGCCTTCAACTCCTGTATTTTGGGGTGGTTTTTGGGGTGTTTGTTGTTTGTTTTAAAAAGGTGAGTGCCTGAAAAGATTGTACTGGTACCTCTTAACTCGGTCTCGACTGTGGTGTTGTTTTAATGTGTGTTTTGTTTAACTGTGGGCCCTTATCTTGGCTAAGCAATAGAAGTGGTATGAAAGTCTGCCAGCCACCTACAGAGAGACTTCATTATGCCCTTAACCTGCAAGGGAGCCAGTGTGTTGCTCAGGGTGGAGTGTAATGTCAAAACAGACTTTGTCCAGTATTTTTATATGTAATTAAAAAGCAAAGATTAAAGTACTACTGGGTGAATTTTTGACTGGTCCCCTTATGCTGAAGGACTTAAGCTTTAGGGAAATTTGGCATTTCTAAAGCAGATTTGAGACCTTTCTATTGAGTGGTGATAGAGATGACCTGTAAAGAATAACTACCTTTCCTCCCTACTCAGAGGAAAACTGACTTGGGTTTAAATACTTGTATTGGCTTAAGAAGTTGCAAACCACTTTCTTTTTACACCACTTAATATCACTCTTTCTTTCTTAAATTATCTTTGGTGTTGATAATTTATCCCAGCTAGATGAAGGCTAGAAAGTGTCTACCAAGTTTTATGGCTAAGAGCTGAAGTTAAGAAATTCAGTTATCCTACATGAATATTTAAGATAAACAGAGTTCAGAGTAAAAATTGTATAGTTAGTTACTTACTTCATGGAATTCCTGCTCATAAACAGGGCCGAAGTCGCCATATTTCTTGTTTAAAATTGCAAGTGTTGCTGTAAGGTGTTCTGACTATGATTTTCCCTTCCAACTCAAATTATAAATACATTATTTTCACTTCAAGAGGTACTGAATAGTGGGGAATTTTGAGGAGGATATCTGTGCTTGCCATAATCTTTCTGAAAGTGGCTACCTACTGGAGAACAATTTACTGTGTTAGGTTAATCTGAGCCAGCCAGATTTAAGTTTGGATTTAAACAATGGTGTGATTCTTGCAAGCATTGCTAGTGACCCTTCTTAGGCATATCATTCCTGTGTAATACATAAAAAGCCTTAGCAGCTAACAAATAATAAGAACTACCAAAAGCACATAATTTGAAAGGTACTCAGCATCGTTTCATCCCTAAAATATTAGAAGCATTTCTGAATGCCTGGTAAAAGTAATTAGGACCAGCTGGCCCTACTTGATATATTCTAAATGAACCATGAATTTAAGTATGACTGGAGAAAGCATGGTGTTTACTCCAAAGGCATGACATAGAAATATGAAACACTAACATTAAAAAACCCCAAAACACATATGAACCATCAGTTACTATTTTAAGGAATTAAATAGTTTTCATTAATACAATTAAAATATATCTGGCAGAAAGGGGTTAGTATAATTTTTTGAAACATTTTATCTGAAAATTGCAGGGAGCTTCAACTAACTGGTAAAGAACAAATTAAACATCAAGAACCCTGACAATTGTTAGTCCAATTGTTTTTTCTAAATCTATTCAGATGGAATGAGCTAACTTTGGTGTGTCTGCATGTTCATTACTGTTTGCTCCTGTCAGTTTGGAAAACATCTCCTTTATGTGAAATCAGTCAGGAGTTTTAACTGTCACCCAAGTATTTCAGTTGCAGTTAAATTGTGCAGAGCTCTGAATCCCCTTCAGGGCTTTTAGAATAACCTGCAGTTTTCAGAATAAATTTCCTTGCATGGTTTTTAACACTCCCTGCCCCCAGTTATCTGGAGCTGTGTAAAGTGGAATAAGTAATGCATCTTGGAATCTGATTGTGCTAGGCATTAGTTTTCCCACAGGACAGGCGTGGGTATGCTCCTCTTTGAGAACGACCCTTGCCTCTGGCATTCCTGGTTTGCTGTTGAACCTGTCTGCTTCCCAACATTAATGTGCTAAATGGGTGCATCTGTCTGTCTGCAGAGCTCCATGTTTCAGATCCTGGGCAGGGCTTCCTCCCTGGAACCAGAGGTCAGCTGAAACATCTGAGACTTCCAGTTGTGTATCTTGGAACTCCTCTGGGGAATTCATTAAGTGAGAACATGAGACAAAGGTCTCCAGGTGTTGAGGCATGGATCTATTCATGGTAAGTAGCCACTGCCAGATGTTGAGGTCAGTGGCTCTCCTCTGCCTCCCTGACATTTATTCCATCTATCAGATGAAGTGGCATGCCACAGCAGAGCTTAAGCAGAGCACAGTTCATTCCTTATTTAATGACGAGGTTCAACAGGTGATAACATCAATGCTGCAGACTGCAGGCTGCCCTACTCCTGTTGGACTGAGAGGAGCAAAGTGACTTTGAAGCAGCAGCCTTATGTAAGTAGTTTGGCACAGCTTTTAGAAACTGTGCTCCTCTGTAATTTGTAAGTCTCAAGACTTACAGCAAAGCAAGTTCTGCTGTTTAGATTGCACATTGCAAGGCATAGGAGCCACTTCTGGGTCTGCCAACATTGCTTCTACAAGGTCCTAGGAAGACAATCTGATAAATAGGCGTGTCTAAATCATGTGGAACTGCCTTTAGCACAGCAACCTGCAAGTCCATGCAACTATCTTTTCTCTAGCCAATCTTCTGTTTCACAATCAAACCTGAAGTGGTGGGATATGAGACTTCAGTCAGGACAAAGATGTGGAAGACGTTTCCTATTGAGCCAAGAATGAAGACAGCATTTTTCTTTTTTTGACAGTCCTCTGCCCTGCCTCCATGCTTAAGTTAGCATCTACTATGCTCTGGGACAGGCTCGTTCTTGTGGTTTTGATATGTTGTTAGCCTCAGGAAAAGGGAGAGGAGAATGGCATGATGAACAATTTCTTGATCTTGTCACAACAGAAACAAGATGACTGGAGGCAAAACTTCGAGGCACATCTGCTAAGAGGGGTGGTAGCTGCATATGCAGAACAAAATATTTGTCTCTTATTGGGTAAAAAGGCTTGTTCCTTAAAGCAAAGGATTGTGTACAAAGGATCTCCTCTGTACAAAGGATCATTGTTTATTTAGTGATATATACTACAGCCTAAGCAGAATTTCCCACAAGGAGCAGTGTGGGTGCAACACTCGTGTGTGAGCAGGCAAATGGAATTCAGCTGCCTACCCTTGTCTGCTCCTTGCTGCACATGGAGCCCAGACAAGGTGAGCAGACAGGATATGGACACTTGACTCCTCTGGCTCCTTCTGCCTTTCACCTTAATTTTAAAATTTTCTTGTGCATTCAAACCCTCCTGCACCCCACTTCCTCTTCATCACGAAGAGGACACCTCGAATAATAAACATGCCTTGTGCTGGCACTCTTGACAACACTGTAGTGCTATTACTGCTCCTTGATAGCATTTCCTCCCTTACCTTGCCTTGCAAGTCCTTTGCTTTCTTGCTCCATACATACACAGGAATATCATAAAAGGAATAGAAAATTCTTAGGTGGATATCCCAGGGCTTGAGGACTCCACTCCTGCCTAAGCTCACCACCTGCAGCAATCCTCAGGTATGTTAACAGGAATCTTCTCTGTATATCCATAAAGGAGAAATCACTTATTCTTTTCATTGGTCCACTCAAGTGAATTGAGTGTATTACTATTATNTTATTATTATTATTATTATTATTATTATTATTATTATTATGCTGTAGCATTATGAGCTAAGACTGAGAGAACTGTGTTTGTGCAGCCTTGGGAAAATAAAGCTCAAGGAGAGAACTTCCTACCATGTTCCAGGGGTGGTAACAAAGAAGATGGAGGGAGATTCCCTTTTTACAACAGTGACATGGAGATGATGAGGGGTAAAGGGAGCTTCCAATTAGAAATGAGGAAAACTATTCCACTAGTTGATTGTTCTCATTGTGAAAAAATCCCCAGGGAAGTGGTGCATTCCCCAATGTCAGACACTCGTAAGATTTAGCTGGACAGTGTGCTGGGCCATCATGTCTAGACTGTGCTTTTTGCCAAGAAAGGTTGAACCAGATGATAACTGAGCTTTCCTTCCAACCTGGTATTGATTGAAAATGATGATGCTTCATCTTGGATTTCTGGGAATCATAGCTGAAGCTTCAAGCCTGATTTACAATTAAAAGCACATCAGCATCTGCTTTATATACAGGGACCTAATTTGTTAGTCTTATGAGTCAGAATTTGAGTCACTGCAGCTCCAGTTTCCCTAGGAGAGGGAGGGAATGTCATCCCATGTTGAGCAAAAATCCCAGTGCTAAGAACAAGCTGCCATGAGCATCAGTATTTTTAAAATGCAAGTCTGTGGTGATAAGTTACATGTGATCACCTTCAACATGTACCTTTGGGTAAAAAGGTGCAGTAAGATTTCCTGTTAGCTGGCAATTCTGAGAAGAATTTAAGATGTAAGGTACTATTCTCTATCAAGGTCAGTCTTAAAGTTAGATCTGGTTGTTCAGGGTATTTGTTTAAATGAATTCAAGTAGGAGATTAAATGATCTTCCTCACGTGTTTAAATAAGTAGGGGGGGACGCTTACAGATTAGATGTTGCTTACAAAAACTATTCCATTGGAGCTTTTCCCTGAAGGCTTGTAGGTTTCATAATCTGTCACTTTTCAGTGTTTTGTCTTAACTTGGATACTTCACAATTTTGAAAATCTGTTTAAGAAAACTAATTAAGAACCAGCTTGTTAAGTACCTCTTAACTCAAATGTTTCCTAGGTTGAATCATAGTATCATAGCACTTTTCCAATTTCCAAACTTTACTCTCCCCTGTGTAACCCTCCCAGCTTGCCATCTGTGGGCAGTTTATTTTGGTGAGGTGGAAGGAAGCTGTTAGCAGCTCTGAGAACCTGTGCTGACACAATCATGTGTCACTGTATGCATGATTAATGGTGTGATAACATCCAGTGCAGCACTTTCCCAGCTCTGTCCTCCCAGTGCTTCTTTCAGTGTCCTTGTTCTGGAAAACAGCAATTTTCTCTGATGGTTGAAAACAGCTATTTGAGCAGTGTAAACACTTGGAAGGGATAGCCTGTGCCTCAGAGATTTCTGATTCAGGGCACCAAATAGATCAGAATAGTATTAGCTTTTTAGCACTAGAAGCATTCATTTGGAAAAATGTAAACGATTATAAGAAGGAACCATGTATTGTATCTTTTATTCTGGAGCCAGTTAAATTAAGGATCCTTTAGAGCAGTAGGCTGTGATGTCCTTTTTTTCAGGAGCAGTATAAAAAGTTGAGAGATGGATTTAGTACAGCTTCTTTCCAACCTGGCTCTTGAAAACAGGCACAGGAATTGCAGAACTCTTCACCAGTGTAGAGTTAGTCTCTTTTGGGAACTGTCCAAATGCATCACCTGCACAGCGACTGGTGCAGTTCTTCATACATTATTTGATCCTAACAGTGCCAAGAGAAGAAGAGAAATACCTCAGACAGTGGTAAAAAATTACACAATATTTAAAAGTGACTTTGTGTATTGTTTAAGCAAGTGAAACAAACCAGTTTGATGAGTCACTAGCTGCATTTTAAAACATTTACAAACAAAAACCTAAATAAGGTAAACCCCCACTACCCTGGCTCATAAATGAGGTTCTGCAGGGAGAGTCACCAATGGTGGGTGCTGCCCAGAAGCCTCAGGCAGAGTTCTTACAGTTCCTGTTGCCATGCTACATTAGATGGCACCTTCACTAAGAAGGCACTGCCCTCTTCACCACAGGAGCTGCTGAATTGACACTTTCCTCCCCCATCTAGTTCTGCACCATGAACAGACAAGATCCTCCTTTGCTAGTCTAACTTAACTGTTCCTTAACCCTTTTCAGTGGTCACTCAAAAGGAGAGTTTGAGGAACAGAGTACTTCACTGAAATAACTGGCTTCAGAAGGTGATGTTTGTCCACAGCTTTAAGAATTGTTTTTGTTTATCTTGGGTCAACCAATTAAACCAAACAGAGATGTGTATGGGATAGGAGAGGTAGATGCACTAGATCAGAAAGATGCAGCTTTTTTAGCCTCTTTTTTAATTTTTCAGTATTCACAGTAAGGTCTGTGGATTTTTTGTCAGACTGAACTTGTTGAGCAGATAGGAAGTAGCATCTGGAAATGGAAGATAAGCATCTTGCACTGCAAAAGGTATTTCAAAATACCTAACTGAAAAGTCTTCAGATGCATATAACTGAAATATAGACGTCTCAGACATATGATATTTAAGCTGCCTTTGAGATGCAGAATAACATTTTTGGCTAACCAGGAAGAATATGTTCTAATACTTACCAGTCTTTGCTATGTTAGAGGAGATGTTTTAAATTTTTGTGGCTGTTTGCTTTAGTGATTAGCAAAGGGAGAACAACAACCACCATCATCTTTAAAGGTTCTTGGAGCCACAGATCACCTTTCAATTTTATGAAAGGTCATTGACCATCAAAATACAGTAATAATGAAAGGAAATAGTTTACTAACTTTTCTCTGGCTAGTGTTACATGGAAATACATTACTGTATTCTGGCTGCAGTACACTCTTGACAACACATGGAGACCTAGACACAAGCTCTGCAATAATAGCAATTCCTATATATTAACTTTGAAATTACAGTAATTGAGATGATTGAACAGCTTTCCTTTCAGTCATTAGAAGAAAAAAGGCATAAGGAAACATTTACAACAAACTTCCTTGACAAATCCTAATAATGAAAAGAGTCATAGGAAATAGCTCAGAGAATGAAGTGTGTTTTATGTCCCATCTCAAATTTACATCTCCTGAGCATCAACAGAAAGGGCTGAGCATCTTTGTGTGTCATCATCATGGGGGAGGAAAGGGTGTGGCAGGGTGTGATTCGCTCTAAAGGCCTTGACTTGTAACTGAAAACTCAGCAGACATAAGAGCTTAGGGCCAGGTTAATAATCAATTTGGGAATGTCAGTGAAGTCCAAGGCACCACACTAAAAAGTAACCTTGATATCTTAGTAAGCCATCTACAATGCAGTTCATCATCTGCAGCTGAAAAGGGAGGCTTTAATTTCTGACCTTAACACAAACAGCAGGTTTGTTTAGTGCAGAAACAGGTAGTGTCAGTTTAAAATCCATCTAAGTATGCAGCAACCTTAACCATTCCCAGCAGTGTCCAGCATCAGAAGATTGTCCTTCCCAAGGCAGTAATGAGCCTTACATACCTGAATTTTATCTTACCTCTTTGGACACTGAAGACTTCACTTTCCTGAAAGCTTCTTCAAAATGTTTACGAGAAATCTTGATTTCTCCTTAAAGAACCAAGTATCATAAATTACTAAAATTGCAGACAACTGACACTCAAATGACTGTTGCATGTATTTCAAGGCAGCATTCATGAAACCTAACTAAGTGAATTCCCTTAACCTTTCTGCAAGTGAATCCCTCAAATTCTGCTGCTTCCAGTTCTGGACTTTTTTTTTTAACATAAATTTAGTATTAAACTTCCCTGTTATTAAGAAGTAACTAGAAAACATTTTGCTATCATTGCAGTTCTACTCAATTTCTAAATAATTGGCTTCATATAACTGCCTTCTCTGGCATTACCCAGAATGAAAGCTTTCCCTGCCACAACTCCCTGTGTTTAAGTTTATGCAAATTGCCTTTTTGAATTTAATGCAACTATCCACAGTAATTATTCCTAATAATAACCTTTAGAACAGGTTTTTGTAGTATGTTCAAACATAAGCATACCCCAAATAAGTCATGGATTCCTCTGCTCACACAAGGAAGTAGCTTGTTTAATCTGGATTTAAGAACCCCAAGATGCCACTACTATAGAAGATTCATTACAAGCTAACACTATGCACAGGTATCAGATACAACAGAAATACAAAGTGTAGTCTTGTTTGGTGTAGTCTTTTCATTTTTCATTAGGATGATTATTGCTTTTATTTCCACCCCTGCCACATGAAATAGGATGTGCCAACATGAAAAAACTCTTAAAAATTTATGTATTTTGAGTCCAAGTTGAACAAAAATCTTCTGCTGATATAGTAAAAGACTAAATAGCAAATGGAAGATACTAAATTAAAAATGAAATATACTTTGTCTAAGGTATAAAGCAGAAGAGCAAATAGCCTACAGTTATTATTACCTGTGCTAAAAGTAAAGATGAAGGTTAAAGTTCACTGAGCTAAACACAAAACCTTCCTGCTCTCTCATCTCACTTCTCTGGAGATCATGTTCAACATTCCTATAACCAGATAAAGTTATAGCTGGAAAATTTGAAGATACAATTTTAAAATATCAGGAATTTAACCTATTTCCCCAAGGAAAGGCTATTTACAGTAAGAAAAACGTTCAGCTTGGGATTTTCCCAGAAGACAGACTACGTTTAGACTGAGTCATTAAAACTCCATAAAACAATAAAACGAAGCTACGAGAATTCAATGTTGATTTCACTTTTGTTTTTAAGGATGTACTTTTTAATCAAACTGTGACAATGCTATCGGGAGGGAAAAAATCTCCTGCTAGGTAGTTGACCTCTCATTGCAAGTAAGTTAGACTACTTCATGCTCATTATGTGATAAAAGCTTGCCCAAAGCTTGATCATGTAGAAGATGTAGCTGTGAGTAATCTAGACCTTGGCTACTTGCATTGACACACTGTGCCTCGATTTCTGATGACCAAACCATTTAGTCTGAACAAGTAGGTACAAATATTTTACCGTTTAAAATCATTTATATTGTTGAATTAAAATAATGAAGTATATCAACATGTACAATCTTTTATGCTGAAAGATACATCTTTATATGCTGAAAACTCTACATATGAAATTGGTGTTTTCCTATTTACATAGATGAGTGAGGGATAGGTGGTTCCTATCAAACAAGGACCAGATCTTGCTTTTCAAATTCCATGGCAAGAAGCAAAACTTTATTTTCACTTGCTCTTAACTGCTCTAACAAAAAGTCCCATAGATTCTCTGCTTAGGATCAGCCTTACAGACTGCAGGTGATGTGGGACCACTGGCTATCTTTTATAAAAATGTATAAAAGGGTCATAGTTTAGAAGGTCTGTATTTGTCACTGCAGCTGAAATAGGAGTAAGAATCTCTCCTATTATTTCTCATACCCTGTACTTTCTGTGTAACTAGATCTGTTTGAAATAAATACACAAGATTAAGCTAAACAGGTGAGTTAAGATGTCAATGGGAAGAAGTCACCAGGAGCACATGGTTCCAAAGTTTCTGAGGAACTTGACTGAGAAACTGCAGAACTGCTGCAGTAGGGTGGGTCCCACTCTGGCAGTGGTGCTGAAACCACTTTTATTCAGCATCTTCAGTGGTTTGGAAAAGGGAGGCAGAAGTGAAACTCCAAGTTTGCAAATGACAGTGAACCTTTCTGGGCAGTCTGTTCTGGCCCAATGTTGAGGAAATACGGGGTACTTCATAAAAGTGGAAATCTGCTCAATTGTTGGGAATTTCCCCTATAAACCTCTATATCTGGCAATTCTCAGACCATAGTGACTACCATGATCAGCTTGCTTGTTCAGGTTGGCAGCAGAATTTCTGAATTCTCCTAAGAAATATCCCAAAAAGGATACCTTTCCATTTCACTTTCTAAAAGTACCTTCAAGCAAACCACGGCTGACCCTTAAAAAAAACCACACCCTTGAATTTATTCCAGAAGGAAACTATCAGGTATAACAAGAAGTTGCAACAGTTTCTCCAGAATAGAAAGGAGCAGCCCTGATTCCAAAGGACTGACTGAGGAGGACACTCAGCACCCATCCACAGCCAAGCAGAGCGTGGGAGGGGAGGCAGCTGAGCGTGTCCTGCTCAACACGGAGTGAAGAAAATCCCCAGGCTTATCTTGAAGATAAAAGTGAACAGGGTCTCAAATCAGAAGCCTCCTCACATGTTTGCATACCAATCAGGGCTGAAATCTTGGAAACCCATGGAGAGTCCAAGCAAACAGCTCCTATAAACATGCAAATCAAATTGTACGTGTATTATGGACTTGCTGGCTGCTTAGACATTGACAGAGTCAGTGCTTAGGCTGCAATCCTAACTGTGAAGGCTGAATTCAAGGGATGAACAGCTCTGAATAAAGCCCGCTGTATTCTGAGCAATTATAAAAATGACCAGGATAAATTCAGATATTTCTACTTCAAATCAAGACTTTTATCCAGCTACAGCAAGCAAAATGGGTAACCAAGTCATACAAGAGGGAAGGTTTTTATAGCTCCGGGTATTTTCCTCCTCTAGTTGAACATGCTTGTTGCCTCAGAAGAGGGAATACAAACACTGTGCACGGGAAACCTACTGTTGCTAAAAACCAGACAAGACTGGATAGGTACTAGATCAAAAAGAATCTTTCAAAGCCATTAAAATACCAGTGTTGCTCTTAGAAATCATAATGAAAGCCTACGATATTTTCCAAGGACACAATCTGAAATGTCACAATTCCATCTTAGCTTTGCATTTTGACTTAAGGGTAAAATAACAAACAAAATTACTGGGAAAAAAATCTAAACAGATAGGCATTTTATATAAAAGTTCAATCTATAATTTAAAAATCCCCAGGAAAATACAACTTAAACCAGCAGTTCAGACAGATAATGAAAGGGCAGAGATTGTACTTGGATCAATTTATAACTCCCTGTTAAAGTCCTGGCAAGAGGCACTGATGAGCTAAGCACCCAAGATCAAAAGTGGCACTGAGATTTTCCCAACTCTATCAGTGCTGGATGTACCTGTTCAGTTACACAACACAGCTGGGTGCCAAAGGTAGGAAATCAGGGAAGTTTACAGCCCTCCTCCAAATACATCAGCATAATTAGTCTTTGGCAGTGACAGGGAAAATTGGCAAAGGGTATTTAGTCTAGAAAATAATCAGTTTACATAACCATTTAACAGAAACTTTTCTTTAAGGTTGCAACCTTCAATTCTTTAAAAATAAGAATTATGCTGACTTGTAGCATAACCATTTTTCCTGTACCCTCCCCTACCTCCCCTCATGTATTTTTATTTTTGTTTGGCTCAGAAGTCAACCAGTCAATGATGTACAGCTTTCACAGCCTTATGCTTGTCTTCAACTACTCTAAATACTTTATATTCCATTTACCTTGTCACTGTTCAGTTAAGATTTTCTTTTTAAAGTTTGCTTACCCTTCTTGCTTTGACTATTCTGCAGGGCCATTTCCTGTCTCAAGGCACAAATGGAAGCCTCACGCACAAGAGCTGAAAGGTCTGCCCCTCTAGGGATACAAACAACAGGTTATTTGGGGATAGATTTCTCTTTTGCTGATGGCATATAGAAAGACAAGACACTAAACTTGACATTAAAATTTGGTTGTGTTGTCACAAAGTTTCATCTTATGAACACTGGAAAGAGGTCTGATAATTCAGCAGTCTGCAACCTTCATTACAGAGTGATGCCCTTCAGATTTTAGCCACAAATTAAGATCAAATTAATGAGAAACAAGGGAAGAGGCAAAACCCCCAGCCAGCATTTTTGAAAATGCCAAAGGGTTGATCAATACTGTGCCACTTCTCAGGAACATAACTTCTTTTTTTTATAAATCTTGTGAAAGATTCAAATGAAATCCCTAACCATTACAAAAAGGAGCTGCTCAAAGCTGCATCAATAGTAAAGTTGACATGCTCTTAAAATAATAGTATCCACAAAACATGGTCAGATCAGTTTAAGTATTTCTTTCCAGTTTCCTGGAGCCGGAACAGCTGGAACTTTTCACATGTCTTTCAGATGGTGAAAGTCATTGAACCAAAAAAAAATTTCGAAATTAACTCCCCATGCTTCACTTGGGGGTTCTAGGCATAAAGTATTTAAAAATCAAAAATTAAACCCAACCAGATAGAAGAAAAACCCCAAACAAACCAAAACCAAAGATATCAAAACCCACAACAAAAACCCAAACACAGGCACATACACACACGAAACTCCCAAAGTCAAATAAGCATCAAAAAACCCACAACCAAACAACAAAACCTCAAACAAAAACCCCCCAAAAACTCCACATCAAAAACCAAACCAAAACCCTCACACGCTGAAAAAAAAACAACCACTGGACTATAAACCAGAGTGAAAGGTATAGAAAGAAAAATTACTCATCTTTCCCAAGTAATACTGTGGCAAGCAATCTGTCATAAACTTTATCTTCAGTGAACTCCATAAAAACATTGAGTATTATTAGATTATTGAATAGCTTAAAGCTTTTTAAGTTTTATGGACCATAATTGCAAATTATTCTGACAGGTATGGCCATCAAGCTTTCCCTAAAGCCACACCTTGCTATTCCCAAAGCACATGCTGAAATGGGCCCTCATTACATTGTCAAACAAATTGCTCTCAACTCTGTGACAGAAAAACTTGGTTATGACTGTTTAACCAATTTGCTGTCATCACCATTGTGTATGGGCCCACAGCTTTAAAAAGGCTCTTTGGTTCTCAGATGATGCAAGAATTATAAAATAAAGCCAAAGAAAACCAAAAGGCCTCCACTGTTCTGTATGTGCAATGTGAAGACTATTCCAGATAAAGAAGACTTTAGCATCCATCCATATATTCCTACCAACTTCTTGGCAAAAAGCACGAGGGAAAGCAAGAAAAATACCCTAAGGGAAAAGGTTTATAAAGTTAAGAAACCCATTTAATAATGCCAGCGAAACACAGCTGATCATGCATCAAAGACTGCTGGCACTGCACATTAAGCATGGAAGTCAAAACTAGAAGACACTCACGTGTAACAGTCACAGTGCTGACTGTAAGCAATTTCCTCCAGGCTCACGTCACTATCTAGGGGAGGCCGGGTGCCATCCTAAAGGAGTTGAGGTAAGGAAAAAGAGAAGGTAAGAAAACATTAATTTTTTTTACATCTGCCATGCCTGAAGTGATTAAGTTTCTTTAATCAGGAATCGTACAGGGGTCTGACAAGTTTCCTGCAATATCCACAAATACTAATATTTTTAATCTCGAACTGACAAGAAGGATAATCAGCCTTAAAACCATTTAATTAGAAAATGTTAAGCAGTGTAAAATTTTGACTTGCCACCCATAGATTCCATTTTCTCTAAGGAAATGATGGCCAGCCTGCCCCAGGGCATTGTAACATCAGTGTAAGCCTATCCCACATGTGGGCTTATTTTTAATAATAGTTGGTTGCTTCAGCAGCTTTGTTTAGCTGAACTTCCCCTAGTTTTACTGTGTGTTGAAATCAAACAGCTAAGCAATAGGCATGTCAGTTTAGTCTTATCACCTTTAAGACTAAATTAATTGTATATCTTTTATATTCTGGACATAGATTTTCAAACTTAGAAGTTTTCCATTTAGATTTCATGGGAGTTTAGAATATACTGTAGATTTTTGGATACTACTTTTCCATATCATTACTGCTTCCTCCACAGAGGTCCCAGAAGTGGTTTCCTTTGTTATTATTTTTGCATCTCCAACAGCAAAAGTTTTAATGACATAAATGGTATTTGAAACTAGCCAACAAAATTTGCAAACACTGTAAGCTTGGAGATCCTCCTGTTACCCTTAGACAACAGTAAAGTATTATCATGATAGTACAGAGATTCAAGATGTCTCTTTGATCAAACAATACCTGAGTTTTGACAGAGAAGTACACTTTTATGATACAATGATGAATTTCTCCCAGATACTCATTTGACAGAAATGCACAAATTCACATAATTATTTTCTGACTTTGTCAGAGGAATTAATATACTGTATACCTACAATACCTTCAAGACAAAAAAATAAAATGTGTAGTAACTGGCAAGTTAAAACACTTGCATACTTAACAGACAGTGTCAAGGACTAGGCAGAGTAAGGAAACAATCCTGAATGAATCTTTAACAGTTAGAAAGGAAAAAAATCCAGAACACCACAACAAAAAGATAAAGGAGCAGTCTGATTTGAAAACATGTTGAAAAGAGACACTTTAACCTGGAAACAAGGAAGCTTCATACAATTTCATATGGAATATTTTAGTAATTCTTACAGGAAATTGCAAGCCAGAGAGATGCCTCCTCTGCTAAAAAGAAATGCTTTACCTATTGCTTTGTGGAGCAAATACATTGGGCATTTTTTGCTGTCCCTGCTCTGCTGCCAAGCTCTGTGCAGCAGGGGAGCTTGCTGCAGCTTGCAGGAATGTTTAAGTACAGTAGTAACTGAAACATGTGAAGACAGGCTTCTCTTGCACAATATGCATAATTGGGAATGACTGATTTTACAAGTTAACTGAAATAAAAGCCTTTCACAACGAAGTTTCAACCCACATTTAGGCTGTCTGTCTTCCTGACAACCTGTTCCTCCCCCAAGTCCCTTTTCTACCCCTCATGCTGCCTTTCTCAGCATCCACGTTTTCATTCAGCAACGATTCTGCTTCCACATGCTGTGCATGTATTCCTTGGAGATTCCTGGGAATGCATGCCATCATCCAGAAGCCACTCACATATGCACCAAACATTTTGTTTTCTCTGGCCTTGTCTAAATGTATTCTCAAATTTTTCACACTACCTCACCTAGAATGCATGGATGAAATCTGATAAAAAATAAAATATTTCAATTACTTTAACACATTTTCTCCTCTTCTTATTCCATGTTATTCTTTCACATAACTACTAAACATCTTTAAAGATTTAACTCCTCATTCACCACAAGGATTTGTAATCAAAATAGTCAGACTAGTGTGAATTAAGCATGCATGAAAGCATCCTGCATTCTAAAAAGCATTACAAGCAACATGATAACCAGTGGCAGGGTCCACAGAAACCAAGCTGAAAAACACTCTGCAATGTATTCCTGCTATCAAGAAGGCCCATAAGCAGATAAGGTCACATCAAAGCTGATTTGTCAGCAGAAGACAAAAATATTTTGGCAATGGGATAATAACAGGGTTACCACATCCCACTGCCACTCCTCTTGGTGTTATCCCAGCAGGAAGACAGGACTGTGGGCACAATGATTCCCAGCAGAAGGGAGCAAAGACACTTCTCAGCGACCTCGCCCAAGGTTTATGGCAGTAAACACAATTCTGAACTTGATTCCTGATGGAAAACTGCAAACAGTTCTCCCTAACAACCAGCTGGTCACTGACAGACAAGAGGAAGCCAAAACATGAAGTGAGGACTCAGTACAGTTCCTTGTCTTCAGTGCTGCCCATGAGTGATCCTGGGTAGGTGGGTTCGTGTGTCTTGGTGCCTACGTGTGGCTGTGAGAGTGTGAGCAAGGGAAACCTGTGAGAGTGAGAGAAATCAGCTCTGTTTAGTGCCACCTTTGCTCCAGTGAAAGGAGCAAAGCACCAAGTTCTGCTGCACAACTCCCCTACACCCCTAATTACCTTTACAATTAGATTTGGTAAAATAAAAATTATGATTCCTTACAGTATTCACAGATGTTACACTCAATTCCTCTCAACATCTCATGAAGAACATTAAGAACAGGGTTCCAAAAAGTATTAACTTTTTGTAAGTAAAAGTATTAACTGAAGTACTTCTGTAAAACTTAGAAACAAGAAACTGGTCTACTGCAAATAGCAAATGGGGGAATACTCAATCTATTTTCATCCATGAAACAATGCACAGAACAAATGAAGGAGAGTCTAACATCCTGAATTTGTAATGAGAGGTCACCCTCTGAACATCCATTTTGGCATGAAAGAACAGGCTGCAACAAGTTCTCACCTTCTGAATTCTGAATTAACTATTGCCTATACACCACAACTTTCAGGGTAACACAAGTCTGGATTATCTTCTATTACAAATACACTAAACAATTTTTGCCAGACTTCTCATAATGCTATCTTTCCTCTATAGTAAAGACTTTGTCTCCTTTGCAGCTCAAAAAAAGGTCTGCTAGAAGACCCGGTCTTAACAATCAATGTTGATCTACTGGAAAAAAGTAGGAAATATCCAAGTAATTCATAATGCTTTTTATGGTCTTTTTTAAAGCCTTGATTCCTGCTGTGCCATACTTGGAGAAACACTCACACAGAATTCTATAATCCAAGTCTCTGAAGTGGCGGATTGTGCTGTCCACCACAGGGAGGACCCATGAAGACACAGATTTTACACTTTCACATTTACTTTAACCTACAGCTTCAATCATCACAAGGTTCTTTTATTCCTAAAGCCAATTAGGTGTCACAACTACTGTTGAGCAAATACAGATGGAGCTTGTGAATCATTCTGTTGAATGTCTGGAACCCCCCAAAAAAGCTTACAAAACACTTCTAGGCCCATTACACACTCAGATAGGAATCTTCTAATTAGATCTGTTCAAACTGTGACTATAAAGTCAGCAACTTCTATGTTTAACAGGTTTGCTTTACTCAAGATTCATCAGCCCCTTGTAATCCCACAGTAAATTCAACAGCAGATGGGCTGAGGGATTATTTTTATGACCTCATGGAACAGCTGGAAGTGTTTGATGAGACAAGATCCTGCAATTCTTTGTAACATTTGATTTGTCTTACATCATTCCACCAAGCTTCAAGATCAAGGATGTATTTCCAAATACTCACTTTGGTGATGGTCTTTAAAATAGCAAGTCGATCTTCAGGTGGTGGCAAACCCACATAGAGTGTTTTATCCAGCCTGCCAGGACGCAGGATAGCTGGGTCAATTATATCTTAGGGAGGGGAAAAATAGAAAAGAATTAATCCAGAAATGAGATGTACCCTTAGGAACATCTCCATATGAGAAGGAATACATGTATATTTGTACCAAGACTCAAAGAAGCATTTGTGCCATGACTGAAGCTCTGAGCATTAAAGGAGCTGATTGAAAAAGTTTCATTTTTGTCAACAAGTCTCTAACACCCATTACAATTAAGCCACATCTGATCAATGATGGCTCATAAATACCAGTTTCACCTCTTCAGATAAGAAGACAACTCTATACTTGGCAATACAGGATTAGAACATTTTTTGCTGAGGAATTCCACATTAATTATCAGCAGTTTGTTCTACTGGAAGGAACGACCCAAAGAGACAATAGTAAGTCAAGCACACAGGGTGAATCACAACCATCCACACACAAACTTAATTTTATTGGGTCATTTGCATTTCTACTACATAGTGGTTATCTGGATGGTAAAACAGGAAACCCAGGAAAATACCAAAGACAGCTGCAAAGTAAAGAATTTATTTTGCAGGGAGAACTACCGACTCCAAATTTATTATGTGTAGAGAAGTAAGAAAACAAAAATTATCACAAATGTTTCTAGAAAACCATTTCAAGCTTAAGTGTAACAGAAATGTGTAGCAGCCTTTTAGCACCACAGGCTTTGATAGCGAACGTACACAAAATAGGTCAGGATATAAATACCGACTACTGGTACAACAAGAGATACAGACAGGACACATAACCTGGAAAAGACCTCAATTCCTGTCTGTATTTCAGCACAAACTGCCTGCATGATGTTTCTCAATACTTCCTGATGCCCTATTTCCCCATCTACCAAAACCCAATAATGGTATTAATTGCTCTGTTTCACTAAGGAATTCTCTGGAGTCCCCATCCCTGGAGGTACTAAAAAGACCCATACATGTGGCACTTGGGGACATGGTTGAGTGGTGAACTTGGCAGTGCTGGGTTAACAGGTGGACTCCATGACCTTTGCGGTCTTTTCCAACCTAAATGATTCCATAATTCTCCGATACCCTACACGCCACAGTAATGTGAGCAGCAAAGTCACAGAAGCACTCACAGAAGATGGAAAGCAATCTATACTTTTACTGTAACAGACTATTTTAAAGTGTATAAATATTATGACTGTGTGAGGCAGCTGCTGCAAGAACCTCTCCCAGAAGTGACAGATGATAGTTCCATCTAAGTCTAAAGCTGGAAATTATCAAGGCCTCCCAATGAAGCTGCCAACACCCTGCATTGGCTCTGCCCTCCTGACAAAACAAGCTAACAGCCAAACTATTGCATTCCTGTACATCAGAGGTGAAGGACTGGAAAAAGTGAAGTTGCTTATCTTTACTGTACAGATGTTTTAAAGAAAAGAGACACCACCCAAGCCCTAAAACAGTAGCAGAGAATTAAAACTATCACTTCTTTGCAAGTGAAAAACGTTTGTTTAACTCTGTCAACACTTGAACTCCCTGATCCTACCGCAGTATGGTCTTGATCCACTTTTTAAAGATGCTCATGGTTTTGTTCAAGTTGTTCTCTCAGTTATGCTTAAAGGACAACTCTATTTTCTTGGACAAAAGTATTTTTTCCCCTAGGATACACCAGAAGCATCTGGAAGAAAAATCTGCTACTGCAAATGTGAAAGGTGAGGGGGGGAAAAAAAGAGGAATTACTTGTTTTATTAATTTAATTCAGATCAGATGAAACTAGGGTTAAACAGAATCCCTGCCATGGCAGGCATAGACAAAACCACGTTACTTATACATCTGTGCATTGTTCCAGATGACAATTTGTCTTGCTTTTGACACAAGTGCACTTTCCTGTTCCTGTGTTTCTTGTCCCATTATTAATAGGAGATGATAAAGTTCACTCAAAGTATCTGTTACAAACACCAAAACAAATATTCTCAATAGGGCCTGCATTACAACACCAGGCACTTGCTGATTTCCTCATTCTAATGTTCCAAAAATAAAATATTAAATAATATTTTAAAATATTAAGCTTGCTATGGAAAATACTGTTTCCATTTTGCATGCTGAGTGTCCAACAATATGAAGACAGCAAATGTGGTCTGAAGTTGCATTCATCTTTTTGTATGGAAATGATCACACTGCCTGCATTCAGAAAGTTACAACTGACAGAACTAGAAAAACTGCAGTAATGGTGGTTTACAGCAACAAGACCACACCAAAGTCTGAAACATGGATCTACACTCCTCATCTGCTTATGAATCAACTAATTTCATTTTTCAGGTTCAGACCTGGGCCTGAAGTTCTTGAAAACTCAAATCACATAACCCAGAAATTAGTATTTACTCGTTGGACAAACTCACTCATTAGATATATCTATTCTTTCACTTCATATCCACTTAAAAGAATGGAATGAGGTACCCCTTTAAGGAATTTTAAGGCATTCCACCTTGGTAAATCGTAACACTCCCTCCATATCTATTATCTTAAAACTTATCTAAACAGAAAAGAGTCACCTAATTTTAGATACATTTACCATTTTAATGAAATTAACATCATTATTGCAGATACCTCTTTCAAAGCCTATTATTATCCCTCAAGTTGGAGGGAAGGTGAAGCATGGAAATGTGATAAAACACAGCACTCCTTTTCCAAGCAGTTGTCTCACAGACAGAATATACTTCTATTGGGAGAAATGTCCAGTTTATAATTTCCTGCCTTTCTGAGGTGGTCAATGGTGTTGACTGTCATTAGAAGACAGTAGTATAATTTTCCAAATAATTTGACTAAATTACATGAGAAGATATTTGCAGTACATCCATTCCTTGCTTTGTTGCTAAGGGTTCAAACAGGCACTAACCTCTAGAGGATTATGTCACACTTCAGTTTGCTACACTGCTCTTCAAACTACTGCAAATTTTTATAGAATTGTTACATTCCACTGAAAGTATCCGTGCATGAATTCCCACACAGTGACCTTCTCCTGTTCTATAACAGAATCTCTTAGTCCCACATTCATTTCCAGTCGATTATTCCTGTCTTATCTCAACTGTACAGGAGCCAAGCATATTTACAGAAGGTCAGTGCATACCAGCAATGACAGTTGTTGTGTGAGTCCATCAAACTTCTCCCACATTCTCACTCCAGCTTTTAAAATATATTTGAAGTACACTAGATCTAGGCCCTCCCATTTGGGATGTTCTGAAATGCAGGCTCAGAAGCCCTGAGAGGTTTTCTGAGACTCCAGGTGAACACTGCACTTAACAACTGAAATTACTGTGAAAGATACACAACACTCAAGGGCTGCTGAAATGCAGAATATAATTTGTGTGAACTAGAACTATTATGAAAGAAATCGTTCCATGCCTCAAGTATCAAGTGCTTTTCTTAGATCTTATCTTGCCTTTAATTCAGCAACATGTATAAACAGGTGAAAACATAAACAATGCCCAAACCTAAACTGTAACTATTGTTAAAGACTGGTGATTATTTTTTATTGTGTTTCAAAACATGTGGTTCAGGTGAATAGCTCTAAAAAAATGAAAATAAACTTACTAACAAAAATAGAATTCACTGAAACTAATCGTGAATTAAGAATTGAGAATTGAGAATTGTGCTCAAAGGTGACAGTAGAAGAGGAATTTTGCAAGAATTAATTTAAGAAAGCTAGAGAAAGAGGCCATGAATAAAAGTAAGACATTATCACAATTTATGTCCAGTTTAAAAATCACTGTCGTGTCTGTTTCCTCACATTACACGGTTTCCTAGATCCCAGGGGAAATCCTGCTGATGCCTTGGTCAGCATTTCTCTAAGGAGTTTATAAATGTTCAAAGCCTGGGGAAATAAGAGAAGAGCAGAAAGCAGCAGTATCCCATCCTGAAATTCAAACTGACAGCTAGAAAACTGGGAAATTATAGATTTCATTCAACAGTAGTGTTTGGGAGTTGTGTAGTATTTACTCTTGAATTTGGAGAAGGAAGTAAGCTGGAAAAGAATATAATTATTCTGATCCATAAAGGTGCTAACAAGACATGACACTTCTGCCTCTATTTCCCCCCCCCCTAATGATATTGAGTGCTTTAAAAGTTTAATCCTCTTCAGACAAAGTCTGACATTGATTCTGCATTTAGGTGGAAAGAGATTGAGTTGGGAATACTGCATCCTTGCTAATTTAGGAGTCAAGAAATATCTGCAGAGGACATTGAATGTCATTGAGTAAGTGCAAAAAACATTCAAATATCTTGCTTTTTAGGGCACGTCAAGGGCTTTTTCTATCACTGCCAGAATAAGAATTACCACTTGCAGATTGTAAATAGTAAACAAAGGAACCAATCTATTGTGCCTACCCTTTTGCCAAAATGGGAATTAAAGCCTTCCAAGTGTTTAAACGCTATATAAAGAGAATTTGGCAGTTCTTCAGCCATGGGGTATAAACTACCACCATTTCACAGTAATACCTTATCCCAGGTGCCAACACCTCACTGGAACCACTGTGCCAGGAACATACCTTGACACCCAAAGTGGTGGAGTCACTGCTATCCTAACTGCAACTACTCCTAAATAATAACAATAGCAATAATAACAACAACAACAACAGTAATAACAATTTATGAGAGAAGACTCTTCCTATTGCACAATTTCAGGCTACAATGCTGACAACAAACACAACAGCCATGTGCAGTACAAGCAACCAACTATCAAAGCTACCAGGCATGCAATCACTCTAAAAAAAGAAGAATTTTGAAAATTATGCTAACATGGATTAAAAACCATGAGATCTCACACTTCACAGCACTGGCTCAATGGAAGACTGCAGAAGTTCTGCTGGGACACACATATTATTTAGATTTACATTACACAACCCCCCTCCCCAGCAGCACCTCTACTCACCACAACTATGACAGTAAAACCTTTCTGACAAAGATTTAAAAACCTTTTCGGGCATCACAATTTAACTGGGGGAACTACTTCAGTATAGTAGCCAGTCTAAGCTAAGCCTGTTCCACAGGTCTCTGTTAGGGCTTTGCATTTTTAAGGTGGTTAAGAGTGCTTTACTAGCACAGACTTCACTGCTCTCCTGCAGTGCTCTTTTCAACTAGCCAGACCACACCAGCAAAACCTCATCTGGTGAACACTGTCTCCTCCTAGGCCCCATGAACAGTGAACAAACTACAGGAGAGAAAAATCAGCTTCCACAACTTAACCACAACTTCAGTAGAAATTGTTCTGATGAAACTCTGTTTCCTCATACTGACAAATGCAGATAGCACAGGAAAAATTTATGGTCTAAACCTATGCAAAATGTTATTCATACACATAGTCCTTCTGAAGCAAGACATCCATCCTATCCAAATTGCATCTTCCAGGTGAAAAAAAATCATTTTATTAATGCTGGCAAAACAATTTTATCTTTATCAAGATAAAATTACCAAATTGAAGGATATAAATTCATCTACAAATTCAATAAATAGAAATTAATTGTATTTGATATCTCTGCCTTTGCATTTTCTTTACATTTGGCATTTTTATCTCAAATCCCCTTTTTTCACCAACGTGAAATGTCACTGACTAATAACACACTGCTGATTTCATGCCTTACACACTTCCCAGTTGCCTTCAAATATGAGCCCAAACCTCATTATTTGGTAAAGTTTTGTCATTTTAACTATTCCTGTATGGCCAACAGTACATCTGCCACTGCAGCTGAAAAAGGTAATAGTGACTTTTTAAAACTGAAGGGGAAAAAGAAAAACAAAAAGATCCCCAAGCCATTCCAGAGGTACTTTCTAACCACATAAGGGTATAAGGCTTATAGAGAGGGGAATTGACAATTGAACAGGTGTCTATTTCACATATGCATGAAAAGCAGACCTGTGAGCAAGCACAGAATCAGTGTAAATCTAAATCAAGGAATTAGGACAAACCTGCCACATGTAAATATTTGTATTTTGAAATTAACATCTGAGCAATATTTACCCTAACCTGGCCCTGGTGAAGCTGCTGGAGTGCCTGCACTCAGCTGCCTCCTGGAGAGGAATCCTTAGCTCAGAACAGCGACAGAGAGCAGCCCAAAAAAGGATCAGCCCCGTGCCCAACCGGCTGAGGAGGCACTGCAGGAAGTACAGCTGGATGTGTCCTCACTTCAAAAGTGCTGGAATTCCCAGCCCAAGCTACCAGGCAGAGATAATGACAAGGCAGTAATTAGATATGAAGCTCTTGAGAAACACTTCCAAATAGGGCTGCTTGATACAAATGCTTGCAATGGCATAACTAATTTAGGGAGAGAGCTCTTTCCTAAGGCAACCTGATGACATTCCCACCAACACTCTCGGTACATCCACTTGCATCTATACACAGCATAATCTTATTTTCTATTCTGCATTGCATTAGCAAGCTCATGCCAGGAAAACCTGCCACTTTAAGTCAAAAAATGTCTACAAGCAGGTAGAGATTTAAGCTCCTACTGCTCATACTTTACCAAATGGAAGGCTTCAAAGTCTGTCATGGTGCAAAGAATTTGAGATATAGGAAGATCTTCCCCCAAATCTTTGAAGCTTTTGACCATTGGAATTAAAACCACCTCATAGTCGCCTATTATAGATGATTTCTGACCAAATTTTCCTTAATTTTCCTTAATTTATAGAACACAAGCAATAATTAAATAATGTTTTAACTTTCTCATCTTCCAAAGTATATCCAAAATAGCTATGCTACTATTTTTCCTATTAAGCCTTTTTTTCAGCAAAACTCTACATCTTGTCCTTACTTAATACATGCAGGTAAGAAAGAACTGTGTCTCACTGTAAGTAGGAATTTGCCAAATACCTGTTCTAGGCACCAAAATTCTTTCCAGAATTCCGGTACCCACACCAGTATGGTTTTACCAAGACAGACTTGTAATGCTGTATTTCATTTCAGTTGCAATATTCAGAAAAAATGCTCATAACTGAGGAAGTGCAACACCTTCATGCTTGTTTGTTTCTAAACTGACAACAAATTCCTTTATTTACAACCCACAGCTTCTACACGGAATTCAAATTCAGGAAACACAAGCTTCTCGCTATGTATAAAACACAAGACTTCTCCATAATACAAAACAAACAAAAAAACCCCAGAGATAGAAAGCTGCCAGTAAAATACACGATGTTTGTAAAGCAGACATCAGTGTTTAGCTTATTAACTGAGAAGAATTGCTGCTGGAATTGCAAGAGCTACCAAAAACTGAAGAGCCAGTGAGGGAGCGAAGAGAGCTGTTGATCTCCAAGCTGGACAGAACATGAAGAAACAGGGCAGTAACTGTTCCAAACAAAATCTAGTATGGAACATAGAGCCAAAGAAGCAAAAGATAAGCAAATGGAAAAATAACTTAACATAAGACAGATGCCTTAAGGCAAAAAAAAACACCCCAAAAAAACCCCAAAAAAGATAGCAGAAAACTATAACGCTGCTTTGGATAGAAAATCAATTTAAGCAGTAAAAAAGAAAAAAAAATACATTTTAGGTCTCTTTTCTGCTTCTACATTGTAAGGAGATAATCCACAGCAGTCAAAGTTCTTTCAAAACATTTTAACAGCAATGGTACTAGGTGCTAAGTGAGACACATTTTAAAGAGACTGCTTTATCTCACAATACCACATGAACAGGAACAGATTAACTGATCAGAAAAGCTTTGGATTTGAGCAGACCCTGTAATTTTAAGTACAGAAGAGGCTTAGTTACAGAATTCAAATATTTAGGAACACGTGATTTTGCTAAGAGAGAACCAAGGATGTCTGATTTTTTGTTTGTGACTTCTGTGTCCTTACCTGGCCTGTTTGTGGCAGCCATAATGAAAACCTGCTGCCGGTTCTCCAGCCCGTCCATCTCCGTGAGGAGCTGGTTCACTACCCGCACGCTGGCTCCTGACTTTGGAAGAAGAAATTTGGCAACAAAATCAAAGAAACAGTGGGAACATGCATATTTCAAGGTAAAAGAAACACAAGATCTACCAACTCCCTGCACTGAAATATTACTCAAATAAAAAGTTTATTTTTCACACTTTCAATGTAGCTGCATTGTGAATTCCTTCTCTCATATTCTTAGTACGTCTCCATCCCAAATTCATGCTATCTACACACTTCCCACGTATTTGAACACATGGCAAACCTCTTCTTTCCCATCAAAACTAAAGGACTCACTTAAAGAACTACATATAAATATTTGTACTGGTTGTTCTGACATCTACCTCAACAACACACAAAATTTCTCAATATTCATTTTTTTGAGGCAAAAGCGTTCTCAAATATTGAAACCTCTGAAACAACATTTTAACCAGCTGAGCTACTGAGAGATAAATAGTAATTCCATAGTAATGACATCCTATAACCAAATTCAAAAGTTTAACCTGATTTTCTCTGGATATTTTTTCTATATATGTATATGAAAAAAAGTATTAAGCTTTATAACATATTTCCCTCAAATAAAAGCCTACTGGACTGCTTTTCCTGGGAGACACCCTTCTGGGTACTTCTGTTGCCTGCAATGTCCCAGAAGCTGTAACTGAGTGTTTATTTGTGGAGATATCTCAAGGCCAACTCACCTCACGGTCAGATCTCCGAGGGCACAAAGCATCAACTTCATCAAAGAATATAACACAGGGGGCTGAATTCCTGGCACGCTGGAATACCTGACGTACAGCACGTTCACTTTCACCAACATACTAAAAAAATAACATTGAAACAATGCAAGACACTAAGATTTTGCTTGGGAAAAAAAATCAATCGTTTTAAACACCATTTAAGGTACTTTGCAATGGAGAAATGCAACCTACTAATCTGTTTTTTCTGACAACAGTCTCTTATCTCTGTTTCCTCACTGATCATGATTTACACAGGAACTGTCACTAGTTGAATTTTTACAAATTGTAGTACATTCAGAATTTAATAGAATTCCTTTTTTCTGGGCAGTATCTCTAACTTGCCATCATTTTGGTGATGAGAATTAACAAATACAGTCTCAATTAAGGACCCTGTTGTTCAGCTGTTCATAAACAAACCCAGTGAGCAATGTGAACACAATGAACGTCTGAAGTTCATAGAGTTGTTGCCTGAAGACAGGAACTTGGTGGTAGGGAACTGAAAAGTCAGCCAGAATTTCACTTTGAATGCTGAATTGTAGGAACAGGGGCTGTGAAGTCGCAAATGCAAACACTTCATTTTTTCCAAACATGTTTTGACACACTTTATATGTTAACACAGTCTGTGAACCACAGCCAATCATTTTCTCTGTATTCCACAAGGAAGTTGGGGTTCCCATTAACTTAAGTGTTGTTATTTCCTGCCTGTATCAGTAGACATATAAAAATGTTTGGGAAGAGATCAATCAAATCCAGTTCATGGATTTCAGCTTCCACATTAATGATAATGGCCTCCCTAGATGGGAACTGCAGCCACCTTGCTCAGTTCAACACATCCTCTTGACTCTGAAAGGGACTGAAGTTACATCACAGCACTTCTAAGTCCAGTGCTTCAAAAATTTGAACTACAGCACTTTTATCTGTTGACATTTAAAATCTCCATGCTACAGAAAAGCAGTGATGTATGTAGCTGGTCATTTAGAAACCCTACTTCAAGTCAAGAAGGCTCCACTTGCCAGGTAATTTAAATTAGGATAAATATTTAAGCTACACAGGTGACTTTTTTCTTTTCACATGAACAACTTCACTGCTAAAAACTTTAACAAGCGGTTAAATAAGGCAACTTCAGCTGCACCAGTACCAGTTGTGTAATTATCAGGAATTTTGCTTGCCTCACATTTTGGGCAAGAATTCCATAAATAACAAAAGCCCCATGATTAGCACATACCATATTTAGCAGCTCAGGACCTTTCACAGATATGAAGTTCAGTCCAGACTCGTTTGCCACGGCCTGTGAAAAAGGTAAAGCCAGATAGATACAGATATATCTATATCTATATAAGAAACAGATATTTATCATGTGTCTGCCTGGGTTCTGTCCATGGAGTGATAAACACAGACAAGGGAAGGAACATAGTCAGCAACTGTTTGCAAAATACAGAAAACAGTACAAAGTATAATTATATGCAATTAAGAGTGGGAGGGAAGCAGGGACTTTAGCAATGTACTCTCTCTCTCTCTCTGATGAGGCAGCTCCATATTTACACCCCACACCAGCTGAAGAATGTCCAATAACTATGGGAGTTAAAGAGATATTCATCTCCATAAGAGCACCTGAAGACAAAATGAGAAACAATCTGAAATTTGCATGATTATCTGCAATTACATGGAGATGCAGTAAGAACTGAAATGCTCAAGAAGCAAAACAGAAATATTTTCAGTAAGAGTTGCAGAGTACTCCCAAACATAATTTAGTTACAGCAAAATATTCCATTGGAGTGGTTATCCAATAGAGTTTCTTCTCATCTTTGCTACTTTTTTCTTAACCAACTTTATTCCTTCAAGTTTTGCAGGAATTCCCTCTCCATTCAAGCGAAGTTGTAACTTTATGCAAGAAAAATCAAATAACTTCAGCACAAAGGTCTAAATTTAATTTTCTGATGAGATGTGGTACAAAAGGCCAACTTTCTTACACTATGATCCAGACACATCCTACAAAAACATCCATTTCAAGAAGATTCTCCAGTTTTTAATGATATTTAGAAAATGCATTACCTTAGCTAAGAGTGTTTTGCCACACCCTGGAGGCCCTGCAAGCAGGACACCAGCTGGAGTAGTCAGGCCCAGAGCTTTAAACTGCTCTGGGTTTCTCACAGGTGCCTAAAAAGAAAAATCATCATCATTATCTCTGGCATAAAAAAACACAAAACTTTTCATTTTAGTTTCAGCTGGATGAAAAATCATTCATAGCAAGTTCTTTATTCCAACTTTTTATAGACTAAAAGAATAAAGATTTGATCAGCACTTTAATATCTTGCCCTGCTAATTACCCCTAAATTAGAGAAATATCCTTATTCAGAGGCAAAGATTTTATTCATCTAAGTTACCTAAAGGTGTTAATGTTAAGTTTCCCTCTGATTGGCAGCAAAATTGCTAAGCTTCCAGCTAAGTAGTCCCCAGTCCTTTGTGTGGCAGTTGCATAACCAAGGTTTTGGTACACAACTTTTAGAATACTTAATTGAGCAATACAAACACACTGAAAGCATGAATACAAAAAGCAAAATATTAAATACAAACACCGGACTTGAAACAAATCCAGGAGAGAATTATACCAGCTTGACTGTTTTAAATAAAGATATTACAAAATATCCCTATGCCTTAAATAAATACTGAAAACAGTTTTATTTCCTGCATAGGGGGGAGTGCAAAAGTTCTTTGGAAGTAAGGTTAGGACATACCAATATTGCCATGGTCAGCTCCTCCCGAACGTCCTCCAGGGCTCCGATGTCTGCCCATGTCACATCAGGGATTGTGACAAAGCCTTCTCTCTTGGCAGAGGGTTGCACTGATGACAGTGCAACAATAAAATCATTCATCTCAATGCACAGCTTCTGCAGCTGCTCCTCAGGCAAGGGGGCTTGCTCCTTCAGCAAACCCAAAAGTCTCTGCAATTCATCCTTAAGGGACATGGAAAGAGAGAGAAAAGATTATGCAACTGGATTAGACTTCCAGAACTGTTTTCAGGGCTTTTCCAAAGCCATACTTCAACTATTAATCACATTATTATGTACAATACACATAAAATATGTAGATTACTATTAATGATAAAAATGTTTCAGGGCAGTCCCGTGTACATTTAACAGGATTGAAAGCACTGAGCTGAGCCTAAAATCTTGATTTAGATGCTACAGAAAATGAGCTAAGACATGTATTTTGCCTTCCAGTTATTCCTACTGCTTCTCTCATATTGATTAGGAGAAAGGTATTTCCATGCAGAAATTTCCAAAATATGTATTATTTATATGTACTAATTTTGCTTTTAACAAGAAACTGCTTTCAAGAGAAAGTGAAAAACTGCTGGACAGCACAATTCTAACAATGTGCAGATTATTCAGTTTTGTATAAACTGTTAAAACTCTTAACACACTTCTAGAATATACACTTTGATTTAAAGCCATCTAATTTCAAGACATTTCATTTCCTCAGTCTGGTTAGACCTGGTTCTGCAATCAGGCCCTGATAAAGTTTGGGCAAATAGGACAGAGATACAGGGTAATGCTTTTCTGCACTGCCCCATGTTGCAGACCACAGTGGCCAAGTACATTCCAATTTCTTCAATCAGTTCCATATTGAGAACTGAGAAAATATTCCATCAAAGAACTTTAGATCCTCATAACATAAATGCATTCCTATTCTAATACAGAAAGGCAGTATCAAAGCAAACTGGTACTGCACTCCAAGTAAAACTGTATCAGGATTTTCATTATAAGATTGAGGGAGAAAAAAATAAATGTACAGACTCTGTTATGTTTCAGTGTTTTTCCTACAGGAGTATAAAGGAGAAGTATCACTTCCTAACAGTTTCAGCTAGGATAGCTCTACAACTGACCACAAAGAAACACAAGTGCTTAGAATGTCTGATATTCCTTTTAAGTCCTCTCTCCTCTTCTTAATAGAGCCATTAAAAGAAACTCTGAAATAGCCAAGACCACTGGGTTTGTTTACTCGAATTGTGTGAATGATTTTTAAAGGTTTTGTATGTTTATTTTTCCATTATAAACATAATACAAGGGTTTTTAATGACAATACCCAGTATTAGACTAGGTCAACCTCCTGCCAGCTATCAAAACATGGCTTTGTTAGGATTAGACTTCCTCATTCTCAATGACCCCTTTGATCATGGTGATGTTGATAAAAACTGCAACTACCTGCCCCTCCCCACTTTCTTTTGGCTACAGCAGGCCTCAGGAAGCACTGGGAGGTATAAGCCCCATGCTTATGTTACACTAATACAAAGGCTTACTACAGCTTTTTACGCTGATTTTTGTCATCACAGCAACTGTGCTCTTTGAGAGCCCTCTTAAAAACAGAATTTGAGCACAATGTGCATTTAAGCCCATTTATCTCCAGACAAATCTTTAGAAGGCCTGCAGATAAAGAAGGCGTATACAGACTCCAAATTTGGTGAAGTGGGACCTAGGATTTCTCTATATAGTTGTTCTGCTTCACTAACTTCCATGTTACTTAGGCCAGAGAATAATTCTGCCATTTAAAATAGTATTTTCTGCAACAGAGTTCCAGTTGTGCTGCACATTAACAGCTCCTCTCCCTCAAACCTGCTACAGGTACTAGACACCACGTGTGATTTACCTCAAGTAATCACATAGCTGGAAGGCAAACAAAGGCTGCATAAACGCTTCTAGACTTTGGTTTACTGTGACTCTACCAGGTCAGGGAAAAGCCTCAGGCACCATCACAGACATTTCACTGAACGCATGGCAAACAGCTGGTGCAAAATATTCAGTGCAAGTCTGATACTTTCAAATTCTGTTACAGTGAATACACTTTTGAAGAGAGATACAGACACTCTTTGAAGCTCTGCTCTGCTAGAAGACAAAACACAGCACAAGCAAAACAAAAAAATCCCAGGGGAAAAAACACACCTTGTACAAAACATGAACATAATTTTTAGGAGGACTGGGGTTTGGGATCCACTTTTCCAGACCCATTATATGGGTCATTAGGAGTTACGCTCCTGCCTTAGAAGCTGCCATTTCTAAATCTAAATTTAATATTAGGTTGGCTGTGGATGTTTGAGAACTTGTAAGTGATGACTTTCATAACTCTAAAATAACTGTTCAGATGTCAAAAAACACGCTTCAAGGAACACAGACCTTAGGTGGAAGTTCTGGTTGGTTGGTGCCTTCCTCCACCGGGATGTCTGTTCCTATCCCCGGGCTTCCTTCAGCTGTGCTCCCCCCAGAGTGTGTGTGATTCCTGCCGTGCTCCTCAGATGTTATCAGGACCCTGTTGACCGTGCCCATGGCTGCCTCCCTGCACAGGGCCATCAGATCAGCCCCCACATAGCCCGGGGTCAGCCGCGCTAAATGGCGGAACTCAAACGACTCCGGGAGCTTCAGTTTTCGACACAAAGTCTGAAGGATTCTAATCAAGTCAGGGGAAAAAAAGAGAAAAGATAAAGCTGGAGAAAAAGCTATTACTTTTTTTTTTCCACATGAAAACAAACAGCATTTAATGTCTCTTTCGGTTCACACGGACTGAAGCAGCACAGTGGGAAGTTTCTGCTCAAGTAGGAAGTAACCAACACTGAAACCCACAGAACTGTGCTATAAACTTCCTGTCACTTCTTAAACAAAAGCCAGTAGCCTCAACCAGGCATTGCTAATGGTCTCGGTGACTTAAGTATGACAGCTCACCTTTCAACCCTGATTTATATTCAAAACTGACAGGCTAGGTCTCAGCGCACCACAGAGATGCACACAAGTTACCACTGATACATTTAACCTTGTATTCCTAACAACCTAAGCCTGCACTGTCTGTTCCATACCACTTTTAAAAAATTTATTTATTGAAGAACATCCACAACTAGCTATTCTGCAAGAAGCAAATGAAATCAGACTGTGTGAGGAGCTCTGGTGTAATTTTCCGTATTTTTCCCTGACCACTGAAAGCAGAATACAAGAACACAACAGCAAACTTTTTAAAAGGCAGCCAGCACAAACCAAGGAAGTCCAGATCAGTACCATACTTCTAGTTCCATTAAAAACCAGTTCAAAAGATTTCTAGATCAAATAATACAACTACAGAAAAGTTATGAAAAAAGTGATTAAACTCTTCAAAACTCTAAAATTATAATATATTTCACCTGTTTCCCTCCCCACTAGCAAGTTCCATCATCTCTCCTTTCAATCTTTACTAGGGATAATAGCCTGTTCCTCAAGATTTTTTCAACCTGTCTGACAAGAGCTGTAGTTAATCAACTCGAAGTGTAAACAGCTCAGAACTACAAATGGCTTATTCTGAATTTGCACAAGAAAACACCAGGTAAACCAAGATCTCCAGGTACACTTTCTCATCTCACTCCACCCCTTAAGGCTGCAGAACCACAACTAAGCAGTTCAAATCTTGCTTTCAGCAAGACTCACCCTGTAAATCAACACACTATGAAAGGTCTGTGCAACCCCTTCATTTTAAAATAAAGGAACAAACCAACATGCCTTCCACAAAACAGAACAGAAAGCAGGAGGAGGGAAGAATTTAAAGAAGAAAATCATCAGTCCCTGTAAGCCTACAACGCCAGGAACACCAATACAAATAAACAATAATATGAATGTCTGTGACTCCACTTGAACCTGTGAACGACCACTACACACCACGATGGCCCTGCCATTCACAACTCCTGTCCTTCACCACTGTGCTGTTTCTGGGAATATCAGCATTTTAACGTGTTCCTAGGAACTGTCAGTGAATCACAACTCCCCTCAGGTCACTCCTCAGGTCTACCTCTAACCATCTGCATGTCTTGCCCACAGCCAAGAGAACACACTACTACAGGGCAGTAAACCTGGAGGAAAAAGGAAGGGAAGAGAAAAAAACATAAATGGAGGGATGGCCAAAAGGGGGGAAAAAACCCTAGGATGGAATAACGGCCTGAGTGCTGACAAAGTGGGCAATACTGCAAGCAGAAGTGTTTGCCTCTTCAACTTAGAAATATAATTATTTGAGAATAAGAAGAAACTTATCCTTTAATCTTTCTTTCCTCTCCATAACAAGTTAACCTATAAGCTTTTCAAACTTCCCTTCCTGTCTTTTTTGCTGTTGAGGAAATGAGTAGCACTTCTTTTTAAATTAAAAATGCAAAAATGGATTTATTTCTTTTAACTTAGTCTGATAGTCATAGATCTCTGGAGAAAAAAAGGGACAGTTACAAAACACAGGATGACTGCAGCTCATCTTAATGCCTGGACTGGTGTATTTCCATAAGGAACAGAATGGAAGAATTCAGGCCTGTTGCTTAAGGTACAAACAGGCTTCACTTAATTTATGTTCCTAATTTAATAGTTACACAAAAGCACCAAAGACAGAATGTTCATTTCCTGAACACGAAAAAAGACACATATGACTCCATCATCTGTACTGTTAAGGCACTTGGAAAGCCATTAACACAATGTTAAAAGCAGATCTGCACACAAGAAAGGAAATTACTCCAAATGTAGGCACAGCTACCAACACAAATAGGTGCTCACAATGTCTTCTGCAACTTTTCAGTGTGTGCTGACCCACGGGTGTGTACAGGTACAAACAGAACTAAACACAATAAAGTACTTGCCGTTAATTTTTATGTTAACTTACACATTATTTTCTTATTTATCAACGTATCAAAAAGCAAGTTTAACTTCACAATACATACTTCTCTCTTGCCCCTTCATCTGGGATCCCTAAACAGATTTCTCTGTCAAATCTCCCAGCTCTTCTCAACGCAGGGTCAAGAGAGTCAGGTCTGTTTGTTGCTCCAATAACAAGGACCTGGGTGGTGGCAGCCACATTATTCAAGTCTATGGGAAAGAAGGAAGGAAGTCAGTACTCACACTCACTGTCCAAACTTTGTTCCCACATCTGTGGGACTCTGCAGCACATGATAGTAGTCAGCAGAGATAAACTAATCAACAGTCAGACTGAACTGTTCATCTCTATCTCTACTACTTAAAACTTACACTTTGCACAATCAAGCAAAAATTTAAAAATTAACAGATTCATTAATTATTAATAAATTTAACAGGTTCCCCCATTATTTCTGTTTATACAACAGACAGGCATATATAATTCTGCACAGACCACAGTGAAAATACTGTAGTAACACCCCTTCAAATTTATTATGACCTTCCCACCACTCCCCAGGCAAACTGTGTCAAAATAAGATAAATTATTGCCACTATCTCCTCTGAAGTAAGCACAAGTCACTACTGAAGGGAAGCAGACAGTGAGCCTGACAATTATAATCTGGTTTTAGCACAGCTGTTCCTGAAACTCACCATCCATACAAGTCAGGAACTGAGCTACAATCCTCCTCTCCATGTCCTTGGACGCGACTTCTCTCTTTGGGGTGATGGCATCGATCTCGTCAATGAAAAGGACACACGGAGCACTGGACTAAGGAACAAGAAAGACTCACAATTACAAAATCACACTGACAGAATGTATTATAAGACAGAAACGTTTCAGGTTTTCTGATCTGTAACTCTTACTGAAAATCTGCTGTACAATCAAGTCCTGGAACAATTCTGTTACTCTTGCTGACAATCTGGAAAGCCACCAGACTATAAAACTTCACTGATCTGAAGCTATGGAATAATTAAGGCATGAGATTTAAAATGCCTCTACATACTGTCTAAAATTTAAATACACCTCTGTGTTGCCTTATGTTTTCCCTAAATATTCCATTGTGACTGCCTGCTGAAGTCCATAAACGAAAATCACACAAGAAAGGTCTGGTTTGGTTTGTTGTTTGTTTTGTTAGTGACATTAGAGCTGTGGAATTTTAAGAGCAGCATTATTGACACATAGAACAAAACAAAAGGAGCAGTAGGTGGTCATGGAGCGTCAAGACTACTACGGAGCCCGACCATGTTCAAAGAGTAAAACAGAGCAGTGAGAAACTCCCACAAGTGTTCTAAAATTCCATGAACTTTGTCAAAAGCCAACGATAATACAGATTAATAATTAGCGTAAATAGCATAACGGTGCTTAGCTGATTTAAGATCATTATTATTCCCGGAAACCACTAGTAGTGCAAAGGAATACTTGAGGAAAACACTGGAATCTTGTTCCAAAAAAGCGCCACGTAAAAAACGCGCGTGGTCCAGGCGCTGCCCTGGGTGTTCCCGGGCAGCGGCGGCGCCATCTCGTGGTCATTCCCTTTCCCGCTGTGGCCGAGGGGGAAAGGCCGTACAGATCCCACAGCGCCCCAACAACGAGGAACCGCTGTCTTTGCCCTGCACAAAAACTGCTGTGAAAACTAAGGGGAAAGACGACTCATGGGAATGTAAAAGACTATCAGAAAGGCAAGAGATTTTATTTTAGACATACTTCATGCAATAGATGTTATTTCTGTGACAGTAATTTAGAGCAACGTCCCCTTGATCACTACATATACAAAATATATGTAATTTCTAAAAACTCCTTGCCACAACCTATGTAATTTTATGCTAAACAACTTCTTAACAAGGCTCTCTAAAAATTAAAATTTAGCATGAACAGGAAACATAAGAAACAGCTTTGCAATCGACCTTTTTGCCCTTGTTCAGGGACATACTTTAAATATCTATGTACAGTAGGGGAGAGTAGAAAAATGAAATAAAATCAGAAAACCAGAACATTCTCTGAGATCAGGAACAGAAAAGCAACCTTAGGATATAAAACATCAGCCCCATACGAAAAACCAGAAACATCTGCATTTCTTTAAATTAAAATTGTCTCAACCTCTCTCATTCTATTTGCTTCCTATTACATCCAGAGGTCACACCAAAGCAAGACTTCAACTTTAACTTTTTTCCTGCTCTTATCATGTCTGTTCCAAATTTCCTGCTTTCTACCTAGACTGCCAAAGCCTAAAATCTCACACATCCACTCAAATTCCACGCCATACAAAACTAGCAAAAGCCCGTTGTTACAAAAAAGCACAGTGAACTGCTCCTATTTTTTTTTGCTTTTATATATCAAGCCAAGCAGATCCAAATATGTAAATAATTTATGTTGCTCTCTACATTGCTATGATGAACCATCTTTTGTCAAGGCTTCAGAATAGTAAGCTTTGTGCTCTGTGACATCATGACAAGTACAATGGGATTCTGCTCACAGAAGGGGAGACAAGTCATATCTGTAGCAGGAGAAAGATTCACTCACTCCCATTTACTCAAATTCAAACCACAGGAACAAAGTATGAATCTTTACAAAGAAAAAGACCAACAATTCACAGAGCTATTTCCAGTGGGTGTCTTACCACAGCCTGCTCAAACAGTTCCCTCAGTTTCTGCTCAGATTCCCCCGACACTCCAGACACAATCTCTGTTGCTGCCACCTTCAACATTGGGAGCTCAAGCTCCTGGAAGGAATAAGGAACATTTTATGATATATCCAGAAGTTAAAAATGCTGGCTACAAATATCTTTCAAAATATTCCAAACCTAAAAATCACATAATCAAGACTAAATCTTTAGGAATTTTTCAAAAAGATAAGGAGCATCCTCCAATTTAAAATGGGTAACAAAGCATTGCTTAGCAGTGTGGAAGGTATTCCCCACCAGGTGTGGTTCCCAGAGTCCTGTTCCAGAAATATCTATGCAGGATTGTACAGTAAGACACTTGCAAAGTTCACACTCCAAGTTTTCTGCTATTAAAAATAAATAAATACAACTGCAACTTTAATAGACTGTAGCACAGTAGTGCTACAGGTTGTTGCAGCCTATTTCAAGCTCTTGGAATTACATATAAAAGAAAGCTATCCCTAATTTAACATATAAAAGAAAATGAACCCTAATTTATGCAACTCACAGCCACCAGAGACTCTATGGTGCTCAAAGAAGGTAATTTGCCTAAAAGAGCACTACTGAAAATCTCTTATTAAGAAAAAATTATTTAAGAAGCAACCATTACATTTATTTAATCTCAAAGTTTTTCACTTCTGACATGGTTCTTTCCTCAAATGTAGTACCCTTCCAGCATACAAATACTTACTGAAACATTAAATATCATCAAATTATTCAAAGGGTTCTATTTTACAATACGGCATTAGAAAGAAAACATCTAAATCTTTTGAATTAAAACATTTGAAACAATGTCAGAAGGGTGTTACCTACATTACAGGAATAAATATCAGTATTTTCTTTATCTGCACTACAAAAATCAGTAATTCACATGCATCTAAATTTAAGCTTATAATCATTACTATTTAAGGAGCAACTGTATTAAAGAAAAAGAAATGTCCATGGTTATCACTGAGAGCCCTTAAAAGTCCTTAGACTTATATCCAAAACAGGAACAGTGGCACAGCAGCTTCACCATCACCCCAAATTATTAACACCAGTATTGTCATGCGCTCTGAAAACATCAGTATGACACACTCAAGGCAAGATCCAGTTCTGGAATTCAGAAATCAGCTGTTTAACAGGTGCCACCCAACAGAATCAATGTAATGCCTCATTGTCCTGAGTTTTCAGTGTAGGACGGGCACAAAGTATTTATTCTATCACCTTCTTCATGAGCTGTTGAAACCAGGTGGGACAGTGTTTTCCCTTGTCCCCTCCCTCTGGGCTATCTTCTGCTAATGGCCCATCAATGCCTCGCCAGGTGGCTCACAGGTAACTCGATCTCTGTTTAATGGGCCATTAAGGACCCACTGCATGACTCACCATCCCATTGTGAGCTGCTCCGCCCAGGGGGAGGAGCCAAACATTCCCACCTGGATATAATCTGGGATTTGGGACAGTACAAGCAGCTCTTACCCACTGGATTCCCAGAGGACAAGAGCTACCAGACCTTTCTACGGGATCACTGCTGCAGGAAGACCACCTCATCTGGACTGCTTCCATCACCCTGCTCAGGTTGTATTCTGACACTGTCCGTGGTTTTTTGTATTATTGCATTCATTTTATTTTACCTTTTTTTTCTTTCTTCCTATTAAATTGTATTTCTGACTTGGAGTCTCTGACTGGTTTTGCTTTCAAACTACTGCACTCATAAAAGGTGGTAAGGTTGAGTCTAGACTTGAAACAGTATAGTAAATTTAGCCAAAATTATCTTTCAGTTATACCCTTCTCAAAACACCTGTGCCTATGTTGCTCTGTTCTGGGAATGCCTCAAAATAGTTAAATCACACATAAAAGCTTGTCACTATGACTCTTTATGTATGAGATTCTATCAAGTAAACATTCAGATGAAATGCAAACAAAGGAAGTAAAGATTAACATACTTCAAACTATCATAGGATGGCTAAAATGAAAAGCTCTAGTCTGTTCTGAAATAAGATTATTCTCTTTCCCTCTAAAAGTAACTCAGAAAAGGAGGAAGCTGTAAATGTGAAGCCATCTCACCCCAGCAATTGCCTGTGCCAGCAGCGTCTTCCCACACCCTGGTGGCCCATGTAAAAGAAAGCCCCGAGGTGGAACCACTCCTAAGTGGGTGTAGACCTCAGGATGGCGGATGTGAAGGAGCATCTTGCAGATTTCCTGTTAAGAGCAAGAGAAATCTCCATTTAAATTGCAGAAATTAGTATTTACTGTCTCATAGGCAGGGCAAAATAAAACAAGTTCTGTTTAACAATCTGAATTCAATGACTGCTTAGAGAAAGATTAATCAGAGAAAAACCAACAACCTCATTGCTGTTGGTATAAGCAGCTTTGTTCAGTGCCATGCAGATTAACTCTGCAATATTTCCTCTCTGTCATTTTTCATAACACATTGTATTCAGTGCATCCTGTAGCCCACTAGTAAAATTTTAACTAACCTTTAATGTTTCATCATTGCCTCCTACATCCTCAAACTTCACTGAAGGGTGGTAAAGCTCTGACCCCTTATTTCTCACTGTTAAGGAGGAAAAGACACACATGTATAAATATGTATAAATGTATTTGTTAATACTGAACAAAACGTACTCAGCCTAAACAAATATCTAAGCACACAGAGTAGTATTATTTTTTGTTAGTAGACACAGAACTGCAATATTTTTTTAGTACAACATTAAGGCTAAATTTCCTTTAAAAACTGCCTGGGGTCACTTCTCTGCACATCAGAAAATACTTCTTTGGTAACAGATTCCATGGTCTGATACTACCTCTTTGTTTGGAGTAACACACCAATAACACAAAAATAACTTCTCACCTTTCTTAAGTAACATGGATTCAATTTCCCCATCTACATCTGCAAATTCTCCTTTTTTCCTTTTTGCTCTCCTGCCCTTTGTCTTCTTTCTTTCACTCTCCAAGACAGAAAAGTCTGTTGATTTCTAGGACATAAAAGCAGAATTATATTCACAAAACCTTCCACATCAGTGAACTACTGCAAAAACTTAAAAAAACAAAATGTGTGTCCTATGATGCTTAACTTACACACCAGCAAGGCAGGAACTTACACCTTCTTTTTGCAGAAACTCTTTTTTGTACTTTCAATTTGCCTTATTTTTAAATGGGTTAATTACAACAGTCACTTTTTTTTAAGAGGACATAGTAATGAACAAAAAAACCCCAAACCAAAACCAAACAAGTATTAAGTATCAAAAGTATTAACCAAAATCAGACACCAGTTATTTGTATGCCATGGAGGAATCCACTTTGGGGATGAATACAACTATATGAATGTATTTACCCCATTGGAAACAATTTTTATTTCTAGTAAGTCACAAGGGAGTGTAAGAAAATGCTATTCAGCACTAACACAAGTCAAGTGCATGTGAGAGAACAACTCTTCCAGGATAAAAGAAATAAAAAGAAGTTTCCTGTTTCCCCCAGGGTCACTAAGACTTTACCATTGGCTAAGGAAGACCACCTGCTGTGGCTGCAGCAAGCTACAGGCCAAGTAGGCTGGCCACTGGCACGTGCAATAAATAACAGCTATGTTCCACTCATCTTTCTCTCAGTATGGGCCCTAATCTGGGCCTCCTTCATACTGAGAACAACATTTTCCTCAAAAAAATCTGGAAGAAACTCAATATTTGGTGATTTTCTACCTTCTGTACAAACATGCCTGAAATGTAGAATAAATAGAATGCCAATTCTATTCAGGCATCTACTGAGAACACCATGGGTTTGTGAAACACAAAGTACCTCAGAAATCAGCTTCTTTTCCTCTCCTTCTCCATCCTCAGAAAGGTCAATGAAGAAGTCTTTCCCATCAGGAGTTTTATCAATGAACCAGCCACCATCAGAGCCCCATCTTTCACCTCTGGATTCTGGTGTGAGGGTGCTTGTTTGAGGCGCTGCTCTCACACGAGGAGAGGTCTCCACTGCGTCATTTTTTGGAGTGGGTGGAACAGAATCAGGATTTCCTTTCTTGTATAAGCTCAGCAGGGAACTGTTCATCTGATTTGCAGACTGCAGATTTACACATTTGTAAAGGAAATACATGGGACAGGTTTTACCTTGGATTATTTATATTTAGAGGTCAATGAAAACCATTTCATAAACATAATTCAGCATTATCTCTACAGGAAAAAATAGGAAATGCATCTTCCAACCCACTCCTCTGCAAACCAAATGACTGCATATAAAAACCTGCATGTGCTAGCTGAAGGGGCAGCAGCCTTTGCAATTTACCCTGGAATGACTCCTGTTAACGGGCAGGCACCTCTTTTGGCAAAGTTGGAGACATCAGCTCCTCCAGTCGCTTCATCCATTTGATAGCCAAGTCCTTCAGGCTCTCACCGTGCCTTCCCAAAAGGGATTCCTCACCACAAGTTCCTCTTTCTCCTTCAGAAAACAGCCTCCTTCCAGCTCCACAGATTCTCACCTGGAATTGCTGACTCTGACTAGACCTTATCTCTATCTCCCCTTTTAAACTCTTCAACTGCAATTTCACAACATAGACTCATACATTATACAAATGCAAACAATCGTAATAAAATACAACTTACCAGATCTTCTGGATAATCATCATAGTCAGAGTCATCTGTGTCACTTCCACTAGTCCTTAACAGAGAGGGAAGACAAAACCTATTAATTTATCAGAGCAGAACTGCAAGTAAGACATCTGTAAAATAAAACAAAAGCAATTTTCACAGTGTGGTTCCCCATAATCATGGTATGTAGTCTAATGCTGGAGAGAAATTCCTCACTCCCATGCTCTCCATCTTCTACTACGAAAAGTTAAAAAACGCATCCTTTCCAAGTGTGTGATGATTTGGATCAACTTGCTAACCTGTCTGAAAGACAGAACTATATAAAAGTGATGTAGGTTCATTCTGATTCAGTTCACCAAGGGAAACAGGAGCAAATCACTGCTGAACCAGACCAACCCTTCTGACAACAGTGTCCTACTTTCCCATGAGATCCTTAATATCTATCCCAGGTTAGCGAAAACAGAACACTCCATGAGATTATGGACAGGGTTAGGAGTCAGGAAATCTTCATTCCAATCTCACACCCACTGGTGATTTACTCTGAAGAGCCCGTCTGGTAGTCTCATCTCTCAGATGTGGCCAGTATCTCTCACACCAAGAACGATTAAGAACAAAACAAAGGAACTGAAACACATGAGGAACAGGGCATTATGTGGAAAACTATCCAGGAAGCCATAAGGTTGTCCACTAAGTTAGGGCTGTGTGTTCCCTACAACAGAGAAATCATGATTGGCTCTAATATCTGCTGATCTTCAGAGCTGAAAAAGTTTCCAACAACTACAGGAAACTTCTGAAGAAGACAAGCCTATGGGAAATCAAGGATTCACCTGCAACCTTGAAACAACCAAAATGTAATAAACCAAACCCAGAAAGCTTTAAAGAAACAGTAACAGCAATGGCATGATTAGTCTAGTGGTAAAAATTCCTCTTACTCATTTTTCTCTTGTTGTCTTGCTCTTTTTGCCACATGTTCAGATTCTAAAGCTGCCAAATCTTCGCGTTCTTTTTCATTACTGATTATTTCAAACACTGCAAGAAAAAGTTCAGCCATGTTAAGAATTAACAGCCAAAGCACAATTAAAGAATTTGGCATCTTGGACACAATATTAACAGACCTACCTTTTGCAACTTGTATTCTGAAGGCATTTCTTTTTCTTCGTCCATAATCTACACTGAAAAAACCACCAAAATAAACAGGTTACATCAACTGATTTTTCCCTCAACACAGTGTCATTGTCATTCCCAGAGAAAAAGTACATGGGAAGTTGATTCCCAAGCTTCCACACAGGTTCTTATTAAAAAACTACCTGGGTGAAAATGTCATAGTCCTGCTAAGCAACCAAGCAAGGTATTAGTGTATTATCTCCCCACCATGTCTGCACTGAGGTGTTATTTTCCCTCATATTTTAAACTCACTGGGGTAAACCCCAACATGCTCCAAGGAACCTGCAGCTTTTTATTTAAAACAGAAAAAAAATCAACTCATAAAAAACCCAAACCAAAACTAGATCTTGTAATGCCAATACATTAATAAAATTTGAGTCATTGACTGTATCAGCAAAGGGGAACAATCTTATTGCTTCAATCAACCTCAACAAACAACTGGTAATGAAGGTAACATAAAGAAAATTGCAACTTTCATAATGAATGCAAGAGAACAATCTAATATATTCTACATTTTGAACACAGGATATAAGAAGACAAATCTTGGCTCACCTGTAGGTTTTCTGCAGATCAGATGCTAGAATTCCAATGTCAACATACTCCCCGTATTTACTACTTGCAAGACACTGAAACGAAGAATTTTAAGCAGGGAATAAAATCTTTGTCAATCACTTCATCACAACAGCCCAACCAAATATGCCTATTTTAAATTCTGCCCTCCTTAAAAGTTGAAATGAAAATCAGAATCAGCTTTTCATTGCCTTGCAACAAACACACCAGACAGCAATGGGAATTTCCCAATGAAATGGGAAATGCTTATTAAAGCACAGATTACTGGGCAGCTCTGCTTCCTGGGGAAAGGCAGCATCCTACACCTGGGGGCTTTGATGACTTCTGCTGGGTCAACTCTGTTACTTTTATTTAGCAAGAAAGCTGATTTTGTAGCCCACACACCATCTTATTGTCTTGGTCCTCTCAGTTATCCTCCTTTTGGTTTAGCTCTCCTGTCCTAAAAATGAAACCATCTATATGAATCAGCATGGATACTCTCATAAGAAAAACCTGAATCTTTACAGGACATTTCAGGGAATACTATAGGGAACTACGTTAATAAAGTGAATTCTATCAAGCCTTTTCATTGCTCTGACAACAGCTAATCCAATCCATTTTCAAACCCCAACTATGAAAGTGTGAGAAAATGTACTAAATTTCATGTACAACTGTACTCCACTTGCTTTCTTCCCCCAGTCTCCAAATCAGCAGTGAGGACTTTCGATAACGTAAAGATGGAT
The DNA here is from genome assembly GCA_008694505.1 of Cyanoderma ruficeps. Classification (NCBI taxonomy): domain Eukaryota; kingdom Metazoa; phylum Chordata; class Aves; order Passeriformes; family Timaliidae; genus Cyanoderma; species Cyanoderma ruficeps. The sequence continues at coordinate 5,299,021 of VZDJ01007749.1, read as the reverse complement.
TCCTTTTTTAAAAAGAGGAAGAAAATATAGAATTCTCCTGAAAGATCTGGTATCACAAGTGTCACAGCAAGGAGAATTTCAAACCCTCATTTAAATCTATAACTCTATACAAAACAGTCAAATCGAATACATATTTAGCTTTTAAAACTATGTTGCACTTTAGATCACCCACGGGCAGCTCCTGCCCGGCATGAAACATCAAGACTACCATAAACCCAGCTGGGTTTTCCACTCTGGGATAGTCAAGACACACTCTATGTGATCTTGTGAATTAAACCAAGTAAGTTCCCTTGGGCAGTCACTGTCTCATTTTAAGGAATTAGAAGTAGAGTACATTTATACACAGGCTCAGAAACCTGGTGTTCAAGGTGCAAAGTAAAGACTGGGATGTGACACTCAGTGCCATGGGCTACTGGATATGGTGGTGATCAGTCATAGGTTGGACTTGATGATCTCAGAGGTTCCAACCTAAATGATCCTGCAATTCTGTGATATTGCCAAATGTTGTTTGTACCTGGAAACATGTACAGTGACTCACCACCTCCTGAGCAGCCCATTCTAGTGTTTAACCACCTGTTCTGTGAAGAAATTCTTCCTAAGGTCCAAATAGATACATACACACATATATACACATATATTTACATACACATACCTGTATATCACATGTATATACCTATATATCTGCATATATATACACACAGTTACACACCGCGTGTGTATATATATACACATATATACCTGTATATATACATATATATATATAGGAATAGTTTGAGTATATTTCATTTGCCCTATTCATTTCACATGTGAAGCAGCAGCAGCCAGCCTCAAGACAAGAACTACTAAAGAGGAGAGAAAAATGACAGGAAAAATATTTTAGGGAAAATGAAAATAAATACAATAAACCAACATATCTTTCTAAAGCCTTTTAAAGCCCTTTCTGAAGCCCTCAGAGGCAGGGCCGGGGTTTGGTCCTCTCCTGCTAGTGAGCAGGCCGGATGCTCAAAGCCCCTCAGCCAGAGGGGAATAGACGTGCCCCCGCCGGCTGCCGGTGCCAGCAGTACCAGGGGTGCCGAGGGTGCCCCGGCGGGCGGGCGGTACCTGCTTGATGCGCTGCTTCAGCCGGGGATCGGAGACGCGGCCGGGCCGGCACCGCATGGCCGCCACCCCGCCAGACAGGGAACTCCATTTCCCAGCGTGCCGCGCTGCACGGGCCCGCCCGGGCGGGGCGGTGCCTACGGCGGCCGGGAGGGCCCGAGCGCGTCGGGCGCGGCGGCGGGATGGAGTCGGTGGTCTTCATCTTCTCGCTGATCGACTGCTGCGCCCTCATCTTCCTCTCCGTCTACTTCGTATCCTGCTCCTCCGGCGCGGGGGCCGAGGCGTGGGCAGAGAGGGGCACCGGGGCGGGCCGGGCCGGGCCGGCTGAGGCGCCGGCGGGGCCGGTGGGCGGAGGGCGGTGGGGCCGGTGGGCTGCGCCGGGCGATGGCCGCGGGGCCCGGGGGCCGTGGCGGCGCCCGGCGGGGCGGGGGCGGAGCGGGTTCGGCGCCCGGGGCGCGCTCGCTCGGCGGGGCCGCGGCTCCCGGGGCGGGCGGGCGCGGCTGAGGAGACACAGGCGCGGCACAAGGAGCGAGCGGCGCTCGGGGGCCACACGGGCCTAAATAGTGCGGCCAGCAGTGCTTCCATTGCAAGGACGCCGTGCTCTGTGTTCGCTGTGTGCCGGAGCTGTGGGGCTCCGAGTCCCTCGGCAAGCTGGATTTCCATGTTCTTTTGTTAGAGGCTGGTCCGCACTCTGTGCTGGCTGGCGTTGTTGCGGTGTAAAGGCACAGATTTGACTTCCTTTCCTTACTTTTCTCAATAAAAGAGAACGGTCTTTCATTCTTTCAATCCTGATGGGATTTTTCAGGGTATACCCAGTTCTTCTAGCAAAACCACTCGGAAAAAAAATTCATCCTAGAGGGAAAAATTGTTTGTTGAAAAATGAACGGCCTTTATCCATGTTTTAGGAATAGGAAAAAGATCTCTTAGCATTCATTTCCTTGGAGAAAAGAACCAGGAGCGCTACAGGAGACTGCATGATGAGGTGCACACGTGCATCCTAAGCCTTTTTGAGAGGATATTTCTGTCTGAAATATTAATATTTCAGTCTGATAGTTCATTCAGTAATGATGTTACTCTATTATTTCCTAGCAAAGTATTGATTAATTCAATGTTGTTGTAAATGTTGGGGGAAAAAATTAGTAGATTCACTGCTTAAAACTGCTCAAATTTGTGAGAAGAGTTTAAAAATGTGTTAACTTGTCCCGTCCATTAAGTTTTGGTTTCAAGGGTTGTAGTAACAATTTTGATACTAAAAGTACTGCGTGTGCCTCCCTGGTCTGTTTTAAGGGCTGAACTGAACTTTAGCACTTGTGCAACAGTTGCCCTTGGGAATGTATAATAAAATCCCTTGGCCTGATGATAAAATGTAGCCAAGCCTGCTATCTAAAATATGAGTGAGTTGTAACTACTCGAAATACGCCTTTGACAGAGCAACTTAGAGCAAGTCAGTGAATGCTGAGGGCAGGGAGTTCTCCCCAGTTTGTTGGCTAAAAGTAAAGCTTTGTGTATTCTGAATTACCAAAAAGTAAAGCTTTGTGTATTCTGAATTACCATACACTGTTTCCTTATCCTGAACTTCAGATAATCACACTATCAGATCTGGAATGTGACTACATCAACGCTAGATCGTGCTGCTCCAAGCTCAATAAAGTAAATTGTTCTTCTTTGCATTTGCTGTGGTTTGAGAAAACCACATCCTTCATCTGAGCACTGCAAATAGCTGGGGGTTGATGGGTATCTGAGGAGCCTTGATTGGCAGTATTTTACATGTATCCCTTATTTCAGCTTGCTTGCCTTTTTTGGGATGCCCACATTTCAGCAAATTCCATCACAAAAGTACCATTTAAAATGCATCTGCTTAAAACTCTTAGCTTTAAATCGATGTGGCCTCCCCATGTGTGTGTGTTCATTTTGATTTAGAGGTATTTTACCTTAATGTGAGAGAGAATGGTACAGGATCCTGTCAAGCCACGAACATGTAGTTGCCAGGGGCTGACCCAGTTTAATGATGTCAGTTTTTATATTGACCAGCTTTCTTATCTGTTCCAAGCCTGGGGCTGTTTGTGCAGGTTTTAATTATCTGAATTCCTAAACCCACTGTTCTCTGCAGTGATTTCAGATGAGCTCTCTATACTTTCTCAGTTCTCTTTCTTGAATAACTTGTGTAGTATATATGTGTTCAGACTGTGCTGCTCTCTAGAAATGTTTCTAATGCTTGGAAAAAGCACCTCTGATACAATATCTCAGGGTTTGATTTCTGCTTGCTTGTGTGGAATCTGCCTGAAGGTATTAATTTGTCCATACTGTGATGGAACCACATGCCTCTGCTGTCAGTTTTTCAGATTTTACGTGGTTATAATCAGATTATAATCCCTAATAGATGTCTTTTTCATAAAGGAATTTACAATTGTGCATGTAACTCTTTCCTCTTTCCTTTTTGCAGTGGGTGGTGCCTGAGCTGATTGGCCATGCCGTTGTCACAGTATTAATGCTTATTTCATTGCACTGGTTCATCTTCCTCCTTAACCTGCCAGTGGCCACATGGAATATATATAGGTAAGTGCTCAAGGATTTGTGGGGTTTCTCTCTAGCACTGTCACTAGTTTAGCTTTAAGTGTGGTACAAAGATGAACAGTATGTGATGGTGAGATGCTTCAGGTGCGTTCTTGAGCTGCTAACAGTCTTCATTGATCAAACTGACATGATTTCTTGTCCTTAAAATCACAAGGAACCCAACAGTGTAAAGGACATGAAACTTTTGGCTTTTGCTTGCATTCTCTTTAGTGACCAAGAATCTCCATTTGTGGCCATTCCCAAATTCATAGGAAATAATAGCACATTAATTGAGATTATGAAATAGTACTGCAAACAGAGTTAATGATGTTTTCATGCTCTTCCTGATAGTGCTATCAGCATAAAAGTGCTTGGGTTGGCGTGGCTGATGGTTGTAGAACCATGGGGCTGTGGTGTCATCCCCTGCACCCTCCTTCATTTGCTGACTTGTGCCTTCCCCTCATCTGCAATGGTTTTGGCCCCCCATCCTGCAGGTTTGTGTTTGGGAGGGTTTGCAGCCGTTTCACCCCAGGACAGCTGTCAGTGTTACTGCTCTTTGTGCATTGGGCTGCCACCCTGGGAAATGTTTAGTTACCAGTGGGGGTTTCCACGTGGCAACACTGGGTCTGTCAGTTCACACCATGTTCTTTTTATCTGGTATCATTTGGTGTGTGGAGAACTGACCCTTCACAGGTGTGTAGCTGACAGAAACTGGATGTGGATTGGTCACAAATTACCTCCAGTCACTATACTGAGGGAACCCAAAAGCCCAAATGTTAAATGTTCAGGTGTGGAAAGCTGGCTGTAATTCTTGTTTGCCTGAACCTGCCAGGGCTAACTGTTTGCAGGGATGGGTTGAGTTGCTGCTAGAATTAAAGAAGAAGTTTCACAGCTCTCATTAAAACAAAGTTGAGGATCTCTGTACTGATAACCTGCCTGTTCTTGGCCAAAATAGTGGTGCTATTTAAATATTGATAAATATCACCCTTGTCTTCTACATAACTGCCAGCAAAGCCTTCAAATATTTCTAAGCTGGAGAAACATGAGACAGTTTAACTTTATGCTTAATAAATAAATGTTGCCTAAATACACACACACAGGTCATGGTTTTGCCTGGTTTTGTTTGCCCCTCCCTATGTACAGCTGTCACCTATAGTGACCAGTATTTGGTTTGGGATCTGCTGGCAGGTTTAGGGTTTGATGTTTCATTTAGGCAAGGCTGAGACACCACAGACAGAAAGCATTTTCGTTGAAGCTGTCAAAATTTCTTGTGCTGGTTACCCCTTTGCTGCTTCAATTTGTGTACTTACGTTAATTTTTAAAGTAGCCACTTGCTTTCCCTTCTAAAACTGGTCAGAGGGAGTTTTAAAAGAGAAATTCTATTTCTACATGTCAGGCAGTAAGCTCTGATTGCAGTTTTATATTGACAGCTCTCATTTTACCTATGTCCTATATAGGTTAATATTCTGAATATCCTAAAGTTCAGAATTGTTCCCTTAATTTTAGATGTGGAGTGTAGGCAATTAGAAGTCAAAATATTTGGCCTATATTACTAATCCTCTCTTCTTTTTGTGGATCGAGGAGTTTCTCCCATATTAACAGCCTGGACTGTCCTATCTCTAGTGAAAGAGTTGGAGGCCTGCAAAAGCAAGTGTGGGGTTTAGCATTTTCAGCTCATTAGGAACTGTAGGGATAGTGCAAGGAGCAATGGGTTCAAAGCAAAAGAGGGGAAATTTAGGTTAGGAATACAGAAGAAAAATAATTCTGTTGAGGCTGAAGAAGTCCCTGCTTTGTGGTGTAAGTGATAGGCAGGATAATCTCTTCCTCTTATTCACTTTCCTTTAAAACCTCCTTAATCCCAATGACTACATGGCAGTTACAGGCAGCAGTGGCTTGATTTAGTAATTCTCTCAAGGATTTCAGTGAGAGGAGAGAGGTTTTGTGCAGGAAGGGTATCAGAAACAAATCCTGGGAAGGATAAATTAATCAAAAACAGCATCAAGAGAGACTTCTTCCAAAGTTGCAAGATGTTTATTGTAACATCCTACTGGCCCTTCTTGTTCAGCCCACTCAGATGATATTTAACTTTTTTTTGATTAATTTTGTAGTGTCTCCAGGGAGACAGTTTTGTCTTGCATTCTCCTTGTTTTAAAACTCAAAGAGAAGCATTCAGCTTTTTTTTTCTTCTTTGTTGTATAGATCTCGAGAGAACAGGTCCAAATAATGAGATTCTTGCCATGCCTTTAAGAAGATAAAACTGAAAGGGTAAAAAAAAAAATAAATCTTTACAATTCACTGAAAATTCTAGTCAGAACTTCTACATCCTTTAAAAAATTGGGAAATCTAGAGGGAAGTGTCCTGTTGCTGTGGTAGCAGCTTCCACTGAATGGAAATCCTGGAGGCACTAATGTTTATTAAAGCTGACAGTTTACTTGTTTGCTGCAGAAGTTTTTTTTGCTGTGTAGAGGATGACAGCTGGCTTGAGCTGGGTGTGCCAGCATCCAGCAGCATTGTATCCATGGCTCAGTTCCTTAGATCTAGAATACAGATGTCCCCTGCCTTGTGGGCTTCTTGGAAAAAATGCCTCACAGCTTATGCAATTAAGTTGCATCATTTAAGTGTCACCGTTTTTTAAAAAAGCCAAATTAATGCATGCTTCATGGCACTCATATCCCAGACAGGTAAGAAAATTATGGATTCTGTTCCTAGGATAAATTGGTACAGGAAATGTGTTCCTCCTTTTATTTCAAAAAAATGTGCTGCATCCCCAGGAAATGGACAGTTATTTGCATTGTAACACTAAAAACAGAGCAACCATTCAAAACTTCAAATTTAGAAGAGAATTTCAAACTGGAATTATTTAACATTTTGAACTATTTTTAATGGGACACAACTGTCTTGGGTATTAGTCAAATATGCTGCAGTGCTTTTCAGTGCCTCTGTGACAGACAATTACTGTGGGCTGGACTTTTTCTTTCCCAATGTCCTGCTGCTGCTAGAAAACCTCTCTGTTGCTTGTTCCCTTTCCTTCCCCTCCTGGTATAGAAATGGATATTTTAAGAGGTGGGGAAGTGCCTTTTGGACTACAAGTGGTGCCATTGGAGTAAATGAAAAAAATTGAACAAGTGTTCTGTTCTGAGACCGTACTTCTGCTCCAGCTTTAAGACAAAGAGTTAAATTCCTGTATAGGAAGAGTCTGATTCCTGGAAGGTAGAGCCTGTATATCATCTTATGGAAGTGATGTTCTAGCCTGAGCTCAGCTGGAGTGAGAACTTCATGTGCTCCCATGTGCTCCCTCGAGAAATTCTTCTGAGAAGAGAACATGCTGCTGGCTCAATTGTCACAGGACAAACATTTGGTTTGCTGGTTTTATGCTTCCTTGGCTTACATTGCACTTGGCTTCACTCAACTTTTGTTCTTATGTGGGTTTGGACAGCAGAATTTGACAGAACTTCGGTTCTGCCAGACTCGGTCTCAGCCTCAGTGTGCTGAGGTGTCCCAGGGTGGCTGTGACAAAGGCAGGAGTAACAGCACAGATCCTTTGACTTGGCTTATGCCATCTCATTGTGGCCACTGGAGTTTGTGGTTTTCTATGTGAGGTTTTTTGCTAAATAAATTCCTGATTCTTAGTTAAGTTAGATTCTTTTCCAGTCCCTTTCATCTTATGCATCTTTCCACTGTAGGTGGGTGTTTTCTCCATGACAGCAACTAACTGAACAGCAATTAAAATGAACTGGAATTGGCTATTACCTGGAATCTCTCACATTTATACATAGGAAGCTGGGCTGATGTTTTTAATACTTTTTGTTCTCTTATTATTGTGGATTGTAGTGGCAGAGATAGCTGCAATATCCAGAACTCCCTTACCTTGAATTGTGAAACAACTCTTGAGATGAAAGTCCCTTCTTGGCAAGCTTTCCCCCACTTCTTGCCCTGATACTCCTTAATGTTTCAGTGATTACAAGTTTGGGTTTTGTTGTTTGGGTGTTTTTGTTTGGTGGGTTTTTTTGTGGGTTTTTTTTGGCCATTGTTGTTTTGTGGGGTTTTTTGTTGGTTTTTGTTGTAATTGATTTTTTTGTTTGTTTGTTTTGTTTGGTTGTGGTTTTTTTTTATTCTTTAACTTTCAGGTACATTATGGTGCCAAGTGGAAACATGGGAGTATTTGATCCCACAGAGATCCATAACCGAGGACAACTGAAATCACACATGAAAGAAGCCATGATTAAGCTGGGCTTTCATCTGCTCTGTTTCTTCATGTACCTTTACAGGTTAGTTTTAAAAATTGCTCCCAAGGAACAAAGGGATTGCCCGCCAGCTATTTTTATCTCCTCTATTCCACTGGTGTAATTGCTGGTATTCATGTCTTAGCTTTTTGCATCCTGCTAAGCCTCAGTAATATATTTTGACAGCTATCTCTGGGCTCAGTATATGCCTTTATTCATTCTGATCAAACAGTGTTTGGAAACTCAGGCTATTCCTTAATCTCAAAACCACAAGGTAAAGAGTTACATGCTTTCAGCACCTACAGTAAGTGGCCTGTTTAGCAACGAAATACTCTTGAGGACCAAGTTTATTTTGTAAGATCTGTTTTTAAAAAATGAAGTTGGTCTGGCTGAGCTACAACTAGATGTGTTTGTGAAAAGGCCACTTACTCCAAGGTGGCAGAGCTGCTGTTCCTCTGCTGCAGCATTGCTTCTGCAGCCTTGTCCTCCTAAGCAGAGCACACAGCTGGGGTGTCTTGACTTTCTATTTCAGGTTCTCTCAGAGCAGCTCTCCCATGAGAGTGAGAGCTGCTCCTGCTTGCACAAGCTTCAGTAATCCACTGGTATCATGTTCTCTGTTTTGTCACAGTATGATTCTGGCTTTGATAAATGATTGAGAAGTTGAAAGAGAACCATTAGCTGCCAAATTGGGTCATCACTCCAGTGACTGGTTGTGGAGCCACAGACACCTCCCGAACACACCTAGATCAGTGTCGTCATGCAGTATATTTTTCCTCTTTGAACAAGAAATATTTTTCTGTATTTTTAACATAAAATATTTTCAAAAGACATTGGATCTGTGTAGCAGTTGTTTTTGTTCCTTTACGAGCCAAACTGCTGGAGCTGCTGTTTCTGTAAGATGAAATCCTTGCTTACAGAAGTGACCTCATAGGAATTAAATGGTGATAAGGGAAACTTGTTTCTGCAGCATGAGCTGGTAATGATGGTAGTTCCAGAACACATTTAAGGGCAGCAATGATAGCTGATTCTTGCTGAGAGGTGTCAGGATGAGACTCTGGCTGCCAAGCTGTCCTATCAGAGCCTAATTTGAAGGAGCACTTGGAACAGATTTCAAAGTGGAACAGGAGCACAACTTGCATCTTCGTGTTGGTATTCTTTCCAGACGAAAATCAGTGGAATGAAAGTTACATTTTCCTCCCTCCACCACCATGCAGCAACCTCTATGAAGTCTTGTATTTGGATGGATTAAGATCCCTTTGGTGGACATGACACTTGTGTGTAAGAGTGCAGATAAACAAGAACCATAATTAATACTTGCTTTTCCCCTTCAACTCCTATTTTGTCATTGAAGTACATCATGGACATCCAGATAAAGTAAAGATCATATTGCACTGGGGTGGAGTTGGTTACAGAGCAAAAGACTATCTGCAGTTGCTACTCCCTGAACCTGCTGTTTGCATAGCCAGTGGGGTGAAACAAGAGTCTGTCTAGCTCAGGGAAATGGTTTGGTAACCCATATCCCCACTTGCTCCAGTTCTGATGTGACTCTGCTTCAGTGACACCAGCAAGTTCTCTTTGTGCAGCTCTTGCATCGGTGATAAGTGTATAAACCTGAGTTTGTACCCTCACTGTCCAATAACTGTCTTTTAGTTTTTTATATGTGCTTGCAAACACGTCTCTTGGAACAAACACATCAATTAAAACACTTTAAAAAATACACTTCTGTAATTATGTCCAAAAATTTATGAGCTTTTTCTTCTTAAGTATTTGGGTTTAAGTGTACAGCTGGAGTTAACAATTGTTTTCAGGGCCAGCCATGAAAAGGCAACACTGATTGCTGTAGATACCTTGTGTTCAGTGTTTGTTCTAGGAGAAGTTTGGCTTTAAATTTTTGATGGATGGAGTCCAAGTTCAGCTGGACTCCATTAAAGATGGAAAACTGCTGAAAATCGTGCTCATTAAAAAAATAACTAAGGAAACAGGTACCCCAGCTGGATGCCACTGACTATGTGACAGCACAACATCAAGCTACAAAAAGTACTGCCCTATAAAGCCAAAACCCAGACAGGAGGTAGGTCTGGAGAAAAGAGAGCAAATAAAACTTCAAAAGAGTAGAAAGTCAGTAACTTTTTTAGCAGATCATGGTAGGCAATTAAATTTTATTTGTGTGTGAAAAAAAACAACTACACATATTTTGTGTGTTAGAAGAAAGAGCCTAAGTCAGGTCCTGGCTGTATTGCTGACAGTAGATGCATTTCACTAAACTTGTTTCACACTGAGAAACATGAGCATTAACCTCATTTAATTTGAAGTCCATTACTCAAACTAGCAGCTTGATATCTTATTCTAAAAACATGATGAATAAGTTCTCTGTTCATTTATATCCACCAACTGATAAGAGTCATAAAAACCTCAGCAGCAGGTTTCAGAGACTACAGTCCTGCTGGATAATTACACTGGTAATGCTGAAGCCTTCTTACAGTACAGGGTCAGTGCCTGCTTCAACAGAGACCTTCAGAAGTCAGTGTCAGCTACAGAAAAAAATGTATTTGTAATAGCTAAAAACATGATTAACTAGCTAGAAATAGGGATACTGCAGTTATGTCACTCTGGGGAGAGCCATAGAGCACAGAAATTTTTATGGTGGTAAAAATAAAAAAAACCTCCCTATTTTCCAGCAGAGAACAGGGTAATTTAAACCCAAGCCTATCATACAGAATTCAAGACAATCTCAAGAAACTTGAGACTGATTTTTAAAAAAATTCATCTGACTATCACTATAAATTAGTGTGAGGTCAAATACAGATTCCTTCCTATTCACTCAGACTATTTCCCTTTGGACTTGAGGTACCAAAGTGTAACTTTGTGAGGAACCATTAGCTATGATTGATAGAAAACTCCTAATCAGTGAAAATCAATCAGTCCTGCAGGGATTCCAACTTTTAACTGGTGTTACTGAGCTCTTTTCCTCAACCACAATCTACAGTCAGGCCAGCTTGCAAAGTCCTGCATCAGTTTTCAGAGAGATTATATAATACTTAAGAAGTCTGCATTTAGGGGGTTAGTTAAAAGGTGTAGAATTACATGTTTCCCCCTAATTAATCATTAATTACAGACTGCTGGTTATCGAGCCTGTTTTTTAAGGAATATACTTGTAGTAAATGACTGGTCTGGTTTTCTAAAGTGGTTCTGTATTATTGAACGTGGTGAATCAGTGGTCTGACCACTAAGAACAATTCTACATGCAGGTTCACAATCAACCAGAAAACCTAATAAGCCAAAAAAGGCAAATCTTTATCTGTTCAGGACTGTCAGAGCTTTATTCTAATTCTTTCTTCTCACAAGAAGCGCTCTAGGATTTTGCACAAGCGCCCAAAGACCATTTATGCCTTTAAGTACAGGGAGTGATGGACACTGGAGGTACCAGTGGGGAAATCTGGTCTATATATTATGAACTACCTTGCAGTTCTCAGTACATTCACCACCTCAGCTTTGGCAGAAACAGAGGCATACAAGCCTCAGTGGTTACTCCTCAGAGCAGTACAGGTCTTTTAAAGTGAGGAGACAACTGGCACTGCCATCCTGCTGGGATGAGGTGACAGCCTTGGCACGTGCAAGACACAGGGAGGGGACCAGGCACAGAGAGCACAGGACAAAGGGGTAAGGAAGGGCTCTCCTCAGGCAGAGTTTGGATTTATGCTAATTAAGAAACGCACATCTACTGACTCTCAGGTTCCTTGTGGAATTTCTTTGAAATAACCTGAATGATTTTAAAAAAACGAACAAAAAACCCCCAAAAACACATCAGAAAAAAAACCAAGCCCCAACCCAAAGGACACAAATTTTACAAATGCTGAAAATTACAGGCCCGTAGAATTCATATACCTGCTTCTCTTCCACTCTTCTGACCCATTAAAGGCAGACAGGATGGCAGATAAACACAGCTTTTTTGGCTGGGTTTGTTAGTAACTTCCTTCATCTGCTGTGTGAATAATCTATGGCTGAAGTGGGTCTGAACCCAAGAACCCTCCTGCAAATACCAGCAGCCAAGGGAAGTAGCACAAACGAGGGCATGCAGAGGAAAAAGGCACATCCTTTCTCTTGGCAGCTGCATTTAAGGTATAATTATCTATATACTGCCTAAACTGTAAGGAAAAGAACAAAGTTAATACAAAGGTACTACTAGAGGGAGTGAAGACTTCCTCTAATCAATACATAAGTTAAAAGAATTCAAAAATTGAATGTACATCAGCAAAAGGTTTGAGTTTGGAAAAGCTACAGGGAGTGGAAATTCAGGCACAACTTTTTAACACAACATAAGCTACACCTGACTAAAAGTGCAGGACAAAGATGAGATTCTGGTTTAAGGCACAGGAAAAAGGGACAAGAACATGGGGCCAGCTGGAGGGAACACAAAGGCAGGAGATGAAAGTATTTTAGGAGCACCTTCTTATTATGAAGCATCAAAACCCCCCATGAGACTCACAGATCACCTACAGCAACCAGAGTCTGGTATTTAAGCTGCAGCATTAAGGAATGATGGATTTCACGGAGCCTCAAGGGAGCAGATGTTGAGCAAGTGAGGTAAGCACAGCCTGGGACACAGGCAAGTCGAGTGCTAAAGTACAGCACAAACACAAGGGTGAGGTGGATTAGAGCCAGACAGCAGAGCCTGGAGAGCCTGAGCACAGCACTGAGTGACTCAGCTGCAGCTACACTGCCACAAATTAATTTCCCTAGCAAGGAAATGAAATACTATGGAAGAAATCTATAATTAATGATCAAGAAATTAACATCCAAGTCAGTCATATAAGTGAAGTTAGGGAAACTAAGAACTATTCATTCCAGTTATTTATTGTTTATTGAATTGAAAGAAAGGGAATACAAACATTTCTGTTAAGTGCTGTGCACCAACATGGAAAAAGTGTATTTTCTTTTAAAAATCCTAATAAAAACAAATCAGAAGTTAATGTAGTTCCAATTGAACAATTTTTAAAGATATGTTTAAAATACTACACATTTATAAAATAAAAAAAGTTAAAACGGTGCTCTGTAAATAATTAGTAAAACAAGTGAAAATAAATACGAGACCCAAAGTTCTTATGTTTTTAATGTAATATAGCAAAGAAATTTTTAACTACTTAATAATATCTGAGGAGAGTAACAAAAATCCAGAAAGTTTAAGAACGCAATCCTTTGAAACATTTAATATCAGTCCATAGCAAATAGTCATTACATACCAAAAGCTCTAAGTGTTAACTAGTTCCACCACAACTCCATATAAATCTTGACAACTTAGAAATCTTGAGATCAACAATAAAGTTCTTTTCTTGATCTCTACAGCTTGGTTTGTAAGTACATACATGCTTTGAGGATCCATTTTGTCCCGTATGTTTTCAAGGAGCCAATAACTTTTTCCATCTGTGCCTAAAAATGTTAAGTTTCAAATCTAGCACATATACCCTAAGAATGTAAAATGTTTATGAAAAAAGATGGGGCACAATGAATTTCAAATTTATAAAAATATACTGATATTAACCAAAACCTTCTGGTCAAAGGACACTTCACATACACACGACTTAAAGTATGCAATAAAACATGACAAGTACCTAGAACATTTGGTTCTCTGTCTGTTCGTGGAACACATGCACACACACACTCATACCAGATGGGAGGAACACTCTCACAGATGTTTTACTGAATCCAGATTATCTGGATGAATAGACAGAAAACTTGGCTACAGTTTATTTCAACTAGAGGCAGCTACTGCAGCAGTAGTTCAACACTGCACACTTCAATTAAGTCCACCCTGTTTAAAAAAAGTGTCACAGTTAATGATTTTGCTTTCTAGACATTGTTAAAAGTAGCAGTTTTCAAAAATCAAGTATGGCAGCTGAAAATGGACTCAAGCCAATGTGGAAAAGACAGGAGGAGGGCAAAAGGAGGATTAGCCATTTATGAGATGGGTGTTCCTCTTAATAGTCGTCTCAAAGAGAAATTAGATACAAGTGTGTTTTGTAGCTAAAAATATGGACAAACTATTGAAAGTGCATTTTTCCTCCTCCCCCTTGAGTTACAGTAGTTTGTTTGTTGGTCAGTAAATCCTGCTTTTTCTGTCCGTTCTTTTTTCTCTACCTCCCTCCCCATTTGGATCTACAATATATCCCCTCAAGCTACAGCTAATTGTACGAGTCCTGGCTTCCTGCTACGGAAGCCTTTACAAGTGATTTTGGGTGGGAGTATGACTTAGCAGTGTAAAAATACACAACTAGACACCAACTCCCAACAGCAGACAGAGTTTTATTAAACATTACCTGGTTGAGGCCAAGTTGAGAAGTAACTGGCAAGATCTGGGCAGATTTCTAGCTTGCATCTTTGCTCCAATCATAAAGAGAAGTTAACTTTAAAGTTGGAGAACTTTAGAAAAGACAGAGGGAATTTAAAAACAAAGATGTCATTTCCCCCACTTCCCTCCCCTCCAAAACATGAACAGAGCTACCATTTTTCCCTTTTGTGGTCCATTGTGCCTTGAAAATTACTTACCTGAACAGCTAAAGAACATTCAGATAATAAAATGCTTCAGCATTTTTTTTCTTTGAGATCTGCCTTGATAATAACCTGGGGCTACTGCGAATATTTGAAGCCAACAGGTGACCAGAGAAAGTTACAAAATGAGTACACACTTACAGTATTTTCCTTTCTAAAGCCATGGGCCTGCTGACTGGAAATAACAGTAATTTATTGTGGGTGTGTACTTGTTCCAGCCTTACACTCCAGCCTATGAACATTTTTAAGCACATGGAAATCAATGTATTGCAAATGAGCAAACTGATTTGGGTTTTTCCCCCCACCCCACACCAGTCTCATTTTCATTGTCTGTGCACAAAAAGTATTGGTACTTTTCAATCCACATAGTGTGAATACGCAATGTGTTGGAAATAGTTTAGGTTGCTCTTTCATCTCCAAGTCAGGATGGTACTCATTGCTACATCTCTAATAGCAGCTGCTGTGGGACTGAGCATTGTGGTAAAATGAAGATTAATCTCACCTTTCTGTCCTGCCTGCTCATGGCCCACAAAAGGCGAACAGGCTGTCACTGAGACACTCTGGAAGCAGTGCCACCTCCCTGGAGCTTGCCTTTACATGGCATGGCTGCACCAGGAGACTAAGGGAGAGAGATCCCACACGTGCTTCTCCCTAACTCAGCTTCTAAATACCTCAAGCGTCCTTCAGAGGGACAAACCAAGCCCAGAAGAAAGGGGCAGTGTTTTGGCAGAGGTTCTATGTTTAAATTCCTAATTGCACTGCCGTGGAAAGCAGGCACCAGCCCACAGCCCCCCCAGCTGTACCAGGGAAGGAGTCTCACTCTGGTTAGTTATGGACACCACGTGAGAAATGCCTGAAGTGCATATGAGACTTTAAATCTACACTTGAGATTTAATCCAGCCTTCACCACCTGCCTGAATTTCCCACTTTATTTCCATGAGTACATAGTGCCAGACCATTGTATGAGACATTAAGACACATCAAAACCATTATTCTCCTCAGTCTCCCTGAACAATGTTTGGTTTGAAAACAAGAGTTTTCAAAATAAGTTCCAGAGTAAAACAATATTAGAGAGTAACTTCCAAAGATGCACATGCTGGCATTGCTTATGAATTATACCATGTTTTTAACATGTAAAATACTTTTACAATTTACTGTTTACAATTTAGGTAGTTAATTTCTCCTTAAACCCCAAGGTTTAGCTTACTCAAATTTGACCATGGGAACTTGTCTGTTTTCCTGCAACATCAAGGCCACAGGCTTGACTCATCTTACACTGTCTGAACTAGGAAGGGAAATAAAGAACTTCCTCCTGAACTGATTAAAAGAAGAAGAAACTGATGTACAATCTTAAATTTACACATGTATTCTCAGTGCTGTGAAACAATAATTGCTATCAAAGCTGTCACCTTAGTTTTAAGGCTGAACATTAAGTTCCTACCTGGTTTTGGAGGTATTAGAAAACTTGTATGTCAGACTCAGGGCTGGTTTTAACCACAGCATCAGAATCTTAACTCGTGCTTAAGTCTGCACACAAGGGAAGACAAACACACACCACCGGATGGATGGAATCTAAAAGAAAAAGATACCTAACCTGCTAACCTTTGTTTTTCTGGGAAACACTACACTCCCATTCATCAAAGTGGCTACACCTCTCTTCCCAGGAATTCCAGCAAACCTTCCCCCACCCTTCTTCCACACGTAACTAATAAGGACACTAAATCATTATCTCATGAAAGGATGAAGTCCACACTTCTGCTCACATGACTCCTGGTGGCACGCCCTTCCCTGCTCCTTCTTTACTTTGCAGCAGCACCAACACTACCTTTCCACCCAAGGTGGCAAAAGGGAATCCAGTGCCATCCCATAATGGATCTGTGTGTAGTGCAGAAGCACAGAGATGCCAGGCCATCTGTTCATGTCAAAAAGAATAAATATTTAAATTATAAATGTCTTTGTTTTTTCTTAACACGGGACATTAGTGGAACTACTCCTAGATGTGTCAAGATGTTCACAGCACCAACCTGCAACAAGGTCTGGGAGAGCAAACTCAAATCTGCAAACTTAAAAGTATATTCTCAACAACAAAATCTGTCACCCTTGTTTATCAAATAAAGAAAAAATTTCCATCATAATACAAGTGTTTAATTATGATTTGTACGTAAATTACTTATACAAAGTGTTGACTTTGTGAAGAAAGGACTCTTTCAACACATTCTTCCCTCAAAGTGTAGTCTACCTTTTACACCAGCATTGTTGCATATATTTATGTAATTAAAAAAACCAGAAAGACCTCTTCTCGTTTCAACTCTTAGACTGGTGGTGCAGTCCGAATGCTTTTTCTTCCTGACTAATACAGTTTATCTGCTAAGATGGACAGTGAATTCCTCCATCTGAAACAAGCTTTACTGCCTACATAAAACTCTTTCCAGCCACTGCTTTTGATTGGGTCTCAGGACACTCCAGAAAAGCATCAGTGATACCGTGTTTCACGACACTTCTTGCATTGTTTTAATTCCAAATGTATACAAATGAAGTCATTTTAATCCTATAAATAATTTATTTTTAAAAAATTGTGCTGTTAACCCCTTTGCAGGGCAACGAGCTATGTGAAAAGTACAAAACTTTTTGTCAAATGTGATACTGAGAGTGCTTTTGACATAGTTCATTGGTTTATCCTCTCAATTGATAGATATACTGCGCAACGGGCAAGGCTAGAATCCATGAACCAAGCTGCAAAGATCTCAAGCTAAGTAAGGCGGAGAGAGACTTGAGAAACAAGAGAAGGAAATACTTTCCTATCCAATGTATACTCTTCAGACTAAAGCACTCTTTCTATCAAGCCTTCTAAACTGTTAAATAAAGTGTTCCAAACAAGCATTTTAAACTTCATTACACAGAAGAGCAACAAGAACAGTAGCCTGCCAGACAAAAAGGCAGGAGGGAAAAATATATATACTGAGTTCAATGGTTAGCCTGAATGTAGCACAGTTCTTCACAACCGATGGGGGGGTAATTTCAACACGGTGTCCAACAAAGTTCTAAAGACGTGCTTCATCTCGACTGGTTACTATGAAGCAAAGGTGGTAAATGTTTGGCCCCAACCGGGCTTCAGAAATGGTTCTTTTTCATGACGAGCATGTCTGTCCAGCTATCAATCATGTTTGTTTGCACCAAATCCCAAGCCATTTAAAATACGACTAATTAAGTTAAACTGAAGTCGTCTGCTCCACATTCGCCATCAACTATCCATGCTACTGCATTCCTCTGAGCAAAAACAAAAACATAGAGAGAAAAAAGAAATCACAGCTTGAAGATCTTAGCAACAGTTCATATTTCTATCCTAATGCAATTAATAGTGTATTTACATAAATTTTAACTGAACATGCACTAGTTAATGGATCTTACTTACATTGCAGCTAAATTCCATGCTTAAAATTACTTCTTTTAGATAAAATTATTCATAACAATCTAGAAATTATTTTAGCATGTTAGCTGTGGGTACTCAAAAAGCATCTAGTCCAAAAAGAAGTCACACACATTTACATACAAGTTCATGGGAAGTGTGCTAATTACAGAGCTGTCTTGTCACCCATTCAGGATTCCTAAGTGGTTAGGTATTATTCCATGCACCTACACCTCTTGCAAAAGCACTGCTGTGAGAAATCCATTTGCAGTTGGTTTGGTTTTGTTGGCACTTACTGGTTCATTTTCTGGAGGAACTAAGAAAGAGTGAGCAAGCAGCTCACTGGAGAAAACCAAACAATAAAGCCATGAGTAAAACCAGCGGGAGGACAGGCTCTGACTCCTTATGGGGGCATCCCAGGTGTTACAGATTAGCCAGGCTGGTCCACCTAGTCCAAGACTAGAAGCAGATGTATCAAAGCAATGGAGCAGGGAGAGGAGGTAATTCTTCCTCCTAATATCCTTCCAACTGTCAGGCTTTTTTACCTAAGGGACATTCTGAACTAGAGGTGTTTACTTATCTACCAGCACTTAATGGATTTCTCTTTGATTACTTTGCCCAGGTTCCCCTTGAAGCTACATCCATGAGGTCCTGTGGCAATAGGATTTGCTATATATCATTTTAATGTCTCCTGTAAATTCTTACTGCAAGGTTGAATACGTAATGACAGAAGCATATGAAGTGCACAACAACTCCCCAGCAGTCATTCCCTTAACAATCCTGGGGGAGGCAAGAAGGGCTGTAAACACCTGAGTGAATTTGGGCAGCAAAAAAAAAAAAGCGCATTGTCTCCCTCTCCCTTGGAGACATATGGTTACTGATGGTTAGTAAAGATTCAATTTTGTACAGATCTTCTCAGGTAAAACTATACACTCTCTCTAGATATTGGAAATTCCTTTTGTAACCATTACAATGCCATTACTCAACTGGCAGTGTGGTTTGAATGCAGTGTTTAAATTTTAATAACACTGTACGTTACTAAGCCTAAGCATTGAAAGCAAGGTTTTTATGGAGTCTGCATAAATAAGCTAATATAACCCTAAGGTCTTAGTGACACCACAGTTTTCCATAAAGCCATGTCAGAATAACGTTGGAAATACCGGTTGTGTCTTTTTTATTCCACAACATGCCTAACTCTGATAAAAACCAATGGTCAAACACTAGGAAAAAACAAGGCAGTGGCTAATTTTTCAGTAACTCCTTTTTTTACCTTCAATATCCTGGTTGTCTACAAAAGGCGCTGGTCCCCATATCCTAACGGTGCCGTCGTCGGAGGCGCTGGCCATCATGGCCGGGATCTGCGGGTTCCAGCTCACGCAGTTCACCGTGCGCGTGTGCCCCGTCAGCTCCGCGATGGGCAGCTCGCTGCGCTTGTGCCAGATGTACACTTTGTGATCTGAGCCAAACACAGGGACAAGGAGCGTGAGCAGCACTGCTCTGCACACACACACCCACCCACCGGGCCAACAGCGCCGCCACACCAGCCCTCTTTAAACCCATGTCGAAAACACGGGTCCCGAGCGTGGAACAGCACTAGCAAAGCTTTTCTTTTAAAAGTGATCAAAAGAACGCAGACAAAGCTCTTCCATTAAGAGACACATTCCCTTTTAACACCTGCAAGTCTACTACACTTGCTGTTTGAAGAAAGACACTTGACTGCGATGCAAATAAGACAATACAAGGCGAAAAAGAGAAACTAAATTACTATTTAATTACAGGTATGGAGTTGTAATCCTATTCAAAAGGAAGACTTGCAGATTCCCCCCCAAATAATTTTATTTGCAAATTAGTAAATGCATTATAAAGTCATGAGTACTAAGAATAATTATAACCGCCTCCTGTTGATGAATACCAGATAAGATCACAGCTCTGTAGTTTATGAAAAACATCTTAATACTAAAAACCTGTAACACTCCAGTGAAAGTGCAAACAGCAAATGAGGGAGGGCAAAGCTTAATGGTTCAAATTGTGAACTATTACTGTCTTTGACAACCAATTATTGTGTGGTATTTAAAGATATCAATTTGTACATATTAAAGTAGATGCAAATAAACCCTACACATCCTATTTTTTGATGGGAAGCTTTTAATTACTTCTAGCAACATGCTAGAAATAGAATAGGGAACTGGTTAGACACTCTACTGCAATGTTTAGAGAAGAGTCATTCTTTATAACCAACTCTATTTAAGAACAGTTGGGGAGTGGGGAGAAGTGGGGGGCAGTCCCAGCTGTAGACCACCAGCCTGTAACAAGTCTGTGGGTTCACCTGTCTGGAAATATCTGTGGAATATTCCAAACAGAGCTACATAAACTGGACAAGTATGTATGGCTAGTATTACAAAAAAGCCTAGTATTGGGGTCTAACAACCAAATCAAAGTATTTTGATCTATTTGAAAGGCTTTCACATAGATGTCACTCTGAAGGCTCAGCAAACTCATCTTCCTCTATTCCTCCTCCTAGCCCCTTATAAAACAAATTTGCTCTTTGACCTTCTTGCTAGAAAAACATCATGGCTTTTTCCCATGTGGTAACTCCCTTGTCTTGTGCTGAACCAGCTTGTTTGAGGGTACCACCTTTACATGTGCTTGTGTTGATGCAAATGTTCTGGCTGTGCTTCCATTCCACTTAGGATTTCAAGAGGACTACACATCCATGCCATTCACCAAACACCACAATCACACACCAGACACACAAGCCTTTGCTCTGTCAGATAACCCAAGCCTAAAGGCAAAGCAGGACTTTGGTTTGGAAAAAACAAGATAGTTATATTAAGGCAGCAGCCAATTCACCTCTGAGACAGAAATCTCTAATTTCTCCCTATGGATGCAATTGCCAGGAAAACCCCTACCTAACTGACAAGATGTTTTAAGAGGTTAAGGCCAGCTATGAGAATGTGACCTGTTACGATTTGCTTGTTTTTTAAAAGTAGTCTCAGTAGCCACATTTGCAAAAAGGCAACAGCTTCAGACAGTTCAAATCTAAGGAACCATCAGTTCCTTACCATGATTTTCAACTACTGTGGTTTTAAACAATGAAGACAATAGGAAGTCAATAAACTGGGGGGGAAAAAGGGCTGGTGCACTACAGTATCTGCACCTACACATGCACATAGTTACGGCTAAACAAATCCTGAACTTTCAGGCACTCAAGTCTCAAACCAAGAAGCTTGTTCAGCCATGAAAAGAGGTTCACACTGGATTGGAGGACTGGAGGTGCTGTCCTTCAGTCATATTCCACTGGATACAGTCAGAGGGCGAAGCATACTTCATATTTTCCAAAAACAGACAGAAGGAAATGCCTTGGCCAACCTTGTTTCCTAAGAACTGTGAGTTACACAGTACTCACTTGTTTACATATTAAAGTGTAAGTCTTAGCCCTGCATAAGCTTGAATTTTAAGTGACTTCCATGGCAAGTGATGGCACTACACCAGTGACAGAACTGAACCAATTCAACACATAAGCTTTTAACGAATTTTCACTCTTGCCACAGACAGCTGAATAAAAGCACAAAGCCTTTAATCACCAAGAAACTCTACCAGCCTACGTCAACAACTGCCTAATTTGAGGCTACTCTGTCTGTAATTAAAATGATTCTACTGAAATTAAAATAACCTCACCACACCTGTATCTCCAACAGGCAAATGAAGCTGTTATTCTCCAGTAGTACATTTTATTCAAACCAGAAGTCTAAATATCATACCACAAAAAGAAAAATCCTCAAGAACACCCCACCCACTTCTAATTAAAACTCTGCAGATGCTTTTGCTTTAGAGGAGGAACACAAAAGAGTCATTAATGTGTTCTACCTCTGCCATCCTCTCAGAAGACTTTCTGCCAGCCCACAATTACTTCTTGAAGTATGCCACAATCTCAGCACGCCTCAAATTTATTTCCTGAGCCAGTTGGTTTGCTTTCATAATGCTGTTGTTAGCAACTGTCATCTATAAGATGAAGGTATAGGAAGGATACAATGTTCCAGTTTTCTGCACAAAAGAGAATGGTGTTACCTTCACTGCCACTCGCAATGAAATCTTCATTATGACCTCCAAAACACGAGTGAATTGTGTAAAATCCTTGTGTAACACCTTGATACTTTCTCACTAAAACTCTGTCTTGTAAGTCCCATAAGTGAACTCCCTGGAAATAAGAAATATAAGGAGTGTTATTTCATCATTAAATATTATTAACAGCATTCTTCTGAACAATGAAAAAAATCACACATGGAAGTACACTACTTGGGAGCCAACTTCAGGAGGGTTAGTAGGTGAAAAGAGTAAAGATATATCAAATTACTGAACTAAACTTTCACCCTTAGATCCCTTCCACTTGGACAGCTTTATTCTTACCCAAGGTTTCAAAAGCCGAAATAGATAAATAAAATCTCTGCCCCCAGACACACAAAGTGCCACAGTTCTTGCTGTACCTGGCTTCTCAATGCAACAGCCAGATAACATTTAATAATACACACTTTCTAATATTAAACTCTTGACTACAAATCAGTCACAAAAAAAAAAACCCCACCAAAAAAAAGAGAAACCCCTCCCCCCAAAACAACCCAAACAAACAAAAACAACAACAACCTCCCAACAATAACAACAAAAAAACCCCACAGGTCTCAAAACTGCCTTCTTGTCAGAGAATTCCATGCTATGAATTTATGAATATGAAGGTCTTCCTATTACATAATATACAAGTAGTTAATATCAAACATTCCAAGTCACATCCAAATATTTAACAACAGGTAGCAGTTTCCAGCAGATTTACTTCCATTTCCTTGTAACATCCCCAACTCACCTGAGTTGCTACATTTAACAAAGCTAAACGGCCATTTTTTGAAATAGTAAACGACATAATAGGATGATCCTCTTGTACTCTGAAATAAGACACGAGAGTCAAGATAACCAGATAATGACACAACAGCAACACAACAGGCATGTCCTGTCTCTGCAGTATTACCAGGGAAAAACAGTTCCAAATCTGAAATTAGGTATGATTCTATACTTCAGTACAAGCCGGGTCTGCAATACTTATTTATACTTAGGCAAAACACCAAGACCAAAAGGGACTTCAGACCTCAACTCCTAAATTCAAGGCAGAATCTACTAAAATATGCCAGGAAATTCAGAGGACAAGTGCTTGTGATAACAGAAATGCCAAAACATCCACCAGAAACCTCCTCCAGTGCTTAGGAAGTTATTTCTAATACTTGATCTAATGCTGCTTGCTGAAACTCGCTCACTAATTCTTATCCCATCTTTTAATATTAAAAACATTTAATAACTCGTTTCCCATCCTGTCCCCCACACCCTTCCTCAATTTTCTTTTGACACTAAGCAGCAGGAATTCAGAACCAAAAAAAGAGGTAGTTACATGTTCCTGTCTGTGAGATCCTCGAAGTTATAACCCCGAATTCGCTGGTGTGTGTCTGACGCTAGGACAGTTTTCCCATCACTCAAGCACCAAAGGCATTGTACTCTCACCCCTTCCCAGGAGTCAAGGAGATTACCATCTAAATCCTGGGCAGAAGGCAAAAAAACAACAAACATTCAACCATTAGTCTCAGGTTTCAGAGGAGCTGTCACACAAACAAAAATACTTTTCACTTTATATTCAGACAATTGCTACAGGAAAGCAATCTGACCCTTTTCAAGGGAGGGCTTAATGAATTAGGAGTTGGTTGTCTTAACCAAGGGCTTGTGTAGGAATCTGCCCTAGAGAGCAGAGAACCCCTTCTGTCACTTATTTTCCCATGCATGACATGTGACACCTGCACCCCATCACTGAGCTGATCTTCACAGTGAGGTCTGCATAATATATTCTGGGAACCAGTTGAAAAAATAATCAAGAATCTGGTGAAACTGTGGAGCAGCACCCCAAACCAACACTAGTCAAGTAATGAGGGTTTCACATTCCTGTTTTCACTAAGCAAAGACAAAAAGCATGCAAAAACTAAGAAATAGTCAAAATTCTGTGGAATAAAAACACTTCTGGACAAAGGTGCTACTTTTTATTAGTGGTTTTTTTCCGAAGCAGCTAAGAAAAAAAAATTCCAGACTACAAATCCTCCTTGAGGGAGACCAGAGATGCTCAAACCCTTCTAACAGCAGCATACAAAAGTGCTGCTGAAATATCTGCATTAATGTATTGCTTCTTTGAATAACAAAGGATCAGAAGCTTTAGTGTACACACACACAAAACCTGAAAAAGCATCGACCAATTTCTTGCTTTGCTTTCAAAGGGACAGATGCAGAGAACTTACACACTGATAGAACTGTCCACGCTGCCCTCCCGTTACAAAACGCTTCCCATCAGGATTCCAGGCCACGCTTGTTAAACTGTCTTCATGAGACTGGCTCATCTTTGTCCTCAGCTCCCCAGTCTGGAAAATAAACAAAGGCAGCAGGGCCTTATACCAGAACCCTTTCCCAAAAAGGCACTGCTAATTTTATCTGACATGAATAGTGTTTTGAAGTCTGTATGTTTCAACAGGTTTATTAAAAAGCAACACATTTATGAATAAAGAAATAAAAAGGCAGAACTACTTTAGCATATCCAGTGAATCTGGGCTCAATTAGGGACAGTTTCTTTTGTGTCTCAAATCAACGGAGATGGAATAGTTGGTGTGTCAGACAACTAAAAGCCTTTGAGTAAAGACTGGAATAAAAAGAAATTACATGAACAAGCCAAGAGAATGACAAGCACTATCAAATGAAAAAAACCCCAAAACACTAAAAGAAAGGAGGCAGGGAGAGATCAGAAGAAAAGAGGCGACAAAATAGATTTTAGTAAGAAGTTACGAATATCACAGTAGTTAGAATATTTTCCTCCTTGAGCTGAAGTTCTCTGTGCCAAAATTTAGTTTTCATGCCTAGCGTATAAAGCCACCATTTCACAAGACACAACACCAATGAGTGGCATTGTCAGTAGTGCTCTTCACTGAGCCCATTTAGTCAATTAAACACAAGAAAAGTGTTCTAAGGGTGAAGAAAGGGAACGTTTTTGTTTCAGGAAACTAAATCAGTCCAGAGTCCAAGACAGCACAAGGAAGTCTATACAGCTCCCAACCGAGGCAAGGGAAGCTTTTATATCAAGTCAAGTGCCCATAAAATTCAACAGCAGAAAGTGATTTTCAAATCATGGAGGGAATGGCAAAATGCCCAAGTTCCTGACAGAAGGATTAAGTTCTGAAATCATAAATTGAAGCCTCTTTCACTAACGTCACGGAGAGAGTGACATGAAGTAAAATAGTTTGCATCTTTTACTAGTTGTTAAAGTCATCAGCGAGCAACTGCTTCCCTTCAGTGATAATTCTGCCCTCTGCTTCTCTTGATTCATTTGCTGTGCTTCTCTTCAGGAGCTCTCTGACATCCTAGGCATTTATGCCATCCCTTCTCAGAATGACAGTAACCACACACATCAGAATTGCTGCACAATCCCAGATACTTAGACTTGAGCTCCAATTTCAGTTCTGTCCAAAGAGCATTTGCAGGCTGCCATAATTGCTTTTTTAAACTGAGAGGAGGACAGCAAGGTCAGCATCTCTTCTTTACATTCCCACCTTGGCATGAGTTTGCAGCAATTACTTCCTTCACGCATGCAGTATTTATATATTGAAACAAAAGCAGCAGGCTGACCACAAAGTTTTCTTTTTCACTCTTAGCCACCACTTACCTGTACATTCCAGAGCCAAAGCTCAGAACAATCATCTGGGCCACAGGCAACAAGGTAGTTGTCATCTGGACTCCAGGCAATGTAGGAGACCCCGTACGCGTGACCTTCTAACGTCTTGAGTAGTTTTAGCTGGTGAGTGTCCTGGAACAGGAGAGGTGATCTGGAGACAATGCAAATGAACTCCCACTACACTTCAGACTTCCACAGCACCCATCTACAGCACAACAGGTTTGCCAGTTTACAGGGACAGAAAATGAAAGCTCCTAACTTTCAACCTTCAAAACAAGAACACTCATAGGTGTTTCTGTCCTAATCTTCTGTGATTCTGAAGATAAAATTCAAGAAATACCACTGTGTATAAAGTTTTACACTACATTACACTTGCCTTAGTACAGAAGATTTCTGTAGTGTCAAGTCTTTCTGCATCTACTGGAATATGAAAGTACAATTACCTATATTTTACGAATTAAGTTACTTTCTCAAAAGTAAGACATGTTAGAAACCTGTTAGGGCTAAATGGAGAACCAAAACCTTCATGGCTGCTGACAAGGAAAAACCTTGAAGTGCCAATATTTTTATAAATTTGCATATATCTTCTGTGTGCTGCTCAAGGAAGGAGATTTACAGAAAGATATTTTTAAAAACTTCCTTGAGAGGTGTTCTTGTTTCAGAAGTGTTGCCTACAGCAAGCTGTTTTCTGCCAGATTTAGTGAATGAAGCATACTTGGCACATGCAGCATCTTATATCATCTCTATATTACAACTGTTATACTGCTGCCTCGTTGGAGGAACTTGACTTTTCAAGAAGCTTGTAAAAATAAATAGTACAGCTAGATACTGTGAAACAACCACACACTGGCTTCCTAAATACAGAAACATGCTTCAGTACAGTATTAGCACTGATTCTTGGTAACAGCATACATATACACAAGTGGAACAGAGCTTGTTAAAATGCTGACAAGAATTATTTTGAAGCCTGTTAGAAAGGGCAATCGAATTGTCCTCCCTCTACCCACCATTTTTTTCCCATGCATGGCAGATGCTTTTATCTCCAACTTCTTTTCAAAAAGGATGACTAATTTGAAAATCTAGCTTGATTTCTCTAATTGTCCCTTCTGTCTCTTTTTTTTCCAGTATTAATCAACAGAGCACTTCCTGATTCTAAAGAGAAAGACCAGAGGAACAGTGACACGAAGTGCTGTTTCCTGAGATCAGCTGTGAAGAGTTTAGTGACACTCAGCCAGCCTGCAGGACTGGGGGTTCTCCTGGCTAAAAAAAATAAATTCCTTGAAAGAAAGTGAGCTAAGAATAATCTTCAGAGTGCAGAGAAAAAGGGGCAAATGAATGGAACTCCTCAAGACCCTTTTCCATTCCAATCATTATTCCTGGGCTGCATTAGACACTGCTGTGTCTATAACCAAAGTGATTTTCAAGGAAACTGAGTCAGGTCTGACATCATCTCACATCCTGGAGCTTGTCTGGAACAGATACATTTCTTTTTTCAACAGGATTAAAGCAGCCTGTCACTTCAGCATATTTGAAACTCATGAGGAACAAGATGCATAAGATATTTCTCTTCTAATGACAGCACTCTGTGGCTGTTACTATATTCCATACTGCTCTCGTTCTTCCCTTCAAATACCATAAAGCTGCTATACTGTGCTCTAAAACAGCAGTCAGTGATATTTCAGGAAAACATCTCCAAATGTAGTCAACCTGCCTCCCACCCACCACCAAAAGAAATCTCAGCACTTCTATCTACTACATAGAGCTTCCCAAATTTTTGTTGTGTACGACAAGCGACTATTCAGGCATCAACTCAAGTCTGCAGTAGCTGAGCTCTTGGCTGAAACGCCAAAAACCTGTCAACCATTTTCAGAAAATGCAAAAAGGATTTTTCTAAGGAGCCAGTTAAAGGAGAACTCTTAACAAAGAAGATGCATGTTAGACAAGGTGATGCACAGTATGCTCCTCCCTTGTGCTCCACAGAGATTCTGCCACACTTCTTGACAGTCAAATAATGCATCCCACACAAACCCAGTCAACCCAAGACACTATTTAATGCTGCTGAGTCTGCGTCAGAACTTTGAAATTAGCACATGAAAATGACAACAGAAGCATAGGTTAAGACAGTCTAGACATGTGGCTGGGTCTTAGAAAAGAATAAGAAATTCAAAGCACGAAATTAAGAAAACACATTGCAGCAGTGTCCTTACACATCAAGGGGGGCAATGAAGAAAGAAAGGGAGAAATGAAGGATTCTCACACACGTGAAGTGTGTGTGTAAAAATCAAACACTGTTCATTTAAAACAGGGCCCTCCCTCCACTTGCCCAGACATTGTTGGATGTTTGTTTCCATGCAGTTTATGCAAACAGCTTAGAATAATTCTGTATACCTCAAGCCTTGAAAATCAGATTAAATTTACGGGTCAAAAGACATTGTCAACTGCTACAGGAAATGTGAGAAGCATGTTCTGGCAAATATGAAAATTAATCACTTGATGTGGCCTAATGCTATTTAAGTATCCACCTCCTTTGAAAGGGTTTCAATTTTTTTTAAAGCACTCAAAAGAGAGACAAACCAATAAAACTACAAAACTGCTCTCCAACTAACTATTTTTTAGAGATTTTTATTCTTCAGCAACCCTTGGTCAAAAGGCATAGTCTAAACACTCACAAAACATTTATGTGGTTTTACTAAGCAGCTATTAGCTAACAATTCACTTTAACATGTGCTAATCAAGATGTTTGGTATTCAAACCCATCAATATAGGAGGAAAATGTGCATCTATAGTCAAGTGACAAATTAACACCAAAAAACTTTTGATCCTTAATTCACCTAAATTACTCTGCTAAAAAAACCCACCCAAAACCAACAAACAAAATACAGATAATTTCCAAACTAAATAACTAAGCAGAAGCCATTTTGCTGCTATGCAGCTCTTGGCCCAGAGCACACTGGCCCCACTAAGACACAAACCACAGCAGTCTTATGCCTGAAAAAGCCATGGTGCCTGCTGTTAGTGCTGGGGCTACATAACAATTATGCCCATGGAACAGGGTTTTAAAGTCCTCCCACCATTTTAATAGCAAAAAGGACTCAGATTATATGGCCTTCTAACCTAAAGTGAAAGAAAAGAAACCCAGCTTTCAAATCCTACTGAACACCAGTATGGAACTGCAGAAACCTTTCATTTTCCACTTCACATACCAGCCTGCAGCTGTGTGGTTAAAAAACTATAAGGATCTCATTTCTGATAGTGTTTCACAAGCATTAACAACTTCAAATGCTGTTTGTGTATGTTCAAGTTTATTCCCAGTCTACAATTATTATGAAATATACGGACACACTTTCATAATCACTTCTACAAGTCAAAACAAGCCTAGATTCATCAATCAACCTCTTTATTTATATACCAATAGATACGTGTAGGAAAGATGTATGAAATATGCTACAGCTACAAGACTTTTACATCCCAGGGAATGGGATATAACAGGGCTACAGTCCATGCCAGCCTGACCTACAAGAATCACACCACCCTAGCAGGAGAAAGCTGAGAGGAAAGCAATAGACAAGTCACACACATTTTCAAACTTTGCACACTTACTGGATCAACCTGCCATATAATAACAGTTGTGTCCTTAGATCCTGTTGCTAATTTAGTGCCGTCGTTGGAGAATTTACAGAACCACACTTCATTACAGTGCTCCGTTAGGATTTGCTGGGTATAGCACGGGAACTGCTTCCTGGGAAAACAAAGGGATGCATTCGCAGATTAATAAGAGAGCAGTAAGATTTTTTTAAAGTCAAGCTATTAAAAAAACCCAACAATTGAACAAAAACCTTACTTAAATGCAAGACCAGGCAACTGAGAAAACCCCTCTATTAACAGCTGCTTCAAGTGAGTACAGAATGAAGTGTCTTATCTGGCAACAAGCTCACACCATCAAGTAATCATAATTTACCATAGGAACACAGAACTATTCCTATTTCACTCACATAATTTGTTATGCTTTCATGTAACTTGGAATTAAACTGACCTCATCAGGAGCATAACAGTTTATTACTATATAATTTTCTACTGTATAGAAAATACTAAATTATAGGTCTCGTTGAACCATAGGTGCAACATTTTTACTCATGAGGTTTTTGTAGGTATCTTAACTCAATTAGCTATATCTTGATAAGAAATGATTCTTACATAAGAGTTCCTTTTCCTGAATGTGACCTTGCAATAAATTAGATGTTTCTTTGCCTTTGTTTTGTCATTTTTCACTGTTGCAGACTACCACACACAATATCCAAGCATAACTAGAAAGATACCCTTGGGCTTTCAACTTGAACAGTTCTCCCTCACAAAATATAAACTATTGTGTAAAAAGCTGTGTTTATCAAACAAAGTATTATACGATAAACTACTGAAGAAGATTCAAACATTCATCTAGAGCCAATATTTAATATTCTAGCTACACACCAAAAAAAGCTAACAGTCAAATTATTAAGTTAGGTAAGAACTGGAGACAAGTCTTATTTGATTTAAATCTGCCTACAAGCTCTCAAATAAGAATTTCAGAGCTAAGATACAGTAAGTGTAGGCTTTTACAGCTGATGTCTGCATTTCAAAGCAATACTGCAAGAAGTACAAGTTCGTTGTTCAGATGCACTAAAAGATAGTCTCTAACCACAGACACTTCTTCAAATGCAGAGATCCTGAAGTGGTTTAGTCTTAGGCTGAGTTTTTATAGCACTCAGTGCAACAGGGCAACACAACTC
This sequence comes from Cyanoderma ruficeps, assembly GCA_008694505.1. Taxonomy (NCBI): domain Eukaryota; kingdom Metazoa; phylum Chordata; class Aves; order Passeriformes; family Timaliidae; genus Cyanoderma; species Cyanoderma ruficeps. The sequence continues at coordinate 5,268,688 of VZDJ01007749.1, read as the reverse complement.
TGATGGGACATAGTGGTACTAAGAGAATGACAGTTCCCTTAAATGTACAGTTGTATTTATCACTGGAGATAAACTGGCTTAAAAAAAAAAACAACCACCAAAACCCAACCAAAACACATCACAACCCACCCATCAAAGGAAATAAAATAAAAACCTAAGAAGTCAAACAACCTCCCCATTAATTTAAGCAGAAAACTTAGTTCCTTCACATTTGTGTTTACAAATACAGAGTTTGGTGGCAGCCAGGCTGACAGACACCTAAAAGACTACTACTTCCCTGAAGCTTCTGCTTCACATACTGCCTGTACCCTCTCAGTCCATTTTCTTTTATTAGAAGAGGCTTCCTAGCCTCTTAAAGGCTTAAAGACTATCAAGCAGCACTGAACAACCAAACACTCTCATTTCCTGTCTTATGGTAGAGAAGGATAAAATGTGCATATATATATTTGGCTTCCTTGGGTATGTCTATACTTACTTGTTTCTAGAGAAACACAAGTGAGTTCTGCTCCTGCTTTCAGCTGACCAGGAACTGCCTGGTTGTCCCTGGAAGAACACTGAACCCAAGGTAAAAAGCCTCACCCATGAAAGAAGACTTTCTTCTCCTTCAAGTCTAGAGGGAAGCAGGCAAGCCCTTACACAGATATGTGCACCTACAGGAGCAGTGTTTCATTATTATTTAGCCATATTGTTCTAAATTAATGGTTTCGCTCAAAGCAGCAACTTGCCCTAGGAGGTGAGGCTGTATCCATAATTCACACAAAGTACAAGAGGCATGCTGTGTCCCAGGAAAGTCTTTTCAGTACATTTCATTTCAAAATAATACTCTATGGAACAATAGCTCTTCCATCTTAAAGCTTAAGAAAAGCAGTCAAGGTTTTGTAGACAAGAAAAGCAAGCAGGATAACACTGGAGCACACCGTTTTCACAGTGAGATACCTTTAGGTTCCTAAAAGGGGTGACACACTTATTAGAGCTGCTGCAGACACATCCCAATACTGAATTATGTTGCCCACAACCCAGCTGGATCAGAGTGCTCCCACAAAAAGTCCTCCTCACTTAACTAGTGAAACAGAACTCAGCAGGTTTGACTTCACAGATAGCAAAACCACATTAAATAACCTGACTGTGAAAGGAAATAGCAGCGGTCTTGAAACAAGAAACCTGAACCGGTTGTCTTAACAGCTTCTGGTTTTGGTGATTAGATATTACTGAAGCTCAAAGGTTTTCCTTCATCTTTTTTGAAGTGTTTCATTACAGATTGTTCTGTTCAGCACAAAACACCTGAATTATTTCATGCAATTATTGAGACAAAGCATCTTAATAAAGTTTCCCTTTTGTTGTATTTACACAAGTTCAAAATTATAGAATAAACCACTAAATAGCTACCTTTTTACTCCCTGTACACACCATGAAAGATTCCTCAACAAAAAAGACCAAATGAACATGAAAATCCCACCACACCCAACTAGGCCAAAGGCTCCCGAAACCAAAAACCATCATCCCCAAGAGCATCAATTCTCTATTATCAAAATCTCTGGCACAATAAGATGAAACCCTCCACCTTCACTCCCAATTGTGCCTCACTCACATGTCCTACTCTTATCAAGTGAGTTCTATAGTTAAACATTTTGCCTGTTCAATTCAAGCATGCTTAACTAAAACATTGCCTTAAGTCCAAAAGGGATTAGTTCCAACTAAAAAGGGGAAACTTATTAGTGTTCCATCAGTTAAGTAGCACAGCCCGTGAACTGTCTAAGCTATTAGGCGACTGTTACTTGTCACCTTCATCAAAATTTGGCTTCCACTGTCTAACTCGCCTCACTGTGCCCAAGCATGGCAGCACGTACAGCACACCACAAAATGGACTCAGACCCCTGCAACAGGCAGCTACAACAGGATGAGGACAGAATGGAAGCCATGCTGAAACAATGCAATGCAGCAGAACTGTAAGCTAAAAGGCTACCTGAATACATAAAGCGCCAAAGACAGTGATTTTCAAACCTTAGGATGGCTACAACAAAGTACTATGGAAGTCTGCATCTTTAAAAACTGCTTCTAAGTAACCCAAGAATGCAAGTCAAAGCAGTCAAGTTGAAAAAATTTCTATAAGAAAGTTCTTAATTAACTTCCTCAGATGAGCTAACCTTAACTGAAAACAATTCCCCTGTAAGCCCAAGTGCTAGCCTGTTACATGGACAAATATGTAAGGATATCCCATACAGCCCTTATGTTCTAACTCTTATTCCCTTAATCCACCAGGCACAGCACAGCAGTTTTCTATAAAAGCTACACTTATTTTTTAGGTCCTTAGCCAAGTTTTGCTGGATGAGGAAAAATTGCTCAAGTCAGCCATTTGTTAAAAACCAAACATCTTCCTGTTTCATGTCTACTAGAGTATATTGCATTTTGAAGGTTCAGAAGCAGCCTCCATTTTGTCACCAAAAAAAAAGTTATCCAGACAGTCTGAAGAGCCAACACAAAGGTATAAGAGACACTCAATTTTTACTACCTTTCAAATCTGAGAAAACAGCTCTTTAAAATATTATTCATGTTATATATTATGTAACTCAGAAAAATCTACTGTACATTTCTCCTCTTTTTTAACCTTTGTGTCTAAAAGCACCTGTGTCCACTCTTAAAAGTTACAGCTGAAAGTTGAGTTTATAGAAGCATGCTTCAGCAGCGTTTCTGCACTCCGGTAACCTTGAAGACAGAGTCTGGATAAGCAACACACCACTGATTCTGCAGTGAAAAAAACACAGCAATCCTGTGTCGAGGAATAAACAGACTGGGTGTCCAAAATGACAAGAAACAAGTGGCTATGGATTAGCACAGCAGTATCTTCTTTCTACACCAAACTGAATAAAATTTTTAAGCTTCAGTCTGATCCCATTACCCCACATCCAGCAACCAAAATCTCCTCTACACACCTTCTTTACTCCTCACCCTCCTCGCTCATTTAGCGAGAACTGCTTTTTCCCAGCAAAATCCTGTTAAACCAGCTCGGAACAGTTTTCACGTTTCTGCTAACAATCAGATTATTTTAAAAGGCCAAGAAAAGACTGCCCATCTCAGAAGTCAGGGAGGTTTCTTACCTACTACAAACGTGATCTATTAGCAGCGAGACAGAATCTAGATTGCTGTCTAGTTTGGTGTTGTGATATAGGCACCGGTCCCGTTGGAGTTCCACAGCCTGGCGGAGCAGGTTCTGTAAACGCCTCGGAGGAAGCATCACTGATGGGGGCAGGTAGGCTTCAGAGGAGTTAGGAAGAAAAAGCAAACAAATGAAGAAAAAGAAGACTTACCAAAAGCAAGTTACAAGTAACAGCATACTTTGAATGGTTTTGGAAGAGACTTTAGTAAATAATAGCACACAGCTTGTTGAATTTACAGCTATACACCTGGAATTAGAAGCATGAACTTCTGGAGAGCAGAGCTGTACGTAAGGTATTTGTCGTTATAGAGTATGTTGTCCTGGCCAAAAAGCACCATTTTACACATGCTAACTCAAAACTCAGTATTTAACAAAATCTGTAATGCTCTATAAGGACTATGATAAGAAAGAAACTCTGGTACAGAGTATCACAACAGCCACAAGAGAGAGGAGAAACCGTAATACAGAGCAAAGTATGAGACCACTATCAACAGTACCAGTATCACTACTGGTTAGAGGCCACAATTAATTTCCACCACTCGCTGTGGCTAGCCTTTATAACACACCCACCCCTCCCTAAACCACACATTTAATCACCAAGTTATATCACTACTGCATGCAGCAGAGCTAAGAAGCAACAGGTCTTATTACAGACAGTTTATCAGAGACAGCAAAAGGTTAGGTACAGAAGACCAAAGGGTAAAGGCACCTAAAGGTATCCCCATGAAGCAAGAAATACAAAAAAACCCAACCAACCAGCAAACACCGTCAGTTCCCTGGGATGTCTAAGTTACAGTGCATTTAACAGAAGTGAGAAGAAATTCTAAACACTAGAACATCTTACTCTGGAGTTTGTCCAAAAGTTTAGATCTGGAAGCTGTTCCTTTCCCTTCCCACTCCGCTTTTGCACGCAAGTCTTCTGCATGGCTACACATCAGGTACCTGTTTCAAAAGTGCACATACACCAACAGACCAAGTCTTTCTGGAATCCTTCTTTTCACTTTTAAGCATGATACAGATCATAACATTTTTAGTGAGCTGGAAACAGGCAACTTAAGCTTGAGACCAACAGGGAAAAAAGGCAGGGAACTATTTCACACAAACACACATCTTCTGAACAAATGTCTGCAAACTGCCCGTACAAAAAGAAAACAAAACACAAGCAATTTTAGGAAGGTAGAAATGTCTTATTTTCATCTAGGAACAAACCAGATTATACTCAATTATAAGGTAACTGGCTAATAATTCTCAAGATCAAATGACCATACATATGTACACATGTATTAATTTGGGTTCTAGTAGTATTAATGTAAATCATCATCAGGTTGTTTTCAAGCATCTGAAACAAAATACTGTCTACTGAACAGCATTCTTCACTCAGCACTTTATCACATCTCAGTGCAGTCTACTATTTACCAGGACAGTAGCTTTAATACAGCTTTGAGTCTTCACAACATCAGCTACCAAAAGCTATGGAATTCCTTAAAAAAATTTCTCTGCAAGAGCTCTCAAAGTCCAAACACTTACCCACTGAGGACATGAATGCGTTCTGTATTATATTTCAGAGGCGTCAGTTCACAGCGTAGAACCTGAAGTGCCTCCAGGACCTTGCCATCCTCCAGGTATTCCAGGTACTTCTGCTGCAGCAGCAAAAACTTCATCCTCTGACATGACAGAAAGCAGCAGTCAGGGGAAAAAGGTTGACTGAAGTTTCAGAAAACGTTTGAGCCTAAACAGAACAGTAGAAACCATTCTACTATGCCCTTCAGAAACACAGCTCTAAGTAATGTTTCATTACTCAATTTCTTTTGTTGGCTTTTCAACAACACTGCAGCTATCCATGAATTAAGCTATCCATGAATTTCTTCCCTGCATGAAGGGGCTCCAAGTATGTTCCTATCTTATTCCTCAGATTTCCCCTGGAACTGGTCCCATTTTCACAAGCTCTCTCTTAAATCACCATCCTTCAAACCCTGCATTAGACAGGCTTTCCAGAGAAACATTCTATCAAGAAAAGGGCCCCAAATCAGCTAATCACATATTTAAGACTTCGTGACAGCACAGAACACAACAGGACAACTCAACAAGTTCTCACATTGCTTACATAGGTGTTGACACAGATTGTTTGCATAGCTGCATAACAGTAACAAACTGACACTGCCTGAGGTTTCGGGGGTTTTTTTGTAGTTCCATGTTAACTTGTTTTCCTTGGGTGTTGTTTTCTGGATTACAGAAAAAAATAGTTTCCTGTATTTAGGAGTCACATCAACACTCTGAATTAAGTGCTGTTATTTCATAGAGTTCCTTTCACTTATACAGTTTTTGGTTGTTTCCTTAAAAAAAAAAATCAAGCCTACTATTCTAACAACAAGTATCTGTGGGCAAAAAAAGAATAAATTAGGCATTAAGTTACTATATTAAAAAAAACCCTGAAGGCCTAGAAATTTTAATACTAATTTAGTAGAAACACACTGGTTGCTTCTGGATGAAACCAGTATCTTGTGTTTGTACACATTCTTTACTGCTACCAGTTATCAGACAAAAATGACAAGTTTAGCCCACAAAACTCACCAGGTTGAAGAGGAAAATGAGGAAAATGTACATGCTTAGACAAACTGGTGAGACAGACTGGAGATAAAAGTGTAGCAAACTACATTTGCTTTTCTAATGAATACACCAGCAGTTTCCTTTGCTTTCATCAGACCTCAGGCACCTCACTATTTTCATGCTCATATTTGGTCAATGTTTACTTAGTTTCAAACACACTGCCAGCCTCCTTAAGTAGAGGGATAATCGGGAAGTTTAAAATGTTCCTGTCCTAATAAAGCTCACATGAAAGTTTAAGGTTCACTAGATGTTAAATCCAAAGTTAAAACATAAAGCATTCTCATTTCCAGAGACACTCAGCTCTTCAAAAGAATGAAGTTTCCACACATAGTGCTATTAACTTACCACACAGCTTTGTGAAGCATAAAACATGACACAGTAAAGATGATTTATGTTCAAACTTGTCTGTAGTGCTCTGCTGTCCTGTATCTGACAGGCAAACCTGTATTGCACTCCAAATCCAGTTGTTTAGTTTATTTGAATTTGGAATTATTAGACCATTACTGTACAGTTCTTCCAGGCGAGACAACTTTTTTCGATGTTCTGACATGTGAAAAACCAAATGAAAGATATCCCAATTATTTACAAGCCCGGTGGCTGGCTCCATGCAGCAGGCCAGCAGACCCCACACTGTTTGCTTATATACCAGCAGCAGGAGGGATAAGAACTTCCTCCACCAGCTGTGCACATGCTCTCCAGGATACATGGAGATGCCCAGGCAGCAGATACACACTGTATTTCACTGCTCTTGGTCACCTCACACTGATGATCACCACTAGATAAAAAATAGCCTGATATATCCAGTCTGTAATCTGTAATCCCTCCCTGTCTTGCTTCTCCATTCACTGTGTATAGTATTTATTCAATTTATGTTGTATTTCCATTAAATGTGATATCCTACCTTTTCTCCCTCCTTACTTTTAGGACTTGGCACATTAATTTCATTTTGTTAGAAGAGAAAAATAAAAAGACCAGAAAACCCTATAACGTGGGTTTTATAACATCAGTCCCAGCAATTCCATGAAAGCATTATAGGAATACTACCACTCAGAATGCTGTTGCCAAAGAGGTGTAATTTCAGTCCCAGGCTAGAAAGTAGAGTTTAAAAAAAAGAGGTCATCACTGCCATGTGTGACTTAAGCACATCAGAAACATAAAGTTTTTCCTCCAGAAAAACAAAGTATTATACATTTCATGCAGGAATCTATTGTTCCCATAATGGAGAATTAGAAAAAGAGATAAGCAACTTGAAATAGTGACTTATCGATAGCAGAGGGCAGGGACTAAAGTCTCGATGGGGAAATTAAATTGAATTGCTAAGCTATTTCGATAACTACTCCCAAACTTGCCCTACAGCATACTCAAACAATGGCATGAACTTCCTCAAGGCAAGAGTCACACTCCAGTGACATCACATTGCAGGTCACTTTTTAACACTGGGGCACTCACTGTCTCCTACTTCCTATTTTTGTGCAATTAGTGACCTTGCTGACAAACAGATTTCTCTCAACTCCTCTGCGCCCTCCTAAAAGTAATTTCTTCCAATACCACCATCTACAAAATTCAAGACCATTGTGGATACATAACCTCTTTCACAGCCCAAACCACCTCTCCTAGAAGGAAAGAGAACTGTTTATAACATTAACAGCTGTAAAGCAAAAGCACAAACTCAGCTGATTAAGCAGCTTATTCTTTCTCTATATTTTTTAGATGCCTTACAAAGAAGGGAAATCAAAATTATCATAATCGAAATCATACCAAAGTAACACAAGTGCCTGGGATTTGTTATTATCTTAGTATTTGCAAAGGAAATTCAACATCATTACACTCATTACTGCTGAACAATTTAAAATTCAGACACCCCCACTGCTTAGGTTATAGCCAAGATTCCTCACCCTGAAGGACCCCTGGAAAAGTCCAATCCAAATGTCAGCACTGCAGCCTGGCTAGTTTTGTTCAGTTATTACTACCTCACCCTGTCTTTCACCTCTACAGAAAAGATGAGGATAAAGTGCATTACTTTGTTGTTTCTACAAGCTATTATTTAAGTGTAAATTGAACTTGGATTACCCTGGGGCAAAACTAAAAGTTAACAGATTTACAGGGTTTTGTTTGTTTGTTCCAGTGTATGCACTATTAGCATTTTTCTTTCTTCAAACAACAGCCTTCAATTACTAACATGAATGCTTAGTACTGTGCACTCCCCTTGTCCTAACTGTTAGTAGGAAAGCCCCTTCCAGAATCTGAAATTCTAGGAAGTCTGGCATGTATCATAACCCACCACCACTACATAACCAAAGGTGAAAACCTCAGCAAACAAAACTGTGAAAGGAACAGGACAAACATACTGCCACAGGCAAGAAATTGGGCCATTCTGACCAGGAACTACAACCAGCAGAGAATCTTCAGAAGTTTAATGAGCAAAACGCAAAATAAGCTAAGTTTAAGTCTAGATTTTGGTGTTATTTTCAACCTGCGTATCTTAACAAGCTCCACAGCAGTTTTATTAATGCACCAGGAGTCCAAAATAAGTAAACATTGCTGAAACAACTGCTCTTTGACATTAAATAGGTAACTAAAATACATGGTGAAATTATCAGCAGATGTTTCAAAACAAACTCAGCACAGCAGCTATCAACTTACAGCCTGCAGAACTGAGACCTCAGTTTTCTTTATCCTGCAGTCCTTTACTTGGATAAGTTTTGTACAACACTGATGAAAGCACCTAAAAACAATCCAGAACTTAAATGCCCTGATATGTAAAGGGCAGAAAATATTCTGCTCTACAGAATTCAGCAAAGAATTTAATGAGTCTTCAACCATACCAAGTCTTGCCACACAGGGAGTAATTAACTCCAGTAGGGAACTGGCCTTAATGCTGGTAGCAAGAGGGACACCATGCAGACAGGTGGAGTACTTTACTCAAATGATAATATTTAACTCACTTTTTAGATTGTATTGCCTGCTGCAGGCTGTATACCTCTGGAATAAGTAAAGAGAACAATTTGAAGATATTTTTCTAGGTGACTGTAGAGGAATAATCTCCAAGTTCCTGCCTAGGTGCAATCAAGTACCCAAGACAGATGCCATCACATGCTTGAGTAGCCCCGAAGCAAAACCTCAGGCTGGCCTGAAGTTGGTGTTTTCTGACTGTTACTCAAGGAAAAACATCATGCTTGATCCAATTACAAAGTTTTCCTACAGATTTTCTATGACAGCTGTATCTTATATGCTGGAAAAGCAAACATGACTAATCACATACTGTACAGCACTCAGTTGTGTTGACACAAATAGAAATAGCAAACTGTCCTGTGTACTGCCACACCCTCCTCTCCCCCATATCAACACACTGCATCAAAGCTTTAAAAATTGACATCAGCCATTTCATATTTAGTGTTTTCACCTGTAGAACTTAAAGCACTTTGCAGAAATCAGGAAATTAAACATGAGTAGGATTTTTAAAATACATATGCATCTCCCTTCACTGACCAGACATTTCAAAAGCAACTATGTATCCTTGGTTATTTTGTCCAGATCATATTAACTATAAGGAAAAAAACCCAACAAACCCACCCAAACCACAAACTAAAAACAAACCACAAAACACACACCCTACTTAGTTAAATACTCTCTGTCATCTAAATTTTTAGGTACCCATTCTTCTTGTATGCACACATTTTTAAAAATCTAGTCACATAGTGTGAGTCACAAGTCAGGAAACTCAACATCCAATTTTCTATTTTTAAGGAGTTACCTGCAGCAGCACCTTCTTTGGACTTTTCCTGATCAAGACATTTATCACCTTCATTAGCCCTGACTTTACTGCAGTGGGGAATACCTACAGAGCATAAAGCATCCCTCCTTTCCTGTAAATATCTTTCTCTACCTTCCCAGCTGCTGACAGCACTAATACCCCAGCCAGAACCTCAACCATGTGCACAAAAGCTGGACAGGGAGGGAGGAGGAGACTCTGCACACAATGGAACACACACAAGCTCAACCTATCCTTGCAAACAATGCTGTCTTACACAGGCAAGACATTCAAAACTGTTACCTGTTTTAAATTATATCAAGTTTATATAAAAGATCAACTTTACAAAGAAAACAGTTAATATTGGTTCAGGTAAAGTTCAGTCTAAAATAAGTATTTTTACTGTACCAAGCTTTACGGAATGAGTTAAGATATCAATATTAGAGAATGCTCTCTGAGCCCTTCAGAACAACAGAAGGAAAACATTCTTTTTTCTCAATTTGAGTTCTCCAAAAAGTACAATACTGATAACTCAAATAAACCTCTTGACTCACTGACATACAAAACACTTTAATAATACAAATTTCATAACTTCAGAAGTCAGAAACATGAGAAAACTTGTTTCAAATGACCATTCATATTCCCATATAGCAGTTCCATACTTTCAGGCTACACAAACTGTTGAAAACTGTGTTCAATATTCTCGACTCCTTCAGGTCTTTGACAAAAGAGAAAGTGAACTACTGGTCTAATTTAGAGGTGCTAAACTTTGACCAAACTAATAGAACCAAATGTGAACTTCTGTCAAGTACCCTCTGATGTTTTGTTAAACATCTGTTTTTCCTACTTCATTTCCTGTTCTCTCTTTCTCTCCCTCCCCCACCAGACAGGAAATTGTCTTGACAACAAATGAATCAGCTAGAAGTGGAACTAAGCAGCCATCAGCTGATTCCTCATTGTTTACAGTCACAGACACTTCAAAAAGCCTTGCTACTGTTTGCTTCCTAAGTGACCATAGCTGTTCTAACTTCATCTCATTAAAATAAACGTTTAAACATAACAGAACAAGCTCTTTGAAGAGCCAAGTGACAATCTTCATCTTGACATCCAAAAATCAAAACAAGAAACACTTTACTCAAAGCAACTGAAATCATAACAACATATATTGTAGTTGTCAAGTCACAGGATCCACCAACCTTCTATTTCTAGGTTTATCTTTTTTTTTTTTAAAAAAAAAAAGCCACCCAAAGAGAAAAACCTCTAAATAAAATCCCAAACAGCAATACAAATGCATTTGCTCTTTAAAAGCCATCTGGAAAAGCAACAGTATTGTTCATGGTCTACAGCAGCCTCTATATTCCTGTAATGTGCTATTACAATGCCAGCTCCACATTAGTATTAGTGCATTTTATTTCTAAACTTCTCTCCCCTCAAGGAAACCTTACTCCTATAAACACAGAGATTGTGAGAAGCATTTCAAGGTTGAAATTAGTATTCAACATTGGCAGTTTCTACAGAAACTGACCTATTTTAGGACTGTGACAGGATTTATATTTTATCAGTTAGGTATGTTTAATAGAGTTTTAACATTCAGCACACCAAATCTTAGCCTCAATTCTTTTGGGCTGCCTATCGCACATTCTACAACAGAATAAAAAAAGTTCAGATTAGTATGACGTTTGAGATAGCATGCAAGCAGCTTAAAGTAAACAAAAAAGAGAAAACAAGAACTATGGACAACCGACTCCATAGTGAAAGATTACACCACTACAATTAGTCCAACTACACAGCTCTGAAAGAGTTCAAGTGTGCCTCTTACCACAATTGCATGCGGAGAATGCACTAAGGCCTTAAGTTCATTCAGGTCGTTCTCAGCCTGCAGAAATCGGCATAAGAAAAGAAAAAGTATATAAGGAGGAGGAATTTTGAATTCTCTCACAGATACTATAAATTTCAACAGTGGTTAATACAGTCCTATAAGCCCTACGTTACCTTATCCCATTCTCCTTCCATGACATGATTGCGGAATTTGGTAGCTGAAGGATGTTCTAAACGACATCCTGACTCTTGCATGAGGAGATCAACAGTCTGGCTGCAGGAGAGATACAGTGTAAAAAAACCCGACCAGTTTCACCCTCACAAATACATCGCCTGCTACGATAACAGTTTACCATACTTTAACTTTAATCAAATGAGAATACGATGACCAGATTCAGACGTTTGTTCAAGAAGATGAGCTCAGTTGCCTGAGACATGTAAAAAGCTACCTGTACCTAAAGCAAGCTGGCAAGGAGCTCGAAAGCTTTGCCGAAGTACCATAAAGTACGTGACTTACCAGCCACCACAAACAGCCAGCCCTGCACAGAAGATAAACTTCATGAAGGAAGATATAGTCTAGAAAGCTGTTAGCTACTGGCTGCCATCCCCTGCCCCCTCCCTACCTCCCCCCTACAAGAACAAGGGGAGCTACAACATCTGGCTCGGGCCTAATTTTTTCTTCTTCATCACTTCTTAAAAGACTGGCTCCTTAAAAAAAAATAAACAAACTCGGGAACCTGTAGCCCTCCCCCTTTTATACTAAAAATAGCTTATTTACTGTGGTGTCATCTATGAATAGTCACGAGTTGTCTGCTGCTGTAAACTTGCCTCTTGTGTCAGAGGCAATTTGTTTTATGGAATATATTCTTAATAGCTGACCCATTCTGCAGTGTTTTGAAGACTTCTCTTGCGGCTACATAAGCACTTTGCAGGACTTCTCTACCCTCCTTCCAATACAATGACATACTGGCTGGCTTTAGCTTTACTCACAAAGTGTTATGATTAAATACGTAAGACTTCCCCTATTCCACTGGGAAATTATTTTCTCTATTCTGATTTTAAGAAAGGGCCAACATTCTCGTTTCTTGTTTACAAGTAAGATTATCAGGAAAAAACACGTGTCCAGCACAAATTTAGAGAGACCTTCACCATTTAGAGGGCCAAAGGTTTCCAGAGTGAAACCGAACAGCCTGCTTAAGCGGCAGTTTACTTTGTGTCGCTTCCTCCGAGCTGACAAGCCAAATCTTGGAGCTCATCTGCGAAAAGCCGCCCCCCCACGCCCAGCTGCGGGCTCCATTATGTTTACCAGATAACTTCTCCCCCACTAACACATTTGTATTGATCGACCCTTATCGGTGTGCAACTCGACTTCCATATTGCCATTCCTGGCAGGGGAAGCTGCTGTCCTGCCCCTTCACTAGACACCGGCACAGGCTTGGAAAACACAGCTCCGGCTCCATTTTTCCGGGAGCGGGCCTGCCCCACAGCTCTGCCTCGCAGCCGGGCACTGCTCTCCCCTAGCTGGAGACCACCGGGCTGCGACGGGGCAGTTTTGGCCACCAACCCACCCCGCCGGGGGTCCCTTCCTCTCCCCTCCTCCCCGCTTCGGGCTGCCCATCCTCCACGGGGACCCCGCGCCGGACCCTCCCCGCGGACAGAGCGGAGGACGGCGGGTCGTGAGTGCGGGGCGGCCCCGACCCCGGGGGGACCCTCCGGTCAGGACGCCGCAGAAAACGAAGGAAGGAACCTGCCCCCCCAGCCCCGGCCGCGCTGCCCCTCGCCCACCGCGGCCACTTACTTGAGCCCCAGCCCGTGGAGGTGCTGCCCGATTAGCCGGATCACGTCCTCGTCGGACTGCGAGAGCCGCTTCTTCTTCTTCAGGGCGCTGCCGCCACCGCCGCCCCCCAGCTCGGCGGCGGCCGGGCCGGGCCCCCCGGCGGCGGGCACCCCGTTATTGACGCCGAGCCCGCCGGGGCTGCCGCCGCCGGGGCCGCCGCTGTTGGCCGAGGGCAGCAGCCCGTTGGCGTGGGCCAGCTGCTCACCGGCGGCCGTGCCCGCCGAGGCCTCGCCGTTCTGGGCGCCCAGGCAGCCCAGCTCCGGGCCCTGCGGCGGCGGCTGCTGCTGCTGCTGGCCCCCTCCCGCCCCGTTGGCCTGCATGGCGCTGCTGGCGATGCCGCCGCTGCTGCTGCTGCCTCTGAGCGGGGCGGCGGCGGGGGCGAGCCCGGCGGGCACCGAGGGGGACTGGGACGAGGTGAGGCCTGCTCTGCCCGCGGAAGCCCCGGGCTCTCCTGCTCCCTCCACCGCCGCCGCCGGGGAGGCCCGGGCTTTCTTCCGCGGGGGCGGGGAGGCTCCGCCGGTGTCCGAGTCGGAGGAGGAGGAAGCGGAGGCCAGAGTTTCCTCGCCGAGAGCGGCCGTGGTGGGAAGCCGGGGGGGCGAGGAGGGGGAGGCGGCGGGGGCGAGGGGAGGCGGAGCGGGGCCCTGCGCCCGCCGGGGGTCCCGGAGGCAGCGCCGCCGCCCGCTCGGGGCTCCCTCTGGCGATGGCGGCCGCCGCTGCCCTGAGCCCCCGCCCGGCAGCCCCAGGCGCCCGGCCCGCTCCGCTCGCTGCCCGCCGGGTTTGTCTCCTCTCAGCCCAGCTGCACCTAATGGAGTCCGGGCCGGGACGTCACAGGAAATTCCTGCACTGCCCCCTACACACACTTCCGCCGCCCGGGGCCGCGGTGGGCACGGCCCCACGGCTGCCGGGGGGCGGCGGCGGGGCGGCCCCCGGGGGGGACGGGGACGCCCCAACGGCACCGCCCGGGTCGCCGCCCTCCCGCGCGGGGTCCCGCGGCGCCTGCGGGGCCTGTGGGCGTCGTGCCCGAGGGGCTCCCGGGGGTCCCGGGCGTGAGCCCGGTGTGTGCCCGCGCCCGGCAGCGCCGGGGTGGGAGAGGGGCGAGGGTGGTCGTCCTCGAGGTGCGGTGAGCGCCCGCTGCCCCGACGTGTCCCGGTGGGACCGGCCGTCCCTGTGACACCCTGGAGGTGACCGGGTAATTTCCGGCCTCAGGTGGTTTCCTGATGCAATTTGGACACGGGGAAATAGGTGCAAACTGAGAGAGGGGAAAATTAGGTTGGGTGCGTGGAAGAAATTGTTTTATGTGAGAGCGATGGCACGCTGGAACAGGTGGCCCATGGAGGTTTGATGCCCCAGCCCTGGTGGTGTTCAAAGCCAGGTTGGATGGGACTTGGAGCAGCCTGGTCTAGTGGAAGGTGTCGCAGCCCATAGCAGGGATATTTGGAACAGGACGATCTTTAAGGTCTCTTCCAACCCTGAGTCTATGATTCTGTGTTTGGAGGTTTTTAAAAAAGGAAAATGCTTGATGAAGTTGTATCCTGGTGTTGCACCTGGATGTTACTGGAAGGTTTCAGACCCCCTGACAGACTTGTCTTTTGTAGTCACTGCATGCATTGGCATGGAAAATGGGGAAAATGGCAGTTTTCCTGTAGGCCTTACAAGAATGTTGAGAGTTGGGGCACATTTGTCAGGACAGGCTGTCAGAAGACAGCGGGAATTTTAAGGGTCCCAGTCTCTGCCCTATGGTTTCTCCCAGCTAACCTTCCTGTGTGGTGGAAGGCAAACTCAAATCCTGAGCCAAGCCTCTGGTCAAAAGTCATGAGATGAGTGAAATTCTGGTCTTTAAAAATAGCATCTAGAAATAATATGTTTTATGTTATTTGGTTTAGAGCCTAGAATTTTATCTTTGGTATGCTCAAACTTTTTTCCAAAACCCAAAGGGAAATAACAAAACTTTTTTTTTCCTTATTGAAAGCTGAGGTTAATATCTAATTATCTTCCCCTTCAGAAGCTGAGGTTTTAGGAGTACTGGCTTAGGTTAAACTAGTGAATTTGAACAACAGTGCTTTGTTTTGAGTGGAACCTTGAAAAAGTCCAGCTGAGGGAAACCACAGGCCCAAGATCAATGGAGAACTCCATGGAGGGGCAAAATGCATGAAATGAGTGAAATCAGAGAAGGAAATGAGACCTCATGGAGGCCTGGCCAGCTGAAGTAGATACCTTGACCCTGTTCAGAGGCTGCAGAAGATATTTGGATGATAACAGCCAAAGCACTCGTGTGCCAGAGGGAGAGGTTGGAAGGAGCTTTGTCCCTGACCTCTGCTCAGGTGTGGCTGTAGGGTTAAATTCAACATCGGTCTTCCAGAGAGGGGAATGCTGATTTTGTGTTTTTAGCTCACCGACCATTGCAGGAGAACACGAGGCGTGTGCTTTAGCCACTTCACTGCTGTACATACTCTCATTTCCATTGTTCTGTGTTTTCAGCATTCTTGAGTTCTTTCTTGGTCTTCCCCAGATGTCATCACTAGGTCTGTAATTCAAAGACTTGGGTAGAGATGACAGAACCAGTTACAGAGAGCAGCACAGACCCTGTGAAGGCACCAGAAAGTGACCTTTAAAGATCAAGACTAGGTTTTCAGGAAGGTAAAGGTGCTCATCATTCTTTTCTGCCTTGTGCCTCAGTGTCCAGGGGAAGGGGATGGTAAAAACCCCTTCCCACTATCTACTTCTTTCACCCTTTGTCACCTATGGCTTTCCTAATCATAGAGGTGGTTTTTACTTCTCCTGGGCTTTCCCTAGTCACCAGGAGGGGATCTTGGAAGACAGGTCTGGGGCTAGGACAGTCACAGGAAAAAGAGCATTGTGAAAGGGGTAATGGCACCAAGCTTTGTCAGTTCTTCATCAGCTAAGCCGTGATTTGTATCTGATTCTATTCTGCAGCCAGATGAGAGAGGGCAAATTTAATAATCCAAGTAAGTGTGCAGCTTTTTGAGCAATTAGAGAATCAACTGGTAAATATGAAACGTGTCTCACTTGTGACAGATGACTCTATTATAATAACAGTATGAGCTCATCATATTCAGGCATCTTTAAAGTTTCCCAAAAGTAGAAAATTAATGCAACAATTCAGCTGTAAAAGATGACAAACTTACAAACACCCAGAAGAGGAATTTTGAAGAGAATTTTTGGCAACCTTAAATACAGTTGTAGTACCAGCCATGTTGCTGAAGCAGAAGTGTAATACATAACTGTGCAGAATATGTACAATTCTGCAATTCTGACTATATTGTAATTCAGACAACTTCCTATTGTATCAACACACGTCTTTAACAGAAAAAATGTTGCAGAATTACTTCTTATTTATTGTGATAGTTTAGAAAACTGAAGAGACCAATCACTCCCTGTCAAAAACAACCAATGACATTACCAATGTAGACTATTTTGAGCTAGTGGTATCTCTTAAGTGTAAAAAACCTGTCTTGGGACATTCTGGACTAAATACAAATGCTTGAAAAGCAAGAAACACTTCCATTTTCTAGGTCTGGAAAGCCAAAAAAGAAAAAAACAACCCTTGAATTTATTGTTTATGAGCTGGCTAGAACTAATAAACTTTGGCTAATTTAGGGGGGTTTTCGTTGTTGGTTTTGGTTTGGGTTTTTGTTTGTTTGTTTGATGGGGTTTTTTTTGGGTTTGTTTTTTTTTTTGTTCTGCTTTGTTTTACTTTTTTCCTCCCCATTTTGTTTTAGAGTAGGATGGAGCACATAATCCAGATCTGAATAATAGGAAGGAACTCTCATTAGAGGCCTGGGTTATTTGATAATAACCATATGAGGCTGCTTCAGCAGAGCTGTAATACTACAAAATATTAGAGAAAATCCTCGAGAGATGGATTTGCAGTCAAAGCTACATGCTGAAGGTAATGGATTGTTTGATTCCCTGTCAGGTGTGTATACTTTCCCTTTTCTTCTGCACCAAATTTGAGGTTACTGGAAACAAACCAACTAGCAACAAAGAACAAAGGAAGAAAGAATAATTTAGAACAATCACATTTTCCACAGTACCAGCTAAATAAATGCTTGAGCAGGCACCTGGATATGCTTGCAACTTCCAAAAAATGAGATAAGGGTGAAAGATAAGCACCTTCCTTAAACAGCATTTCTAGAAATCATTCAGCAGATAGCAAGCAAATTACACTGGTCTGAGATTCCATTACTTCATGCAGAGGAGGATGGTCAATATTTTAGTAGAGGAGTGGAATATGGAAAGCCAAAACCTGGCTGGAGTTGCAACTGAAGGACATGAAGGGCAACATAAAGAGCTTGCATGGGTGAATTGGCAGCAAAAGGAAGACAAGGGAAAATGTGGGCCTGCTGCAGAAGTGGATGATTAAACTGGCCATAAAGGTCAAGGAAAAAGGAGAGACCTCTTTCATCTTGGACTGTGCTGGAAAGAAACCCTTCCACATCTCCCAAGCTTCTGTGGCCTTGGGCAGAGGAGGGAAACTACCCACAGAAAGTCCACTCTGTCAATCTGGGCATATACAAGTCCACTGGACCACATGACACCCATTTGAGTGTTGAGGGAGCTGGCCAGTTTTATTTTGTGCTTACACCCTGTGACATTTGAAAGTCCACATCATTTAAAAGGCTGCAGGTGACTGAACAAAGGCTGATGTTACTCATTTAAGTTCAGTTGTCTGACCCAGTGTCACTAACTTAATGAACACGGGGCAAGCAAAGGAGGCCAGTCCAGCTTGTCTTTATGAGGGCTTTTGGTGGACTTCCTCACTACCCTTGTAGCTGGGGAGATGTGGGTGAGGTGGGCAGACCGTGTGTGTCAAAAACTGGCTGTACCCCCAGGCTTGAAGGTTGTGTCTCATTGGTTTGAAGTCTTGACTGATGCCCCGTTAGGAGAGGTGAGCGGTCAATACCGGGGCAAGTCTTGTTTAACAAGGTCACTGCACAGGGGGTGGTACAGAGTGAACCCTCAGCAAGTTTTCAGCTGATCCCCTGGCCAAGCTGGGGAGAGCAGTTGATACACAGGAGCTGCCAGCCAGAGCAGGCTGGCCAAGCTGCAGGAGTGGGCCAGTGAGAACCTTGTGTTGGTCAACAGAGACAAGGACAAAGTCCTGGATGTGGGACGGACGATCCTCATAGGACACTACAGGCTGAGAACCAGCTGGCTTGGAAGCAGCTCAGCAGAATAGAACCTGGGCATCCTGGTGGACAAAAGAAGTTCCTCATGGGATTTCAACACCTGCAGGGCTGTATTATCCATATACCCAGCAGGTACCAGCTCTGTGTGCGGCACTGGTGAGGCCACACTGGATACACACTCTCCAGTTTGGGAACAGCCAGTTCAGCAGAGGCTGCTGAGGTGGGAGGGGCTGGAGCACATGATGTGTGAGGAAGTGGGTTTGGCCGCAGCAGGATCTAATTACAATGTGCACCTTACCGAAGAGATTTACAGGGAAGATGACACGAGGCTTCTCTGTGAGATGGGCACCAACAGGATGAGAGAAAAAAGTGAAAAGCTGCACCCAGAGATATTCCAATTGTGTGTAGAAAAACAAAAGTTAAAAGTGAGAGTGGTCAAGTAGCAGAACACTTTCCCCGAGTGGCTGTGGATTTTCCATCCTTGGAAACAAAACTAGACTTGAAAAGACTTCGAGCAACCTAGTTTATCTTTGAAGATAGCTGTGGAGGGAGCACGAGGTTGAACCAGTGACCTGCAAAATATATTGCCTAACTTTAATTTTGCTGTGGTTATAGATATACTTTGTACAAGATTATCCATGTGTTGGGGGGGAACAGTATTGGTGACTGGATAGTATTGGATAATCGTCATGTCTTGGGGGTTACTGATATTATATCCCAAAGCTGCAGTACAGCCATCATGTTGCTTTGTAGCTGAGCTCGCATGGTGAGGATAAGGGCAGTAGTGCTATTGTTGCAACCTAATTAAATATTAGGTAATCACACAATGTCTGTTTTCCACCAAATTCATGTGCATACACTGATGTTGACCTCTGCACTGTCCTGGGTAAGCACAGTGTGGTGTGGTCACAAAAATAAATCTCTGAAACTGCTGAGGATCCCCTGTGGTACAGAACGTCCTGTTTCATGTGGGGTGTGTCATATTGTTACACAGTCAGTGCTCATAGGAAGAGCATACATGGCATGGTTTCCCCTGTATTTCCGTTGCCATAGGTGTCTTTCTGGATGTGCAGGACGTGGTGTATTGGGAGAACTCAGACTTCCCTGTAAGGACAGATAAAACATGCATGTGGAAGGGGTGTGCTGCCAGATTGGTACTTACAGTGCAACTTCTCTGAGCTAGACAATATTGCATATGCTGTGAATCTGACATGTCAGGCTTGCTTTGCATGCAGGATTTATCTGTCTGGGACTATCCTAGACATCACCTTGCAAAATCTGTCTATCCTGTGATGCATCAGGCATTTTCAGATATACTCAGAAGTTATTTGTAGCCAGGATTTGGAAAGACAGTGTGCCACCATGTCAGTGCTTCAGTGGATTGCAATGGACAGAATAACAGCATGCTTGGATTTTTCTTTTTCTCCACATCTTGATAGGTGTAAATGTTCACTCTAACACTTATGAAATCCCCTTCTGACCACTGTGTGCAGCAGGAGCTGGCAGATACTCCACAGAAAAGCCAATCACTGATTTTATTCCATGGAGGTTTCCAAGCTTGTTATTTCTTCTGGTCTGTGTTCCTTAATATCAGCATGTCAATTTCATGTCCAGATCTCAGATGGGTTATCGGTGTTTGTATGTGAGATTAGATTTGTCCTGCTATTGTTGCAGTTATTTTACTTTTTCTACTTGAGGGCTGCTCCCTTGCCTTTTATTTTGTGCTGGCTCTCAAGGCAATTGTTATTTCAGTCTTGTTAGTCGTGTCTGCCAGCTCCCACATAGCTCCCAGAGCCTAGCCCTGCGTGGGGTGACACACCACCTTCTATTGCCTATCCCCGGAGTTAGGACCTGTCTCTCCCAGAATGACATGTACACTTTGCCTTTCTCTAGGCAACTGCAGTGAGCTCTCACACCTGGAACTAAACATTCAAGACCAGGCATGTAGACTGTAGTATCTCATATCCACTCTGGAATGGGCAGAGGGGAAATTATTACGTAATCACCCAAAGATTACATCTTAACATTAGGCTTGTGAATAGCTCCTTGGAGCCCTGGGATTACTTACTTATTTTTTCCCCTTCTTAATCAGGAATATATGGTTTTCCAAGTCTCTGTTTAAAAAAGCTAGTGAACCCAACCTTCCTTACTTTGGGCAAAAGATTGAAGGGTAGTGTCACAAGAATGTCACTGCACTATTTAAGTGCCCCTTAAAATAAGTGCCCCTTATTTCAAGGAAAATCATTCGTTTTTCTTGTAACTGTACCTTTACTTAAAAATACAGCTTCCTGTACAAGTTCCTCCTTCCTTGTTGGTGCGTAGTATTTACATCAGAAATAAAGAGCCACAAAATTAGAGAAAAGATTCCTTTGTGTGGCTCCATACATTTATGTAGTAAAAAGTTTTCACCACTTCATCTAATGTTTTCTGATACATCAGCTCTGGTACTTACTCTCAGACTTAAGACCTCAGGAAATTTCAGATACCTACTCTGATAGAGAACCCAAGACACCAGCACAAAAATGCTTTCTCTGTGTGCTTGAAAAAGGGTCTTGTTCCAGAACTAGACTGGCCTGAGATGCAGGAGTGAGCAAGAGCATTGCATGGTACTGAAGACTGATCACACAGTCTTTCAGGAGGACCTTCATGCAAGACACAAGTTCTGTCTGAGGCTAACACCAGGCAGTAAGATGTTCAATCCATAACTTTTAAACATTACATTTTTATTTCCAGAAGGGTTTCTTCAGATTCTTTTCCAAAGGCTCTTAGTATCAGAGAGTTTACTTTTTTTGTCTTTGACTAGTGTATTTGGGTCTTTTGTACTAAACCAACCTGATTTCTCCAATTGAAAGTGTAACATTCACCAAATTTTCTATAATACTTGGGGGTTTTTTGAAGAGGGTACACTCTGTGGAATGTAGGCAGAGATAGTTTTTTACTGAGACATATTTGGAGCAACTAACATACCTTATTTGAATCTTGCCTCGTAAATAATATAATAATTTCAAATACAGGCAGATTAAACCTGTATGCTTTCATGGCTTCTCTCTTAAAGAGTGCCAAGAGGGTTTCTGAAGCATGGTGTGGTAGGTAGGATTTACTGACGTGCATTTGGCTGCATTACTCATCACCAGTTGGACTAATGGGCAGGACACCCTAGATATTGTCATTCCTATTTTTATCCAGCAGGACAAGTTAATACAATAGACACAATTACATCTGTAGAATTTCTGAGGTAGTTCCTCATTTTCTATAAATACCAACACCTTCATTGTCAGTAACTCCGATTTAATATTGCTTCTTCAGAGCGCCACGTCTGAGAGAGGAGTGTGTCTTGCTGCATACTGACAGTGCTGGGAGGCACGGTGGGAACTAGTTCCAGCTGGAGGGAGGAAAGGGGAGTTTTGTAAAATTAGCACCAAAGGCTTGGTCTTTTAAATATTTCAGTGCATGCATAGACATACTTCTGTGGGCAGTACTGTTTACTGCATTTTCACAGTTGGAACCTGGTTTTGTGAATTATAACAAATCTGTCACCTTGGAGTAACTAATTATATTGCACACCATGGCCTCTCAAAACCTCACAATGCATCCTGAAATGAGCTCAAGCTTTCTGTCCTAAAAGACAAAGACTCCTCTCCCTGAAGCTAAAAGAATACCCATGTGTTGTTAGGAGTCCCCTGCCAAAGATGTGCAGTGCCAAAGACACAGCTGAACAGAACTAATTTCATTTTGCCAGGAGCATTGACACAAATGCAAAGTAGGTAGCTTGATAAATCTGCTTTGCTGTTTTTGTTGTAACAACAGTGTTAGCAGGAAAACCTTGATAGAACTTTCTTTTTGAAAAACATAGTTCACGGCACTAATCTAGCCTGACTTTGTACATCTGTAAGTTAAGCAGTTGGGCCAAGCTATTTTTCTAGGCTTCCTCTGGAGAGGTGGAGGCAGCCACAAAGGTGATTCATCCCAGATCCTTATCAAGTATGGGATGTGTCACTTTCTGGTGTCTTGCAGTGACACTGTGGGAGCCTAGCCCAGCGACGTTAAGAGTACATCACTAACTCATAGGTGAGTAGAGTTAAAAGAGGTGAATTGTGGCCTACATTCTACCACTGTGGTTGTAAATTTGGAAATTCAAACAGTGTCACATTGGCTGAGAGATGCCAGTGTGCCATTGACAGCCACAGTGAGCTGTGGCAGTGGAGCCCTTACTCCAGTATTACTGGGAGGCCAGCCTGTGGCTCGGGGTACCATCACATCCCTTCTTGGTGATCTGTCATCATCCGTCCTCAAGGTCATAATGGCTCCTAAGACTCAGCTGTGGGTGGAAACCAGCCAGACAGGGATGTTCAGGCCAGTATTGACTGGTCACCTGAAGAAACAGAAGGTCTCCAAGGACGTTAGCAGGAAGGATTTGAGGATGACCTCTGGAGCTCTCTGAGAGTCTAGACCTACTATATCTTATCTTGAAGCTGCTTCTAGAGCTCTCCATCCTCTTGATTCTTCAGGAGGTGTGTATTCACAATATGTATTGTGACTCTTGGGCCTATCTAGAGCCTACATGCAGTTCATTAGATAGTAAAGGGTAGTCACTGATTCTTAATTAGTTTTGTTACTTTAAAAATATGCACACTATTAAAAATATTATGGAAATATTATCAGAGGAACAAAGAGTGAGGTGAGAGCTTAAAAATCTTTCCTGATTAAATGCAGTAAGCAATCTGTGTATACAATATTGCCAGCAGTTTCTCTTTATTCCCATCTCTTATCCTTTGTAAAAATAAAGAAGAAATACAAATATCCCATCTTGAAAATAAAGCCTTTTCAATAAAACTATAAAATAGGCACTTTTGTTCTCTAAACCCATTCATTTTTCATATTAATTTTTATATTTTATAATGTCAATTACCCCAGAACACATACTTGCATGCCTTTTTCAACAATATTTTGGTAGCATTTGAACACTGAGAAGAGACTTAGGATCACCTTCTTTCTTATTTGAAAAGTTTGACCATGCAGATATCCTAAAATGTCTAGTATAAACACATTATGGCTTCCCTGAAATCTTACGATTTGATGCTAAAACATCCTTAATCTGTCTTCTACACAGAACTAATATTTTACTCTTCATGTTACTTTCATGATGTATAAATATTTATGTTTTATCAGTGTTGTTAACAAAATATTGATGATGAAATGCATTGCAAATATGATGTGAAAAATAAGACTATGCTACTTCACGTATGTTCTAAAGTTTTTCACAGGAACAGCAATTTCAGCTATGCCTTTCAACACCTTTAATGGTTTTTATT
This sequence comes from Cyanoderma ruficeps, assembly GCA_008694505.1. Lineage (NCBI taxonomy): Eukaryota > Metazoa > Chordata > Aves > Passeriformes > Timaliidae > Cyanoderma > Cyanoderma ruficeps. Next base: position 5,245,059 of record VZDJ01007749.1, on the reverse strand, counting down.
ATTTTACCAATATAACATGCCTACCTATAGACATTAATTTAAATTGTAAATTGTTTAATGTATGGAATAAACCCTATGGATATTTGGTCTGGATTTTATCAACTAGAAGACAGTAAACTGAGGCAGATTCACATTGTCAACAACTGCTTCCATGACTTGGCTTTTGAAACAAGTCTTGATGAAAAATATTGCATAGTAATTACACTATCAAGCATTTTCAAAACATAATTAAAATACTATTTTTTTAAAATGAAATCTTCTAGAATGCTCAGCCTGCTGAATTTTACATCGGACCTTTGTATTCCGTAGGGAATAACACTAACAATGTTTCAAAAGGGAGTATTTTCAGGGGCAAAGCAATATAAAGCCTCTGAGATGGGGAATTTTTGCTGCTTGGATAAACATAAATCAAAACCAGATAGAATAGTTGAAATCATGTCTTCTGTGGTGTTCAACCTGTGCTGATTTATGCTTTTTGTTTCTTTATCAGTGGATATCAGACTGATATCAGTCCTTTCATTTCTAAAGATGTTTTCGTTAAGGGTTTTCAAGTTCACCTATCATTTTTATTTGTCGTTACAATGCATTTCTCTTTGTCCAGATCAGGCTGAAAACTTTTCTTTCAGTTTTTTTCCAAGGTTTTCATAGGGAGAAAAGAGGATTGTATTGTTCTGAGTGACACTGGCATGCAAATAAATAACACTGAAACTTGGAAGGGTGTTAATTAAGAATTATTATAACCTGACTGACCTGACTTGGCATCATGGTATCTTGCCAAACTGGCTCTTTATTCTTACGCGTGTCTGATTTGTGTTTGTGGTGTGAAGCTAATGAGCTCATGGAATTGTTTGGCCTAATCCTGCTCTCTTTACACTGCAGAACTTTTATGTGAGGAAGAACGAGGAATATCAGAATGAGGTCCACTGAGTATGACTCATGGTCATTAACCCAGGTAATATTTGGTATAGACTGCTATTTTAATAAATTCTGGTAGATGACATACTGGGTCTGTTGCTTGTTTACCTAAATGGCATTTACATTGTTTTAAGATTGGCTTACACCTGTGTGTAAGCTGTACTGGCTTCAGTGCAGATTTTTTTGTGATTCTTAACGTGTGGGGCCACATAGGGTCCACTGAGACAAATTAGAATGTGTTTAACGATGTAATTAGTCAATAACAATGTAACACTCAATTTTCTGTGACTTCTGATCGTATTGCCATCATTTTAGCTCTGCAGAAGAAGAGCAATTTGGGTGGTTGTGAACAAGAAGGACTGGAATCTGACTTAGAGAAGTGTCTCAGTTAAAAGACAAGCAGATCTTATCTTTACCTCCATATGTGCTACATACACATCAAAAGGCTGTTTCTTGAAGTCTTTCAAGTGAGATGGATCTAATGATTGTCCTGTTCCTCATTCCCATTCCCAGGGGGCCACTGGGCCGTAGGCTGGGGCTATGGAAGATGCAGGTCTCCCACCTCAGCCCGCCTTCCCAGCTGGCTGCAGTGCCATTATCCGGGGTGGAGCACCCCGGTGACACACCTCTGCAGCATCTTGTTTCGGAGTTACTTGGTAGGAGTGCTGCGCTGAGCTGTGCAGCCATATCCTGCATTTAACTATAGGGTTACATGACTAATAAGTCAGGTAGCTCAACCAAAGTTATTCAGAATATGTAGCACAGCTGATGCAATTACCAAACACGCGCTGTGGGACCCCACTCGGTGGCCAGTTCTGTATTTAGTAATTGTCAGTGTGGTTTGACATGTGACCAGCACATTCTCAATATGATTTATCACACTGTCCTTTTTTTTTTGCATCTCCTTTTTTCATAATTTTTTGTAATATTTCACGAAGAATTCTTGGAGGTTATTTTTTTCTGTTTCCTGAGGTATGCTGTAGTAGTCACCATCTGACATTACATTACATTGCATAATTTACAGTACATAAATGCAATGTCTTTAACATCCATGTGCCAGTAATCCCAGCAGGCCCAGCCAAAGTGAGCCCTACTTTTGTAGATATTTAGTTTGAACTTATGTCTGTCCATGCCCCTGCAAGCTTACAGTTTAGAAAGAGGAGACAAAGTGGAAAGGTAACATGGACAGAACAGGTTGAATAGGGGGTAGTCCCCTGTAGGTTCAATCTTAATGCTGGCATCAGTCGTTCAAACTATTGGAAGTTATTGCTGAGAAGTAATGGGAATGGGAAAGGACAAATGGTGGCACAGTAGTGTGAAGGGAAAGGGCAGAAAGAATGAATTTGACTCAGAGCAGCTTTTGGTGACTGAGTTCATAGAAATAATACAATAGAAAGTGGGGAAAAAGTCCATAGTCAAATCACACGAGGAATCAGTCCAACATTTCCAAATAGGTCGCTGATGTTTGCTGGCAGCTTTTAACTTCAGCTGGAAGAAAAGAGTCTCTTTTCTCCACAAACCAGAATTAATCTGTAATGCTTTTCTCCTCCAACTCAAGTGACTTGTGTTAAGAGGGCAGCTTTCAGACAAGGACCTTGGACCAAGTCCTGTTTGGGTACAGTGGAAGATTTCCAGCTGTATTTTAAAGCACCATTCACCTCTTGTGTCTGAACTGTTAATTTGCAGTGGGGTCACTCCCAACTTCCACTACTGCTAGGACATTAATGGTCTAAATAACTGCACCTGCTATGTTAATGAAAGTATGCAGAAAAGCTCAAGTAATTTAGAAAATTATGTATTGTGTTGGAGTGCCAAGAAGGACAGAATGGTACAAGTGGCAAGAAGTCGGTCAAAAGAAATGGGGATTTCAGATCACTTGCTGTATTATTGCCACAGTGCTGCTAATGCTTTCAGTATTTTACTGACTATTCAGCTTTGTAGTTGAATGTGTTGCAGAGTGGGAGGGCTTTTTGACTAAGAGAAGGAATTGGAATAATGTTTATTTTTTGAGAAGTCCTTCTTATTATTTTGCTGGCAGGTTTTTAAGATTGTGAGATTTGTTTAAGACCAATCCCCGGAAAAAAATAGGTCATTAGGCATCTTTGGATCAAAAAAATCACAGGAAAACAGAACTGGAATGGACTTCAAACAATCCATTCCTTGTTCCAGTCTGCAAACATGTATACCAATATGATTCCTGATAAATGTTTGTCTAACCTGTTTTTGAAATCCTTTGCAGCCTCCTCAAGCAATCTATTCAAGTCCTTATTATGCCTACTGTTAAAAAAAGCCATTTCCAATGTCTAATCTAAAACTCCCACCTGCAGTTCACACCCATTACTTCTTATCGTGCCATGCTGGGCATGAAGAACAGCTTAATTCTCTTCCTCTCTGCATCCATCTTTTATGTATTAGATAATGCTTGCATTCTCCTGCATGTGCCTTTTTCTGTGCAGCTGGACTTGGATGAATATAGATTAAAGGGAAAAAAAAAAGAAAAAAAAATCACATTTCTGGCTGAGACTGTCATTTTAGGTGCTCAGGCAGCAAGTGGCTGAAATGGAGGAGTTAGAAAATGCTGGGCAGGGCAGGGTGATTTGCTTAAGGCGGTCTGAGGCCCTAAACACAGTGCACGAGAGAGAGGCTGGTGCCTGCCATGTGTTGCACATCTCTCATGACAGTGCCTGTTTGGCATTTCTGTCTCACCTGCCCATGTCTCAGCCTGCATCTCTTACCCATCACCTGAACTGTGGCCAGGAACTGTAGGTGCTTCTGTGGAGCCTAATTTTCAGGGAGTAGGTTTGTTCTCTGCTTCCATTTTTAGTTATCTCCGTTTTTGAATTCAGAGATGGGTAAGAAAAAGTAGGGAATGGGAAATGTGGCAGCTGGTAACTGACCCATGTCCCTTAATTCAGCCCCCAAAAGTCATACTCCAAGATACAGGAGATATCAATGAAATACCTTCTTCCTTCTTTCTTCACATCTTACATGTCCTGGTAAAGATCCCCAAAACTCTGTTTTCCAGAATTATCCCAGACATGTATCCCTGACTGCTCTTAGCATCTGCTCCAGACCAGTGTCCTTTAGCATGGGTACAACAGAGGCTTCCCAAATACTCTGCAGACATTCCTAGGCACTTAGGAGCGCCAATCCTTTGGCTGTCCACTCTGTCTTCTCCCAAATGTCCCAGCCATGCCAGCCTTTCCTCATGGATCATTTGGATCACGTATATGGTGATACAATCTCTAAAACTGCAAGTTTGCTTGGAGCTTGGTTTACTTGGTGCTGCCTATGCTTTGGATGCATGGAGCAGCTCTCCAGTTCTTCAGAGGTACACACGTGGGTGGGTGAAATCCTCATCTCATGGGGAATTTGTGGGGTGAACAGTGCATTGTTCCTTTGGGGCTGACAACTGAACGAAGACATGGAGCAGTTCACATGATTCAAAGCTGTTGTTTGCAAACCTGAATGATCACTGTCATCACATTTTCTTCTCTGTGATGAAGAGCATAAACTTACTTTTAAATTAAGAAAACCCATGTTCTTCTGCTAGTTGTGTGATTCTGAGAGCTGGGACCAGCACCATAAGGCTATAGTGCTATTTATAATGCCAAAATACTTAGAGTGAATGGGATTCTTATGAAGTGGAGAGGAAATAATTGTTTCTCACGTCACTAAATGTTTGAAAGAAAAAGCCTGTGGAAGTTTTTCCTCAAGTCCATGAAGTCTAGAATTGCTTCATTCCGCTCCAGTAGTGAACTTCACAAATGTGCAGTATCACAAAATCTTGCCTGTAAGCTAAATTTGAAAGACAAATCTCCATTTTGCTACATTTTCTAAAAGAACACAGTTCACATTAACTCTGATTTTTTTTTTAAATTGAGGCAGTAATTTTCTCATCTTGGAATGGGAGTGGGTATTAACATTAGAGGTATGAGAATTGATATTGTCTCTGATGATACGAATTCCAATTGAACCGAACCTGGAAAAGTCCCCCAAGCATTTTCTGTTGATAACTGTGACACCCAGTGGTTATTTAAAGAAGTATAAAAATGTAGGACAGGATTGCAGTGAACCTAAAGGCTGCGCAAAATACTGAGGTTTATACAATAAATATGTGCTTTTAGAGTAGTACTCTTTTCCTTGGTAATGCATACAAATACTAAAGCTAAGCTATTTTAGGAGCTGTGAGGCTTTATTCCATTAAGTTTGTGTTTTGCCATATTTAAAACACACATACACATATATATGCATATACTTATGTATTTACTTGTACAAAGCTTTTTAATACGTTGTGAGACTGAGGTTATAACTCTGGTGAAACACTGAGAAAAAGTAGCTGTGAAGTATGAAACGGCTTTAATTCTTGTTGGCGAGAAGCTGGTTCAGAAGAAGTCTGGGAGATAAAGGAACCTTGTTTCCTCTCCTTTGTTTGCCACTGACTCATTGTGTGGCTTGGAACAAATTGCTTGTGTGCATGGCTGATAAGTGCTTCAGTCAGTCTGTTCATAAAGGTGCAAGGTGTAATTAGTATTAATCTAGGTGGCATTTACCTCCAAGTATTTATGGCAGAGTCAAGAATGATTGAGTTATATGCTGTGTATAATGCCTCATGTTTATATTCCAAAGCGTAATATTACTTTATGAGCTGTGTTTTATTACAGAGCACTGAAATACAGATTTACTCCCATATACCTGGTAAATGAGAAATTAAACCCTATTGTTTAGGGATCACTGACCATTAAATATTTACTCTTGGTGGCATGTTTAAAATAAAGGAATGCCATCAAAATTCAGAATGTATAATTGCAGTGGACCAAGCATTAGGTGCCCATTATAAATAGATTACTGTATCTATTGTTTGAGAATGTCTCAGGGAGCTGCTGAAGCTTTTTCTTACCTGTAAGAAGAGTTACACAGCAAAAGGAGCAATGTCAGAAGGCATCCACTTATAAGCCTGGAGATCAGGCAGAGCTGCAAAGTCAGTGGCTGCCTAAGGCCCTGTCTTGGCTGCATTAGCTGTGGTTATAGTGTGTGCCTCAGCAGTGCTCTTCAGCTCCCCGAGTGTGTGCCTTGTCTTCATCCAGAGCTGGGGTGACATCTGTACTCCCACCCTTTATTCCTCTCTACCCTACCCAGTTTTCATGCAGGGAAACTGCAGCCAGAAAGGGAGAAATGAGACATTCTGGCAAGCCCAGCCATAGCAGGGTGAGGAGACAACCAAGACACACACACACAGAAACACAAGCTGAATGGCTGTGCTAAAGCATCACTTTGCAAGAACATCAATATTATCTATTTCACACTATTTTTTTATTTTTATGATCATCAGTGTTTCATATTTAATAGGATCACATGAAATACCGAATTGTCATAAAATCCTTAAATGCTGAATTGAGGGTAAAATTACCTTAAAACAACTACACATGTTGAAGCTAAACTTGTTTACCATGAAAAAGATAGGGTTTGTCCTTGTTTCACACCTGCTGCCCCAGTCTTTACAAGGACACAGAAGGATGGAAACAGAAAAGTGAAAACGAAGTAACGTTTGATCAAGTGCACTGTTTACTCTGTTGCTAACAGACTGTCACCCATTGTTGTTAACTGCAGGATGAAGAGTGCTTTTGTCTTCCAGGTTCTGATAAGAACAAATGTATGTCATAAAATCTTGTTCTAACATAAGAATATATACTTATGCTTACTGATATACTAATATATGTATACACTTGGCTCAATCCTGGTTTAGTTTCCAGAAGGAGATGGTGAACAGATCTTTTTTAACCTAGCCCTGAAATATGGATATGCAAAAAAATTTGGTTTTGCTTGGTGTCCCTCCACTGTTTATTCTATACTCAAATGACCTGAATTCTGGCTCTGGGTCATTGATGCCTACTCTTAGTTTGGTTTTTGAATTATACATAGCTCACTTCAGTCCTTCCACTAGTTTGGCTGGTTGATTGTGTTGGGTTTTAGCCTTAAAAAGTTCAGTTTTATTCCTCAAAGACTGAACAAATGTTAGAAACCAGTTTGTCTTCTGCTTTGTTTATAGCATATAGCCAGCATAAACAAAGCCTAGGGCAATTTGCCATCCTATTCTAGACAGGATGTCCAACAAGTGGAGTAAGTGCAAAGTCTTTTGTTTACACTGTGAACTGAGTTTGGAGATTTTTGCTTATCTGTTCTGGATTCTTTATTCTAAAAGTGATTTCTTATCCAAAGAGGAGAAAATTACAACTCACAGTGTGCAAATCTGCATGTTTAGGTAAAAGATATGCAGTAGGTGGAAGAAATGTGTCCCAATACTTTGATTACAGGAAAAAGAGTATGCTTAGACTAGAAAGAAGTCTGCCATGCGTGTTGATATTTACTTTAGTTTCTGCATTGGGAAAAGCATACTTGAAAGACATGAGTAGTGATGTGCTTTATCCCTTCCAACACACTGGGGCTTGGCATGCCCTGGAAGAGAGTCTCCCAGTAATTGTTATTGATTGCTGTGATGCAGCACTCCAGTGGCTCATGAAGTGTCTCTGGTGTCTCACTGAAATGGAATGTTTCAGATACAGACATGAATATCATAAAAGACACTTTTCCCAATAAAGCTACACCCCTGCTGATTAGCCAGTGCCCTGAGGTCTTGTGATAATAAGATCTGACTTAAACCTCCCCACTCATCCCTCTGCACGCCTCCCTTCTGTGTCAAAGCAGCTCTTCCAGCACTTGAGTTTGTTTCAATAGTAAAAATTTGCCTCCTCGCTCTCAAGAACATGGAGGTCTGGCTCTTTGCAACCAGTGGCTGCTAGACATGCACATTAATTTATTAATTTCAGGGAGAAAAACAAGAAAAGGGGAGAAAGAAGAGAACTTAGGAGTGGAAAAATAGCAAGAAAAGTGGCTGCAGGAGCAGCCCCACAGCCTGGTGGTAGCAGGGTGAGCCACAGTCCTCTGTCTGGAGATCAAAACAAGTGGATCCACCCTCATAATCTTCTTCTTGCACAACCCCTGACATGGCTGTGTGTGGCTGTGTTTCACACTGAAAAGAGGTGAATAGAGGACACACCACTGACTTAAACAACATTCAGAGGAGATAGAAGTGAATTTTTAGACAGTCTCTGCAGCCAGTTCACTGAGTAAACTGATGAGTATAAAGGATGTAGTAAGAAAGTTGTTTTTGTATCAGGGTGCGACTAATTTAATAGTTACCAGACCAAACTCCTGCCTTCTGGTGTTTTTAATTCTGAGGTATGAAAATAAAATGTGTGAAGTACAAAACAGGATTTCTACATGGTGGGAGTGAGCAAGATTTTATTAAGGATGATTGTTTAAATACTGCTACAGCAGATGTAATACAGATCATACCATCTCACTAAGTCACAGGAGTTCAAGAGTTGAAAATGGCCATTTAAAACTTGTGTGTATAAATAAGTGTCAGAGAAACTGAATAAATTCTTTTCTCTTGGAGTTGAAAAACCTTCTCAGACACTACAAATGACAGAAATTTCATCTTATTCACCAGTAAACCTTTCCAGAGCAGTTGATGACTCACAGATTCAATGTCAGTCCTAAAAGCCTTCCAACCTGAGAAGAGTATGAAATGATGAAGCATCCTCTGCTGCACATCTGCTTGAAGTACAGCATAATGCTGTTTTAGCGACCATGATTTCAGGAATACAGGCACCAGTCTCAAGTCACTGAACACCCCTGTTGTGGCAAGACAGGACTGTCCCTTTTCTGTGGAGTTTTTTGTTTGGGTTAGTTTGTTTTCGGGTTTTTTTTCCATCTTCAAGCACATATAGCCAAGGGAGGAAGTAACTGACTGATTGATTACTTGCAACTACTGAATGAAGGCCCCTTTAAAGAAATGTCTTTGAGCTTAAGCAGGCAAAGTCATCACTTGATAGCCTGTTGATTTGCAGTAGGAAATCACTTAAATAGATATTCTTCCTGGGAAAGTCTTGTCTGCTGCTTTGCAGCAGCTCAGATGGAGCACTGTGCTTTGTTTCATCATCACTTACATTGTGTAGTATTCCTGTAGGAGTGCAAAGAATGGACAAGAGGCCAACAGAAATTTTTAAAAGTTAGTGACATAATATCTTGGCCATTGATTATAGCAGGATTTCAACCCAGCTGTGTTGGAAATATGTTCTGTTAGTTTGGACAAGCCATTGCATCCATTGACACCTCACAGCCTTGTTTGATTTAGGACAGAAGTTTCATGATTAGCTTAAGCCAATCTGAGACTGTACTGCTGCCAAAGGGACATTCCTCCCCCTCTTACATCAGACCAGGCAGCCACATGACCATACAATAAACTGATCCATTTGAAAACCAGCCCTATGGGGGTAAAGAGAGAGAGATTACTTTTTTAAGTCAGAAGGTTAAACAAGAAGCCAGAAGGTTGCTGGGGCTTATGAAATGGGTGGACTGGCAACAGGCAGCTGGGGGATGGAGAAGTGAGACAACCACCTCTGGGGCAGTGGGATTCAGCTGGTGAGTCTCATTTGAAGTCCCTTTAGCATGCAGTGTGGCCCAAAACGGTTTGCTCTGGAGAGAGAAGCTGGTTGTGCTGCCACAGCAGCGGGTATGCTGAGTGTTTTGCAGAGGTTGTACTTCGGCTCTGGGCTTGTCCCATGCAGGAGCCTGCTGTACTGGGTGTGCTCCTGGAGCGTGTCTTCCACTTCAGTTGATAACACAAACTTGTGTAGATGCAACCAGTGTGTACCTGGGGGCAGCACTGGTACTCATATTTTTTGAGACTTCGAGATGCTCCCATCATGTGAAAGCATTTAGAGTCTGTTTAAACTCTCCTGTTTGGGGGTGAGAGGCGGGAATATAGCAGAGCTGGTGTTGAGCAAGAAAAGAGAGAACACAGGGATTTCATGTGGTTTTATCCCCACAAGAAGCTGAGTTATTTCCATGGTCCTGGTTTGGAGCAATGGAGGTGTGCCAAGGCTGAACCTCAGCTCTCTGTGTGGTTTGGCCATGGTGCACTCAATGTTTTTCCATTTTGGTGATCATTCCCAATGTTTTTTCCTTTGTTGGTAATCATTCCCAACATAGAGCTCTGCTCTTCTCTGCTCCTGGGTGCTTCCAAAGCAGTCTGTGAACTCACAGTTTAGTTTAAATGTGCCTTTTTGAACAGCATCCTTAATTTGCCCTTTGGGGGTGTTTTGTGCAGCTCAGTGTGTTTAATCACTCATATTTTTCATGGGTCACTCTGGTAGTAAAAGACAGCAGGGGGCACCAAATCTGCATAATTCTGTTAAAATTGCAACATGCTCATAGAATTTAATTTATTATGCATACTTTCAGTTTAACATTTGTAATTTCATTCTAACACAGATATTTTCTAAGATACTTCCTTGCTTCTCAAGAGTTGCAGTGGTGGAAGTTGGGGTTGAATTTCCACAAAAGTACACATTTGGGCCAGTAGCAGACTTTTCTCCTGCCAGTTGTCATCCCATTTCCTTCTCTACTTAGTGCTGTAGAACTCGTGCCCAGGAAGATAATCTCTCTAATACGTAATTCAGGAAGCTGTTTGTATTTGCGGAATTGGATTAACTGAAGGGTTCGCTTTTCAGCTCCAAAGTATCCTGATATTGGCATTATGAAAAGATTTTGTGCTGAAATCACTGTTGGACGACCTAAAGGACTGCTCAATGGCCATGCAAAATGTTTTCAAGCCTAGAATAAGCAATGTAGCTTAGTCTTTGTTCTTTTGGAGAAGCTGGAACTCAACTGTCTTACAGGTTTTAAGAAAAAATCCTCTGCAAAATAAAAATGAAACACAAAATATATTCTCTCATGGTTCTTTGAGTATTGGTTTAAAAGTAATCTGCGAGGATGGATCTGATTCCAAAGCCTTCCTAAATCAAGTGGTTCACACTCATGAAAGATCTGTGGTACACTCAAAGAAGTAAACCCTATTATTTGTGTACGTACAAATAAGTATTATTTGCATTTCAGAAGTGCTTCAGGGTTGGATCTTCATTTGATAACATACAAAGAAAAGTGACATTGCAGTTGGACAGACGCTTTGAGAAATCTATTAATTGTGAGCTACTAGTAGTGTATTTCTGTAACATGCTCAAGCCTTGCAGAGATGGTCATCACATCATTTTTTTTTTCTCCCCTGCATGCCCAGTGGATTTCTATTCTAAATTTTTTGATTTGAAAAAATCAGACCATAAAGAGAGAGAACAAGTCATGCAATTAAGAAGAGAACCTAGGTCTGAGATATGACTGCCCATCCTGTAGCTCCTGGTAAGTCATTTTAGTGTCAGATTCATAAAATAATTTGGTTATTTGAATTGTAAGTTCAGCTGGGAAGGTGCATGCCTAAATAAGTAGCATTTCCAAGCTTAGATATCTACTTTAAATGTAATCACTCATTGGATAAAATAGGCAAACAGCAGACCTGCTGAGCTTTCCAGAACAGTATGTTCTTACAGGCAATTGCTATTGTTTCAGTCAGCAGGAAAAGAATGTCTTTTCAGATGATCAAGGCTCAGGTGAGAGCAATTAATGTGCATATTAACAGCTTGGTAAGTGTCTAACAGCACCTGTCGTGTTCTGTGCTGAACTGATGGCACACGCTCCACTGATCTGTGCATGTACAGTCCGCCCAATTTATTGGAATTCAGTGGTTTGGCCAGATCTGAAATGTTAAAAGCAGGAGCTGGAAGTGTGATTTCCTCCAAGGAGATACCCCTGAATACTCTTCATGATTGGTTTACTGAGCATTTTCTCTTTGGGTTCACAAATCCTGTATTTTGATTGAGTGGTTTCACAGATTTGCTGACCTTACAGCATTATTGTGAAGAGAAGTACATTAAATATTGGGAAGAGTACTAATACTGCCATAATGGGGATTGCATAAATATCTTGTGTAGGTAGACTCTACATTACAACTGATTTCTTTGGAGCATGTTTACACCCCTGAACTTTTGGCTTCTCACAATAGCAGGTTAAAATAATGATTTCAAACCCATATTTTACAGTCACATGTCAAAAACTGTGTAAGACTAAATAATAGATTTGGATGGTTCCTTAAGCACCTGTAGGGTTGCTGTCTCCATGGCTCTTAAACCTTGTCAGCTGGAACATCCCTGGAAGCATCCAAGGTCGTGCCGGATGGGCCTTTGAACAACCTGATGAAGCAGAAGATATCCCTGTCCCTGGCAGGGAGATTGGGCTAGATATCTTTGAAAGACCCTTCCAACCTAAACCTTTCTATTACTCTATAACTGAAATGTGTTAGGTAAGGTAATGAGTCTCTGGTTTGTAATTTATAACCAAAATCTAGCTAAACATGCAGTCTTAGACCTTGGATGCAGTGTGCATGACAGTTTTGAACATGGGTTATGCAAGTGTGGTTTGGTTGGCATTTTTACATTACCATTAATGTCATGCCAGGAACATGCAAGTTTAGTGATGTATTCTCACTTCCATTTCTTTGTAGTCTTTCTAACTCCTAATTTAAATCAGTTTTTGTAGTTTCACTTTACATTTTACCCTGTCTGCGGTGGATAGAGAATATTATATTTCCACACCCACTTTACATTTATGTTTTCATGTGTGTCTCCAGAGTTTTCTTTCTGTGGAATGAGCTCAGTTCTTTCTGCCTTATCTCCAAGGCCAATAGCTTTAATATCTCCCGATTTATCTCAAATATGTGCATGCAGCTTTCAAAAGTGTGATGTCCCGAAATATCACTTCTTCACATCTTCAGTGCTACATTTTGGCTTATGCATCCCAGTGCAATGTTTTCTGTTTTCATTCTGGATTGATATTGTTCTGTTTGTTCCATTTGTAATAAAACATGCAGCTAGTTTTCTGAGTACTGCTGCATTATGTTGAGAAAACGCAGCTGGTTTTGCTAACCATGATCCATCATCAAAATGAAAGATTCTGCACATGGGATTGTGTAGGATCCTACCTCAGGTCTAGCACTAGTCAAAACTTCCATTAATATTTTGGATAACATGGTAGAGAGGATTATTAAATAACATCCATCCATCAGCTGCAGAGGATCCCTTAAATGCCAGCGAAAGGGTAGGATGTAAGTGGAGAATCATCATGAGAGTTCAAGAAATCAGTGTGATAAGTATACACAACTCAACAAATTAAAATGAGAGCTACTTCATTTAGGTAGGAGTAATTAAATACACAATAGTAAGAGTGGGAACAATCAGCACTGTGAAACAGATTGCAGAGCTAGCATATATGGCTTTAATTGCTCCTTCTTTTTTCCAAGAGCTATTACTTTGTGGTAGAAAGGATTTTGTTTGGTTTCATACAATTTCCTTTGATTAATCATTGGTCCTTGCTATTTTTTTATTGCTCTCTTCTGGACACTGGTTTAATTTAAATCAAGAGAAAAATAATGGAATAAACAATTAAACATGCCAAAATGTCGACCATTCCAAGGCTATTTTTTTTTTTCTTAAGATGGTTTTTATCTTTACCAATCTTCTGGAATCTCATCTGTCTTTCAGGATTTCTCAAATATGTAGTCAGTCTGAGATTACAGCAACTTCTGAAATATAAACCAGACTGGAAATGTGTGCCAGTCTCCTTAAATAAACTCACTTTCCTGCAGGGACATTTCATGCATATCTCAGACTGCCTCACAATGTTCTATAGTATGTAAGAAACATTTTTTATTGCTGTCAGAGATAGTAAAATATTACTTTTTGTAGAGAAGCACATTTTCACAGTATATAGAGATGCCATAAACTTGCATATTGAAACAGAATCTCACTGAAGAAGTTGTATGGACAGAAGGGAGAATATCTGCTGTTAGCACTTGTGAATTTGAGAAATATTCAGGTATGAGGTTGTGTGGCAATCTATTTTCACAACATAATATGACAGTAAATTCAGATACCTCAGATTTGCAGGGTTTGGAATTCACATATGATGTTCAGAGACAGAAGACACTAAGTTATCAAAAGAGACTGTGCATGAAATCAGTTTATACAACTATGATCTGTACAGCTTTGGACTGAAATACAGTCAGGGAATTGCTCTTGGTTTATCTGGTTGGTTTCACACCTCACCTAGGAATTCAAACAAGCTGAATGTATCTTTGCTTTGCAGCACTGTTAAATTAATGTTCCTACAACTGGAATTTCTAAATTCAGAGTTATCTTTTTAAAGACGACCCTGGCTGTGTAGTGGGGAACAATGGAAGATTTCATGCAGTTTCCATGTGCTTTTGCAGTTAAGAGCCTATTTTTATTGATTTAAAATAAAGTCCTACACTTGACAATAAAGAATATTGATAAATACAATCAAAGAACTGTAAACAGTCTAATGTGTTTGAGTTCAATTCAGGCCTGGCAGCCCTGCAGGATGAAATAATCCACGTAGGATAATTCTGGAATGGGCAAAGGCATAGATGGTCCCCAGTGCAGCCTCTGGATTTTAGTATGGAGGTACCATTTGTTGGAGCAGAAGGATAATTAAATTTTTGTTCCTCTTCGCTTGCACCAAGATGATTAACAGGGGAGTCTCATGCTTCTGAGTTTTGCAAGGCAGACACTTTTCTGGTGAGAATTGAATTTTCTCATTTCGGTCAGTTTGGTAAACAGCCATCAGAGGACAGTTTCTCCCAGCCGCGGTATCGGGCTCACGGCAGCGAGGACACACCTTGCCGTGCTCGGCTCTCTTGGCTCCTCGGGTGAGTAGCTAGTTACCAGGCACATCAAACTGTTTATTCAGCTGCTCAAGGTCATTTGCAGTAATTCTCTCTTCCCTCCTTGGGATACCCTGCTTCCTCCTCTTCAAGGTGAAATGAGCTCAGTAACACCATTTGTGGACATAGCTCATCTTAATTAATTTTTCTAGTGACTGATGCTACTTTTGTGAGGTTTTTTTTTTTCTTTCTGGGCATCTATTACTCTGTCAGTCTGCTCCAGCCACCTGCCCTATTTATGGGCCTTTTAACAGAAGGAAGTTAATAGAAACTCACACTGGGTGTGAATTTCCATTTCACTAATTCACACTTTTCTTGCTAGGAACACTTCAGTGTTAAAGGAAAAATAGCTTACAGTACTTTCAAAGGCAGATTACTTTCTCTCAGCAAGACAAGGTGGCCTTAGTGGGAACTAGGGCAGCTAAGCTGCGGTGCTTGGAAATTTACACCCTAATTATCACAAATTAACTTCTCCATCCTGGCCAGAACAAATAGGTGAAGAAATTCAGAAGGTTGTCCAGTGTGTTGCCTTTTCCTACAGGATGATCTCCACTGAGTGCACGTGGGTCATACTGAGAGCATCGCAGTGGAAAACCCTTTTGCAGTTCAAATTAGCAGAAATGCTTTCTGATTTTCAGTTACTTGAAAGTTCAGAGTACCTCTCAGAAGGCAGCTTGCATGTAAATTACAACACTAACTGATGGATTGGAAACGCCAGTACTGCTAAAATGTCATATTTGCTCTCATTTCAAGCCCGAGTCCTCCAGCTTGGCTAGCTTTGCTTAACTCAATAGCTTTGCTTGTGTTAATGGCTTGAGTGGCTGCAGAATTACTGTCACTAAAATGTATGCTTCAGAAGCCAAAATTACCCCTCACTGGAATAATGGTTGAAAAAGATTTTTCTTTTAGAACACTATGTTTTCAAAGAAAACCTACCTGGACTTCATTTTATTTTGAGAGTTGCTTTACTTGCAACCCAAAGCAAACTGTTACAAAATCTCTCTGGGAAGAAAAAAAAAAAGTTAATTTCTGTTATGTGTTCTTGCGCAGAAGTTTATAGGTCAACAGTTTGTGTAGCCCAGTCAGCAAGAAACACACATGTAGCATCTACTTCTCTGAATCAGAGAGCTGTCTGATGTCAAGGTAATTACATTGATGCAAAGCTGTTGTAGGTTCAAGGAGATGAGAGCTGAGTTTCTCTCTAGAAGGACTAAATGCCTGGAGCAGAGAAGAAGACTCTGTGTGTATGACTGTATGTGTGTACAGTACTTGTGAGTCATGATAGTTTCTAAAAGGGTGTTTAACTTTCTGAAGTTGATGTGAGTCATTGTTCTCTTCCCAGGTAATGACTAGTTAAGATCACATTTAGCTCTTCCATTTCTCTAGTAATCTCTGAGACCTGTGTTTCATTGATCTTCCAGTGAACAGCTGCTTCAGAGCTCTGAGTGACGAGTGAAAGCTTTATTAAAGAACACAGATCATTCCATTTGGAGAGCATGGATGACTAGAGCTGGAACCTGTCACTACTCAGCCACTTTTGTCACATAAAAATGACAATTGGTTTAACAAAAGAAAGCTTGTACCAAGTGTTTCATGTAGGTACAAAGCATACAGGATTGGTAAAAAGGCGACTTTGGATGACACAGATTAAAAATAGGCACAACATGGGCAGGTTTTTTACTTATGACATCACAAACTCTTTTTCTCCTAACTATTCCTAGAGTTAAACTGAGTATTTCAGAGGGCATCCTGAATACATTAAAGATCTAGACCCAAACTTAACTTGCGGTTTAGGCAAGTTTACCTAAATGTTTCAAAGTTACAGAAAGAAAAAGAATCACAGGGTGGGTGAGGTTGCAAAGTGTTGGCATGCGCCCCACACCCCCAGCAGATGTTTCCATATAGGGAAAGGTTTAAGACTTACCCCTTGCATTTCTTGTAAGGTAAGGGACCCAGAAACGTCTTTGCTGTCCTGACCGTAACTGGCTCAGTGCCAAGAGAGAAGCATCTGTTGAACCTTGTCACTGTCAAAGCCTGTACCTCTTTCTATTGCCAGTTTGCCAGTAGAACCATCCTCAATCGTTAGGTAGGTAAGAGACAGCACAAAGGAACTCAGGGGCTTTTTAGGGTGTCTTATCAGGGTGTCAGAAGCTTCTCTAACACCTGTGCTCGGCTTTCTCTTCTGTTTCTGTAACTTTATTATTTTTCATTTATTAAACCTTTGCTTTTGCAAAACACACTTGAAGACCAGTCTCACTAATTATTTTAAGCAAATCTGCAAGGGCTGGACCCTCAGAGGTTTGATACATGTACACAGCGCTCAGAACACTCAGGCCACATGTTAAATTGTATCAGGAAAGGACCGCAGTGGGTCATCTGGTCCAACCTCCCTGCTCAGGCAGGGTCATCCTAGAACAGCACAGGTGGATTGTGTCCAGATGGCTTTTGAATACTTCCAGAGAGGGAGACTCCACGATCTTCCTGGCTGACCTGTTTCAGTGCTCTGGCCCCTGCCACAGTAAGGAAGTTCTCCCTCATGTGCAGGGGGGCCTTGCTGTGTTCCAGCTTCTGCCTCTTGCCTCTTGTCCTATTGCTTGGCACCAGTTGAAGGCAGAACAGAAACTGAAATACTTGCAATACAAAATGCACTGGAATCTTCTACCAGGATTTCAAACCTTCTCTTCTTCGTAAGAGAGAGGTAAAATGCAGAGAATCACCTTGTCTTGCTTGTTCTTCTTCAGACTGGCAATAAAAATATATTAGGATGTTAAAGCCGGGATTGCTAATGTATTAAAGATTTATATTTAGAATAAAAATGATCTTTCAGTGCAGCGTTCTCCTGAGATTTCTTGCTAAACATGTTCTCAACTCCTCCAATTGCCACCTCCAACCTTTTTTTCTGGTATTTTTCCAATTTACAATATGAATTCTTCAGTACTTGTTGTCAAATGCTAAAATAGTTTTTATAAGGGATTTTAGCTGAACTGACTAGAAATTCTAAGTGATACAGAGTGCTATAATCATTAGCTTTACTCCTACAGTTAAAAATATCCCTATTTATGGGTTTTCTATTTTCTCTGGTTTAACATGAGGAATATATTTCAAAGTTACAAAAGCTTAGGGGATCAGTTTGGAGAGGATTTAAATTCAGTGTTTGATAAAGAGTTGCAGTGCTGATGTGCTAACAATACAAGTTGGGAGGGGTTTGGCAACTGATTTATTTGTTACCTTTAAATAGAGGTCAGTCATACCTGATACTAATTCAGTAAGTTAGAGAACAAGAAGACAGGGCTGTAGGGGTCCTGAGCTGGTGGCAACCAGACCATTCCTACTGTTACTGCAGCACATGCTGCCGTACACCTGCATGGCCTCTCCTTCCTTTTGGACTGTAGATGAGCCCACCCCTCTCATAAAACTGCATAAAAACCCAAGTTTTCTGAATAAATAAAGCCATAATTTAATGTTTATGTATTCATTAGTCAACACTGTTAGTTATGCAGACCATATTGTAGCTATTCATTTATGCGTGCAAGTTAAAAATGACTAAGACCATTAATTCACTGAGAACACATATGTCAGTTTGGTGAAATACCGATTTTTTTCCTAAATTATAGCGAAGACACCAGGTCTAGGTTTTCTGCAACAGATTGTTGTTTTTGGGACAGCAGGGATGAGCATTCAGTATCAGTCTTAGTACAGAAAGACAAAGAGGAAGAGCATTTGGTTTAATAGGAGATAATTTAATCATCCTCTGAGAAGGAGAACTTTTGAAGGGCATCGCATATTTGACTTGTTCTGGCATTTCTGTTCAGAATGATGGAGCCATGGGGTGTGATCTGATACAGCCTGCAGTGGGTGGGAGCACCAGCAGGTCTTGGATATTAGCAGAGTATTACAGGGTGGGAAAAAAATGAAACATTGTCAAAATCAGATGAATCTGGCCCATAATGTTATTGCAGTGTTTGGACAAATGCATATGTTATGCAAATTGTCTTATTAGAGGTCTGCAGGGTCTTCAGTGACTAATGAAGGATTTCTTATGAGAAAGCTTATTCAGAACATTTGTTATTACTTTTTCATTTTTTGATGGAACTCAGTTATTCAGAATTGATGAAGTTGTAACCCACTCTCTCCTCAGCACAGACACAAATTAAATTCCTTCCTGGCAGAATTAAGCAATGTTAGCAAGAATTACTTCTGTATGCTTTCCGTGTATTGATTTGAAGCAAAATAGGTAATGTCAAAGGCAATTAAGAATGTTTCAGATATTCCATAAGATCTTACTTTCTATTCCCTTCATTTTTATGTTGGGTTTCCCCTCCAAACTAAAGGTCTTGACCAGTTCAGAAAAATCTTCTTGGGAAAAATACAAAGATGCCAGTGCTGAAAATCTCATTACTAATTTATGGAAGGTTCCTGCTCTCCACATATTGGAAGGATTTCACATCTGGAAGGAGGTAACTTTTGTAGGATGAAGATTACTTCTACTGTTGCCATGAATAATTATGGTTTTGTCTAATTTTAATCCTTCTGAAAATTCCACACAGTTATTAGAGATGTGTTGTAATTAAGCAAATCCTTTCCCCAATCCATTTCACTTTAAAGCAGGACCTTCCCTGCAATAGATTTTTCCACTTGCTTTTTCTACTCCATCCTGGAACCAAGGGCAGAGATCCTGTCTTTCTGGGGGGATTGATACCCTGTCAGTCTGTCAGTGATTTCATCCCTGGTGAGGAAGCAGTCTTGATGAACTCCCAGGTGGCAAAAGCTGGATTTGGGGGAGGTATGGAAGCGAGAGGTAGTAGATGGACCAGGCTGAGAATATGAGGTAACAAGAAGATAAGGGAAAAACAGGCTAATGGGAAAGAACTGTGCAGTAGAGGGACAGAGGAGGGTGGAGCAATAGAGGAGAAAAGCATATCTTGAGAATTAAGAGGCGAAGTGGTGTCTGTACTCACAAAGTTGCTCCACTAACCCTGCAGGTAATGGGAAAAGTCAGAGATTCCCTGATGAAAAACACTCTTCTACTTGCCAACAGATCATCAGTGACATGAGGAATCAACATGTGTGTCCTGCCTGTGTGGTGCAGGGTATCAGAGCATGGCACAGAACAGTACTGAGATCACTTTGTTCAGGAGAGTGACCTGAGCTGCAAACCTGAAGCCCCAGTTCTGCCAGTGGCCATTATGGACACGAGTGGGATTCTGTATAATTTTGATGCAGGCTGTCAAGGGAACAGTAGAAGCAAAACACTATAGTGTCATGCTCTGAACAGTCTTACTTTGCTCTTAAGGAAAATTTCTGTATCACATATTAATCCATGCTTTTAAAAGTGGATTTCAATAATACGGAGTTTATAGCCTGACAGGAACCTTACAAACTTCACCAGGGACAAATGTAAAGTTGGGTACTAAGCAGGGAATAAGTCCTGGTGATGAAACAGGCTGGAACCTGACAATTCTGCTGAGGATGACCTGAGACAGGCAGTGGAACAGGTTGCCCAGAGAGACTGGACTGTCTCTGTCTATGGAGGCTTTCAAGACTTGTCCAGATGAAGCCTTGAACACCAAGCCTGGCCTTGCGTTTGTCACTGCTTTGTGCAGGAGGTTGGACTAGAGATGGCCTGAAGTCCCTTGTGACATAAACTTTCCAGTGGTCTTATGATAATATGCTTACCATTTATTCATCCTGGTCCTACAAAAAGAAGTGGGAACAGCTGGCAGTAAAATGAGATTATTGTCAGTGGGTTTGTGAACTATTTTATTCTTGGTATCTGAAAATGAGACTTCATTAACAAAATGTCACTTGCCTTTATTATTGCAAAGGTAACCTTTTGAAAATGAACTGACCATGAAATAATAGAGTAATTTCATCTAGAATCTGCAGATAGTCTGAAATAATAATGCACAAGGGTATGAAATGCTTCTATTAATCTCTGTGGGATATTAGCAGTAAAGCCCAATGATGGCAATTTGTATATAAGCATTGTTAATAATTTAGTATTACTTAAGGTTCACAAAAGAGAGATTCACATGTATTATTAAAAATGATCTATGAGAGTTCTTTACTATAATTAATATAATGGCTTTTACTCTAACAGGCATTCAGTAACATATTACACTTGAACAACAAGAATGTAACAATTATATATAAATCTTAAAACTATGAACTACTTTGCTGGGGGTGTATCACCTTGTGGTTGGATTTACAGTGATTTTAGCCTCCGACTTCAGGGACTTCAGGCCTTACAAAGACTTGTCCTTTAGGTTTATCCAGTTGTGGTAATTATTTGAGAGTTGAAAGGACTCATTAGCAGTCCCTTCTCATCTCTGATGCCGTTCTGTCAATTAGCCACTGGAAATATCTTTAAGTACCTTCCAATTCTTTCATTATCTAGCACAAAAGGTCATTTCAACTAAGATCAAGTGCTCTGAGGCCTACTAATGTAAGGACTTCCAGAACTCATGAATCTATTAAATCTGTTTTCACAATTGGGTGTTGTTTGGTTTTGAGGGCTGTCTGCTGCTCACCAGATGTACTCTGTTATTATTTACCTAGTGACAGAATTTTTATGGTCCCTTCATAGAGGTCCTCACAAAGTAAAAAACCATCCTTAAATAAAAAATTCCCTGATCCTGTTTGTGCTTTGAACTATGGTCATATTTGCAGAATGACAGATTTTAAAATCAGCATCTCAGTACTACTTGTACAAATGCAGCACCACTATCCTCCTGTGATGACTCTGCGTGAAATCGGGATCACACTGTACTGCAATCGTATTTTTCAACTAATATGCAAAATAAAGAGAAATTCTTTCTATTTACAAGCACCAAACCCAAAGAGGGATAACTGGCATTCCAAAATTTAATCTGCTCAAGGAAAGCAAGAGCCGTCACAGTGTTCTGTAAAACCCTTTTCTCCACAGGGTTTATAAATGCACCGTCACGATCTGTTTGTGGGATCAAAAGCCAGCTCGTGTAAAAACTTTTAATGGGAACTGTTGTCAAGCCTGAAGTGCCTTGTGCACCCATCAACAAACATATTTAAAAGAAAGAGCCTCTGGTTAAAGATGAGAGGAGAGAATACAAACCCTTTTTTAATCAGTGTGAAGAGAATTTACTTTCCATTTCTTCCCAACTTTCTACTTGGTCTGCAATTCATCTCATGGTTCAACTTTCTGACTGTTTTTTCTGTTGCATTCCTGGGTTACAGGTGTGAGCCACAGAGAGAGAGCAGCAATCCCTTCTAGAAATGGCTTGGGAATACCATGGAGGAAGCAGGAGCATTGGTAAGATTTTGAAGACAGAGGAGTGAAAGATGAGGTGCTAAATCTGAGAATGTGGCTGCTAAAATGAGCTGCTGAACATCAGAGAGCAGGAATTACTGCATTTCTTAACAGTGCTGCAAAACCTCTGAGCCTTTTATTTCTAGTAATAGAAATCCACATGGGTCTCAAGAAGTGTTAAAATAACACTTTTTGAAAGCAACAGTTTTTCATAAAGGCAAAAATATATTTTATATATATAAAATATGTATCTTATGCTCTGTATTTATCTGGTTTGCCCATTCCAGGTCTCCTGAGCAGATAATGCTGCATCCTCAGCTCCCACACCCTCCACCCTCAGCTCCTCGCCCTCCATCCTGGCTGCTGTGCTGTACATTATTTCAAAGGAGCACAGCTGGGGGCTGGACTGTAATTTCTCATGCAGCTCAGATCAGGTCCATTAGTTTATTTGAAGGTTAGGGCCAAGACCATAGAAGTGCAGGAGAAGCTAATAGGCGGACAGGTGTTCCTGCTGTGTTCACGGGGGCTTAAACCAGGGAGAAAATAGTCAGGTACATCCATATTATTTTCACCTTTTGCTTCACGATTTGCAGTAGTCTCATTCATAAATGACAAAGAAACAGCTCCCTGCTGTGAGGTCCTCATACCACAGAGAGCTGTAATGAGCCTGTAACAAGATGGAGATAAGGAAGATTTTTAGTGATTACTCAGACAAATCTCTGAGTGCAAATCAGAGATGTGCTGAGTGAGGGGTATATCTTTCCATCACTCTCCATGGCTTAAACATCTGAGGATACTTAAGGTATTCCCATGGCATTATGTAAGAAGAACTCAGTAAGACAAAAATGTCCTAAATGCATCTTTATGGATTTTTTGCCTTCGCTGTGTGTCAGAAACTTTTGTAATTTGACAGCCACCAGCAGTGATTAATGGCTAGCAATATGGCTAGGGGCAATGGATGTTTCAAAGTCAGTATCAGGAAGGCCTCTGTGATCTGGGAAGTCTTTGGCTATGGAACTGTCTCCTTGCAAAATCAGAAACAAGTATTTTGCCTGTGTGCTCATTGAAGAGCTCCAAATAAATAGCTGGAATATAAATGAAGAGGAGTGAAAAACAGGAGAACATTTACCTTGGAGTGTGGTGCTAAACTGAGATTTAAGGGTTCTTTCTGTTTTGTTCTTTTATGATAGCTTCAGTATATTTTTTTTCATAGGTATGCATATATATTTTTGGAAGTGTATAGATATAAGTGCTCCAGAAAGAAATGTTTTATTTTCATTTTCTTAGAAGCATCAGGTGTTTTCTGTGTTGAATCTTAGCATAGGTAATATATATCCAGATACTAAAGTAACCATGGCAAAATAAAAAAGTAAATTTTTCCAGAGATGACTCCTGTACCTCATTTACTGCTCTTTTCAAAATGTGTGGCTATGAATAAACCATTTACTTCCACAAGTATATATTCTGCAGGATTTCAGGTACAAAAATTTAAAAGGTCAGAGAATTACAATAAATAGGTTTACTGCATCCCTGTATAACATAAATCTCATATCTATTTGCCATGTTCTGTCCTTCTTAATTAAAGCATCAGACCACACGTACAGTCTGGAGCAGCTGAATTATGAAAGGTAAGATCCATCAGTTTATTCCTGATTGGTTTATTAATTACTGGCCTTGACTCTTGATTCAAATCAACACTCTTTCCTCAGGATAAAAGTGTGTATTTTGTTACAAATAATATACTGTACTTTTAAACAAAAATATATTGGAAACATTTACACAGAAAGCTTCCACTGGACTTGGCTTTGATGGAATTTTGTTCTCTTGTGCCATGAAGTCTGAATTTCAGAGATGACCACTGGCAAATTTCTAAACAGTGTTGTTACTGAATGCCTTTAATCCATAAAAGGAATGAAAAAAAAAAATCCTGTGAGCTGAAATTCTGTTTCAGTTCTGTAGGGATGTTTCAAATACATAATTTTAATCCATGGTTTTCAAGATATTTTAAAATGGGACTTCTGACGGTCCTGTGGAAACCTTTTGCTTGAAAGCCTGCTGTACTGTGCCAGCTGATGTGCTCCAAAGAAGTGGAAGAACTTCTGACAGTAAATTTAACCAGATCTGCAGAAATGGCTGAGTTGTGTCTGGAGACACTGTTGATGCCATTAAAGACAGGGTATGAAGGGATCCATCCATTAAGGATAAGACAAGGCAGGAGCTTGCTCTTCCTTTGTTATTTTACGTATGTACTTCAACAATTTGGATATTGCATATACCTGAAAGCAGTGGCACTAAAGAAAAGCTTTATTTATTTACTCCAACAGTAAATACCTTTTTCACCCGATGAGAAAGGACAGACTGATCCTGCTTTGCTGAGCTACTCTGCTTTGGTTCATGGGCTCTTGGGCTGGGTTCCTGTCCCCTCTCCACCAGAGGATGGACACTCCACCGGTGGTCCATCCACTGAGCCTGCGGTATATTTCACCCGATGGGACTGACTCTGAAATAAAAAAAACCCAAACAAATCGAAAAAACACAAAACAAAACCACAAAACTATAAAACCCCATCAAAGCACTTCAAGTTTAGGCGCATAATTATGTTCTCAAGATTTGGCCTGAACTGATCCCAGCCCACGCTCCTTCCTCTCACGCTGTCGTGACAGGATTTCAGTCAGAAACACGCGGCTCTCTCTGACTGCAGGCGCTCGAGCGGCGGCAGGAGCCCCCCGCCAGCCGCGCACCGCCGAGCGCCGGACCCCCAGCGCATCCCGCCCCGCACCGCCGAGGGCCGGACCCCCAGCGCATCCCGCCCCGCACCGCCGAGGGGACCCGTCCCTGGTGGCCGCCCACCGCGGGGAGGGCATCGCGGCGGAGGGGCCGGGCCGGGCCGGGGGCGTTGCGGGGGTCGGGGCGGGCCCAGGCGCGGCTGAGGGGGGCGGCGGCCCCGGCTGCCCGTGGCGCTGCCCGCTCCGCTCCGCTCCGCTCTCCGTGCCGCCGCTCCGGGGGCCGCCGCTCGCCCGCCCGCCGGCACCTCCTGCCCGGCGGAGGGGAGCGCGGAGGGCTCTCCCCGCCATGGCTTTCACCTTCGCCGCCTTCTGCTACATGCTATCTCTGGTCCTCTGCGCCGCCCTCATCTTCTTCGCCATCTGGCATGTGAGTACCCCGGCTCCGCGGCCCCCGCGTTGGAGGAGGCTCCAGCCCCGGTGTGGAGGGTCGCGCCGTGAGGGAGCGGGGCGGCGGGGCGGGCTGAGGCGGCGGCGAGCAGCCCCTTGCCTGGGCAACCGGAGCGCAGCGTCCCGCGGCGGGGACAGGGCGGACGGGGCTTGCCGTGAGACCTCTGCCTGGGGGGCGATGTTTATTACACCACTGTAAGCGCAAGGAGTCGCGGACACGGGTCTGTGGGCGCTCGGGGTCTGTGGGCGCTCGGGGTCTGTGGCAGCTCGGTTCCCGCTGCCGGGCAGCGCTGGCCGGCTGAGCGCTGCCCCAGCCCCGCGCTGGCGGCGGAGTTCGGCGCTGCCCGCGGCTCCGCGCCCGCCGTGCCCAGGCGGGAGCTCTCCAGGTAACAACATCTGCTCCTCTTGCCTGCCAATAGAGCGCTGTGACGGGGAAACACCGTATTTGCTTCATCAGATACCGTGGTTTCCCTTCAGTAATTACTACATTAAGAACTTCCTACAAAGTCGGGGTTGAATGGGAAACTCTCCCATCTTTCTGGTGCGTGACCCGCTTATTGTGGTCCACCTTCGTTAATTTAACTCCACTGGGTTGGTGCTCGTTCCTTGCTGTTCGCCGGGTGTCTGTGGTAGGCGTAAGCGTGTAACTCAGAAGATGTGAAATCATCCTAATGCATAACTTGCAATTCTTTTGAACTGTACGTATCTTAGAATTAATTACACTTTATGTTTGCTACACGATAACTCCGTGCTGTAAGCACTCAGGATGGAACAAGATCAGTTGGAAAACAGAACGAGTCTCATCGATGCTTCTACAGCTACCTGATGGAGTATGATTAAAAGAAAAATCTTCCTTTGACTAACAAGCAAGGGAGATGCAGAATTTATTTTTATTGAAATGAAAGTAAAGCTGCTAGCTTAGTTATATTAGCACTATGGAAGAAATCCTTCTGTTGTGAGAATGCTTTGAAATTTACCTATTTTGTATCTTCATAGGACTGTTACAAGTTTGTATTTTCTTATTAAACCACAAATGTGTGATGGTGATGCCAAGTGCTGTTGTGATGTCAAGTACTGGAAAGCTGGAAAGGATCTCTTGCAGACAGCTACTGCACTACTCTGAAAAAAGGAGTAGTAAAATTTAGATTATTACTCATGTTTTCTCTCCTCCTCTTCTGCAGACCTTTAGGTCTCCTCCAAAAGTGAGAATTCCACAGCTTCCTCAAGGGGCTTAGAGTTAGAAGTGTGTTCTCCTTTGAATCTCTAGCTACAAATTAAACTGCAGCGATTTTAGTGGTTGTTTTATATATTTGAAGTCTGTCACTGTGTCCTCTTTTTTGTGGTCTGGAGTTGTCGTGTGAATTCATAAAGGATTTGTAGCAAATCTGGCAAATTATTCTCCCATAAATGAGTGTAGTTATTGCAAATTTACTCTTTGTGAAACATTTTTTTAACTCTCAGTGTATAAACTCATGAAGAGCAATCCCTCAGTACGAGAGCTCTGTAAAGGCAACTAGGAAAGAAAACCTTTTCTTGATACACGTATGTTTATGCTGCATGTTTCTTGCATCTGTTAAGAAATTGTTGAGGGATTGAAATGGAAAATGGCTGGGAAATGGTTCTTCTGTTGTAAGAAAGAAAGAATTGGCACTATCTTTTCTAGTAAATAGAAAAAAATTCTATTAAAATACATGGTTTGTGAAGGAAAGTAATAGAATAACAGATTCAACACCCTGACAAAATAAACTTTTAGGTGTACATGTTTTCCACGTACACAGAACACAAGGAATTTTATTATCCTTTCTATAAGAACTGGTACAGTTTGGTTTCTTCTGTAAGTTATGTGTTGAGTCATAGGAGTTTCTTTTACCTTAAACAACTCAGTTGTGAAAATCTTCCCAAGAAACAAAACTCCTACTCCTTCCCTGTGACCTGATTTTCTTCCACTATAATATGCAATATGCTGGTAAGGGACAGTAAAAATATTGTACATAGGTTCTAATAATGGCAGAGGAGTGTTTCAGTAATTATATTTTCCTGTTCATTCTTTTAAGACCTTCTGTTGCTAAGAATAAATTGATGAATAATCTGAGTGTCCCATCACTTTGGAAGATTTCTGAGAATGAGAATGTATATTTTGTAAATTATTTTTCGGATTATTTTAAATTATTAAAGGATAAGAAAAAACTGTAGCGTTTGGACTTGGTATTGTTCTGACCTGAAGCTGAATGAGGTTTAGGCATACATCTGGAATGATTTAACACCGGATCAAATAAAATTTCATTTTCTTACTGCTGGCAAGTCAGATGAATTATAATTTTCATTCATATTGATCTAATAGGTTCAATAAAAATTGTACAACCAAAACAAGAGAGTAAGATGAGGATTTTTATTTTTCGACACAGTGCTTATCTGGTGCCTTTCCTCTAGGAAGTTAAAGACTGTCTATACATTCCTGTGCTCCTTATTCTTTGGAAGCAGATGGAATGAAGCTGGTCAGAGTATTTTAAAGGAATTGTAAACAAAATGCACACAGTGCTCCAGATATCTGGAATATATTATAATTTTTTTCCTGCCTCTGAGTGGTCTTCTTGTATACATAGCTAGAGGTGTCTGTCATAAAAAAACCTCCCAATAAAACCAAATTAGATATTATCAGAAACATTTGATTAAACTCTGCACAAGAATTATCTTAAGGTATTATTGCTGTAATTTCACTCATATATATTAAATGGAAGAAAAGGACTTGAAAATCTCCATGTACTACATTGAACAAATGTGAGGTTGTGACAGAGGAATTTTTGAAGCTTTTAGGTTGTTGAGTGACCACATTACCTGTAGCTGTAACGTCACAGAATTAGAAACACCATGTAGAAGTGCATGATACAACTAACAGCAGAATTTGGTCTACTAACTACATAATATGATTTCCTCATTTGATCTTGTTGTAAGCTCGAGAACAGCGTTAGTACTCCTACTAACTATCACAGACACTTTGTTTTGCTGTCCTCAGCTCTTGTTCTTCTTCATATACAGCTTTTTACTAATCAATTTGGTTCCATTCCTAAATGATCTTGAATTAAGATTTTAGCTTCCTGTTAACATTGAGCTGAGCTGTGTCAAGTCTGCTCGAACTCTCAACAAGACTTGACACGCCACATTCATTTCTAGTGTAGCTCCACTAAGTTGTGTCTCAAGTGAAGTTAACTGAAGTTGACCAAGTTGTGCCTTATTTGTCCTCAGTTAAAAAGAGATATGCTCATGTTGAGTCCTGCAGCACTGTATTCTCTTAAAGCGCATTGGGCTTGAGTAACCTCAGTCCTTCCCTTCTGGTGATATTTAAAGATGAAAAGACTTGCTTTGGGATTTGTCATTTAAAGGAAAACTATAAGAAAAGAGCTTTTCAAAGTGATCCATCTTATAATACCACAGCAAAACAATTCATAAATACCAAGAACATTACTGTTTAAAAGGAAAGAATTTCCGTGGTGGGCCATCTCTTCTTCAAGTCATACAAACATATCTTTGCATGTGACTGCTTCATAAACTAAGGATTGCCAGAAAGTATCAGGGGTATCTTGCCAGTGAAAAAAATTGCAGTGCCAGCCTAATAAGTTGTACCACACTGGATGCTTTTGGAGTATTTTGATGTAGTTGTGAATGCAGGTGAATCCAGGAACACCTCTTGGCACAAAAGTGATGTATGTTGAGAGCGATGGCATCTGCTTGAGCCAAGCATAGGGAGAATAAAGCAGCAGAATATGGAGCTTTTTTGGTTTATGTCCCCCACACCATCTTATTTTTCTTTTGAAGTGTGAGGATAGTATTAATCTTGATAAACTACCTCAATATAACTTTGGCTTCACTCAACAGTTACAAGTTTACAAATATAATTAAAAACAGTGGTAAGCAGTGACTGAACAGAGGCTAAGATTGACTTGTAGTTGTAATCAAAGCATCCTTTTTTTGCAAACACCAGGGAATGAAGCCCTTGGAATCTGTATTCAGTTTCTGCTACTGGCTTTGTGTGTTATGTTTATCAGACACCTTGAGTTATCTATGCCTTGTTTTCTCATTTGCTAAGTGTGAATAATAGAACTAAACTGCAAGTACTGCCTGTCACTTTATTTAAGAGCTATTCCTAAAATGTCTTTGCTCTCTGACAGAAGGTGCTATACACATATAAGGTGTTGCCACTTCTGTTTTTTGTCACTCTACTCTCCTGGTGATGTGGACTGTGTTTTATTAGCACTCAAGTTTCAATAACTCAGGTAAAAAATTCAAAAGCTCTCAAAGAGTTATGGATGTGGAATTTGGTGAGTATTTGGTTTCTGACTTACTTAGGCTTCCTCAAGAATTCCTAGCTTAATTTTTGATATATTGTACAGCTTTAATTTTGAAGATACATGAAAAGCACATAAGCTTGGCTTGATAGCAGATTCAGTTGAGCAAAACACTTTGGTCACAAACTGTGTGCTGATCTGTCCATGTTCTCTGTGCATCCGTGTCCTATTGTTTCTGTAACTTAGGTTTGGAGGAGAGCTCTGCCTTACCTGAAACCTGTAAAGAGATTTATGATCTAACCTGAACCTGTGCTTCTCTCCGGTGAAGGCTCCCAGTCATCTCAATTTTATCTCTTTGCAATGCTTTAGAGCCTGTCTTGAAAAGAAAGTAATTTCCTTACAAGCTTGTGGTCAAGCCTGAATTTCTTTCAGATATTGAAGTTCAGTACTGTTCTTTAATGAGTCATTAATGTGTTTCTTTGAGAATGTTGGATAATTATGTGCTTAAAAATAAAATCAGATTAAGGCTTGATGAAGGGGAGCACAAATGCTATTGCTGTATGTTATACATATTTCTTGAGAACGTCTTTTCTTGCCTAAGCAGCTAAGCACATTGTCCCTGAAGGTTTTATAGTCAGGACAGTTTAAGGAATGAGTCTGATATTTCCACTCTTTTTAAAGACAGAGCACAAACAGATTGCCCTGGCTATAACATAGCTTGACAGTTTCTTTACAAATTTTCTTTCAGAAGTTTGTCACATTAATGCTGACGGACAGATATTAGGCCAGGCAGCACAGGCTGTGGAGCAAACTGTATCTTATATTTTGGGAAAGAGGTATATCTCAGTTTAGTAACCTTGCCATGCTTAAATAATAATTTAAAAGCTCATAGAAGTCTATGGGCTCTAACACAGACTTAAATACTGTGGAAAGATTAAGCAGGATCTCTATGTATGCTTGAACTGTCAGGATGAGATTTATTTGGAGAAGGATTTTAAATTGTGTGTGTTTGCCACTGGCTGTAATTCCAGATGCTTCACAAGTCACAGTGACTCCATTATCTGTGTAAAATAAATTATTCTGTGGAGTCTCATGCCTCCCACAATATGTGCAGAGAGCTATTTAAATGTTATTTGATTGTCACATATCCAAGGGGTTTTGGTCTTAGGATTAGTTGTAAAATCCACTTGCTAAAGGGATTTATATCCAAATTGGTAAATAATGTATTTCTAGTGCTTTTAAATAACTGCCATGCTTGTTAATAAGCAAGGCAATATAGCTGTCATATTTTATTAGACCATGAGTAGAACTCTTAGATTGAGTCAGAGGCATGAGTTTATAGTTCATTACGTGTATTTGTTTATTCAGCCAACACATACTACATTAAATCACATTTAAAACATTGAATTCAGCCCTCAGACCTCTGGCGTAGTGGATTACCCTTACCCCAACGTAAATATCCTTTTAGCCAAGTATTTTTCAGAAGGAGGAAGAAGCTCAGCAGGGAATGTTTTCCATACAGATAACAGACATCTCTTTGACCCATTCCTCTTTGTCAGTGCCTGTGACATGCCCCTCATTTATAACCAGTGTGGCTGCTGACAGCTGGAGGTGACTCTACCAGGCAATGAAACTAGATCTCACTTAAGTTGTAAACTGGGAATACTGGGAGGCTTACTCTTCTGGCGATGGTAGTTTGGAAAACAGTTCCAATTTCTGTGGAAACTAAGTATCTCTCCCACATGAAACAGGTAAGGATTATTATTATTATTTCCACTCTGAAAAGAGTCATTTAAAGTCACAGGGCAGAGTCAGCTGATGGGGTAAAGGCAGAAGAATGTCAAATGCTGTTTTACTTACTAGGTCACCTTCCAGTGTTTCACAGTTGGAAGTTCCCCGTTAAAAATTCAACTTGTGACCCTGATGGTTTGCAAGAGGGCAGGAAGCAATTTTATTAACAGAACGGTTCCTCTGTTCCTTGGTAGTAATGACAACTTCAGAAATGTCCTGTTCCTGTTAAAAGAAATAATCAAATGTTCATAGAATAATTTTGATTGGAAGGAATCTAGGAAATAATCTAGTCAAATCTCTTCTTCAAGGCAGGCCTAATCTCAAAGTTAGACCAGGCTGCTCAAGGTCCTGTCCAGATCACTTATGAACTCTCCATGGGTGGAGAAATGAAGCACTGCCTGGATGGATGAGGGGAGAGCAGTGGATATTGTCCACCTTGACTTCAGCAAGGCTTTCCTCACTTGTCTCTCACATTGTCCTCATAGGCAAACTCAGGAAGTCTGGACTGGATGAGTGGACAGTGAGGTGGATTTGGAGCTGGCTGAATGACAGATCTCAGAGCGCTGTAATCCATGGCACAGGAGAGGCCTGTTGCAAGTGGTGTCCCCTAAGGGTTGATACTGGGCCCAGTGTTGTTTAACTTATCCATCCACTTTTACCCATCCATGACTTGGATGAAGAGGCAGAGGCCTCCTCAGCAAGTTCACTGATGACACCAAGCTGGGAAGAGTGGCTGATACCCCTGAGGGCTGTGCAACCCTTCAGAAGGACCTTGACAGGATGGAGAGATGGGCAGATAAGAACTGCCTGAAGTTCAGCAAGGGCAAATTCAGGGTCCTGCACCTGTAGAGGAATAACCCCATGCACCTGTACAGGCTGGGGACTGACCTGCTGGGGAGCAGCTCTGTGGAGAAGGACCTGGGGTCTGGTTGAACAACAAGCTGTCCCTGAGACAGCAGTGTGTCCTTGTGGCCAAGAAGATCCATGGTATCCTGGGATGCATTAGGAAAACTGTTGGCAGCAGGTCAAGGTGTGTGATCCTGCTCCTCTGCTCAGCCCTGGTGAGGCACGTCTGGAGTGCTGTGTCTAGTTCTGGGATCCTCAGCATGAGACATGGAGCTGCTGGAACAGGTCCAGTGGAGGGCTATGAAGGTGATTAAGGGTCTGGAGCTTCTCCCTGCTGAGGAAAGGCTGAGGAAGCTGGGCCTGTTCTGCCTTGAGAGGGAGCCTCATCAATGTCTGTATCTGAAGGGAGGGTGTGAAGAGGATGCACCAGGCTCTTCTAGAGTGGTGCAAATCAATAGGAAAAGAGGCAATGGGCAGAAGCTGATGCACAGGAAGTTCCACCTGAAGATGAAGGAGAACTTCTTTACTTGCAGGTAGCTGAGCACTGGAACAGATTGCCCAGAGAGGCTGTGGAGTGTCTCTCCCTGAAGTTATTCCAGAACCATGTGGACACAATCCTGTGCCATGTGCTCTGGGATGACCCTGCTTGAGCAGGAGGTTGGACCAGACAACCAACTGTGGTCTCTTCCAACCTGATCCACTCTGTGATTCTGCAACTCTGAGAACTTGTTCCTGTACTTATTGCACTATGAACATTGTTTTCTTACACATGGCTGGAATTTCTGTGATGGAGCTTCTGACTTTTATGTCGTCCTCATGATGCATTCCCATGAGAAAAGTTTTGTGCTGACTTCTGTGGAATCCACCCCAGGAAACTGAATGCAAGATCTTGGAGCAAATCCTCCTAGATGCCATGCTAAGGTACATGGAAAAGAAATAAATGGTTGGTGACAGCCAGCATGGCCTTACTAAGGGCACCAAGAAATTTGGTGGCCTTTTACAACAGGATTAGTGTTGGATGGGGGAGGAGCAACAGGTGTCATCTGCCCGGACTTGTGCAAAGCATTTGACACTGTCCTGAATGACATCCTTGCCTCTCAACTGGAGAGACATGAATTAGACAGATGGATAACTGAGTGGATAAGGAATTGGCTGGATAGTTGGACTCTCACAGTTGTGATCAACAGCTCAGTTGTTGAGGCCAGTGACAAGTGGTGTTCCTCAGGGGTCAGAATTGGAGCCAATGCTGTTAAACCCCTCTGGCTACACAGAAAGTGTGACCAAGGTCACCCTCAGCAGGTTTAATGACATCTGGCCATGAGGTGTGGTCAACTCATGGGAGGGAAGGAATGCCATCCAGAGGGACCTTGACGGCTGCATGGGTGGGTCTGTGTGAGCCTCGTGACATTCAACAAGGCCAAGGACCAGATCCTGCACCTGTGTCAGGGTGATCCCAAGCACAGATACAGGCAGGGTGGAGAATGGATTGAGAGCAGCCCTGAGGAGAAGCACTCAGGGGTGTTGGTTGGTGAGAAGCTCAGCATGACCTGTACTCACAACCCTGAAAGCCAAACTTGTCCTGGGCTGCATCAGAAGAGCTGTGACCAGCTGGGCAAGGGAGGGGCTTCTCCCCCTCCACTGTGCTCTCCTGACACCCCACCTGGAGTGCTGGGTTTGGCTCTGGAATCCCTAACGTAAGAATATGGCTGTTGGAGTGGGTCCAGAGTAGTTCCACAAAGATGCTCAGGCTTTCAGCCTGAGAAGGCTGAAAGAATTGGAATTGTTCAGCTTGGAGAAGAGAGGGATCCAGGGAGACCTTAAAGCCCCTTCCAATACTGGAACAGAGCCTACAAGAGAGCTGGAGAGGGACTTTTTACGAGGACATGTAGTGAAGGAACAAGAGGGAATGGCTTTAAACAAAGGGTAGGCTTAAATTCAGAGAGACAGCAGTGCACCTTGTGAAGGCAGGACAAAAGTCTTTACATTTTTCTTCACTTCCCATTGAAAAGGTATTGCTATAAAGCAAGGATTTATTTTAGGAATGTCATTGTGGAAAGTTATGTTAAAATCAAAAAACATTTACAATGGAAGTAGGTTTTCTCAGCAAGATACTGCAGGAGTGCTGAACTTGTTGCTCCAGTTTTGATAATGTGAACACATGAAGCAGAACATAAGAGACATGAAGAAGGAGTGCCATCACTGAGCTCTGCCATTGTACACGGCTTGCAACTCCCTCACCAATGTAACAGGTCATGAAAAATCTGAGTTGGTTTGCAGTCCTTTTGTATTTCTGTGCTTTTGCAGGTCATGTCATATTCTAGCTGTCAAATATAGGATGGGTTTTTTAAAATATATCTGGAAGTCTTAAGTACATTGCTGGAGAAACCAAAGCTTAAAGAATTAAGGAAACCTACAGTAAAATGATGATAACTAGTAACTTATAGTCCTTGCAATTATCTCATACCAGATAGTGTGCAAGTGCCAGGCATTGTTGATACAAGCACCATTTTTTTTTAATAGAATGACATTTGATTTTTTTAAATGCATTTAAATGCCAACCATCTTCACGCTGTGTGTGAGTCACAGTTTCAAGTGTGTAATTGTTTAGTCAATCTTCTGTTGCATTATTATTTTATCACGCTATGAGTTTGGGCTAAATAGTTCACATTGTATCACCATTAACTAAAAACTTCTTTATACATTCACAGAATGGGCATTTATAAGCAAACATAATGAAGGCTCCACTGAAATCAATTTAATTGCATGTGCTTCAGAGTTGTTCTTCCCTCAGCATTATATAAACACTATTATCAGATCCTTTAGAAAATTGATTTGCTGATCATCCAAGTGACAGGCCTGTTTGGAGCTATGCTGAAATGGATCCTTATCCTTAATCATGCTCCTGTAATTAAACTGAGGAGTTCTGTGAGAATATGGCTGAATAGATGAGGATGCTTTTTGAGTTACTGTTTTTTAATCTCAATTTTTGGTCATTTTTACATGTTGCTGTGTCCCCTCCCCTTGCCTCTTTTCTGCAACCACAGCTCCAGTGCTGCTTTATTGCTTCCCATTGCCTTAGCCTGCAAACACTGCTGTGTGGCTGAGGGTCATTTCGTGTGTGTGTGTCTTGGCCATGGAGTTATTTCCTCCAGGTTCTGCCTGGCCTCTTTTTGGCAAAGAAATAAAACTTGGGAAGGTCATTAATGTGGTCATCCCTGCCTGATGCTGCCTGCATTAGAAGAGCCCCTGTTCCATTGCCCTGCCTCTTGCTGGTCCAGCTGGGCTCCTGCTGTGCCACTGAAAGTCAGGAAGATCCAGTAGAATTTCTGTCTGCCACGGGCTTCTTTCTGAGACAGCATCAATAGAACCCACTGCTGAGTGGGTAATGGGGAATAAAAATGACGTGGGAAGGGGGAAAATGGAACTGTGGGAGGAAGGGCTTCAGGGAGAAAGATGTGAAGGAAAGAGGAAATGAGAGGAAGATGATCCATGTATGAGCAAGGGACTAACCAGAGGGAAGATTGCTGTGTTCTTATTCTCATTTGAGAGGCAATTATTTGAGCAGAAGAGGCTGCCTGAATCCAGAAGGTATGGTTAGTTCAGGTGGTGGATGTTTTTGGACAGCCCGTGTAATGAGTCTTCTGTGTGGGTATGGTGTAGTGTGTGACATGCTTGAACAGATTTTTTTGTGACAGAACCCAGATTCCTTTATGTGTCTCTTGCATTTTGGTGAATGTGCATAAATTGCTGCTGGTAGGAATGGAGAATATGGGAGAGGGGAAAAGAATATCAGCGGCAACAAGAAACCTGAGAGGAAAACTAAGGAGTGTGTGGGGGAAAGGAAGGTAATACTTCTCCCAAGGATGTATCAGCGTAATAGAACTTTAAAATAACAAAATAATAACTTGGAGCAATATGTAGGCGTCTTTGGAAGCTCAAGAAAAGAACAAATTCTATTGTGGTGATAAAGTTGGATACTTGCTTAGAGACGGCACTAGCCAGCTGGCCAGTCTCTCACCTATGACTTTTATCTACTGATACTGAAAAGAACCTTCTCTTTTGATCTCATTCTCTTACCATCTTCTTTGGGGCAAATATTTTTTTATAGTTGTATTTATTTTGGTACATTTTTCCATCTGTTTACTACCCATTCCCTGAATTTATTCTGCAGAAACAGCCCATTTATTCCTAGTTTTGGATTATCAGCTTCGAGCTGTTAAGTAATAGAAAAAGTGCTTCAGGTAATTTTGAGAATAATTTATGAAGATGGAGCTTTGTGGCTGTAATGCATCTGTGTGTTTCTCCTTGCATATACTGTAATTCTGATGAGAATAAAAAGACAAGTAGAAACATTATATGGGAGCACATTGAATTAAAGGTGAGATAAATTAGAAATTATTTGTAATTTTGAGGAAAACAATGGCAGAAGAATAAACCCTCTCACATCTATAGGCAGGCAGTTTTCTTGCTTCCAGAAAGAATAAACCAGCTATTGGTCCAGTGTAACCAGACCACCTTTCCTCCTACCTTCTGCACCTGGCCAGCCTCTTGTACAGGTGTTTTACCGATTCATCTCTGGCCTGTCCCCAGTTTGGTGTGGAAAAGACTGGATAGTGAAGAATTTGGCCTATGCAAGTAGCAGATATACAAATCTGTAGTGATGCATCCGTGATATAGAGGCAGTGAGAAAGACATTGGAGTAGTTTAATTTCTTACTGTGTCTTCTTGGTTGATATGGAATTTAGTATAAAGAGAAGCAAGGGCAAAGCAGTGCTCTCTTGTGCTGAAGCAGAGCTCTGCAGCCTCTCCTGGGCATGGGTAGAAAATAATACTGATTTCATCTCTCCCCGCTTGGTTGAGGGATCTGGAAACAAATTCATCTGCACTAGATATTCCCTGAATCACAGCCACAGATCTGAGTTTGACATTCAGCTGTAAAGCTTGGATCCAAACTGCCGTCATTTCTTCTTGGCCCATTGAAGAGATTAAGACTAGGAGTGAAGTCTTGGCCTAACTTTATACATGTGCTTGTTCAGTTTATCTGCAGATGTGGTCCTTGTTTTACATCTTTTCCAAGACAGAAGAAAAAGTTGGTGCAAGAATCTGTATGACTTTGTTATAATATATATATGCTTTGATCAAGGGTCTGGAGCATCTCCCTTAAGAGGAAAGGCTGAGGGAGCTGGGCCTGTTCAGCCTGAAGAATGGACAACAGAGAGGGAACCTCATCAAATGCCTATCAGTATCTGAAGGGAAGGTGCCGAGAGGACAGAGCTGCGATCTTCTCAGTGGTGCCAGTCAATAGGACAAGTGGCAATGGGCAGAAGCTGATGCACAGGAAGTTCAACTGGACTTTGAGGAAGAGCTTCTTTCCTGTGCAGTGACCGAGCACTGGAACAGAATGCCCAGAGGAGGTGTGGAGTGTCCCTCACTGGAGATATTCCAGAACCATGCGGACACAATCCTGTGCCGTGTGCTCTGGGATGACTCTGGTTGAGCAGGGGAGTTGGACACACTGGGGTCCCTTCCAACCTGACCCATTCTGTGATTCTGTGATGCCTTTTCTTAGGCATGAATGTGTGGCTGTGACTGAGAATTCTCGTGGTAATAGATTGCTTGCTTTTCAAGTCCTGACCATCAAATCAAGTTAATACCTAACTAAGAAGTGACAGCATTCCCAGTGATGACCTGTCAGTTTGATGTCACTGGTGCTCTGTCAATAACTGATCGTGGGGTTTTCGTACTGAACTGAAGAGATCAGAAGCGGTTAGATACTGAAATGTTTAAAAGGTTTTGATCTTGTTATCCAAATCGAAAAACCTGTTTGTTTTCTAAGGAATCCACATTAAATACCCTATTGCATGTAGGAGGAGGAGACCATATGCAGGAAGAGAATACTGGCAGCATACTTGTGTCAAAAGTACAAGGAGTGTGGGAGATTTGTACTCTGTTCCCTATTGCTGCAGAGATTCCACCTGTATTTCCCCCAGCCTACAATGATGCATAGATGTCATGTTTTTCTTTGGGGCTGGTGGAAAACACTGTCAAATCCTCTCTAAGATTTTATTGGAAAAAAGAGAAGAGCACACATGCTTGAACTGTCATGTACAAGCACTTGGGAATGCCATCCATACCTGCTGCCTTTGGTTCAGACCCTGACACTGACTTCAGCACTGACCCACGGAGTCTTCAGTCAACTGAGGTAGAAGAATGGTTTCTACCACACTGAATGTAATTAAACTGAAGTATTGCATCTCTATGTACAAAAAAGCTTCCATTCTGTTCAGAACAATGTGCTGTATTCACCAGTTTAGGTGCTAATTGGAAATGTGGGGGGTTTTTTCTTTGTATTGGTAGCAAGTGTTTGTGTCCCACTGAGGGGTGAGTTGTGGGGTGTGTTTGATTCACAGAGCACTGCTGGTTGCTTGAACTGGTTCCCTGTAGTGAATGCAGTAAAGTAAGGTTGTTTTTTTTTTCTTAAAAAAAAAAAGAATCGTGACAAGATGATGAAATCCTTTGGGAGGGAAGGAAGGATGGCAGTCTGGACTTACCTTAAAAATTCCTCCTCCGCTTGTGGTCTGTTTGGAAATGTCTTCTAGCTGCAGGGAGCAAACTATTAACCTATTTAGAAACAGGCTCTGTACAGCTATATTAGCATCATCCCTCCTGCACAGCTTGATGCTTGTCTTCCTTCTCTTAACAAAATGCACTTTATATGTGCACAGCTGATTTTTGTCTGGCTGGATTTCAGCTGGTGTAGACTGGAAGACAGTGAGTGGGTATAAAATTGTGATAAAAGCACAGGTCATCTCTGTCTGTGGTGAATCAGTGGGACATTTGTCTCTCTGCTGCAGGAGGGAGTTGACATCTCACTTTCAGGATGGCTGGGGAAGATATTTCAGTATCTGTGGTGAGCAAGTGAAATCTGTGACCAGAATCCTGTTGTTAGCCAGTAAAAACTGTTTCACCTTGCAGTTAGATTAAATTATTTTTAAAAGCCCATTTCATAGCAGTTGTAGAAATCTGTCAATAGATGCTTGTCAAATCATCCTTCTGGAAACATTGTGTGCACAACAGAATTTTGCAGTTGCCGAGAGTTTTTTAGTGGTTTTGTCAAAATTGATAACATGAATTCTTTACATTCAGGAACCAAGTTGCTTTTCCAAACTGTGATGTGCAGTGTTTCAATAATAACTGGTACCAGGGACTTAGTAACTTTACAATCAAGATACTCAAAGCTCTCTACAGTGTGGTTGTACTCCTGAAGATAAATTTCTGTATTTTTCACAGTGTGGATGGAGTTTTTATTGCTCGTACTAATAGATGTGGACTGTTTTGGGCGACTGCCAAATAGTTATTCTTAATTGTTAGTGGTATCCCCTGCACCTCTCTGCAGGTTTGGAAATCTGATTTTGTGTAGCTGATGGAGTAATATTGCTTTTGTCCATCTGTATAGGGTTGGGGTGTTTTTTAATTTTGTTACATTTTCACTTGTATGGTTTTTATCTATGCTGGGGAATGCAGAGGTGTAAGTATAGCAGTGTAGGCTGGCACGTTTGTGCACACATGCTCTCAGCAAAAGAGCCTTCCTCTATGGATTTTTGTCAGTATTTACTTAGAGTAGTGCAATTATACCTCCATATTTCCATAGGTAGGTAGGAAATAATTGTGAGTCATGTTTACAGAGTGGAGATTATGCATTTTTAAATTTGCATATTGAACTTTCTGTTGGAAAAGCTGCCTTAGGATCTGGGTTAAATACTTGAGAAATTACGCTAAGATTTTTGTGGCTTAAGTTAGCTTAAGCTTCCAGTTAGAGCCTAAAAAGTTTAAATCATATTGTCCTAAATGTAGCTTCCTTTTACAGGTGAAAAAACTTCAGTAAAGAGGTATAGACTGGGTGCTCAGGTGTTTGTGCAGCCCTGAATGGAGCCACATTTTGGATTTCTGTGTGGAGCGTTATTTGATGGTGGCAGCATGTGAAATTTGAGCTAAGTAGAGCAAGGAAACGCCATACAATTGTTAGTGTGAAATCTGACAAATAGTACAATTTTCTACCCTTGAGTAACTTAAAACCATTTGCAACCTTAATCCAAAAAGGCTCTGCTTAAAGCAGTGTTCTGCTCTAGAGATGAACAACAGCACAATAATCAGACAGAAGTGCATTGTTTCACTTTCATGTTATTAGTGTACTGACAGTATTCTGTTTCTCCTAAACTTTATATGGTGCAACAATGCAGAGGCTTTGGTTCTTCTGCCACCGATTCTGTAAATAATCATAAAAAATGGGAATTATATTTTCCTTTGTTAAGACCTTCATTGCCTTGGAGGCAGATTTATAACTGCAAAGCATTGTTAGATATTATTGTTTACTTTTACTAATATGTAGTGAATTAATAACTGAAATACTCGGAAAATTAAATACTCTGGGGAGAGAAAAGAGAAGAAAGGAATGCTTTCCATCTCACTTTTTTTCTTTGCCCTTGATTTGGCTCTATTGCTAAGGTTCTCATCAACACCAGCATTTCAGATCCACTGGTCTGTGAAGCTACTGTGTTACATGGAGGGGTATGATGGAAACCAAGGCTTGAGACTTCTTTCCTTTTTTAATAGATGCTTAGCAAATGGATATAGACAGGAAATACAACATGATAAAAAACATAAAATTCACTGGCATTTGGGGCAGGTCACCCCTCCATTCATACAATTTTGAATTAACTTTCGTGCTCAGTAGCATTAAGCAGATCAATTCAACCAGAGAACAAAGAGGGGTGAAGAACACCTCATAGCTAAATCTCTTGTTCAGGTTCATTTCATGATCAGAATTGGGTAGCAAAAATAACATTCTCTCAATCTGTCACTTTGTTGTTGTCCCTGTTTTCTGTAGCTCTTCATGGGCTCCCTTACTCCCTCATGTCAAGGCAGGGACTTATGTTCCCTTCCAGGTCCTTTTTCATTCCTGCCTGACTGACTTGTACCTTTTTTCAATTGCTGCTTCTGCCCAACAAAATCCAGCAAAGTTCCTCAGCCAATTTGCATCAAAATGGATCAGCTGATGCTTCAAACACATTTTCCCGACACAGTTAATATGTCTGTGAATCGGTTGCTGGGCAGGCATGAAGTTTAAGAGCACAGCCTGCTCCTAATCCTTCCTACCTTCTGTCCATGTGCTGACTTGCAGTCAGCCTGTGAACTGTGGGCCTGGGCACTGTGAAAGCTGCCTGGGAGCGAGGAAGGGGAGACAATTTGTCTAAATGAACCATTAAAGACAGTTCCTTCAATATGGGATGGCGGTGCATTGACGGGGTGGTGGCTAGGAAGCATATGTTAGGTGTTACTGTTCTGTTCTGTGGTTGTCATCAAGTTCTGTTTTATCTTAACTTTCCTGAGATGCCAGTAGGCAATAATATCCAACTTCTTTGCTGTCACTGCATTCACACCTACACCAACTTCACTGCCACCCTTAACCACCACATTCTCAATTAAAATATTTTTCTGTAAGCACTCAGTGATTAAAAAAAGAGTGTCTTCCCTAAAAATGAGATATCATAGCTAATTTCTAGCATGAAGTGAAATTTTCATTTTGATGGGTACATAAGCATAGAGAGAAAGCAAAATTCATGTTCAATCTTACTTGAATACTTCCTTATTCAAAGCTGTTATGGTCTCTCTGATAAGCAGAGAGAGTGC
Source organism: Cyanoderma ruficeps (assembly GCA_008694505.1). NCBI lineage: Eukaryota > Metazoa > Chordata > Aves > Passeriformes > Timaliidae > Cyanoderma > Cyanoderma ruficeps. The sequence goes on along the minus strand of VZDJ01007749.1, from coordinate 5,203,380 downwards.
AGGTAATTAAAGCAAATTTTATAAATATGCTTGCAATTGAAACGTGTATTGTCATCAGGATCTCATTGATGCATTATATGTAAAAATTGGGGCAAACTCCTTGCTGACTTGTATTGGGAGTTTTGAGATTTGCAGATGGTGTGAATCACCAGAGACTGCAAGCAGTATTTTTATAGAACTTTAGTTTTATTAGGTGGAAAACACAAACAAGTACACTTCTCTCACCAGAAAAAGGCATAGCTACGGCAGAGGCAGAACAAAATTCCTGCAGTGATTTGCAATGTGGATTCACAGGGAAAATTCCCCAAGACAAAAGGTAGTGCAATATCCATTGTCCATTCAATCCCTGGCCTGTTTATGCAGTAATTATGAAAAATATTGCTAAACACGATGCACTTTTTCTTTTCCTCATAAGGCTTTACAAGTAAACAGATAACTTGGTAGTTTGGGGGTTTTTTTCTTCAAGTTCTTAAATGAATGTCAGATGGTCCTTATTCTCTGTCTATGAAGCTGTGTACAGCATTAATATTTCCTAATATAAATTAAGTTCTCCTTTTTGTAAGAACCAGGCCCTAGCACGTGCTTCCAAATTCTGTTCAGCTTTGTGACCAGGGGCTGGTCATTTTTCTTTGGAACAGTGTGCTTACTGTGTGACCTTTGGAGAGATTGGGTTGCTGGTGTCCATGCATGAGCATGATTTGTAGTCTTGATTGCCACCCTCCATCAAATTAGATTGGAAAACTGAGAGATAATGAATGCTTTATAAAATACATTCATTTACAAAGCTGAAACAATGTAATTTCTTATGAAGTGCCCTGACTGGGATCTATTACTTTGTCTGAAGATGAGGTGAGATGGGCTGCTCAGCTCAAGATGCTGGCAAGTGTGGCACTTGGTGGGGTGGAACAGCCCTTGAGCGTGTCCAGGTGCTGTCCTGGAGCACTCAGGAGCTCTGCTCAGCTACATGTGGGAATCAGGCAGCTGACCTGCATCCAGCTGCAGAGGGAACAGGCAGGAGGTTGTTCCTCTGGCTGTGTCAGAGCACTGCAGCTCCCCTGAGAGCATTGTGAAATACTTAATGGAGACAAGTACTTGGTTATTTGGGGTTTGGATGGAAGAATGGCAGTTTCAGCCACTCAATGCCCCAGGCCACTAAACTGCTACAGAAGAAAGCAAGTTATAATTGAAAGAGGAAGATGTTTCCTAATTAATTATGTAAACCCCGCTGCAGCACAGCCCAGCTGTATTTTCAGTAATGTAACATTATTTGTTGCAGTTACTCAGTGTGTTGTGAGCAACTGCTGATCTTAAGAAGCTACAGTTTTACTTAGTTGTGGCTTCAGATTCAGGACAAACAACATTGTAAGATTTAAAAACAATGAAAAAAACACCCCCCTCCCAACAACAAAACAGAAAAAAACCATGCCCCTAAAATGCTTTGGGAATTGCTTTATATTCCTCTAATTCTGAGCCTGCCTATGCTTTACATTTTTTCACTGTAACTGAGAAATAGGAAACGGCAATGTGCTTTTCCATAAATTAAAATAGATATTTTCCTGTCATCATTGGACTTTTATTTCTGGAGATTTAACTAAATATAAAATATCATGGAACTTTTTTGAAATAAATTGAGGAGGATTTTTTTTTTGTCAGCCTCCTTCCAGAGAGATACTGGAACTTTTATTGAAGAAACTTTCCTCCAGTCATGTGTGCTTGAAACCAGACCTCAATCTCTTTCAGGTGCAGCAGAAATGTCTCTTAACATTGTCATAGCTTGCAGGTGTCTCAAAAGGTTTGTCCGTGAGACTGTTGCACTTACACTTGCTGGTTCTGTGAAAACCATGTGCTTAAATACCTGTCAGATGCATTTCAATGCACTTGTGTATAATTCGAGCATAACATAAATTATGTGCCAGCAAATAAAGAGTAGAGGTCTGGCTACAGAGCTGGGAATGTTGGTGAAGTAAAAAANAAAAAAAAAAAAAAAAAAAAAAAAGAAAAAAAAGCAGTAACTATAAGTAAACAAAAATGTGCAGTATATTTGAGGCTTACCTCTTTTCCATCCTTCCCCCTTTCTGTCAGTGCTGATGCTGATATCCGGTTGCAAAGAGACACCCAGTTCTGTGTGTGTCTGACTCACATGCTCACATGTAACCCTCCTAGCAGTTGTTCCAGCTGGAGAATGTATAGACCTGTCCAAGAAATATTAAATACAGAGGTGTCCTGAGCCTTATTCTTCTCAAATGTACTGGAAGCCTCTCACAGTTTCTGTTAGTTGCTCTTTTACTATTGCAGATCTAATTCCTAACTTGGAGAGATACTGCATCCATAGGGAGAAATGCTTCGCTTGTAATCACATTTGATAGTTCCCTTTGTGGTTTATTCAGCCACTTCGACTTGTCATAGTTGAATAAATTGAATTCTGTGGAGTGCTCTTGTAAAGTGCCACACTTTTGATTTTTAAATGTGCTTCGTTGGCATGAATGCGGCAATAGCGTAGGATGAGGAGCAGTGCTGGAGTTTGTGGATTGCAGCTCTGGGTTTTATTGTCGAGCCTCTCACCAGATTATTATGATTCAAGAACAGGCCACTTTCAGGTTTTCTGCTCCTGCCGTCCATCTCTGTTAAGTGAACCTTTTGGCTGTGCAGCAGGTCTGGGCTGACACCCGGTTGATTCTTTTCTGAACGGCCAGGCAGCAGGCACACTGTTGCACATCCAGGAATGGCTGTTGCACTCATACACTTATTACCAGACTGCTGCCTTGTACTTCCATCTTCTTTTATTAAGAACAGACTCTTTGGTTTGTAAAGTGTCTAAAAAGGAATGGTTGTTTTAACATCTTTTCATGTGGTGCCTGTCAGTGAGCTTTCCTTCCTCAGGTGAAGCAAGACAAAAGCAGCAGAAAAGGTATTACTGGAATGCAAACACAAAGTTAAGAATGTGCTTTGAGATCTCTGAATGAAGTGTGCTGAGGATTATTACAGCTGTTTTGTTTCCAAGAAAACAGTCTTCCAAGAAAATGCTAGCTATTCACTAGATCTAACACAAGATCTTCCAAGAAAATGCTATCCAACACTATTATTTTAATAGACAAATTGTCTGCTGTACTTTAAAAGCACCAGAAATTACCAGGGTGTCTCAATCCATCTGTTAATGGAGGAAACCAAAAGACCTGAGCAAAAGACATCTCTCCATTAATGAGATCTGAAGTAAAGTTGTAAAACCTGCCAGAATTTAGGAAGGGCATGTTTGCTCTAGAGTGCTTTACCTTTTGAGGAGTGTGCTTGTTAATGAATAGCAGCTTAAGGGTGAAGCTGAGACTAATTCAGAATTAATATCTGAGGCAGGTTGAACAACTAATAAAAATGGACTGTTAATTTACTAAACCTGGAACAGAGCCATCTCTGTGTTTTAGGCAGCTAATGACTTTTTCCATCAGATTTGGAGATGTATTCATTTGTGAAGTAGTTTTATGTCATGTGGAAATCTCAGAAAAGAAATCTTGCCGATATGAGGGAAGAAATATGGAAAGTAGCAACACTGAGAAGACTATAGATATGATTTTGCAGAGTGACAGATTAATGAGTTCTAGGTGTCATACGTAGGAGTATCCCATGTTTTGTTTTAACTACTTAGTTCTAAAGGGAGTGTGTTGAGGAAGCTATTTTTCCTTATTTTCCCTGGAAAGCAGGGAAAGGCAGGCAATGAATCTAATTAGTCCCTTAAGGAAAATAAGTGTTTGAAGGGGCATTCATTACAGGACTTGAAAAAATTGTTTTTCAGATAATTGCCTTCGATGAACTTCGCACAGACTTCAAGAGCCCCATCGACCAGTGCAACCCGGCCCACGCAGTGAGTACAGCCGGCCCCGGGGCTGGGGCTGCTCCAGAAACTGGGAGCACCCAGCTGGCAGTGAGGGATGACTGTGGAAATGAGTTGGGAGTCTCTTGTGAAGTCAGCTGTGGTTTGGAAAATTGATTTATTGGGCCAGTCTTAGGAAGCCAGATGGTGATTTTTTTGTTAATGGCTTTCCTCTTCGCTGAAGGAGGCAGGAAAGTAATTTGGAAATTCAAAACCTGAAGAATATCATGTGATGCTAATGCTTTCTTTTTTATCTTTTCATTCTGTGGCACAAGTTTTACTTTTTGAAATACTTTGATTCCTCTGTGCTCAAGCACGGGATGACCACCTTCTCCCATGCTGTCTGTATCAATGAGCCAAAAACTTGAAAGAATTTTTTAAGACGTGCATGCCTGGACCTATCTGTCCCATGGCAGGGCTCTGGATTATCCTATGCTTTAGGAGTAAATATCATTTTCTGCTGCATCTTCTATAGGAGAGCATTAAATAGCTGGGACTGTAAATTCAGTTTTAACTAATGAACCAGAAATGCATCCTAGATTTAACATATCCAAATTCCTCTGATAGTTAAAGCTGTAATCTAGGGTGATTTAGCTGACTACAGCTACACTTGCCAGTTTATATCACCAGAACTGAGAGCAGAACTTTGTTCCCCATCACCTCACTGGCAATGACAATGATTATGACAGGTGCTGAATTTTGATCTCTAGAGAGTATCAAGTTTTTGAATTTCCTACAATTGATAACCAGATTCAGTAGCTAATACTTAGACATTTAACCTTGTTTCATAACTCAGCTGAGGACTTGGACTGCTTAGACCACTGATGATTTTAAGCATAGATTTTGTAATCCTAGAATAATTTTTTTTTTTACTGTTCACTAACACATAAGCAAAGAATGAGAAGAAAAGAAAGAAATTATAAGAAGAAATCCTATAGAGGACATCAGGGGATGTATTCTGGTTTTGAATTTACTGGAAATAATCTGATTTTCCATCCACTTTATCTGTTTTTACTTCCTATCTGAGAACTGCACACTGAATTTATATATACCAAATTCCAGTAAATTGTTCACTTCCTAAAACTTGAGATGATCTATGGAGATAATCTCATTTTATTGTAAAATGGTAATAGAATTGGTGTCCATGATAAAAACCAGTTAATAAGTCCCTTTTTCAGTCATATTAGTTGAGGAATTAAAAAGTGAATCATAAAGTAAAGCACAGTAGAGTATTCTGTGGTTGGTTCACATACTTGACTTCCATGAAATCTTCTATGATAATTCAAGAAATAATCTCAGATTGCTTTTTTTCTGCACAGTATACATGTTGATGACTTTTATATTGTCATAAAAGGAAGATTTTTAGCAGGGATTTCTTACATCTTTTGTCAAGTGTATTTTCTTTCTTCCCTCTGCACCATTGCTTATGCCCATATTCCATTTATTTGGTGGGATAGTTATCCCTATTGCACTGTAAGAGTGTCTGAAGTTTACCCACATGTCCTCCACAATGTTTTCATGACAGAGAGTAGAGCCTTTTTGACAAGAGCAGACCGAATCAAAGACAAATCAGAGGCATAAAACAATCAGTCAGTACTGAGAATTTAATTCAAATTTCCTGGTTTGCTCACCATTGCCTTCAGTTCAGAGACAGAACTTTCTACTTCTCCAAGGCCAGCTGCAGTTGCCATCTGTCTTTCCCTCTGCACTTTGAAAGGCAAGGGAGCTTTCTGCAGCTTCAGAGGCACATCCACACACATCCATTCTCATGTTTGCAACTGAGATCTAAAATTTCTGACTCTCTTTTAGCTCAGAGACTCCAAAAAGAGGCACGGTATTTTTCTGGTGCCTGTCAAGCTGCCACTGCCTCACTGTCTTTCCAAAATGATACTTTTTTTTTTTTTTTNGGACAGGAAAGTAAAAACGACATTTATTTGGAGAGTAGAGTTAAATTTGCCACAAGCTTGAGTTTTAAAGCATTTGAAAACCAAAAAGCTTAGGGAGAGTTGGCTTCTCACATTGTTATAGTACGTTACCTGTTTTAAAAAGTTAATTGTTTGGAATATTTTTGTCATAAATGAAAATACCTCATAATCTTTTGAGGAAAGCAAACCCACTCTGTCTTCTGCAGTGCAACTAACAGAAGAATCTTTCACAGTAACTCCAGTCATGGGGTTATGCAGTGAAATTTGGGGTTGCTGGTGAGCTTCTCATTATGAGCCATTGAAAAGAAAGCCTGGTTTTGATTTATCTTCTTTCTCTGAGTTGAGTTTAGAACATCTTTTGAGTCACAGTACTTAATTACAGTGATGTTCAGTTTTTATGAATGCATCTGTTGTTTAAAGTGGCATTTCTAGGCCATTTCTGGTATTTTTCACTAATGTGTTAAACTCTAGTATCACATATTCAGGCACCATCTTAGTGATAGAGGAAGAGCTGCCGTGGAAACTTAATTGTTGTTTTTCCCACTCAGGTTTATCTTGAAGCCAGAGGTTGGGTGCCTGAAAATGCAAGATCAAGTCTCTGTGGTATCAATTGGCACAGTTGGATAGAGCCACAAATGCTGACTTAGAAAAAGAGTTGCAGCCTCTGACTGAAGGCTAACATAGACTTGAATCCCCGGCTGATATTGTTACACCCAGTAACAAATGAGAAATAATTTATTGGGACTTAGAAATGGGAAAATCATTGGGTTTGCAAGCAGTAGGTAAGAAGTGAACGCTGTCGATTCAGATTAATAACATGTGTTGCTTCGCTGCAGCCATTAATTAAAACATTGACCCTTTGTAATTGTAATATATTGTCTTAATTTGTAACACCAGCTAATCTCCTGCCTTTGCCCCACTTTCTCTTGACAGAGGGAGCGGCTGAGGAATATTGAGCGGATTTGCTTCCTCCTGCGAAAGGTGAGCGTGAACCAGCCAAGGATTTGTGAAGTTTATGGGAATTAAAGCCATCCAGTGGCAATGTGCATTTATTTTCTCTTTGATCCTCACGCTCTATTGATGGAAAGCTGGATTCGACTGAGAAGTGAAAGTCAGGATGACCTTGTAAGGACAGAGTAAGACAAATTATAAAAGGTTGACATAATAGAGGGTGTCTGGATAAAAATTGAACTTCAGAACATCAGCCCATTTATTTTGGAACAAGCTTTTTCAAGGTGGTGAGTCCCTTTACAGTTGCAGCTGGAGGTTCTTTTATAGTCCTATAAAACTGCTGTTATTGTTGTAGTACAGGCTTTTAAAATACAGGTTTTTTTGAACAGTGGCTTACTACTTGACATGCTGAACTTTTTTATTCATTACATATCTAATGTTCAAGGTTTCTGGTTGATGGAATAAAGAAGTTGATAGCGGTATGTATTTTAGCTTGACACAGGTGAGATGCTGAGTGCCTCAGCTTCTGAGAGATTCACAGGAGCTGACAGATTGTGGGTTACTTATCTATGGCTTCAAATAGGATTTTCATAAGCAATCTTTGTTTTTCCTGACTGTCTCCCATTGAAGTAAAAATAATCATGGTTCCAAACTATTTTAGTCTGTCTTCAAATTTCTATAGATTGTGATCTGCAGAGTGGTAACAAAGCCACCTAAATCCTGCATTTTTCCATAAAAAGGTCATCACTGCAGTGTGGACTGCTGAATGCACCCTAATCAAGCTGAGGACCTAAACTCAGATGGAGTTTTAAGAAACTGGTGGCATCATCCTCAGAGGTTTTGGGAAAGCCAATGCTGAGGATTTTCACTTTGGGCTGATCCAAAGGCATAACCGTGACCCCATGCAGAACCTTTGGGTTGCCATCCTTTGCTCAGCCAGAACCTGAATCATGTCTGTTTGGCACCACTGTGAGCATGTGACTGCTAGAAGGCACATTTAAGTACTTCCTGAGCTTGTTTATGCCACCTGGGACATGGAAATAAGGGAAAATACTTATCACCAATAGCTTTCCACTTTATCAAATAGGCAGCCAGCCAGTCTCAAGCTGTGTCCCAGTTTCTTGGACATAAAGCAACTGTTGAGTGGTAATGGTTTAATATATGTGAGCCCCGTGGGAACGCCTTGCCTGCATCAATGTTTAATTTTTATTGGGCCTCAGCCTTGTTGTGAACAGCAAAATGGAGCATTTTGGCTAATTGCAGACACTGTATTCATAAGGGATTGGCTTGCTTCTGGTTCACTTAAATGGTTTGTTAATTCAGCCTCTTCTTCAAAGTTCTTTGGGGACACATTTGTTTTAATTGAGAGATTATATGCGAGAAGAGGAGGGTGCAATAACTACAGAGATTTGTAGCCTTCAAATCTGACAGCCACTAAAAATAGCTGTGTTTTATGTAGCATAGAGGAAAATTGAGAAAAAACAGTAAAGAACTGAGTGCCAGCTATATTGATACAGGAAAATAGCTGTTAGGATTCTTCCAGCAAGTGCTAAATATATCCTTCAATATTGTGTGGCTTTAGGGTTTGTTTCTATTTCTATGGAACAACAGCATACCTGTTTTGAAGTCAGGAAGTTCTTTTATAAGGCTTTGAAAACAGTGGTATCTTGCTATTTATGACATTAGAACTTAATGCTTAAGAGCTGATGCAAATTTGTTATTTTAAAGAGGTTATAGGTGGGTTATAAAAGAATGTTCAATTTCATTATACACTGGTTTTAGAAGGAGTTCTTGGGAACTGTTAAATTGTTAAATATGTCATAGAAATGTGATCCCAGTGAGCAAAGACTCTTTTAAGGATGTGTTTTTGGTTTTATCTCCAAAATACTTAGAGAAGTTTATTGAGAAACTGTGACCAGATGTGTGATATTTCACCAGACATTATATAACTTACCTAACTTATTTACATTTTCCAAAATAGAATGGAGGATCCAACTGTTCTGCAGCCAGGCATTTTCTGACGTTTGGTTTGGGGAATATGTTTCTATATCATTAAAAGAAGCAGGGTTTGTGTGAAACATATATATGATGCTGGCATGCAGGAACACAGGGGTCCTTGTTTCTATGGTGCTGTAGGATTAGATAAGCCCAAATTTTCTGGTTACTGAAGAACGATTGGTTTGGCATAAAGAAGATACAAATAGTCACAGTCAGATCTCTCCTGTCCTGAAGTAAAGGAGGCTTATTTTCTGAACCCATCACCATGTCAGGTCCTCTCAGGCTACAGGTGCCTCATTTCGTTCAGTGGTGTGGGGACAGATTTGTGCTGCAAACTGTTGACTGTCCCATCATCGGCAGACATTGGCTGCCTCACAAGTGTTGGGTGGAGCACACAGGACACACCAGGGTAAGCAAATGCTGTGGAGGCTTTTTTGCTATCAATTGCTTTTGTTTCCCTAAGGACGTGATTCTGTGGCTCACTGCAGTGATGTCCAGAGGACACAAAGTAGTGGTGGGTGGGAGCAAAGCAGTACAGAGCGGCTCAGGCTTCTTGGGCTTATCAGCCCTGCTGAGGGCTGCAGTAGGCAAGATGTGTCTTGTGAGGTCTGCCATGATTTTTACAGTCAAATATTTTGGTGGGATTGTTAAAATATATTCAGTTACTGATGACAGCAATATTATTTAATGGTAACTGCAGTTGTATTTCAAGAAATCTGTCGAACCAATTGCTCCAGGCAGCAACTGACAGAACGAGAGGACACAGTCTTAAGCTGTGTCAAGGAAAATATAGGTTGGATATTAGGAAGAACTTTTCCACAGAAAGAGTGATTAAATACTGGAATTGTCTGCTCGGAGAGGTGGTGGAGTCACCATCCCTGGATGTGTTTAAAAAGAGACTGGATGTGGCACTCAATGCCATGATCTAGTTGGGGTGTTAGGGCTGGGTTGGACTCGCTTGAAGGTCTCTTCCAACCTACACATTCTGTGATTCCTTATTTTTTAATTCCTAATTGATACTTACATTAACACTGAGGACAATTAGGAATTTCCTAGATTAAAATACAGTCAAATTCATTAATCAAGCACTGTAATATTATTACTTTACCTTGGAGGAAATTTAAATTAAATTTTGATTAGGTTATGCATCATAATTTTTGAATTAATTCAATAAATCCTTACTAAGGAGGAGAGTTGATTGAACTTCTTGCTCAGTGAAGACTTTTCAGATTTCAGTTTGCTCATGCCAGACACTGCTCAACAATTTAAGTAACCCTTCTCCAATTATCAGCAAATATTTGTTTTTAAAGCCCATTAAGCTAAAATAAGAGTGATTTCTGAACATCAGAACTGGAACTTAACTGGGAGGGAGTTGAGGTAGATAAAAGACAGACTTGTACTCATTTTTCTAACACAGTGCAGCATTTTAGTTAAGTTATGCTAAAATTCCTAAAAAATTTGCAAGTGTAAGAAAATACTGTACCAGAGCTCAATCCTTTTTCTTGCTTTTATTTGGGGTATTTTGGCTTTTTTTTTTCCCCCCCCACAACTCCTGAAGGGATGATGGGAAGAGAGTAAATTCAGCAAGAATTCTAACTGCAGGCAAGGTGACATTAATCTCAAAGATGTTCCAGATGAACTTGAACTGTCTTGAAAAATACAAACAAATAGGCAGACAAAAGACCCTGCAGGGACTGTAATTGAATAACCAAACTCAGCCAGTTCAGCACTCCAGTACTAGCAGTAGTATAGTAGATAGTGAATCAGGAGCTGGGGTGTTTGAAACTAAACAAAATAAAACAGACCTACAAACCTCTTCACCTTATACTTTTTGAAGCAAGTTTTAATGTTTTAGTTAGGTGATTGGGCGGTCCCAGTGCTTGGTCTGGTCTTGTACCTCTATCACTGTGGTTTTCAGTGGAGCTGGATCTGCTGTAGTAATGGTGGAAATTTATTCTATGTTCGGTAGTTCTGCAGTTTACAAGGTTCAGTTCTGGTTTTTACCACTTTGCAAAAGTAAAATAGAAGTCTATTTTAAATTTATATTTCACTGTATATGCCCCAATACCTGTGATAGTTATGTTTTACTGTATTTACAGGTTTTGGTAAATAACCAAAACCCATATTACCTCAAAGAGTGATTGTAGAAAGCCATCCTGTTCAGACTGAGATAGTGTAAATAAAATGTAAAACCTAGTGAGTGTAATATAGAATTTCAGACACAGAGTGTCTGTACAGTTTTGTTTTGGTACATTTCAATATTTATGTATCTGTAAAAAAAGTTTAAACTCACATGTGTGCAAGTAACAGTAATCCAGAGACATGAGCAAACAGGAGCTTGAAGGGTTATGGGTTAACACCACAGGTTCACCTGCGGACAGCTCAAAATGTTCAGCATTTTGAGGATGAAGGCAAGACTTGGTCCTGTGTCTGCGTCATGCCTGTTTGTCAGCACTCAACGCAGACTCTCAAAGTTTGGACAAAACCCCACAATATGTCCAGTGAAACATTACTGAGCTCCTTGGGTCAGCTAACAGGGAACAAGTTAGTTCTTAGGCTTTTCCTTAATAGCAGAAGAGGATTATTTGAGTATGGAGGTTCTTTTTCTTTAAATGTATCTAAATATTATGTGAAATCAACCTTGTCAAAAAGCCCTATCTTTCCTTGTTTATCCTTATCCAGCTGACTTTTTTTCCTCCCATATTTTGGCTGAAGGAGACTGACCAAAATGCACTAATTGCCCTATTAAGTAATTTTTTTACTGGGGCCTTGATAGGCTCCAGACCTTCACCTTCCAGTGGCTCCTACCTTTCCCTGCTTGCAGCAGCTACCGTGGCCACTCTCCTTTGAGGAGTGTCAGGTGTCCCAGTAGCTCATTTCAACTGATTGATCATATTCTTTTCTTCTTGATAAATTTGCTGGTTATTGTGAAGATCACTCTCTCTGTTCTGCCTTATAGTCTCTGGCGAGCCTGAGATAATGTGATGGATTTTAAGAATGTGGTTTTGGGTTTGTCTGCTGATTGCTTCATCATGCATTTAGAGATTTATGGATGTGTGACATTCTTTTAGCCAGTCTGCAGGCTGATAGTCATTAGCAGAGCACTTCTGTAAGACCATAGCATGGCTCATTAAAATGCTTAATGTGAGGTTATATAAGCAAATTTAGCAAATGTGATGCATAATCACAAGGAGTTTTGAAAGTGGTGTATAACGATCCATATTGCAAGAAGGAATCACACTTCCTCCCTAGGGCTGAGAAATCTCCTAGGTAGAAACTACAGCTGCAAGACAATTAGTTTGTTATGAAGCTGGGAATAGCAGCAATGGTGTTACCTTGGTAGTGCTATACATTTTTTACAACCTCAATAAAAATGTTTTAATTCCGCATTAAGTTGGATTTAACAGAAAAAGAAAATGTTGCAGCTTAGCCACACTTAGAGGGATAAGTCTGCAGGGTTAATATATTCCAGGTTTCCTCTTAACTGGTAGTGTCCATTTAGTCTTTGAAGCTTAGGTGCTTGCATTACCTAAGAGGAAAACAGAATTTTCAGTCTCATCATAAGGCATTTTTGGGCTGTGGAAATGGCAGTGATATTCTGCCTTGCAGGAGAAAGTCTGATGCTTCCAGAGTTCTGATAAATTGCTGCTCAAACAAAGATCACAAAAGGGAACAAAAAATGGCAGCGTGTGACATTTTTCCTGTTAATAGTGATTGTTACAATGATGGAGCGCATGAACTTTGTCTGCTCTCATTACTGACCAAAGAGTTCATCATTGTTACTGGCTTCTCACTACATTTCATGTTTCTTGGTGTATCTAATGCTCTCTCTTTTCACACCTCATAAATGTGCTGAAACTGCTGAGCTTCAAGTAATCTTCTGGGCAGTAGGAAAACTGTCAGGAGACCCTTCCCACAGAGTGACTGGAAGCATAAACCCCAATCCAGAGGCAATGTGGATATCTCCTGAAGAGTGAATATAAAATTCTGTGTGTAGAAAAAACACTGCAGATACCCAGGTTGTTATTCAATGTCTCCCTGTGACTCAGGGCAATACAGAAGATTATACCCAGGCAGTGTATAAAACTATTTAAGTAAATCCCGTGTATTTTTAAGATTGTTTTTATCATCTTAAATGCCTTTCTTTTTTTTTTCTCTGCTGTCATTGCACTGCAATTTCAGTGGTTCTGAACAGAATTGAATTCTTTTGATTGGATCACATGAGATAGTTTTGTCAAGATCTGAACTTGCTATAACTGGCCTCATAAGCAATGTGAATCTGAAACAGGTTTTCATTAATCCTTTTTTTAGTGGTTTAAACATATGATCTGTTATTGGGACTACAGTGATATTCTGAACTAACATTATCAGGGGAAAACTTCACGTTTTAAAGCTGTCCTAAGTCAAAAGGGCAGTTTTAGGCTGTTTAATTTGTTTTTTGGAAGAAAATATAATACAGGAGCAACTCTGCTTTTGTTGTCTTTAGGTGGATGTTCTGTTGTCTTAGGTTTTGCCACTTTTTGAATTTTGCATTCTATTCTCTTAGTAGGATACTTTGATCTTTTAAGGGTTGTGTTGTGCTTCAGCCAGAGATGACTTTCAGCAAGACTTGGCTCTCCTTTTCCATAATGTTTCATTGGTGTTTGTGTTACAGCAGCTCTTTTGGTCTCAGGTAAAGAATAAAGCCTTGTTGTGCCAGATGTTACAAAAACCACATGGTGATAGATATGAAGAACATTTGTTTACACTCACAAGACATGTACACAACAGGAAAGGAAAGGTTGCACAGTTGTTCTGATGAAAGAAATCTTGTTTTTGGAGACATACTTAGTTTTCTTGTTGGCAGACAGAGCTTGAGTCTTTTATTTTTAAGCGAAGGTAAAAATTTGTTTGCTGTTTTTGAGGGGTCTGATGTTTTGTTGTGTCAAGAATTGCAAGGAGTCTTGAATCTCTACAGCAGCTGTTCAGATCCAGCAGAGTTTGGAGTCAGACTCAAACTACAGTGGCCACATTGATGATTGCTGGGAGTGAAATTATCTCATGTTGTATGCTTAGAGGCTTGGGATGTTTGCTCTACAGAAATAGTGATAAACATTGGCAATAAGATGAGCTAGATCACTGTCAACATCACACTGAGCATGAGGTACACCCCTCTGCTACACATACACACAAAAAATTACCTTCCAAACTGCCTCAGAAGAAATTCCAGAGCTTGCATGCAGCCACTGGAATAAAGGATATTGCTGTTTCTGAGGCATTAATTGTACATGCAGATTTTGTAGGATGCAACTTGCCATGCTGTGCATATTCCGTCAGTTAGGATTTGGACTGTGATTGCATCATGCTTCATGAAACTAAATTCATTGAAGTTCTCCTTTGTTTAAAGTGCCCCAAAACTTTTAAAAATACATTAGACTTTGACCGTATGTGAGAAACCCAAAACTGGTCTGTATTTCAGTATTCCATCCTTATTTGGACGGTACTGCTAAACTTCTATTGCATGATAAAGCCAACTTCATTCTGGCCTTCAGAGTGGCTCTAACAAGGTATTTTTACATTAGGAGAGAGTATTTTTACACTTCAGGGATAAAATTTGAAGTCAGCTAAAAATGTATTAGTACACAATTATAAGTTTATGAAAATCATGACTTATGGTGGAGTTCTTTTTAGACAACTTTCACACAGCATCTCTTATTAGTCAAAACAGGCAGGAGATAAATTTTAAATCTTCTGTTCATGTAAACAGTGGGGCTGTTCTTAGGTTGTACAAGGGAAAGAAGGAAGAATGATGATAGGAGAAGTGGAGATACAAGAAAATGAAGTAAAATGTTTGTAACTGAAATATGACACACTTTCGCTAGCTCTGTGTTGGTTTAATTGTTCTCTGCAGCTTGCCTAAATGAGGAGGGAGTTAATATATTCGCAACGATTCACACTTGGTAGAGGTTTTGTTTGCACCAGAAGGATGAAGGACATAATGATTTTCCCTGAATCTTGTAATAGATTTCCAGTACACTCAAAACTTGGGCCTTCAGTACTTCTGTTACTGAGGTGTCTTTTTCAGTTCTGCACTCTGACAGGAAACTCAGTACAGACCATCTAAAAACTTCTCTCTTTCCCTCTCTTAAGTCTTTTCTGCCTACATTTTTTTTGGTTACATTTGTTGTCTATGAAGTGTGGAATGGGATAAAATTGGGCATTCCCTATTCAGTTAGCCTTTTGGGCACCCACATAGTTTGAATTTCATCAGAAAGCGTGGAACTTGGCACAGAAGCTATTTTGCAGTACCGATAATAGAATTGGGATCAAATAGCTGGCAGTATTTATGCTTTGTACAGAAATTACCCCATAAATGTTGCCTGACTATAGATAGTGCATCTCTTCTTCACGCTTTCTGTTTTATTTTAAAGAGAGGAAATTCATATTTACTAAAAAAGTATTACTATTGCGGTAAAAATACTGAATATAATCCCTTTTGTCCTTTCTTTGGATACAGTATCAAGTCTGGAAAGAAAGTCCTTAAAATAGGACTAAAGAACTGAGAGGAAGTGTAGTATTTCTGGCAGGTAATTCATTCACTACTGACACTCATTGATTAAGTGAATTGTGCCAACACTATTTTTAGTCAATTTTACAAGTTCCTGAATTCAGCACTTTTGAAAAGTTAGAACATAACAATTGTTATTTTTAGCAATAATTGCCTAAGGATGTCTATGTGCTTACCTAGGGATAATGAGGAGATAGATCCTGCTGTGTCTGCCAGGTGCTCATAGCAGGGGGAGCTTGTAATGGGAGAAGTTACGAAAACTATTGAAAGAGTGAAGAGTTCAAACTTGTGACTCAGCCACAGTTTGGTCCGTGTCTCTCTTCTATTCTGGGGGAGAAGTTGGATTTGCCAGAGTGATGCCTGATGAAAACTGGAATATCCTTTGAAGGGAGATATTCATAGTGTAATTATTCATGAAAATATTTATGTGTAAAACTATTTCAGCTTAACTGACTATATTTTGCTGCTATCTCGTCTCTAAGTGTTTAGTCAATAATCAAAGTGCCGAATGAAGTGTCACTCTGTAACTGATGACCTCTTGCTCTACAGTTCAGCTTCTCCCAGTCCTGTTCTGGAGGATGTGTAAACATAAGTCCTTAGAGTGGGAGAACATCACAAGTAACAGTGGAATTAAGCTGAAGATGCAGCAAAAATGTAGATGAGCGGTGCTGTCTGTACTGTGCTCCTGAGAGCAGTGTACTTCTCAGCCACTTGGGGTGATGCGATTTACGCATCTGTTCCTCAGAGCTATGTTGAAATATTGGCAGAATTTGACTTGCTAATGGCCTTTATTTGCTCTAATTCAGTATGCAATAAAGTAAGTATTTGCATTTTGATAAAACAAAGGAAGTTAAACCAAAGGTCACTGTTGCGTTTGGCAGAATGTTTGGTATGGGTTTAAGTTGGGATCATGCCCTAAAAAGCTACTGTGCAATTACAAAAAGCAATATAATTCCTAAATGTGGAGCACAATGATTTTACACCATATCTGTTTATGGATGCAATTTTTTTCTGCTGTGAGTTAAATGTCCTACCTTGCATCTCGTTGTTGATGTTTTCTGTAAAGCTGTTGTAGTGCCAGGGAGGGAAATGTCTTTGCCATGTCTGCACTGCACCAAATCTGCGTCCTCAGACTGACAGTCTTTACACAGCCGATACGGAAACAGCCCTTCAGTGAACACTTAGTTTTCAGCATTTATGGAAGTGTCAGTCTTGGGCAGACCCCCAGGAGAAGGCCTGAGGGCCCTTCCTGAGCCGTGCAGATGGCTGAACTTCATTTTGATCATCCCTGAGGTTTCTGCATTCATAGCCCTGCCTGTGAACTGGGGGGCTGGTTTTGAGCTGCTGACGAACAGCTGCAGTGCTAATTGCAGTTCTCCCCAGTTTTGGGTGAGCAGACAAAGGCGGCAGGAGCTCTTGGAACAGCCCAGCTGCAAGGTGTCCTGGCTGGTTGTGCCTGAAATACCAAAGTAAGGTAGGGCAAGAAGGGGTTTATTACCCTGTTTTCTGCCAGTGCTGTGGAAATTAGAGGAGTTTGCACTCCAGGGTTGCTAACCCAGCTTCTGTTACTGGTTTGGAATTAGCGTTAGAAAAAGGAAGGTCATAAAGATGTCTCCTGATCCCTGCTGAGTGGAAAAGAACAGTTTGCAGACGAGATACACTTGTAAGATCACAGCACACCTGCCTTAATGACGTGCCTTCCAAGGATGGGGCACTTCTTGAATTGTGCTGGTGCCCTGCAGACCTTTCAGTCTTTTTTTAAATCCGTTTCATAACCTTTTTACCTGTTGGCTGCTATGACCTCCCATGGGCTCTGCGATACTGCAATATTTATAGATACTCCTGATGAGTGTCCTGTGAAGACCTGATTCTCATCTGTCACTCCTGCTAAAGTTATTACTGGTCTTAAGAAAAAACTTAAATATTCTAGTCATAAACTAGCTCCAGTGGGATATATAGAATTGGATATAATTATCCCCATGTTGCAGAAGAGAGAATGAGACAATGAGAAGTGAAATGATAGGCCTAAATATAAATGTGTTTAGTAGTTGAGATGGAAAGAGCATCCAGAAATCCTGCATTTTAATATTAGATCTGGTACTGTGGCACAGATGGATATGGAGTGAGAATAGTAATTAGGCTCTTTGTCTTGTTCATTTCATTGTCTGGTATTTGTGCTGTGGAGTGACTTATGTTCACATTCACTTAAAAGAAATGTTTAAATAAATTCCCATAGCTCTTTAGAATAATTAATTTACCTTCACAAAGCATTGGCTTTTTGCTGCTTTGTTTTATTGTGATCCCGAGCAGTGGGTGGAGGGGTGAAAATACTGATGTTATATACCCCATTTTTTTTTTAAATTTGTGCTCTGCATTTGGTTTGTAACATTAAGTGTTACATGTGTGCACTGCTGCTCTCCCCCAGATAAAATGTAAAGCTGTATATATGAACTTAGTTGGTTTGACTGCACATTGTCCTTTTGATGATCTGAAATCCGTTTCCCAGGCATTTTCTTTTGAACTACATGCACAAATCTATCAACCAAACTGCTAAATACTTCTAGAGGTTTGCATAACATGGTTTGGAATTACTTAAAATGGTTTTGTTATATGTTTGTGTTATAACAATTTGATGCTACTGAATTAGCAACTAGCAAACAGTCTGTAGAGACACAAGCAAGTGTGGATTTTAACAGGAGAATTGAAATAAATTGGACCTGAATATTTGGGCAGACAACCTTAGTGTATTTAATGTGACAGCCTTGTATTGGGCTCTAGGGCAGCCTTTCAGAAGAGGTTTTGGAAGTCAAGTAACCCAAATCATTTAAAGTAGATTAGAAAGATACACTAGAAAAGTGGAAAGACTTCTTGAATTTCAAGAGTAAATTTAGTGTTTTGTGTGTTTCATCAGTGCAAACAGTATGTTTAAAACTGTTGGAATTATTAAGATGTGTGGTCTGCGTATTTAGATTACACACACTTGACCCTTCTTCTTTGGTTTGTGCACCAGCAGGAGGAAACAGATGATTTGTTCAGAGTATGTACATTCCACATACACACACAGTCTGGGCTAAGGCACATGCTACTACTATTTTTTGTGTGGTTTTGCTTTCTTTTTTTTCACTTTCTTGCACTACACTTCTGATTTTTCTGGCCTGTGCTGTTCAGTTAGGGGAATTTCAGAGTCATTAAATAATCTCCCTTTGATCTCACAATGTCTTTAACTCAGCTGACACTCCCCAGTAACCCAGGTTAGCTCTGGCAGGCTCCATAGGGATGGGCTTTAAAGTGTTATTGAAATAACTCCTGTGTCCTGAAAACCTTGGGTGTACCTCCACCCCCTCTTTTCCTGCTACTGATGAGGACCGATTCTGTCAGCTTTTTTTGAGGGATGTGGTGGAAAAAGCAGCAAACGAGCACCACAGTGACAAGCTGCAGTCATCCTCTAGTGCAAGCAGATGCAGTAGCAATAACCATTGCAATAAAGCAGCATGGACTTAGATCAGACCTAATCTGGGGCCTGGGAGTGAGTCCACACGTGCATGATGCTTTCGGTTTTTCGTTGCTTTCAGGTGGATGGAAAGGGGCTTGTGTGTTTTCAAGGTGAACAACTTGTTTCCACTGGGGTAATCACCAGAGCTCTTCACATTACATGAAGGAGATTCAACCCCCACTTCTCTCCAGGATTTTCCTGCCATCTGTAGGAAGAGAAGGCAGGCATTAAGAAGGGAAGTTGTTTCAGCCTCTAACAGTGTAATGAAGACTCTCAGAAATCTGGTAGGGTAGAGTGTGTAATGGCTGGCAATTTCTGGGTACAGTGTAAAATCTGGGCTTGCAGTACAGTGGTTGGTGTGCACAGATGGAGACTGATGTAGGCTCTTGAGTGTTTTGGGGGAAGGAACAGCAATTCTGTGAGAATTATTATTATTGTGTAGCACTCAGGAGCACTGGTCTAAGCAAAGTGCTGGAAAGAAGCATCTTGACATTTCAGTGGCTTAAGAGTGGGAAAACCGTTTGACTGACTTGTTGCAATTGGTTTTTCTAACCGTGAGAATTTAATAGCACTGATGAAGGGATATTATTATTATTCCTGCTGTAATATCTCCCAAGGTCTGTTTTCTGTGAGGTATTTTATGGGCCCTGTTCACTGGTGAGACAAACTGTAAGAGTCATTCCATGTAAAAATGATACCGTGTCCCGTAAAATCAAAATTACATTTGAGAAGGACGTATCCATCTGTAATAAACAGAATAAGGAGGAAAGATACAGACAGAAAATACAGACAGCTTTATCTTTTGTATAAGAACAACAGAAGAGATTTAGGAAACAGGGAAAAAAATAATATTATTTAGGACTGAGCTTCTCTAAAGAGGTCTTTGTATTCCTATAAACAGAAAGGAGCTGCTGATAGCTGCTTGAATTCAGTGCTTGTTTTCCTACTCTTTAGTTCAGGCAAACCTAGATGCCTATCCATAGCAAAGCCTGCCTTATTTTCTTTGGAATTAGAGAAGGATCAATCTACATGTGCAGTGTGTGTGTACTACTTTGCATGAGAATGAATTCTGGTAGTGAGATGGGAATGAGTATGATATCCACCTAAGGTTTTACATTTTAAATGTGAATGATGAATTGTGTATAAGGGTTTACTGATTTGGATGTTTACTTAACTATACAGTTATATCAGAGTAAAACCAAGAAAGTTACAGTGGTTTCTTTTTCCCTTGCTTTTGTTGTAGCAAAAGGCATTTCTGATTAGCAGCAATTTTTTGTCTAGGAGCTGACTTCCTTTTCAGGCTTTCCTGTGGTTTTCCACAGGGAAATATCAGCCAGCTGAATTTCTGGTGGTAAATTTGTAGTGCTATTTGAGCTTGGGACTCAAAGTGACCAAGTTGTGTCCCTTAGGAATTGTGCTGCTATGCCAATTTCTCCTTCTTCTCCATGTTTCATAACCATCACAAGCTTCATCTTGAGCTATGTCAGAAAGCAGAAGTCCTTATTTGAATCAGGATGTTCCTGGTTCAAAATAGAAGTGTACTATTTATATGCTAACATGTTTACCATCTGACAGCTTCCTATGCTCTCACAGGAATGAATTAAAGACATTGGTTTAATTGCTGTTGCAGTTATCTGTATCACTGAAGTTGCTCTTCAGTTGAGTTCCTCAGCAGGAACAGCAAGGATTGACTGCTGCTTGTTTCTCAACCAGCTTTCTTCTCTCCAGGAGCTGAATCCCATGTTTGCTAAAGTTGATTTCAAGTTTCTATGTTTTCGGAGGATATAGTGTCAAATTGCAGAATGATTCTTAGAGCCAAGAACTGAGGCAGTGTTTTATTTTAGTTATTTACTTGACCTCATAAGCCTTGCTGTTAGTTAGTGCCTTTCTATACTTTATGATTCCAAGTCTCTCACCTCCTTTTAGATTTTATCTCTGAAGCTAAATGTAACTGGCTTTGCAGGCTGGGCTTTGCTTGCTTCTTTGCATGAATTCTCTCCAGAAACAGTGATCAGCAATGATCCTTTCTTTATTTATGTCTACAGGAAAATGCCACTCCAAGAAAAGGGTGAAAAGATATAAATGACCCATTTGCTGTTCTACGAAAGTATAGATAGATTTAATTTACACCAGAAATTGTAACTGGAAAGTGAGCCTGCTTCTGAGAGTCCTCTGCTTCCTTTGTTTCCTTTCTAGTTTCACTGCAGATTTTTGTTTTGTTTTTCAAGCTCTGCATAAATATTCACTGTGGGTTTCCTTCCCTGTTATTACCAGCCAGCCCACTGATCAGGCACCAGAGCTGCAGTCTCACTAAGTTCGTGTATTGTGTTGGAATCAGAAATCAAATATGTGAAAATGAATGCAATATGCTTTTAAGTGTTGTGATGTTTAGTGGGCAGACATACACCATGAAGACCTTTCTTGTCTACAATTTGTTATGAAGATGAATCATTCTTTGGGGAAAGGTTGTAGTCATGTTGTAAATCACATTCTAAAACTGAAAAAGAAAAGATCCAGCAGTGATAAATAAGTACCATCTGGAATGTGAACTATATAATTGTATTATGATTTGTCATCCACGTAAGATAAGCCCTTGAGAATGTTTAAGTTGAAGGCGCAGCACAGAGATACCCAAATCTGTTAACTTCTTCAAGTAATGAAGTGAAATGAATTAAAACAGTATGTTTCATGTGAGGTGGAAAGACTCCTAGAACCAAGATGATGGAATTCGTTGCAGCACAGCTGTATGGGAGTAGGTATTTGGAGAAGCTGTATAGTAAATTTTATCTTGTTTTAAAAAAATAGAGCTCACTTTAATAATTTGACAGGTGAAAATAAATTGTTATCAATAAAAGCC
Source organism: Cyanoderma ruficeps (assembly GCA_008694505.1). Lineage (NCBI taxonomy): Eukaryota > Metazoa > Chordata > Aves > Passeriformes > Timaliidae > Cyanoderma > Cyanoderma ruficeps. Next base: position 5,181,747 of record VZDJ01007749.1, on the reverse strand, counting down.
CCCAAATGCCTTTTGTGATTTAATTTTGGCTGATGTGTCTCCAAGATGAAGCAGTGGATACAGATGAGTTGTATAGGAGTTTGTCTAATATTGAGAAACATGCACTGCTGGAAATTAGTCTTTTCTATGACTTGAAGAAAAGAAGCCAGGGATGCTGGGAAAAGACATGGGAAGAAAACAAGAGAAGAAAGAAGGCAAAGAAATGGGAAAGCAGTGAAGAAAGCAAAGTGCATTTTGAAATAACCACTCTGAATCAACATCACATACATTTCTGCTTCTGCCAGCTGCCCACTCATTTTCTCTTTTAATAGAAAGAATCGTCATGGTTCTGAAACAAATAGTGTAGGGAGACATGGATTTTCTTAAGAAGTGAGTTTCCTGTCTTAGTGGGTTTGTGCTTGCAAGACTGACTTGGTAATGGATTTGATCTCTTTATGGTGTATATAACATATCAAAATGGTAGAAGCAGCACTTTGTTTTTCCAAAGACACTCCTTCAATATAGAAGCAAAATTGCAGGAATAGCTTTGTTTCCTTTCTGAACGCTACAGTAATAAAACTCCATTCTTTGAAAACTCTTTTACTGATGTTCATTTAGTCTCTAAATGCTTTTGTGAGGGAGGCATTAATATAATGTATGTTCTGTAGACATAAATCTGGAACACCAGATAAGACAGTTAGTGATTTGTCCCATCAAGCTTGTCTCAACGAACTCTTGGAGTACAAACTTGGGTAGAACCTTAAGAAACCTGGCCCTGGGTCTTGCGCTCCTTGCTCAAAGCCACACTGTCTGCCAGCTGAGATGTGTCTAGGGACAGACACACTGGAGACTTGGAAGACCTGTAGAGTTGATTTTTCTCTTAAAAACTACCTAGGTGACTAAAATCAAAGTTTGTTTTATTGACGTCTGTTATTTCTGTTCCTTTCCTTTTAGCTGGTGCTGCCGGAGTACTCAATCCACAGTCTTTTCTGCATAATGTTTTTATGTGCTCAGGAGTGGCTCACACTGGGGTTAAATGTTCCTTTGCTTTTTTATCACTTCTGGAGGTAAGCCCTTCTTTTGTATGCTGTCTGCTTGTTAGCCTTGCTTGCCAGCTCAGTACACATGCAGATTGTGTGAACAATGAAGGACAGGGGTAGGAGTGTAGATGAGCATCTCTTGCCTAAGGGCTCTTGCCTATAAGCAGCTGAAACTTATATTTCCAGAGGAAAAGGAAATATTTTCATGATTTGGGATGGCTAAGGAAGACATACGATAATATCATTATAATACATGATTACAAGATTCTAATACAACTGTCGCTTTCAGTTAGTTAGATGAATATTTCGAAGGGTGTCAGTCATTGCAAGTGAGTGAAAATGTGGAAGTGCAATAGGCTGGAATCTGAACGTGGAACCTGGTGAGGCTCTAAATACTTCACAGATGGGGAGTTGTAAGACAGCTCATATCTGAAAGAGCTTGGACCTGTTCATTCAGCCCTAACAAGGAAACCTTTCCATTGTAGTTGTGAAATAGAGACTGGGAAGGTTGACAGATTTTTGTGTCTCATCTTCTTTGGCAGCTTTTTTTTTTTTTCCCAGTGTATAGTTAGTAGTTTTTTTCTGTACAGTAGGGAATTTCTGTTCTGCAAGAGAATTAATTCTCTTTTAGAGACTCGTGGAGTAGGGATTGAAGTAGGTGAAGAACAGTTTCTTCACATTGCCCATATGAAGAAATGGGGAATGCTCCCACTCTGGATCTCTGAATTGTGTTTATATTCACTGAGGGACTTCCAGAGTTGATCGTGTAAGACCTGCTGTTGTTTTCCAGACAGGCAGTGCAGCTGCTGCTGCTGCATCTTCCTCTGCATTCTAGTGGAGGATCAGCCTTCTGTTGCTTCTGAAAATAACCAAGAGACATCAGTTTTTGTGGTTGTCAGTCTGGAGACTTCCCTAGTTCTGCATTTCTACAATGTTTGTAAAAGCACAGATGATTTTTGTCTGCCAGGGTCTCCTTGTGTTACAAAGGTACATATGGTAGCAGAAGAATAATTCTGTAAAGAAGTCAAAATCATCATCTCAATGAGGAACTAAAGAGCAGTAGCTTTTTTAAATGCTTTTTCTGCAAAAGCTTGGTAGTAATGCAGTTATATGATAAAGTGTATTATTCAGAAATTAGAGTACCAGTATAGTTCTCAGAAAGCTAAATGAAATTAAGTTTCCAGTGCTTTTCTCCCTATTGTTCTGGTGCAATAAAAATGATGTTTTTTGCTGCTCTTTTGCTAAGGGTTAAAAACCCTTAGTGTGACAATGAGACCCATTTAAAAAATTTCTAAAAACAAATATATCCAAGAGGAAAATGGTCAGATTCTAAATAATGATATCAACCTTTGGAGAGAACTTTTTCTTTTTTTTTTTCTTTTNTTTTTTTTTTTTTTTTTTTTTCTTTTTTTTTTCTATGATTCTTCATATGATTTCCTATAAGTGCTCCATAATTATTCCTGCTTTAACCACAGACAGGTTTGGGTTCATTGTGTAAAGTTCTGCACAGAACCATGGGAGGATACTGTGTAATATCTTCATCCAAATGAAGAAAATTAAGCAGGATTTCACCTGTGGTTCTCCATAAAAGAATTTGCAATCTTATTAGAGGTTGTAAGTGGATGTGGCTAACATTGGAAGGGAGAAAGGCAAAGTTATTTTGAGAACATCTCCTTTCAAAGTTTGCTGCTGGTCACTTGCTTGGTGTTTTTATACCTTCTTATCTGTCTGTCTATCCACCTGTAAACAATCAGCAATCTTCTGCTTACTTTGTCAAAGCAGCAGAAATAACAATATTTCCTCTGATTTGGGCTGATCTTAGAGCAGTTCATTAACTTTGTTGAGGACTTTTTTTGGTTTGGTTTTGCTTTTTCTTTTTACTGCAAACTGAGACAAAAGCTCCTTTGCCAAAGAATTTCTTTTGTCACGATTTTCTCAAACATCCAGTCATTGCTGAGAATAATTAGAAGTTTCTCCTATGTAAGAAGAAGAATACTTTCTGAAGGAAATTATTTGAATGATAAATTCTTGAGCAGTGCCACATGTAGAAAACATCAGTCAGCCACTTCTTACTTCATTCCATATTGGCTTTTTTCCTTTTCAAAGTTGGAGGAACTTAGCTACCTGTTGGTTAGGAATGCCAGCTTTCATCATGTCTGAAATCAGTTGTGTAGGTGCAGTAAAAGCCCAGTAATCCTTCCTCCACTCTGTGATCACAAACCACCATATATTGTCAAGCACAACGTGTAAGTTATTAGTGGATAAGCCAGAAATAACTCTGTAGGAAGGGGAAATATTTTGATCTGAAGAATTAATAGAATGCAGAAAATCCACATTCATTAATTGCTTGGTTCTGTAAGAACGGAGTGCTTAAACTAGCATCCTGATTTTTACAATGTCTGGAAACAGAGACTAGAAAAAGAAAGGGGAATTCCTTCTATGTCATGGAAGATGGTAGTTGGGTATGCATCTGCACATACTTAATACAGAGTGTTACAGAGTCATTCCAGGTGCCTTGTTCTGCTCTTTCAGGTATTTTCGTTGCCCAGCAGATAGCTCAGAGCTGGCATATGATCCACCTGCAGTCATGAACGCAGATACCTTGAGTTACTGCCAAAAAGAGGCCTGGTGTAAGCTGGCCTTCTACCTCCTTTCCTTCTTCTACTATCTCTACTGGTAAGTCTGGCCATTTCACTAAGACAGCAGTAGCTGCTTTTCATTTCACTTGGGAAATTGCATTTAGGGATGACTGGAACCAACTTTGTCTCATAAAACGTTGCTTCTGATGCTGCTTCAGGGGAGCACTCCCACTGACTGCTGGCACTTCAGTACAGAATATTCAGTGTTTACCTGAGGCCTTCGCCAGGTCCCAGCACCATCCAAAGGAAATAACTTTTGCTTCTCTCTGTGGTCTCTTAGGATGGGTGAAATAGGGAATGTTATGCTAATGGCCTCACATCAAATAAAAAACTATAATTCCTTATGATTCAAGAGGATCATAAGAAAAATACTACACCTCTGATGTAGCAATACTCAAGACAGCAAATAAATGGGTAGGCAGATGTTGGCTGGGAACATGGGATGCACCATGCCTGTAGTCATTCCTACAGGCTTTCTTTCGTGACAGGGGAAAGCCTGTGCATGATCCAACCCCCTAATTAAAGTGCATTCATGAAGATATGCACACCAATTGGGCATTGTCCCCCTGCCCCTTTCAGCTGTCACATGTCATCAGTGCACAGGCACAAATGCCCAGTGCAAAAATATGTCAGGATCATTTAAGATAAGGCCTTGCCAACATCCCAGTGCTTTTAGTCACCCCTGTAATCACACCATAAAAACTACTGGAACACAAACTCTAGCACACTTTAAATGAAGGTGATGCTTTAGATGTCTTCTACTCTTTCCTCCATGATATATTTGCATAGAGTTGCCTCTTCAAGTCAGTCTTGCATGTAGTCATCCTTCTGCAAGGCAGGTTTGTGTGCTGGTGGAAGAAAAGTGTGGTTTTCTCCTCTTGTTACTGGTGTCTTACCTGTTCTGCTGTTCCCCACATCTTGAGGAGTCACTGCTACACGTTGTTGTTTTTCAATATTCCTTTTAAATGCTATTGAGTTTTGTGGAGAAAAGCATTTTCTAACTCCATATTCTTGTGTTGTGATCAAAGTCAGCTCTGTAGTGTGGTGTAGCATTTCTCCTGAGACTTTACTGCTGTGCAGCTTCCTCTGAGCCCTTCATTCTATAATGTGGCCACCATCCAAAATCCACTGCCTGGTGCTAGATAAAATAGTATAAATTACAGACAATTTTTCAATGCTTTCCTGGGTATTGGCAGAATTAGAATTGCAGCAAAATGGAGTTGTGGCAATATACTGTTTTCTCCACTTTTCCGAGTTGCATTTAATATGTATGGGTTCAGTCCAGCTGGTGGCTGCATTTTATATTTCTTCTAGTGCACAGACTTTTTTTTCCAAAGGAATAAAAACAATGCAATTTCATGGAAAACCTTGCCTGTCCTGCCGAGAGTTGCTGGTTGAAGTTTTAAAGATCAAACACGCTAAAGCAAAATGGTTTTGTTTCTTCGCTGTTCAAATCCAGACATCAGACTGAGCTTTAAAAAGCTCAAACACAGCTTGTGGTGCAGTAGGATGTCGATAATGAATTTGTTGTTTCTTGAGTGCCTTTTGATACCCATCTTGAATGCAGCATAATTAAAATGCTTTAGAGAGATAGAAAGAATGCAAAGGAAAGCAGAGGCCATTACAGTCAGACCTGAGGAACAGACAGCAAAGGGTTATAAAAATCAAAGTGCTCTGCATGCTTCAAAGGGATACTTTCATATTGTGTCTTTCTTTTTACATTCAGCATGATCTACACTCTGGTGAGCTCTTAACTGAAAGATCATCGCTAAAGACTGAAAACAACAAAGGCTGAAGGTGCAAGGACAAGTGAACCAAGGGTTGCATGATTAAAAAAAGCAAAGAGGATGACTTTGAACCCAAGCAGTAAATACGGTACATGAAAGGGAGATCCAGCAAAGAGAAGCAGAATATCATGGGAGAGTGGCTGAGTTAACTGTGTTTGTCTCCTCTTTCTCAATGTATGGCAGCAAATGATTTTCAAAACTCAAGCAAACAAAAAAAAATTGCAACAGCGTGGGCCAAATTATACAACTATTCACCTCTCCAGGGATAATGCTGCTTGGTTTAGTGGCTTCATTAAAACTATAATGCCTATAGCCCCTGCTGTCTTCCAGGAAGAACATTTCTTTTCTTAAGGACTATTCTGGACTGAGAAAGCACAGGACAAGGTGATCTTACAAGGAAAGAAGAGCTGTACAATACATTCTGGAAACAAGCACTGAGTGAACTTCAGATAAGATGTGTGACTGTCCTGCAGGGCTATTCTCATGACACTGGTCAAACAGGGATGTCAAATCTCATGGAACTGCTTCAGTGGTTTTGATTTGTTGGGTTATTTTCCAACCAAAACAACAATAACAAAAGAATTTGCAGTTTCAGTGTTCTGTATTCTAACTATATGCTATTCCTGCAGGTGAACATCCAGTATATTTCTGTACTTCATTTGTGATGTGCCAACACCATACAGTGAAATGTAGAAATACACTGGGTTTAACCTAATCAGGCCAAGCATTTACCAGAATAGTGTTCCTCTGACTGAAAAAAAAACCCCAAGCCAGGTAAAAGCTACATATATTTAAAGATGATTGTAACGTAGCTATTATATTCATCACAATGCTGGATAGCAAATACTGGGCCAGCTAATTGTGGTCTGTAATTCTGTTTTGCAGTTTTACTTCTGCTGTAAAATTTAAGCTGAAACAAATACACAAAATGTCTTTGTCTTGTATGAGGTTCCTTTTGAAGGATGTTCCTTTTTTTATAATTTAAAGGTTTTAAAAATTTGTCGTAGAATTCTCATTCGAATTAATTTATATGGGCTGCATATCTTTATACATATGTATGTATATACCAATACATATCTACATAAATACTCACAATCTATTTACATTTTAGGTCAATCTGTTTGACAGGTCAAAGGCATCAAGTGTCCAGAACTGCTGCTAAATATATTTCAATGCTGATCCAGGTGAACCCAGACTCATTCCCTCAAAGTCACTGGTGATGTGGGTAGCAGTAAAGCTGTAAACTCGAGATAACACCAGGGCCTTCACAGACATTGCTTGACTCTTGTGCTGGGAGTGAGCAAATAAGGTGGGTTTCTACCAGAGACTGGCAGAGAACAGTGTGGAAAGGCCCATCTGTCCCCTGGCTGGTTCACAGCTGGCCCTGTTAGCACAGGCTCACTGCTCACCACATTTGGTCTGGCTGTTGAGAGCCAATGGACTGGTCCTGTACCTAGGTCTGAGGGGTTTTTAGGCTGGGCACAGCACTTCAGCAGGAGGGATGCAGTCTCACAATGGCTGCTGAGTCATCCATCCCATGTCTGGTGTGTTCCATATGGAGCTGGAGTTACTGTGAGCCTGCAGTGCCAGGACTCACTCTGGTTTGCTCTGGCTACGCTAACAAAATTAAATCCTGCTAACCAGCAAAGCATGATGGCTGCTTGCTAACTCTCTGCTCCCATGCCAGCTCCCAAATCCTGCCTAGGAATTGCTTGGAATGGGGCTAGCTGCCGTGTGCAAGCGTTATAATGGGGTCATTCTAACAACATTTATATGGAGTTGTCTCAAGGGCTGTCATTCTTTAATTTACAATAGTTACATTCTTTAATCTTCAGTTGTTTTTATTGGATGCATTTTATCTTCGTACAATGTAATACACCCAGTTCTAGAAGCATAAGGCTGCCAAATCAGATGTTGGGAAGCTGATTTGAACTGTGATGGTTCATAGGTTTGGATTGCACACACCACAGAGGTGGCTGAACTGCTCTTGAAATCACACTGACCCTGCAGGCGATAAAGATATGTTCTCTTGGAGCAAGCCTGAGCTAAGAAACTTCTCTGGATCATTACAGAGATAACTGATGAAGCTCTGCTGCAGTGGTATAATTAATGCACAGCCCATGAAAAGCTGATGATTGTATGTAACTGAATTTCTTCTCTGCATCCTAACTAAAGCATCCAATTCTGCAGCAGTATAGGAACTAGATTCACAGGAACAAATCACAGTGAATAACTTCTAGATGTCTGTCTACCTCATAACACATTCATCTCTGAGCAGGTGACTGAATCTTTCCATGCATCTTCTAGGATTTCATAGGAGATGAAAATAAATTAATTCAAGTTCTCTGTATTCCAAATACATGCTTTAAAGTCAGTTTCATTGAAAGGGTTGAAACTTTGTGAGGTTGGATGCGTGAAAGTATGATCACTTCTTGCCTGAAAACACAGTTTTCAAATCCTGAGGTTTAGGGATGAGCTGGACTGCTAGCAGGTCAATTGTTTGCTTGCAGGGCTGAGTAGAAGCTCTGCAGTGAGTTTTTGTAACTGGCACTGGCCTGTAATTCTTGACTTTGCACAAAAAGCAATTGTGTGGGGGTCTTTTGAATGTAACCTCAGGGGACTTCGGGGACTGGAGTGGATATGCTTGGACATTTGAAAGAGGTTCTCTATTTCAGGCAGCTTTATCAATGCACTTCTCAATCTCCACTGGAAAGCAGAACACTTCATTTGATCCTACTACTGCTTTGAGCAAGTGTTTCCAGGATTTCATTGCTCTGGCACTAGAAATTTATTTTTTGCATTTCCAGAGTAAATTTATTCTTAGTTAATTTATTCTACTTGCTTTTGAGCCAACATTAGCCTAAGTACACTTTCTCTCATACTGCTTAAGATTTCAGTATATAGAGAAATAAGTCCTTTTCAACCCTCCTTTCTATTAAAGTGAGCTGTCTTGCGTCCTCCCATAGAAAATTCTATTCTCTATGTCTTCTTTAATGGGTTTCTCTGTTGTCTTTCCAGTCAAATTAATCTTTTTAAAGAGTGGATAATCACAGCTGTTCAGAGTATTCTGGGGAGTATCTTACTCTAATTAGTCCTTGGTGTGAATGGACGATGAAAGCTAATAGTCTCAATTCTTTCCAATAATACTTATTCAAAAAAGTAATCACATACCCCTCAATAGCTTTTTGTTTCTCTTCAAGATAAATCTTAAAGCTGATGGAAAAACTGATTAATATTAGGATACTTTCCCTTTCATTGAATTTAGTCTGCAGGGCCAGGAGTTGGACTTGATGATCCTTTTGGGTCCCTTCCAGCTCAGGAGATTCTGTGATTCTGCTTTAAGCAAAGCAAGGGAAGTAAACTGCAGAGTTGTTGCTGAAGAATAGAAAAGAATACTTTTTGGTCACAAGGAAGTGTCACACTTCTGAGGGAGAAGTAATCCATGCTATCCTTTTTGTCTCCAGTTCCTCCTTGTTGGTTAATGGAGGCTGGAGATGTCCTCTGCAAGCCTGCTTTCTTCCTGTCTCTTTTCCTGGAAGGGTGAATGTCATTATTTAGGAGCAGAGTTCTCTTCTCTCACATGTCTGATGGTACAGATAAGTACCAGAAGACGTAAGAAAACACATCATCACCCTTTGCTCCTTCAGGAGCAGGTGTGAAATGAGCAGGTTCTCACATGAGTATTCATTTTCCTCAGCTGCACCATCTGTGAAGTGAAAGAGGTGATACTTACCTTGTGAGCTCTTCCCATACATGTTTTTTTTGTTGTTGGTGGTGTTTTTTTGTTTTTTTGGGGTTTTTTTTGCAGTAACTGTTGAATCTGCTTAAAGGAAATAAAGGAAAAAGGTAAGAGGTGGAAAAATATGGGAGCGGATGAGACCTGCATGAGCTGCTTACCAAAGAGGCATCTACACAGTGTGCTGGCCTTTAGCTGCCTGTTCCTGGAAGGGATGAAAGGCAAAGTCTCCTATTTATAGTCAGGTAATTGCAGTGATGCTGAATAAAATTGTTGCTGCTCTGACTGTTTCAGTTTCAAGCACAGCAAATCAGTGCTGATAGCAGAATGCTTCGCCTACAAATAATTAACTGTACTTAAGCTGTCAGAAATGTTTTTCCATCTGCTTCCTTGAGCCATAGTCTTCCTTTTGCACTAAACCCCTGAAAGAGAAAGAAAAAGTTCTTCAACCTACACCTTACAGAAACTGCTTTGAGGTTGTTATGATTTGGCACTGCTATTGGGGTCATGAGTAATCCTACATTATTAGTGAGGGTATTAGCAATCTACTGCTTTTCCTTTCTCCATTCCATCTCCACACAGATATTTTTGCCAAAAAAATTTAAAAATCATAGCACATGATCCAAAATCCTTGCATTTACTGGAGGTTATTTGCTGTTTCCAATAGCAAACAAACAAAATGTTTCCATTTAATGCCCATTCCTCTAGAGCTACATGGGGCATAGGTTCACACTGGAAAGGTCTCTAGATTTTTGTTGGTAAGAATTCCATCCTTTAGATCTTGATACCACATCCATTTAACTGAATTGTGTTAATGGAAAGGGAACCTGCATTTTTGAGAGATAAGGGTAACATTTCAATGCTCATGCCAAACTTCCACAGAAAGTTATACCAACTTGGTAAAAATCTGGCTACATGGAAGTTGATGGAAATTGTACCTTTTATTTCATGTGAGCCCCACTTAACACTGCACGATTTCTACAAGAGGTTGGTGGAAATTAAAAATAGAAAACCCCCCAAACAAATGCAATAAGTTTAGTTCATCAAAAATGCTGTTGGATGTTAGATAAAGCTTGGGTTGCTACAAATAGAACAGGAGATGGAAAGGTCAAAATAAATTGAGAGTTGGGTTTTTTAGTCTTTGGAAGCAACAAATATTAGGCTGCCATCCATGCTCCACTGAACTTTACATTGGTGATCTCAGTCCAGATTCCTGCTCTGGTGAGTTTTTTGATCATCCATTGCTCATGAACACATTGTTCTGATTTATTTTTGTCCTGCTCAGTAACACAGTTTTAGGTGGGAAGGAGGGAAAATTCTCCCATGAAATACAATATTCCTCTTCTCCCAGAAAACATGTGAACATGCTGTAACAAAATTCTGATGATGTGTTTCAGTGGTACACCTCAACCAAAGAATGAAGTTCTTTGCTACAGACAATAGTCTGATGCAATTTAATAAACCACAGGCCTAGAAATATTTTTTAGTGCTTTCACACTTGAAGTAGTTATTTTATTACCTCTAATTGCTGGCCAACTTCCCATGTAAGAGAAAGTATGTTTCTGTGGCCCAACTCCATGACTTTCTGTGTAGTCAAACTCTCAGTAAAACTCTGAGGAATGTAAAGTGCTTTTTAATTTATTTTTTTCTAATAATGAGACTCCATATTTGAGTAATGTGTTATGGCAGTAGAATAAAGCATTAAAAGCCAAAATATCTTGTTTAGTCTAAATCTCAAAGAGATGTTGCTCCTTTTTTCCTATGAATTATCCCTAATATCACCACTCTGACAGACCTGAAGAAATCCCACTGTTCTGACAGTTTCAGTCTTTTTAAATAGATTTGCAGCCACTGATCATTAGAGTGAAACACTGACTGGAAAGAACTTTTAGAGACCACCCCAAGATTTTTGTAAACATCTTAAATAACATGGAAGTCATCCAGTCTTATGGAATAGCTCTCCCCTGTGTGTAGTAATGTAAAGTACCAAGCACTTAGTAGTACAAGTAATACACAACACAAGTCTTGCAGAACAAGCAAAGCAGGGTTTCTCTCTGTATTCTGTGAGCACTTGTGGGATGGGGGCATTTCTCTCTCTGAGTAGTGCCTGGCACTGCACAGCTGAAATTGGGAGTTACATGTCTAGATGGTATTATAATCCTGAATAATGAATACTTCTTCTCACAGGAGGAAACAATGGAATTCAGTGGAATTAGTCAAAATGCATTTGTTCCACTGCCACCAAGATGGGTACCTGACCTGGGCTGTTGCTGTGCCTCAGGGCCTGCTGACAAACTGAAGTGTGCTTCAGCCTCTGAATGAATGTGTGCTGTAATTCGATGCTGCCACAAAGCACTAAAATGTAAAGAATAGTGATGAAAACTGCTCCCCATTTCAGTATTTTGCACCCTTCTAATTCGTTTTGGCTTTACCCAATAATCTTCTTCCTTTATCACACAGTGGCTCCTGTTTCACTCACCTTTCAGTGCTGCATTTAAAGCAAACCCAATGCAAACTCAGACTGAAACAGTGCCACTGGTTCTAATCCAAATCCTTCATCTGCTTGTGAGCATTTATTTGAGAACAAAATTATCCTAGTTTGGTTGTAACTAGGTACAAATGGAAATTAGCTATTTTGACAGACATCCTTTTCATCCTGGAAAATGAATAAAGCTGCATTCATACAGGAGTTTGATGTTTAAATGTGCATTAGCAGAAATTTGTTATTAGCCTAGGTCAACAGCATAGGAGTTGCCTCAATCTGGCAGAGAATGATATATTTTTGTAGGCATAACTCAGCTGCAGAACAGCAGAGCTGTGTTCACAGGGGGAACATGTCCCATTTACCGGCATTGGTGTGACCTTTCATGGAGTGGAGTCATGCAGGTTGCTGGGAGACATTTGGCCTGTTTTAACCCTTGTTTCATCCACTACAGATTATTTCACCCTTGAATTTTGCCACCTAACATTGTGGTTCTAGATCCTCGAGTTCGGCCCTGAAGGAGACTTTTTTTAATACATATTGATACATATTTATATTGTCTAATTGCATGAGATGAACTCTAAAGGAATATAAAGTGGGTTTTATATCCCCTTTATTGTCTGTTTAGAGGCTTTTAAATACTTCAGTATTTAATTATGTGCTTCTGGATATGCACATACCCACACAGGCCATCTAAAAATCTAAATAAATTCTTGTCTGTTAATATAACAAACAAAGGAAGTGCTCTTCTGTTATCTTTGTGTCTTATCTGCCACATAAAACAGGTCCAAACAGTAACATTACTTATGGGGTTATCCTGAACAAGAAAAGGAAGCTGTATTTCTAACATGTTAATTTAGAATACATTTTTGACAAGTGCTGCTGGCAGGTTCAGAGTTGCGGCTGTGGGGTCATTGTAAGCCATGCCACCTCAGGTCATTTGAGAGCCTTTTTTCCAGGGATGTCAAAGATATTCCCTGAATGTGCTCCTTCTCTGACTCTTTGGCCTTGAAAACCTAGATGCAGTTAGCAAGGTCTGCAGGAGAAAACAAAAGTTGATCAGTCCTGCCTGTCACCCAGAGCTCTGTCATAATCCCAGCAGCATCCAGTCCTTTGGCTTTGAATATCTGTGGAGGAATCTGTTGTATTTTCTAGCACATGTTTGCCTTATGAGAGCAGCCAGTGCCCCTTTATGTTAATTATTAAATAAGATTGTTAAGTTGTATTGGAAAATGTGACTCATTCTTTCAAAACCTGTTGCCTTTAAGTAGAAGCAGTATTTATCCTCCAAAAGCTTCCTGAAGTGGTAGTGGCAGCAGCAGAATTTTAATGTACCCTCTCTCATTCATCATTTGAAGTCTACAACAACAAGCGATGAATCTTTGATGAACCTTGTCACGCTCCCTTTGGATTGTAATAGCAGTTTTATAAGCTTCAAAGAGGTTCATAAGTAATTTGCTGTGACTGTATCTACTTTTTTTAATCTATGAGCACTCAGCCCAGCACTGATACATCACTGGATTAGAAAGCCTTTGTCCTTGTGTTTCTGGTGTAAATGAAAACCTATGTACCATATATTACAAGATCCTTAAAAAAAAAATATATATATATATTT